>CM062816.1:953082452-953694952 GCA_031772625.1 Pinus tabuliformis | reverse complement strand
AATTCTGGTCAACAACTGGACACAGGAAGAATGTCTATCCTTTGCCAAACCATTATCCCTAATTCTAGTCATATATGACACAGGGAGGATGTCGGTCCATGATGTTATCTCATGAACACTCCCTCTCAATGAGGGAGGTGTTCTAAACAAGCCCAAGCTTGTCCCTGAAGTATATAAAATTCACACTGGATAAAGGCTTTGTAAGAATATCAATAATCTTCTCATCGGTAGAGACATATTGGAGCTCCACTGCTACCTTCTGCACCATGTCATGAATAAAGTGGTACTTGATATTGATGTTCTTCGACTAGTCATGGAAAACTAGATTCTCTGTTAGCTTCACACAGCTTTGATTATCACAATATATCATGATTAGTTCTAGCACATGATCAAACAATACTGCAAGTAGCTTCCGAAGCCACATTACTTCACAACTTGCCAAGCTAGTTGCAATATATTCTGCCTCGATAGTGCTGAGTGCAAAAAATGTCTACTTCCTTCTCATCCACAAAATCATAGTGGAGACTAAATTGAAACAACCTCTGGAGGTTCTATTTCTCTCTTTAGCACTCCCTTCCCAATCTGCATCTGTATGTCACTATTTGAGACATATCTAAAACCATAGTCAACTATACCACACATATATCTCAATATGTTCTTTGCTACAATCTAATGATCGTGTCTTGGTTCCACCTAGAATTGGCTCAACGTGTTTATTGAAAAGCAAATGTCTATCCTGGTGTTAACCAAATACATTAGAAAGCTAATCAACTTCCAGTACATAGATGGATATACCAAATAGACTCATAGCCTCTCAACTTTCTCATATTTTTCAACATGGAAGTCGACATCGAATTACAGTCCATAATTCCAAACTTATGCAAGAGCTTGATAATATATTTTCCTTGACCAAGAAAAACTTCACTGGGATTCTACCGTATTTCTAGCCCCAAATAGTAGTGCATTAATCCAGTATCCTTCATGTTAAGTTCAGAATCCAATTCCCTCTTACACAGAAGAATGAGATGCTCCACACATGTCAGGAATAAGTCATCAACGTATAGTAATGGAATCAAAGGTTCATTTTTCTCAACCTATAAGTACATGTTTGAATGAACGTTGCTCTTTAAGAAACCAAGTCTTGTCAGATAACTGCCAATTTGTGTATACTAGGCTCTTGTGCTTTCTTAAGTCCATAAAAGGCTTTCTTCAATTCGCAAACATGATACTCTCTTCCATGGACCTCAAAACCTTGAGGTTGTTCAATGTACACTTCTTCCTCAATTACACCATTAAGAAAAGCAACACTTACATCCATTTGATGTAAACTCTAACCCATAGTGGAAACAATAGAAATAATAGATCTAATGGTAGTATACCTGGTAACCAGAGCAAAAGTATCATCATAGTCTTCTCCTTATTTCTGGGAGAACCCTCTAACCTTGCCTTGTATTTGTCAATACTTCCATCCACTCTATGCTTGATCTTGTATACCCATTTGGAGGTCACCACTGATTTTCCTTTAGGTCTTAGCACAATCTCACATACACCATTCTTCATAATCAATTGGCATTCATCTAACATTGCATCCTTCCGAACTTGCTGGCTAGCTGCTTCATCAAAAATGGAAGGTTCAACATAAAAAAGATTAGTAATTAAAGTTTCATATCTATATTATCTCTTTGGCCTCTTGCTTTCCTTGAAGGAGCCATGTGGTGTTGCATGTTCTTCTACTTCCTCCAAAGTGGATCTTAGCCAAGTTGGCCTCTTCCTAATTTCAGGAGCAACAACTAGGTCCACTGGATCGTTAGACTCTTTTGACTCTTCTTGATGATCAACAATATGTTCTAGAGCATTTGATGGAGCCAAATATTCTTCTTTACTTGGAGCTTCATGTTGCTCATCCTCATTAGAGTCCATATGGACTTCTTTGGATTTCTAATAGGCCACATTCTCATCAAAGGTTACATCACTACTATTTTCAACATATTTTTTTCTTGGAATATATATTATATAGGCATTTGATGACTCATTATATCCAACAAATATTCATTTCTTTCCTAAAGGTTCTAACTTCCTTCTCTTATATTTTGGTACATGAATATAAACATGACGACAATATATTCTCAAATGACTAACTTGAGGTGTATGTCTGGTGAGTGCTTCTTCTAGAGTCTTGTCTTCCAAAATTCGATGAGGACTTCTATTTTGAATTTAGATGACCGTCAAACATGACTCACTCCATAGAAACATATGCATGTCTTGATTGCACATCATTTCCTTCACAAATTCTTCAATAGATCTGTTCTTTCTTTCAACAACTCCATTTTGTTGTAGATTGTAAGGGAATATTAACTCCCTCTTAATTACAACTTCTTTATAAAAGGCAACGAGCTCCTTGGAGGTGTATTCTCCTCCATTATCAAATATCAAGATCTTTATCTTCTTTCCCTTCAAGTTTTCTACTTCATCCTTGAATTCCTAGAACTTATCAAAGACTTCATCCTTTGTCTTCATGAAGTAAATACACATCTGGCAAGAGAAGTCATGAATAAATGTTACATAGTACAAGGATCCTCCAAGAGATTTTACTGGCATCAAACCACATACATTGGAATGGACCGAATCTAGTATTTCCTTGGATCTACTTTCGCTTCTTGGAAAAGGATTCTTGACGTTCTTCCCAAGCACACATCCTTTACATGCTTCATCATGTTCTACTTGCAACTCTAGAACACCTACAACCATTTTCTTTAAGGCTGGAAAAACTCTATAGTGAAGGTGAGAATATCTTCTATGCCAAAGCTCACATGGATTAATATCATTATGTACAAGTGCTTGGGTAGGTTGTTTCAAAATTGTATAAAACCTTCCTTCACAGACTCCAATCGCTCTAGCAAAATCTATACTAGAGCCTTTGGGCCAAACAATTTTTTTACCATCAATAAATGCTGCTCTATCTCCTTTATCTTCCAAGCATGAAATTGAAACCAAATTATTATTCAAACATGGTATATACAACATGTTGCTAAGATGAACATTATCACTTGATTATAGCTCAATGGATGTCTTCCCATTACCTTTGATTGCATAATTGTTGTTGTATCCAAGTTCCGCCTTTTGTGATAATATTATTTCCATTAAACTTGTGAGGTTGTATCTATCTCCCATCACGTGCCTTGAGGCAACACTGTCTACTAGCCATAAGTCTTCACTATCTGCAACAAAACTAGTAGGAGTGGAAAATATAAGAATTCTTTATTACTTGGATCTTCATTCCTAGGCTTCTTTGGAAGTTCATCCGAGTTTGTTGTGGTGGCATGTTGGTTTCCATTCCTCTTTCTATCATTTGATCTTTTAGGACAATCTCTTCTACAATGGCCAATTTTATGGCAATGATAACATTGAACTTATGACATGTCTCTCTTTCCTTGATAAGGAAATCTTCTTGCTTCATGCCTTTTTCCTTCATTTCTTCTTCCTCCATTTCTTCCTTGAAAACCAAACTTCTTTCTTTCTCCACCTTTCTTGAAACGTGCTACATAAGCTTGAGAGTCACTTTATTTGGATCTTTGAATCTTTTTTCCTGATATGAGTCTTGAGTCTTCTTGAGTATGAGCAATCCATAATTTATCAAACTTTGGAACATATTTTCTAGCACATATTCCTGCTACAAATGAATCCACGATTCAGTAAACCATTAAGTGTTGTATTCTATAGTTCCTTTACAGGAATGATTTCATTAATCGCTTGAAGTTGATATCTAATTTGAGAAATCCTCATAAAGTATGATGCTACAATATCATTCCTTATCATTCTAACATTACGAATCTCATTCTTCAAACTCATTGCTTGACCAATATTGTTGATAGTTTACAAACCAATCATGGCATCATACATTTTCTTTGAAGAGTCAAGGTTTGCAATATGTGGGATCAAGTGATCTCTCATGGAGTCTACAATGATACTTATAGTTGTAATATAATATTTCTCAGATTTTAATTTCTCTTCATATCTTTTAGGTTTAGGGACCTTGCCCTTCATAATACCCAAGATATCCCATTTTGTAAGAAGAATATCAATCGTTGTTTTTGAAGCCCTAAAGTTTGTAGGTCCTTCTGGTTTGTTTTATTATTTCATATGGGAACCCATAGTCATGTACAAACAAATAAACTATAGATATAGGGTTTTCTTCAAGAGTGATCTCTTACCAAAGTTTATTCAAGAGTGATCTCAATGTCCTTTTCGTCACCAAAGATCTAATACCATGTTGAGTTTTCAAGTGCAATAGATGCAAGAATAATATTTATTAAATACTGATAATTACTTCTAATGATATATATCTTCTTTTAAAAATTGAAGTTTATCATTAAGCAATTACACTTCAGAAATTCAACCATAAAAAGAACCTTAAGGACAATAGAGATCACAATGCACAAAGATAACACAAGATTTACCCTCGGAAAACCCACTTAGGGAAAAAAACAGGACAACCTTTTTCTTAGATAAAGTCTTCATGAATTCAACAAGAGATACACCTAATGTTGCTAGTCAACTATGAGTTCAAACTTATGAATAAAGCTTATGGTCAAACCTACTCCATAACCCTCAAGTCAAGCCCTCAAACTGCCTTGCAATTTAGCCCTGTAACTTCATCCCTATAACTTCAAACCTATAACTCGGCCTTGCAACTCATCCATAATTCACACGTGCAATATATAGAGAGAGAAATGCGAGCTAGAGAGAGAGAGCTTCGTTCTTCTCCTTCATCCTTCATGTCCTTCACTTGGATGCTCAAAAAACTTCTTTCTTGTGTGAAGTTGAATGGTGCCTTTGTGGAGGAGGTCGAATGCATTTATATAGTGTTATGCCTTCACCAATGGGTGTGTCTCTTCACTGGGGCTGACTTAACTTGAGGGAGGGTTGAATTAACTATTTTGTAGCCAAAAATTCAAAATTCAAATTTTTGAAATTTTCTCTTTTAAATCTGACATGAAGAACATGTCTTATAATAATTATTTTAAGAGCTAAATAATCAAAATTACATGAAGAACATGTCTTACAAATTATTTATACATTACAAGGAGTAAAATATAAATTATGAAGACAGACCATAGCTACAAAAATCAACATGATGAAGGCTACTCATAAATACACATTGCTAGTCATCTTGTAACAACACCTTTAAAGTAGCAACACTTAAGGTGTAATAACACCTATGGAGTAACTGCAATCATTGCAACATGGTTGTTGAAGCTTTTGAAGGGGTGAAGACTAAAATTGCTATTGCCCTGGCTATTTAACAATTTGTCTTCTTCGATTGTTTACAAATCAAAGGACTACAACTGTTGGAAAATGAATGAAAGAGTATTGTTGAACTGCTGTAAGATTCATTTTTACCATCCCATGGATTGTAGCAATACTTCCTTCCCCCAAACTAAACAGTTTCCTCGCCATCAAAATTCCACAAAACATCTCATGAGAAGCCTTAGTTAGTAATTCATCACCAGTAACCTCATTATAAATAAAAGTGACATAATCATGTTGAATGCCATGATGAAAATATGATATAAATAGGGAACTTTTTCCCAAGATGAACCAATCATCTCTGTTTCCGCCTCTCAAAGTCTTACCATTATCCAATTGTATAAAATGAGCCCCCTTATATGGGAAAAGTAAATCACCTATGCTAAGGGTCCAAAATTCCATGAAAATCTTTTTATTTTCTAAAATATAAAACTTCAAAGCATAATACTTGAAGGAACTGAATCCATTCTTCGAAAGCCGAGATATGAGGTTTGCTCTTCCTAGCTTTAAATTTAATGACAGTTGTTTCAAAATGTGACCTAGGGCCATTGCTTGGAATGAGTTATATGTGTGCCAATTTGTGATCCTCATCTCTCTTACCCAACATAGCCCTGTTTCTAGTAGGCTTGTTCGGTACCTCAATGGTTTTGCCTGGTACTATACAAGTATAGCCCTGTTTCTAGCAGTGTTGTTCAATACACTGACAAGTTTTCTTGTACTTCCTCATACTTTCTTTTATTATTTTTTCTTTATTCATGTGAACAATAATTATATATACTAATCAAGAGTATTTGAAATAATGTATACTGCTCACTGGCAGTTTAGAGTGTAAGGAAGGCGGGTGGTACAAGAGTATTTTAGATTTTCTAGGCACATAACTCATTATTCAAGTGTATCCCATGGGAAACACCATTCACAATAGCCTAAATAATAGCTATTAATGTGTATTGAAATGAATCATATTAGATAATAACTGAAAGGCCCATCTATTGGTCATGCTAGAGTTATCGTGAAAGCCTATTGAGGTTTTACAGCAGTGGTCCACCACAAGAGGATTTTCAACAATACCCCTTAGAGGAATTTTGGAAAGATTTCTTGGAAAGATGCCCCTTTGACAACCCCCTCCCCCCCAACTGATTCAGTGGATGATCTCGGCCAAGTGACATGGAGAAGGATCACCCAATAAAAAATCATAATCACTTTATAAAATAATGAGGAATTAAGAGTGAATCATACCTAACAAGGCTTACCACAGGATTATTTGATATAGACACAAACAACAATCAATGATGATCAATCCGATGACAACATTAATAGATTTCGCAACGATGATAATGGTAAAAGTAACAATAGTAAACATAGTGGTGTTGCTACCTAATAAGTTGCAACAAATATGCTTTAGGATGTAGCGACTGTGTCTAGGGGTGTAACAGCTAAACCTTAGGGAGTCGTAGCTTCAAAAATAGTTAACAACTAAGTGTTGAAATCAGAAATTGTTGCAACAATTTTATTTTAAGATAATATATAATTTATTTTGTTCTTCTATACAATCCTATCCTACTTTACTTGAATAAAGGAAGATCCCCTTCAAGTGTAGGAGTACTTCTAGTGCAATCATGTGCGTAACATATGTAGAAATGCATTTGTACTCAGATTTGAAATATAAATTTTAATGTATACCAGGGAATGAGAAACTAGTTGCTTTAATTGATATGGTGCCAAGAGCTATCGAATATTGGAGGAATGTTGTATGTTCGAAACTAGGCTTCAATGAAATCCACATATTCTTGTTCCTTTGGTTCACTAAATTTTTTTGGCATACCTCCCATTGTTAGATTGTGTAGATCTTCCACAACTTGTTCATTGCGTTCTTTGAGGCATGAAGGATTTAGTGAGAGGTGTTACCCACCATTTTGTGGGTAATATCCACAGGAGATTTTTTTCTCCATGATGAGCCTCAACCGACAGCCAACAACCCCTTGATTCCTCCTACTAGCTCATTGTGCCATTTCTCGACCACCTAAGCCTGCCATATGGTTCCTTACCCACTTGTATTGATCATATGTTTGAAGGTGGGCCTCCCGAGGCTAAAGGTATGTCTTGTCAGTTGGTAATTGAGTATTGGGTTTACTTATCATGGATACTTATGGGTATGGATTGATGGGGGATTTTGCGGAAAGAGTGGGCTTAATTTGTACTCTTCTCTCCTTGATCTCTTTTGGTTGTTACCCTTGGATCTTAGTCCCGTGGGATCTCCTTTATTGACCATTTGGTTCTAGGGTGGTACTACTTGGGAAACCCTGACTTTGGGTGCGTGGTCCTGCTCCTTTACTTGCATATATTACTTGCTTTCCACTCACTAGACCCCATTCATCATTTCTCCCACCTGGGTCCACATAGGGTTAGCCTTCCTATCCCCTTGCTCCCCCACCTTGGATCAGGCCTAGAATGATGCCCTAGAGGTTGAAGCAATAAAAAAAGAAGAAAAAGCATAATTTGCCACACTTAACAGGAAATTGTACCATAAAATGTAAAATATGGTCTTGACAAAAATGATTAGCACGTGGGAAAAAGCCCATACATGAGCTCTACCCCCATCCATGACCATCACCTTGGTTCCATAGGCCCTAGATGAGCCTCCTTTATCATTCAAGAACCCATTATTGTCCAAACTCTTGAGGGAAATGAACCACCCTACCTTAATGGGGTAACCACTGCTATATCTTACACATCATGCTCTTGTCCTTTGAGCCTCGAGCAGTTAATCAAAGAAAATTCATAAAAGGTAAAAATACATATAAATAAGGGTGGAAAAATCAAGGTCGGGGAACCTCATGTACCACGATTGCTCCCTCCTATACATTACATACCCAGGTGTGGGCTTCCCCTTATCTAGCTACCCCTATGCCCCACTATGTGGCCTAGGGCTGCCCCTCTCATTCCTTATTCCGTCTCACTTATTTGTCACTTTCCACCCCCATTAGAGGGTGTACCTTGGACATACTATCCCCTCTAGGGGCTGAAACCACATCATAAGGTACTTGGCTAACCCCCTTTGGAGCTGGGAGACACTAGCACATGCCAAAGTGTATAAATTCCCACTGTAGATCACCTGATAATGCAATATACTAAAGCAAAATACTTGATCTACTTCTACAAACAAACTTGTGGAAGCTTAATTGATTTTGAGCAAGATCAACTAGAACACATATAATAGAGAAGAAGAAATCATACACATGAAACACAGAAGAATACTATGGGGAAAGACTCAGCTAAAAAACCCCGATCTTTGTATTATCATACAAGTGGAAATATCTCCGGATTACATAAAGCTTTAGCTCACAAGCCATCCAACTCTCAGTACAATCCCTCTGCTGCTCATAGACAGTCAAAGGCTTCTCACAAACCTTCTCCTCTGCCCTTCAAGCCTCCTATTTCCTTGCGCAATTTCTCCTGTGGTTCAATACTGCCACCTGTGTGAATTCACCTCTCACACAAATCACCAAACTCAGAAATAACTGTGCAATCCTAAAGGAGATAATTCCTTCTACATGGATGAGTTCCCTATATAGAAAATTCCTCCAATTGATAGTACACTGTCCCTCCCTCTGATCTCAACTGGGTCTCTGACTGAACTGACATGCATGAGTTATTTATGAGAGAATATTCAGTTATCTGAAGTGCAGCAGTCACATGCATGCATGCATTAACTAACTGAACTCACAATCAGTTCAACAAACTATTTGAACTAATCTAACTAGACTTAACTCAGTTAACTGAGCTAAATAATTACAACTCAAAGTATAACTGATCCTGATCTCCTTTAATCAAGGGATAACTTCCTCAATCAATGGAGAAACTGTTGCATGTCTTCATAGAGAATTCATGTTTGATTTCCTACAACTAATTAACTCAAGATGAATTAATTAATTATTTTACAAACATCTGCTAAGATCAAATTCGAATTTTACTTCTCAATTTTAGTTCAAGGACTAACTAAAATTGGAATCTATCCCGAAATGCTATTTTTAGCATTTCCATTTTTCATTCCTTGTTGCTATATCCAACACTGGTACCTGAGATGCTATCTATAGAATTTCTATTTTTAGCATTTCTTGTTGCCATTTTCAACACAAAGCCCACTACGAAAGGGCATGCCATTATGAAGTGCCCACTTTGTTATCCATGGTTTGTAAGCTCGTTTAACCAATTATTATAATGAATGATTGTACTGGAAACCTAGGGGACACATTAGATCTTAAGCAGGATTGTAGGTGGTTTCAATTTAGGTTTTGCTTCCCTATATGGGATCCTGACCCCCATAGGTCCACATTGGAACATGTAGGGTGTGCATAGAGAGCCATGGGCCTCCACAGTAGCAGACAACACTCCACGTATCTTCATGGGTGTTCAGAGATTACTAGCAATCCACATTTATGACGATGGTGACATGATTGGTACACTATACCCAGCAGGCCCCCATAAGAGCCCCACACTCTTGGCAGGTGTCCCAACACTTGTACAATGTCATGGAAGCATTTATTCCACCACCTAGACCATTTCTGAGGATCTACATACATCTCCAATTCATATGGAGACCCATGGGGTCATTAACGTGTCCTTAGACCCACTTAGAGCACCACAGGTCTACTACTTGGAGAACAAGGGGCCACCACCTTTTCCATCATATTGCGAGGATGTTGGCTTGATGGGTCCTGACCCAGGTTCAGCATTAGTCAACCAAGAAAATCCCTATACTACTGGCCCTTTCGACATTAGCCCGCGGAGCGTGGATCGAAGTCTTACCCGAAGCAGTATGGAGGATGTAGGAACCAAGTTTCCACACCCTGAGATGGTCGTGATGTCAATCTATACTTTGTGATCCTGCCTTCGTGCATATCAATAAGCCCTAAAGGCTTATTCCATGTTCCTTCTCTTCCATCCTTCAGTACCTCTGCGAAGGTACCTGACTGATCTTGGTGTAACCTTAACCAGAGGTCCAGGAACTTCCACGCCTCTGTGGCTATGTTACTGTATATATTCCCAAGTTATCTTAAGTGTTTACTTAATTCTATCATGCATTTATATTTATCTTCGCGTAAAACCTATATTCTTGCTTGCATTCAATTAACACACATAATCAAATACATTCACGCATCAAATAAGCATTATAATGTAAACCCAGATCGTAACATAATATAATCAGATGCATTGAACAAAGGCAAAGTACACAGTGATTGCAGAATATTTCTCTTTATTGATATCTCAAGTTTAGTACAAACTCTATCCAACCTGTGCACACAGCTGCAGGGGTCCGCGCACTCAACTGTGGACTTCCACCCTAGGCCTCTGCGCACTCTGCTGCAGAGCCTCTACCTACGCTAAGGCCCAAGAACACTTAGAACTTCTTCCCCAACAACTCTTCTTAATTCCCCTTTTCCCCCCTCTGCCTTAGACTCTTCTAAGACTCCCTTTTTATACAATCCCATGGTTTGCGGACCATGGGTATATCTTTACAACCAACATGAGAGTTTACAAAACAAGGGCAGACAACCCTTTACAACTCTTGACATGCAACCACAAAATGCGGAGACTTTACATATTTATTACAAAATTTGGGCTTTCTCCCCCAAAACATGGGCTTTTAGCCCCAGAACTAACTCTTGGGGGAACACGTTCCCAACAGAGGAATTTATTCATATGGTACTTCAGTATGTTATTGAGCCTTTGGAGGGCCCTACGACATGCATACATCATTATTTGGCCCCTTGCGAGGTTTGTTTTTACATTATGAGCTAGTATGGTGGGCTTGTCACCATTAGGGGTTATTATTTACACATTATTTTATCATTAGGGGTCCATAGACTAATTCAAACTCCTTAGGAGTCTATATATTGATGTTAGATACATTCATTTGTATCATCACTTGACTTGGGATCTCTCTAATCATAGAGAATTTTCGCACTTTTTCCTTGGTGGATATTTTGGAGATGAATGAATTTTGATGTATGGATTTGGGATATTTCTCTTATCTTGGAGATTTATTGGTCAAACAAAATGCTGGTTGGATATAATCTATAACGTTGTAAGTAAATTTTGATTCTATTGTTCTTGTTGCTGCATACTGCTAAAATTAGGGCTAGTTGCTGCATTATCCAAACGTGGAATTGAGCATGTTTTAACTAATTTAATGTATGGGAAAATGTTATATGAATGAAATGTCCTAGAGATTTATTTATCTCGAGAATGTTGCATCATTTTCTTTGAAGTATAGATGTTTGAAAGTCACTTTTCTCTTCTTTCTATCAACATTGGACGAAGTTGACTTTCTGGGCCTCCTTGATGAAGAAACCAAGTTCTTACTCATCATTATCCTTGACTCCATATCCCCAAGTGAACTAGGCACTGATCCCTCAAAAAGAGTGATCATTTCAACCCTATTTTAACCATTTTTGCCTTTTTCTATAAGTCTAGCCCCATTAGGTCACCTAGGGCATCAATTTCCCACGAATTGACCTAAGGAATTTTTTTATCTCCTATAGGCTACTGTGTTGGTGGGTCCCCTCCCTCTTCTCCAAATTTGAGGCAATTCTAATTGTGGAATCTCTGGGAATCTCAAACCCTAACTCTAGGATCGAACTGTGCCTAGGCATCCCCAAGGCTAGACCTGAATAGGATCAATTCAACCTTTTTAAGAAAGTATTCTTGTTTGGTCCTTTCCCCTTTCCTTGTCTAGAATAGGAACATCATTGGTTGCTACATTCCATCCCCGAACCTGGGCTGGGTCCACTTGGCCCTATGTGGTCCCACTTCTCAATAAAGACTATTCGTTAAGGATCATCATTAGTAATAAACAAAGAAAAATTATAATTAAAATAAGGTGGAGTATACCTTTTTGATTGGCTTCTTTCCTTAACCAAGCTCCTAATATCACAACACAAGGTTCTTCTTCTTGTTCTTTTGTGGAGTCCAATTCATCATCGTTCAATTCAAACATTATTTTGTTGGTTCTTTCTCCCTTGGTAGGACTTCCTGTTTGACAATATCTTTGTTTTCTTTAAATAACACATCTCAAATATACAAAACCTTCTTAGTTTTTATATTTTAAAGCTTATAACCTTTCATACCATCTTTCTATAAAAAAAATACACTTTTCGAGTTTATTATCTAGATTACTCCTATTTTCCTACAAAACATGACATAAGCATCATAATCAAATACCCTAAGATGTTTAATAGAGGGTTTCTTACTAGTCCATACCTTGTGTGGAGTCTTTTCATCCAACATTGATGAGGTGATCAATTTACTAGGTAACATGTAGTATCCAATGCCTCTAACCAAAATTCCTATCCTCACCTGGAACCACTAAGCATGCTCCTTGCTTTTTCCACTAGCTTCTTACTCGTCCATTTTGCAACTCCATTATGCTAAGCTGTGCATGGAATACTATTATACATTACTATATTGGACTTGTTACTTTTTTTTGTGAGTTCGACATTGATGAGGCCACATCATGGTCATGTCCAAGAATAACACCTGAATAGGGTGAGGAATTGAACCAAGGACTTAACATCTAGGAGTGCCTTAACAATGCACCCTATCACCATCTCTCCAAGACCCCATGGACACACTTGTTACAAAATTCCTCAAAATAATTCTACACCATTATCTATTATTAGCGCCTTAATTTTCTTCTCTATCTAATTCTCCATAAGAGCATTGAATTCTTTAAATTTGTCAAAGACTTTAGATTTTTTTTGGAGGAAATAAATCCATGTATTCCTTAGGAACTCATCTATAAATGATACACAATAGATATATTTAGCCAGTGATGGAATTGACACATGTTTAACTACATCAATTTGCACCAACTTTAATATTCCTATGGCCTCCTAGCACCAGAGGAGAATTTTACTTGATTTTGCTTCCCATGTAAGAAATGTTCACAAAAACCAAAATCCCCAGATTAATTATACATGCTTTATATCATACATTTACCATGTAGTACTAGAAGGCCATTCTCTCCAATATGTATTAGTGTTTGATGCCACAATATAGTCTTCTCTCCAAAGATTGTAGGAGTTTTTCCTTCTTCAGAGCCACTCTCACGAGCAATGGAATTATTGCATCCATCACCAATAGTAACTTCCCAAAAACTTATATAGAGTTCCAATCCAAACTCCCCTCAAAAATACCATTTCCCCTTGAACCATTCTATAGGTTTCATTTCCATACACTATTTTACACTTACCTCCCTTATCTTGCTAACACAAATCAAATTTTTGGACAAACCTGGAATTTACAGAACACAAAGGAGTGTTCTAATCATTCCATCCATTACCTTCCACTTGACATTTACGTGTCATATGATTATAGCTTTCAAGTCATCTCCTATAAAACATCACTTCCATCATATATTTTATACCCGCAAAACCACTCCCTATGAGAAGCCATATGAAAAGAGGCACCTAAGTCAACCAACCATGCCTCATGATATGTATGTGTGCTTGAAGAAGGAAAATACATATCCCCTCCTTTGTTTAAGGATGTTTTTTTATTTTGTAGAAGAAGCATCATTAGATCCCTTCCCTCTCTCAACACTTTTGGATCTACATTGTTTATCTCTTACAGGACCTTTAAAAAGCAAATGAACACAGCAAGATTGCGGAATTTTGAACTGGAATTTTTATTATATGGATGCAGATATTACATAAGAAAAAATCTCCTTACAGAGATTGACTGTCTACGCATTCACCGGACTTTATACCGTTCTCAAGGAACAAGTATTACCGAAAGCTCCTGGCAATAGACAGGCTCTGCCTCAGAGATTACAGACAAACTCTTAGACTTTCCTAATGGTTCAGCCACTTTAGGTTCTCACCAGTGCCGAGCACACTGATGCGCAGGCTTCCAAACCAGACTCTAAGACTTACAAAACTCTTCGTGATGCAAGCAGATCAGACACCAATGTCCGCAGATGCAGAGCAGGAAAAGTTTATGACTCTAAACTCTCTCAACCCGAATGAGTCTTACTTCGCAACTAGCTCTTATTTATAAGCTGGAAGGGAACATACATTCATGAGTGCGCTATGTACAGACTGATGACTCAAAAACACAAGTACTCAGACAGATCTGAGTAGATCGCCGAAAGCAAGATTCGGGCATAGGACACTATCGTCCTATGTTATCTCGTCCCTACTCTTTATCAGAGAGCCCGAGGCATGTGGGGACCGAATCTTAGTACAACAAACTATTTACACAGAGGAAATTCATCAGTGAACCCTCGAAAGACTTAAAATGTCATAAAAGATGAGATTTGCAAATCCCATGGTTTGTACAAAGTGGAGATTCCAGAGCGAGGGAATCCACGAAAGCTCGTCCGGCACCATAGTCGGCTAGAAAGACGTCACTCAATCCATAGTATAGTATTCTATCTGCGGATGTGTATAATGCTGATATCTGAATCTTTCAATCAGAGAATTATTGAAGTATTGTACTCTTATTTCTTTCTCTGATTCCCACATTTGTGAAATATTTTGGTTGGGCGGTTCCAAAAAGTTGATAGGTTGGAAAGGATTTGATGTGATATCAACCTGATGGTGGAAATCTTCATAATTAGTACTATGAGATATCATCCTTGCCTTGTACTGGTTTGTAACAAACCATCTGATGTGACCACAGCGTCGGATTGCTTGTAGAAAAGATAGATCACTGATGTCGGCAACATTTTCAACATCTTTGTATACAATTCCATTCATATGGGAAAATGGTTCACTGAAACCAGGGATTTTAAGCATATGGAGTTTATATGGTTTGATGATTAGAGCTGAAAGACCATATATCTGCCACCACTCAATGAACCATTCTGGTGTAGGATCTTCTTGTTCCAAGGCTTCTGCTGACATACCTTCAAATAAAAATGAGGACTGTATAGAATAAAATAAATTGGCTGAGCAATTTTGGAGATTCATAGCTGTATAGAAACATTCCTTTTGTCTGTCAGGGTCATAATTTTCTCTGTGGAGAGGATTATCAAACCTTCTCAGTGTGATGTGGCAGCTTGTCATCCGATCATCATCCTCATCATCTCTCTCAAGAGTATAGTGTATGTTGTCAATGTATTCCAGATAGTCCAGAGCATCTACTGCTTCTTGGTTCATTTCGTCTTGCATTGTTTCTGTCCATAGGTAAGGAATATCTTCTCGATGTCTAATTTCTTTGATTGGGTACCAATCTACATCATGGATAAGTACTGGAGTTTCAAGCATATAACTTACCCAACCATTTGGTGTTTCTATTTCAACAGTGCTTTCCCTTCTCCTGATATAATTACAATGCAGACTCAAAATTGAATGTTCTGACAGAAATTATCTACTCAGCATATCTGCGAAATTGTTCTTATCACCTTTAACAAATTCAACATCAAAATTGTACTGGCTTAACTGCATGATCCACCTGACCATAGCAGCATCCTCAAAATCACATTTATGAATTGCAAATTTCAATGCCTGGCAGTCTGTCTTAACAGTGAATTTGGTGTAGATAACAAAATCCCTGAATTTTTCTATTCCTAAACAAACTGCTCTGAGTTCTTTCTTCAAACTTGACCAATTCAATTGATTTTTTGCCCATAATCCAGATGCATATTGGCAGATTTCAATCTCACTTTTGCTGCTGGGATTTTTCTGACATAAAACTGCTCCCCATCCTTCATAACTGGCATCTGTCATAATGATTTTCTCCCATTCTTCTCTGATAGGGGAGAGTGGTTGAATATTTCTGACCTTTTCTTTTATTGCCCTGACTGCTTGTGTGCAATCATTATTCCATGGAATTGGATTCTTTTGAAGCCTTTTGTTCAATAATTTCCTTTCTTGTGCACAATGCTTCAGAAACTTTGAAATGTAATTCAGACTTCCCAAAAACCTTTGCAGTTGAGTTTTGTCCTTGATTTCATCAGGGAAATGATCAACAAAATTTAAACTTCTTTGGATTACAGTATAGGATCCGTACTGTATATTGTAACCCAAAAAGTCTATCATTGGCCGGAATAATTTCATCTTAGATTCTGATAATACTATACCCATTTCTTTAACCCTGCGAAGAAAAATTTTCAAATGTTTGATATGGTCAGCAATATTATCAGAATGAATTAGTAAATCATCAATATATTTCTTCAAGAAACTTTCCATTCCTTCGAAAGTTTCATCCATTATTCTCTGGAAAGCCGAAGGAGCATTAATCAGGCCAAATGGCATGATATTCCATTCATAATGCCCTTCTGGTACAGAGAACGCTGTCTTCCATTTATCATCTTCTTTAATTCCTACTTGCCAGAAACCAGATTTGAGATCAAACTTGGAAAATATCTTGGACTTTGATATTTGAGCAAGTATGGAAGATGGCTTTGGCAAAGGATATGCATCATAATCCAGAATTTTATTCAGAGGTTTATAATTCACAACTAACCTTGGTTTACCTCTGGCAACTTCAGCATGCTTATTTACATAGAATGCAAAACATGCTATGGGGCTTTTACTTTTCCTGATAAGCCCTTTCTTCAAAAGATATTTAATTTCTTCTCTGCAGAGTTTCATTTGTTCTTCATTCATTGCCACTGCTTTAGACCTTCTTAATTTTCCACTGAAATCTTTCTTGAGAGGAAGTTCTACCTCTTGTTTCTTAATATGCCAAAAGGCATTTGGATCATCTGAACAACATTCTTTAAACTGGGAAGTGAGATTTGCTATCTCAGAAGCATACTTTCCGTTATCTAGATGTTCTTCTGTTTTCAATACTTCCCTTTTCACTTCCATCTTTGCCAAAAGATTTTCCATTCTTTCAACTCTCTTAATCCTCATTGGAGAATTAGAATTGATAAATGGGAAAAAGACTTCCTTATTATCAAAATTAATAAAATATCCATACCTCTGGGTTCTTGCATCAAATTTTGCTCCATGCATGCTGAAATTCTGAAAAAATGGTGTCCCGAGGTACATTGCACAATCCAGTCCTGGAACAACAGGACAAACCAAATGAACTCCTATTTTGTCTGTGAGCAGAACATCAATTTCTGCTTCATGCTTTGTGGGAATGTCTCCACTTGCTGTGATCACCCTTGGACATGTTGTTGGCCTTCTGTGATGCATGCCAACTACTGTATCACTTACGATGTTTAATCTGGAACCAGTGTCCATAAGTACCTTCCAGAATTCATACTGGTGTCCAATCTTTACTTTCATTTTTACACAATACATGACATCTCTATTCATGCTATTGCATCCAAAATCTGTTCTTGCTACTTCTTCTTCTTCTTCTTCTTTGTTATACTGCTGTTGAACTGGCCCCATATGATAGGTCCAATTTTCTGTCTTTCCTGAAATAGGATCTTGTGATGAAGAAGCAAAAGGAGCTTGTGCATTTAGCATCTTTAGGCTTAACTCATTGTGGCTTTCAACACACAATCTTCTATTCTCTTTGATTGTTTTTCTCAATTCTTTTATTGCCTGATGCACTGCAGGTAAAGTCTGTGGCAAGTCTTCTCCAAAATCTTCATTCTTAAATTGTCTGGTTAAGGCTTCAACAGAGAAAAGAGTAGCAGGGGGCACATACCCTTTATTTGGAGAATTCTTTGAAGTAGAGGGTGCTTTCTTCAAATGTTCTGTCAGCAAAGATCTGTACATTTCTTTCATTTGCGGATCTGTAGCAGCCATCATTTGTGCAAAAATATTCTTACTGATTTCATCATAATCAGTCTTCATCATCCTGACTGCATTGCATGTACAAATATCAGGATCATCACAATCACAGTATTTACATTCTGTACAATGGGGATCATTACAGAATTCTTCATCAGATGATTCATCTGAATCAACAAAATTAAATTCATTTTCAGATTCTGAATCAGAAGATACCAATTCATCACAGCTACTAGGAAGATCGAATGAATTTATCTTTCCTTTCTTATTTCTATACTGGACTTTCTTTTTAGAAGAGTATTTCTTTTTATTTGGACAATTTGGAGCTGTGTGACCTTTTTTGTTACAGTTGTAACAAATTATTTCTCTATCCTTAGAAAACATCTTTGTATGCTTGTAAGGTTTTGCTTTGTAATGTTTTCTTTCTGGCTTATCTTGGGAGGTCTGGGTATTCTTCTTGAATTGTCTTCTTCTCCTCTTATGCCCCTCAGAATTTCCAGCTTTACCAAGATGCCATTGTTTGCAAAGCTGTTGATATCCATGTGGCTTTTTAGGATTTGTGGCAGCTCTTGCAATCTTCATTTGTGAACATAATTCAACAATGATTGCTTTTACTGCTTGTCTGATTATGCCAAATTTATAGTCCCCAATCTTGCCTGGTAATTTATTTACAATTGCTGAAGAGACCCATTGGGGAAGAGATGCAACAAAAATTTCCTTCCATTTTGGCTCAAGAATGAGATCTGGAGTCAAAGTATGCAATCTGTGAAGGAATTCATTAAAATATTCATCAAAGTGTTGCATATTATGCAATCTCATGGCCAACAGAGTAATAGTTGTAATATCATTGGTTATCTGGGGGAATCCAATGAAATTAACTGTGATAGCATAAAGAAGTTTTCCTATCATATTATTGACAGGCAAACTAGTGACAGGATCTATGTGAGTAGATCCATCTTCATTTTCAACAACTGATCGTTCCCATCCTGCAAGGAGATTAGGATCTTTAACTGTCTCAGCTTTTAGCCAAGAATCCAATGTTCCTTCAAATCCTCCTATTATTCTCCTTGTAGCATTGATAGGTCCTATGTCATCTGCAAGATAAGTCCTATAACATACAAGCATGGAATGTAAAACAAACATGATCTCAGCCTCTGTGCAATTATCAATATTCCATGAGTAAGTAGCATTTGCAGGCCAATCCTTATGGTATTCAGATTTCATAAGATCTCTTCTGTCAGGAGCAGGATTCCAAGTAGTTTCCCATCTTGACCTGGATGATGTAGCATTGACTTGATTTTCATTATCAGGTTGATCCTGTTCTTGATCTGTCAAAGATAAGTTATTGATACAGGTTTCAAGCTCTTCGATTTGTGGTTCTGCTTCTATTTTGTGAAGAGTCATATCACCAAAGGATGTTTCTGTTTTGTGGAAACTTGTATCAAAACTTTCTTCTTCTTCTCTAGTATAGGAATCTTCATTCATCAGATTAGAAGATTCTGGTTTGCTGGATTCACTAGTTTCTTTGGAATGTTTTATGACAGGATGTGGGCTAAAGAAACTGGGGTTTGCAAACAGAGAATATGGATGAGAAGAGGTGGGTGGTGGAAAGGTTATAGAGCTTGGTGTTCTAATAAGGCTTTCCACAGAAGGAGTAATAGAATATGGGACAGAAGTCTTAGGTTCTGAAAATATAGTTGCTGATTTATAGGTTTCAACCTTAGGCTTCTTTTTCAAGGATTCTATCCCTTGAGTTACTTCCCAAACTTGTTTCTTTACAATATCTAGGGAATTACTGATCTTTACAATTTCCTTTCCATGGGCATTGGTAGCATCATGGGTCTTCTTATCAATCTGCCCTGTTTGTAAAGATAATCTGTCAAGACTCTTAGCAAGAGCCTTATCATTTTCTGCCAAAGTATTAACACTGTTATTCAAACAGACTGTATTATAGTCTTGTTTTCTCAAGATACTTTCAAGCATGATCTTCATTTCAGAATTGGCAGTTTCAATATTTTCAAACTTAGAACTGACAAATTTCTCTAGACTGGATAGAGCTAAATTTGTCCAATTTGTAGCAGCAACAACATCTCTTGCTACTAAATTAGGATCATCTACATGAGATGGGAGTAATTTATACAATTTCCCATCTTGACTTCTAATCACAAAATTTTTCCAAGGAGGAAACTCTGTGTCTGTTTCTAAAAGATTTCCATCAAGGAGTTCCCACTTGTGTTTATTTGGGGTCCCAGTCCGCATCATGTTTACTTGGAACTGAGAACATATTTTCCTTAGTAGTTTTTCTCCTTCTATTTGAACAGCAATCAGAGATCTGGGAATGTTTGACTTGTTTAACATACTCTGAATCTTTGGCTGAAAAACATGTGCTTTCAAAGGAGGAGGAATTACTACTGGATTTTCTTTCAGTTTTTCTTCTACAAATTTTTCTGGATCCTTGATTTTTTTCTGTTTAGCCTGGTTCCTGAATTGCTTCATCAAGGATTGTTCTATGATATTTGCAGAAGGATAATACCATTCATAGAATGATATCCATTGATTTTCTGCCTTCATCCATTCTTTCCATCTTTCAACATTCTGTCTGTTGAAGGCAGGACGATCATTCTTTGGAAGAAGCATTACTTCTTCAAAATACAAATGTTCTTTCTCATGTGTAAACATATCCCAATTGAACATTTTCTTTTTCCATTGATCATCAGGATCATATGGACTGATTCCTTTAAAGATTTTTAAAAAGGCAATTATCTCTGAATCAGAAGGAATTTCAACATGCCTTGGAATTTTATCAATGGGATTTCTTCTGTATTCAGGAATAGGTGAAGAATCGACATAGCCTAAACCATAGGTAGAAGAACTGGATACAGTATGTACAAGTAGCTCTTCTTGCGGATTAAAAAATACAACCTTTTTGTAATTCTCTTCAGATGAGTCAGATGAAGGAGTGAATCTGATCATGTTTATCCTATGACGGTCTGACGACTCCCCATGTGGAGTTGGTGGTTCTGAAGAAAATTGACAGAATGTCTTGGAGCAGTGCGGATGGTCACAGACTGAACTAAAAGGCTGGGATGAGCTTGGCTGTGAAAACATCCTTCTCATAGAATCATATACTGCTTGATCTATTACAAACTGTGGAGGTGCAGGAGACTGACCAGGATGTAACTGACTGATTGTAGTAGGAATTGCAGAGACAGAAGTAGAGGGTCCACCATGCTGAACTGTGTTAACTCTAGGAAACCGTGTGGTAACCTTTCCATCTATCTCTGTTATTATTGACTGTGCAGCAGCAACAGGTTTCTTTGTGGGTTTTCCCCAATTAGTTACCCAGTCATCAGGAGGACATAAATCATTTCTGGAGACGTAGACTGGTGCTACTGGATTACAAGATGAATCATACTGGATAAAAGTAACTCGGCCTTCATCTTTATCAGGAGTATGCAAAACAACAGGGATTGTTGTATTATAAAACCTCACACATGTAATATAAAAAATGGCCAAATTTTTTGATTTACTTTTGAAATTTTCATACCCAGCAGTCTGGATACCTAAGGTTAGGCATTGCAGGACATTTGGGTCGTCAAGTGCAACAGAGAAATCTGGAAAAACATCATACTGTACTGGGCCTTCAACAAGACTTGTTTCAATGCCTCCTATCATAGCCTGTGTAAATGTGGTCCATCGATTATCAAATAGGGCTGAGAACACATAGGCTTTTTGTCCTTTTCTGTGTAATGCATTCAGTCCTATCCTCACCATCCCCAGATGGAAATACTGGTAGCGAGCTTTGAGGGCTGATTTTATATGTTTGGCTTCAAGGAGAGATATAGTCAACATAGCATTCAAAGTTAAATCTGCTTTGATGGATTTTTCTTTGATTTTGATTTGACTAAGGGCCCGGAAATTAAAAGAGGATAGATTTCTATATACATCATGCGGAGAAACTGGTGGAAGTTTCCAATTAACAGAAGGATCTGTTTCTTCTTGTTCTATGATAGCAGAATTACCAGAAGTAGATTCAGATCTACATAACCCTTCTAATGCAGATTTTGATTTTTGTTCATCTTTCATAGTTCTAAAGTGCTTAGATCCAAATATAGAATCAGAAGATTCAGCAGAAGAATGTCTAGGAGCATCCATTTTAGAATAGATAAATACCCGATCAAAAGTCTTGCAGAAAATGATGAGAAGAATTGCGGTCTTCTTCTGAAGGAGAAATTGCGGCAAATTCTTGTCCAACGTCTTCAACGCTCTCCAACGCCAACACCGGCAACAACGAGCTCGAACGCTATTCAGGACTCAAGCGAATTTTTTCACTCAAACAATATCTCACAGCAAAATATGAACTCAAACAATACTGCCTCTGATACCATCTCTTACAGGACCTTTAAAAAGCAAATGAACACAGCAAGATTGCGGAATTTTGAATTGGAATTTTTATTATATGGATGCAGATATTACATAAGAAAAAATCTCCTTACAGAGATTGACTGTCTACGCATTTTACTGTAATGCCCTTGTTTTCCACTTCTCCAACATACCTTTACAATTTTCCTAGAGAATTAGATATTTCTCTAGATTTAGATCTCCCACTTGAGGACTTATTTTTATTTCTATCTTAGGAGCAACATATTACATATAAATCGTTTGCACACTAAATTTCAATTTTTTTCCATTTCATCTCCTCTGATAATAAGGATGAGACAATTTCAATGAAACTTAAAGTAGTTGCATTACTACCTATGACAACAACTAGACTATCCCATGAGTTTGATAAAGAGAACAACAAAATGATACACTTATATTCATCTGAAATATTAATATCAAGAGATAATAGTTAATTTAACAAAGCATTGAAGGAATCCATATGCTCTTTCACTAAGTCTCCATCCTCCATTCACAGGTTATATAACTTCTTATGCAAGAACAATTTATCCATTGGTGATTTGGATTGATACAAAGTCCCTAACTTATTCCATAAAGAATTTGTTGTAACTTCTATTGAAAAATTTAGTAATATCGAGTATGAGAGAAATATCAATGTTGTTCTCTTTGCCTTTTGATCTAACTTGGTCCAATATTTTTTCAAAATCCTCATTAGTATAGTACTTAGATCCACAATTATCCACTGATATTTGTCCACCAAAAGATCTTCCATTTTGAGATTCCACAAGTTATAACTTTTCCATTGTATTTCTTGATCTCTATCTTTGAAATTATTTCCATTTTGTTATGAAACCAGCTCAAAAAAGATAGAAAAGATAGATCAATGCCTTAGAATTCAGCCTCTTCGAGGGGGCAACCTCCTTTACATTACACAATTGAATGATTCTTTGATGATTCAAATGACAAAACCTCCTTTCTATATATAGGAGTCTAAGGAGTCACAATATAAACCAGCCGACCTAACAATAATAATATAAACGCACAAAAATAACAATAGAGGGATTCTATGGGGCACAGTAATAACAATATGGGGACAATAGGGGCACAACAATATTAATAAGGGATACAACTACAATAGTAATGGGGTAATAACTAGTATTATAGGGACCTAACATGCCCCTCTCCTTCAAAAAAGTGTTGTCCTCAACGCTTGAGTAGTTCTGGAAGCTTCTGTGTAAAATTCTGATCCTCCCATGTGGAATCTTCAGCGGATAAGTTCTTCCACTTGATGAAATACTTCGAAATTGATCGATTTCGTAGCTGTCGAGTTCTTGTTTCTGTGACTGCTTCCGGTTCCAATATAATTTTTCCTTCCTCGTCAAGTTCTGGCCATATTGTTTGAACTGGGAGCTTGTCGCCTATAACCTTCTTTAAACATGAAACATGGAAAACTGGGTGCACTCTATTAGAGCCTAGACTTGTCTTAGGCTAAAAAGACAAGGTTCTAGGTCCACATCAAACCACGCTTAGCCTCGTAGCTAGCCCTACGAGGACAGGAGAGGGCTCTCTCCGGGTCAATCTCGGAAAAATATAATCAATGAGGCTCGAGATGACTGAAATTGTAACTAATCTTAGGCTAGGTATTAAGTGCAGAGGTTTAAAGGTGATTTTTTGGGGTTTTTGTTGAATCAAAGGGAAAGGCAATTTTGGGTGCAGGGATGAGACACAGTTTCTGCAGAGGTCTGATTGGAGCAAGGTAGGCAATTGTTTGATGCCTTAAAAGCTAATGAGGTGAGTAGATCAGACAAGTGAGGAGCTAAGGAGAGCAAGGAAACCTCAAGAATTCTCCTTAAACATATGAAAACATAGGAGATCAAACAACTTAAAGGCAGAGCATTACAGATTATGAATTCTACCTTAACACTTCATTTGTTCAATTGCAGAAGATGAGAGAAGGAAAATGATACACATAAAAACTTACAAGTACTGAAAGAAGCACATCATCAAGACATAAAGCCACATGAATTCCAAACAGTGCTGCAAAACCCTGGTCTTTCCTTTGCCAAAATGCTGAAGTAAAATGTACAATAGAGTCTCAAAACCTTTTCCCCAAGAGTCCAACCATGAAAATGACTAAGAAAATACATAATATAGGCAAGCCAACCCATTCCCTTGCCTCTAGGGGTCGAGCTCATCATCCTAGGAGCTGTTTCAACCAATTCTTAAGAAAGCACTACAATCTAGGCAGTCAAAACAACTTGCCTCTATAAGGTAGGAAACTGATTCATTCATTTAATTTTCACTTTTTAGTGAATGAATCTTCTAGAACAAGTAATAAAGTGCCAAAATTACATCATGTTTCATTAATTACATCAAGAGGAGTGAAAAAATCACATCACAAGTCAAAACTGGTCAAACTGGCTTCGTTTCCTGAGCTGAAGATGAAAATTGTGCCAAAAAACCCTGTGCGTCGCGCGCCTGAGCCCTATGCGCCGCGCGCCTTTCCACCTGTTTTTGGGGCACTTCCTGGCATCCAAATTGAGCTCAGGTTGGCTTGTTGGAAAGCCCTGGATGTCTACTTTCCAACCCAAGTGGAATTTTCCAATTTGGTGTCCATTTGCCCCTCCAAAAGTGCATTCTCCCGGAAGTACTTCCTGCTGGTGCAAAAGGTGGCAGAAAGGTGATTTTCATGGTGTTTTTGAGCCTTTTGGTCACCCAGAACTTGATGAAATTCTTTGGCCATAGCTTAGCATGTATATTTCATCATGACAAATCCAACACTACAAGCCATTTGTGATTTGGACCTCCCAATCTTATGGGTCGCGCGCGGCGCGCTACGCGTTGAGCCAAAAAACCTGTTTTTAGGACAAAATTTTCAAAAATGACAAAAATTTCTCCGAATTTGCTCAAATTCGGAGTAAAGACCCTCTATCATGTATTGTGCCCTGCAAATGAAGCCTCGGCCAAAATTTCGGGCTTTTTCCGCCGTTTTAGTGCCTTGCTCAATCGCCTCTTAAGGATCTTCATTTTTGCTTTGCAAACATGCATGCGAGCCCAATAGTGAGTTTTCATATGACGAAGCATGTCCTTGTCTCTGTTTGCCTTCGCCAACGATTTCTCCAAATGAGTGTTCACCCGGATGAGCATAGACTCTCGATCAATCTGTGTCAAATCACCGGGTCTCTTTCAGGCCAATTCTCGGTCTTCCCGGATTTGCCGTAGCTCATAAAGTGTATGTTCATCTTCTAGCTATTTGTTGCGCTGCTCCAAGTAGTTGATCATCCACTTAGCCATTTGCAATTTCTTTTGCAGCGAGTCATTTTCAGCCTTTTGCTGTCGGATGATCTCTTTTAGCTCCGAGCTAGGAGAGCTCGCATCAAGATCAATGATATTCGTGTCCTGACCTCCTGAAGGACCCTCATCAAACATGGGCCTCTTGCCCCTATCCTGGATCTATACCTGTGCTGAAGAAGAAGGCGAGACCCTTTCTACATGATGTGGAGATAATACTCGCTGTGCTGATGAAGTCAACGAGACCCCTTCCACCTCGGGTGGAGATAGTACTCGTCGTGTAGATGCAAATAAGGCCCTGTGGCCTTGCTGGTATGTCACATATGGAGGAGCACTTATATGCTCAGTCTCGGGAATGCCTGGCTGGTGTGAAGGCACTCCCTCATCATGAACTATCTCGGGAGGCGACTGTAGCACTGCGAAGTAATCACGGGAGATGAAATCCTCCCAAGTAATGCCCTGCTGTGCCAACTGATGCATCACTATGATTTTGATCAACACATAATGATATATGCTCTTATGCTGATGTGCTGGGCTCTTCCTTTGTACTAAAGGCACCATCCTCTCTATGTTGCGACACATGAAAAATGGAATGTTCATCATACGTACCCTCGTGAAATGCATCAACAAACGGACATGGTACGCATAGAGACGTGAGAATCTGCCCTCGCAACTGAAATATTGAATGATGAGTTTCATCAATGGTGCATACTCATCCCTCAGGAATCTGAAAGGAAAAACTGCGCTCAAGTGTCTCATATACCCGGGTTTGATATATGGCTCATAGTAGAATCTGTCTAACAGCTGGCGTTTACTCCATTCCTCCCCTACATTTGGTATTCTGGTGGCCTGAGCAATAGTCTCGGGTGACAAGGTGAAATTCACTCCGGCAAGGTTTACATGACCATCCTGTAAATGTAGAACAAATAAACGGACTAGTTCCTGATGATGCTGGATTTGTGAGATCATCTCACAGTATTGGAAACATGATTGACGCCGAAAACAATCCATTGCAAGTGGGCAAGCTTGCAATTGGGCCAAAGAAGTAGGCTCCTCCCTGACATGCTGACCACTTTTGCCACCTTTGTGATACCTCCGTGGCACATTTGGCACATTTACCTCCGGTGTAGAATCACTATCATACTCCTGCTCATAGACTGACTCGGTCTCTGACATGTCTTTGAAAACAAGATAGCTGGAATATATATGCTGATGTATAAACTGCGTGCACAATTGCCTGTAAACTGTTCTTTTGCTCTAAAAATGCTGTGACCAAGGGGACACAAATGCACAAGGGAATATTAGGAAAGGGGAAACATTAGGGAATTAGGGAATTTGGAAATAAAAACAAGGGACTTAGAGAAGGGAAGGGAAATGATAAGGATAATGTGTTTTGTAATAGAGGTGAGGGACTAGGATTTGAGGGATTATAGTGTAGGATGAAGGAGGGAATTAATGGGGAAAAATAAGGGTGAATTTGGGAATGGGAAACAAAGGGAAATGGATAAATAATGACAACCTTGGTTACACTCTATTTTTGAAACCCTTACAACAATTTTTGCATTCAAACCCTACAACAATTTCATTGACAAGGAGGGCTTTCCACTTGGATTTCTAAGGCAAACATATCATGAACCCATTACATTTATCTTTCAAAAACCAAGCACAAGTGGTGGATGTGAGCCTACCTGCAATTTTGTGTGGAGAGGAGGCGAGTTCATGCGTTTCCAAGCAAATTTTGGGCTTAAACCCCAGTGCGCCGCGCGCCTCACCCAACGCGCCGCGCGCGTGTATTTTTACACTGCGATTTTTTGCCTGATGCGCCGCGCGCCCCTGATGCGCCGCGCGCCTAGTCCAATGCGTCGCGCACCCCTGAAACTGCTCCAACTTCCTCACAAACTCACAATTTCGCTTTGGAATGATGTTCTTCACTCTTGGCATGAAAAATGAGTTGAAAATGTCATGAAATATCTTTATAAAGACTCCCTTTTGATTTTTGCTTGGTCCATGACCCATTTTGTAATGTTTTGTCGTTGACACTTTTTCAGGATTAATAGACTTCTGACCTTTTTGGTTTCCTCCTTAAATTTGGTTGAAATAATGATTTTCTTTGCAATTCTTTGCAGGGATAGCTGTGATATGATCTGGCAAAGGAGACCAAGGCTACGCTTGGACGATTCAAGAACTGAAATTTTTGAAGATTTTTACAAAAATGAGATGACGACTTATCTTCAAAATAGAGTTTCGAAGAGAAGTCCTAATTTATCTGTATAATGATGAAAATTATTGAAGTAACTACCTATCGAGGACATCCCTCTGGCTTGCTGGTCTTCTTAGACTTTGCAAAACAAGATTGACTCAACCCAAGACCTAATGACCAAGAACCATTGTTATGACCCATAAATTTGAAACAGGACTGTACATGACCTTTGAAGACTTGTTTTTATGAATAGATCTGAACCAGCAGTGCCAAGCACGAGGGGAATGAGTAACACAAACCATTCCGTCAGAGTTATGGCATGCCTAACGAAATGCAACTAATCGAAACTGATGGGACACCTAAACATGAAATGCAAAAAAGAGCTTTGATCTCTGACGGAGGGATAACCAGACCGACTCTAACACACTCGAGAAGCTGCAGGAAGCTCCAATTTGTATGCCATAGCACAAATCTTTTGCAACACCTTGTGCGGACCATAATACTTTGGTGATAATTTATTATCCTTCTTAGCTTGCTTCAGGGACATTTGTTTATATGGTTGTAGCTGTAGGAATACCCAATCACCTACATCAAAACTTCTTTCGCTGCGATGTTGATCTGCCTATTGTTTCATTCTATTCTGCACCAACACGAGATTATCCTTTAAGAGTTGGAGGACTTGTTGTTTGTGCTCGAACCTTAGAATTTTTTGTTAAATATGATGTGATGGATGGTGGTTGATATCCATAAAGTGCCATAAATGGGGTCATTTTTGTTGTTGTATGGAAGGAAGTGTTATACCGCCATTCAACCAGAGGAAACTATTTGACCCATTGTGTCTATTTATCAGATACAAAGCAACGAAGATATCCTTCCAAACATTTGTTTACTATCTCAGTTTGCCCATTAGATTGAGGATGATTAGATGAGTTATGAGCTAACTAAGTACCAAGACAAGAAAATAATTCTGTCCAAAAATTTCCAGTGAAAATGGGATCTCTGTCACTTACAATAATCTTTGGGTTTCCATGTAGCTTTTGAATTGTTTCCATAAATGTAGTAGAAACTGTACTGGATTTAAATGGATGTGATAATGCACAAAAGTGTGCATACTTGGTAAGCCTATCAACTACCACCATGATGACACTCTTTCCCTCAGACTTGGGTAAACCTGTGATAAAATCCATTGAAACCTCCTCCCAACGTTGGCTTGGAATGGATAAAGGTTGTAATAGACCTGAGGTCTTAATTGTTTCAACTTTGTTTTGTTGGCAAACCAAACATTCTGCCACAAACTTTTGAATATCTGATTTAAGGCCATCCCAAAAAAATTCCTTCTTAACCCTGTGGTAAGTTTTTAAAAATCCTGAGTGCCCTCCTAAGGGAGAAGTGTGCAATTCCATAAGAATCTTTTGTTTGAGTTGGGAATTGTTACAGAGGTATAAGCGATCTTTGTACCATAACGAATCATTTTGCCAGCGAAATGTATCGGATGTATTGAAATCTTGTTATAACTTTCGAATAAGTGCCCACACTTCTTCATCATTCTTCCATTCCTCCCTTGCTTCCTTTATCCAATCTGGTTGGATAATAGAAATGGCGCACAACAATGCTTCCACATCCTCATCCTTTCTTGAGAGTGCATCTGCCACCACATTTTGCTTCCCTTTTTTGTAGACGATTTCAAAGTCATAACCCAACATCTTTATGACCCACTTTTGTTGCTCTTCAAAGGATAATCTTTGTTCTAAAAAGTATTTAAGGCTATCATGATCCGTTTTTACCTTGAAGTGTCTTCCCATTAGGTAGGGTCGACATTTCTTAAGTGCATGTAGTATTTCCAACATTTCCTTCTCATAAATGGCTTTGTGTAAAAACTTTCCCTTGATTGGACGACTTTCAAAAGCAATGGGTCTTTCATCTTGCATTAAAACAACACCAATTCCATTTCCTGAAGCATCACATTCCACAATAAAGGTTTTTGTGAAGTCCGGTGTAGCTAAGACCGGTGCTTGGCACATTGGCTCTTTAAGATGTTTGAAGGCCTTTGTTGCTTCTGGAGTCCATGAAAATGCATCTTTCTTCAATAATGTTGTTAGAGGTGTTGCTATTCTCCCATAATTCTTAACAAACTTGCGATAATACCCTGTCAACCCGAGAAATCCTTGCAGATGCTTTATGGATGTGGGGATTTTCCATTCCTTAATGGCTTTAATTTTGCTAGGGTCTACCTTAACTCCTTCATGAGATACAATATGACCCAGATATTCCACCTCTTGTACTCCAAAGAAACATTTGGGTCTTTTTGCATATAATTGTTTCTCCTCCAATAGTTTTAGCACCCTGTCAACATGTTCAACATGATCCTTCCAAGACTTGCTATAGATTAGTATATCATCAAAAAATACTAACACAAATTTTCTAAGGAAGGGTTTGAAAATGGAATTCATCAAACCTTGAAATGTAGAAGGTGCATTGGTAAGGCCAAAAGGCATGACCAAAAATTCATAATGACCCTCATGAGTTCTAAATGCTATTTTTGGAATGTCTTCAGTCTTCATTCTGATTTAATGATATCCTGAATGAAGATCCAACTTGGTGAAGTAAATTGATCCATGCGATTCATCTAGTAATTCATCAATGACAGGAATGGGAAACTTATCTTTAATAGTGAGCTTGTTGAGCTCCCTATAATACGGACACATGCGCCATGATCCATCCTTCTTGTGCACCATACTACTGGAGTAGAGAAAGAACTTTGACTAGGTTGAATTATACCTGCCTCTAGCATTTCTGCAACCATATGTTCAATTTCACTCTTTTGGGCATAGGGATATCTGTACGGCCTGATGTTTGGAGGAACATTTCCTGGAATCGGATGAATAGCATGATCATGTTCGCGAATAGGTGGGAGACCTTTGGGAGTCTCAAATACCTTGGAATGATTGTCCAAGACTTTCTAGAGATTTGGAGAAATAGATGATTTCGATGTGGAAACATCTAGCGAACATAATTCTGCAATTACAGCTCTTTGTTCCTTTTTTAGAAGCTTTGTCATACCGTTAGAGCTTATTATCTTTCCCGGTTTCCCTGTAATACTCCTTAATTCAACATCCTTTCCTTCCGCAGAAAATTTGATGAAAAGTTCTTGAAAATTAAAAGCTATTGTACCCAAGGATTGTAGCCATTGGACTCCTAGTACAACATAAGCACCTCCCATTGGAATGGGAAGCATTGGGCTAGTCAATACATATTCTCCCATGGATAGCTTGATATTATGGCATTTTCCAGAGCAATTTATTGTTCCTCCATTTGCAACCATCACTTGACACTCTGGTGTTGGATATAGGAAGCAATTCAATTCTTTTGCTATCTTACAATGAATAAAATTGTGGGTACTTCCTGAATCAATCAACACTATTACCTTTTTCTTCTTGATTTGTCCTTCTATATTGATGGTTCGAGGAGTGGTAATTCTAGCCAATGCATTACAAGATATGGTCGGATTCATTTCTTCTTTATCTAGGCTTTGTTCCTGGAGTATATCCTCTTCTTTTAACCTTTCTTGCTCCTTTTCTTCTTCCTCTTCACAATCTATGTAGAATAATTTCTTCTCAGCACACTTATGACCTTTAGTGTATTTTCTATCACAACTGTAACAAATCCCTTTTGCTCTTTTTTCTTCCAATTGTTGTGGTGTCAACCTTATAGGTTGTGGAAGGCTGTGGGCAATAACACTTCCATTTTTATAGTTATGAGTGGTATGCTTCCTAGTTGCCATAATTTTGCTTTCCATTTTTCTTTCTAACCTGAATGCCTTCTCTAATGAATCGGGTTCCCAAAGGCGAACATCATGTTGGATATTATCCTTTAAAGTCCCTATGAACACATCAACCCTATGCTCCTCTGGAACATTTTTTACCCTTATGTTCAATTTTTGGAACTCCTCAATGTGCTCCATTATTGAACCCTTTTGTTTGAGACTTATCAATTGGCTTAAAAAAGTGTTTCTTTTTGTATCCTCATAATGTGCTGTCAATTCTTCTGTAAAAATTGCCCAAGTGATAATTTGTTTACTAGAGCAAAGCCATTGATACCATACAAACTGATTTGGTTCCAAATATAAAGTTGTAATACATACCTTTTGTGTGTTTTCCACATTATTGAGATCGAAAAATTGCTCTATCTGTAATATCCATGTTGCGGGATCCTTACCATCAAACTTCCTCATATCGATTTTTGGAATATGGTGGGTCTTCGATCCAACATTAGAGTCTATGAAAACATGATTAACATTTCTTTTGTTCTCATCATGAGTTTCTTTTACTACCATTTCACCATTAGTAAGTATTTCTTGTAGAAAATTTGTCAAACCTGTCTTCAAATCGTCCATCTTAGCTTCCACGTCATTCATCTTAGCTTCTACATCTTTCTTTAAACCATCCATCTTAGATTCTGTTACTTTTTGTGCGAGTGACATTTGTTGCACTTGGTCTCGTAATTTTGATATATCATGTTGCATTTCTTCCTCTTCTTCATAAGTCATGCTAGAGCTTTCAGGTTGCTTACTAGGTGTTTGCATTTTCTTTCCTCAGGGCATCAGTTACCAACAATAATGCTCTACTATGCCCTTTGAATTCCTTCAAAATAACTTTTCAAACCAAGCTTAAGCAAAAATTTAAAAAAATATACACACTTTTTTTCACTTTGTAGGAGCTCGATATTGCCTCTAATGTATCTCTGTAATTTCGGATCATCCAGATCTGAAATTGTGATCTACAGTAGCCCTCTGTGTCCTCTTTCCAATGCCACTAATCTGATCAAATTTAGATTCTCCAAGGCAGAGTTATGCACAATCTCCCAAGATGACCTGATTATAGACCTTTTAAGAAGAGTGAACTTGTAGGAAGTGCCACGTGTCACTGTTTCGACCTTAGGATCTGAAAAATATACACAGGAAACTACAGTCTGTCCTATTTCTGTAACTTCTTACGAAATTTCAATCTGATGCTCAAAACAAAAGTTATGACTATTTTCCCTAGGTCACCTGTTTGGAATGTAATTCGGGAGTCTACAAAAATGCCAACTTCCTCGTATCATATCTCCACAAATATAGCGTGAAAATCCTCTGAAATTCGGACCTACGGTTCAGAATGATTTCAGCCCAAATGGGTTTTTTTTTAGCATCTGAAATGTTGCAGAAAAAAAGTTATGGCGCAAATGCCACAATGACCTATTTGGAGCAGCAAAACCCTAGAATTCAAAGCTCTGATACCAAATGTTATGAAACCAGCTCACAAAAGATAGAAAAGATAGATCAACGCCTTAGAATTCAGCCTCTTCGAGGGGGAAACCTCCTTTACATTACACAAATGAATGATTCTTTGATGATTCAAATGACAAAACCTCCTTTCTATATATAGGAGTCTAAGGAGTCACAATATAACCCAGCCGATCTAACAATAATAATATAAAGGCACAAAAATAACAATAGAGGGATTCTATGGGGCACAATAATAATAATATGGGGACAATAGGGGCACAACAATATTAATAAGGGATACAACTATACTAGTAATGGGGTAATCACTAGTATTATAGGGACCTAACAGATTTACTTTCAAAATAAGAATCAGCATTGTAGATCTCCCATTGTAACAAGGCTTACCATAGGCTCAAACCAAAATTCTTAGCCACAAAGGTGTCCCCTTCAGGCTAAACTGCTCTAATACCAAATGTTGGTTGTAACCATGTATAGTTGTTTGTTGCAAGTATATTCTTAACAAAAATAAAAAAATGCAATGGAACACACACACACACACACACACACATTTAACATAGATACTTTACCCTAGAAACCCAAACTAAGAAAATCAAAAGGGTTTTCAATATATCATATCTTTACAATATTAGAATACAATATATATATGAAAATGGAAATTATTGGAGAAATTAATACAACTCATTTCAAATCTGCAAATATATTAGCTTTTCAAGTTTTTGAGTTTTGAGTGAGGTCTATATAGAGTGATGGCAAATCAAACTAGGGTTTCTTTGTTCATTTCTCACAGGTCTGGAGCTTCCGCAATGTATGAGGTTTCCACTTTTGTGGCTACGGTCTTTGTACGTGGCCTTAATGTGTGTTCTTGTGCTAGATTTGTGGGATTTGGAAGAATTTAGACACATTTGTGGGATTTTTACTTGTAGTAGCTTTGCGAGGAGCTCATGGACAATGGAACATGTAGAACCAAAACAAGGGATTTCCCAAGTTCTGTGGACATACCATGTCCAGTTCGATGTCTAGTATTCACATTTAGATACTTCATTAAATTCTTTGTTGGTAGTCAATTTAGGTTGTTTTGGACATGGGTAAAGTGTATAATAAGTACCATGATGATAATCCCCCTTTCTTGTGGTCCTTTTTTTCCTTACAATATTCTTCCATGGGTTATTTCAGACATATACACCAATGAGGCTGCACAGTCTCCATCGGTGTTGGAACATGGCAAGAACTACTTTACGTCCACATTTTAAAAAACCCCCTTGTTAAAGACAAAGCCTGAAAATACTTTGTTCGAGAGTAAACAAAGTTTGCATTCAACCTCCTTGTTTCTTTGGCCACATATGGTATATGCACATAGACCTTGCCTATGCTGGAACAAACAATTTTTTTTTAGATATTCATGAAAAATAACAACGAGAAGACAACATTTTTTGGGGCATCAGAAACTTTAAATATTACATCTCTCAAGATTTTGATTAAAGCTAGATGGGGATTTCCTATAAATTTCCAGAATCTACAATTTGCAAGGAAGGTTCTGCTTGACCCCCTGCAGATAAAAGATTATGGTATTGTTAAAATTTTATCATTAATTTTGAATATCAGGCTTTGTGGGGTAGCCAATGGTGTTAGGAATTCAAATGGCCCCTCTGTATCCTTCAAGGATGTTGTCCAAGGGAAATTCAATGTAGTTGAAGGGAAAGTTTTGTCCCATACATAACATAAACACCCTAAGGTCTATATATTGTGTATTAAATGGAACAAGTTCCATCCATGGTGGTAAAAAATCCACAGGTATCCTATTTATTCACTGCTTTAGAGTCAAAAGCCATCATATGCAAATTCAACAATTTTTGGCCAAAACTAGAAGTATTACATCAGTGGGTATACACTTCTTGGACATGAAATTTTGATATTTACCTTTGCTCCAAGGGATTTTTGTTGTCTAATTTGACACACAAAAAGAACCGAATATCATTCTAAATGAAGGACCATGGTTCTGGGGAAATATTGGGCTATCAATTACTCCATGGTTTCTTAGTTTTGATGCAACATCCATGGTAGTTACTTCCATTTCAGTTTGGGTAAGACTTTCAAACCTTTCCCTCCCCTTCTGGTGCCATCAAGTTCATGAAGAGATTGGGAATAAACTTGGGAAATTTAAAGACATGGACATAGAGAGAACAAAAAAGGAAATTTTACTTTTTACTAGGAGCGACTAGATCTGTCCGACCAGTGATAAGTCACAGAAAGAGGAGGGAATGGAGAAAGAGCGACATATTGACCGCCCTAAAGGAAAGAATGTAAACTAGGTATTTTGAAGTACCATTCTGGCCTAGTGTTCAAGTTGAAGAAGCGCTAAATGAAAAGGCCAAGGAAGGCCAAGGAGAGAAGTGGCGGGCGGGAGTAAGATTTGTGTGGAGATGGATCTCATCAAGGGATTACCAGACCACATAATCTTGAAACATAACAACTTTCAGTGGACACAAATTCTAGATTATGAGAACAAAACCTTTAGATGTTGTGTGTGCTCCCAAACAAGATACCTTCAAAACACTTTCCCTATGGCAAAGAATATTTCAAAAAATAAAAAGAAGTAGACAAACATACCGAAAGGATGGAATTTTACTCAATCTCCTCATTTGGAAGATGAGGAGGAGGGAAACCAAGAAACACAACCTGAATAATTTGAGGAAAAAATGGAGGGTGAGGCTGCGATTCAAGATGTGTTAGTCACTTCTCCCCCGATGGGTCCAGATTTAGGGAACCAACAATCTCCAACAATTCAAGGAGGCACTAAACGATCACATGCTTCAGAGTCCTTAGATTCAGAAAAATATTCTCCTCGTCTAGATGGGGGCTAATAAATTTCTTTGGTTCTAATTGATCCAAATCCCGAAGGATGGAAAAAGGTTTGGTGAGACAACAACGAATTAATCACACTACAATCTTTACAAATTAAAATACTACGGAAGATAAATTGAAATATGAGAAAATACTGGCATGCACACAATAAAAATATGACACAATTGTTTTTGGACAAATGTACCTAGAATAACCCAACTTGGGAAAAACATTGCATCAATTGAGGGTTTTAATTATTAAGTAGCAGTGAAATTCTAAGTACAATATATGGATGCCCAACTGGCAATCCATCAGTAAAATAAACTGGCTGAAATATTTGTGAGTTAAATACCTCAACACCACATCTGATCCTCCTCTGACAACTGACCAAACTAGCCAATCATTCTACCTCTTCGTGAGCCTCTATGCAGTGCTTGCACAAACCCCAACTCGCTAAGCCTAGAACTACAAGAAAAATGACGTCTTGGCTGACTCCACCTCTAGGATAAATTCTCTTGGCCTCCTGGAGAATTTCCAGACCAACAACAAATGAATTTCTCTTCCCTTCAGCAAAATCAATCTCCCCCTAAAGTTATTTTCCCTGCCTCTATGCAACTTCTTTGGGAAATATGACACTTCTGTTGCTAACTCTCCGAATCTGGATAAATTCCTTTGGGCTCAATGTCCCTACCCCTCTCTGTCTCTACTTCCCTTCTTTGGCTCGAACTCTTCTGTCAACTGCTATTGATCTCTAAAGGAATCAAATTGCCCAAGGAAATTGTTCTTAAGTGCGTGTTCTCCATCTACACATCAACCTCCACTTATAATCTCTAGTTGGGACTTCGATGACCAAAATTAAAACATAATTGATGGCTGAGATCATTTCTGGATCAATCCGTGTGAGTTTCCAGATAATTCACACCTTTCTCAATTAATACTAATTAATTAACCCCTTTTCATAAGTTTAGACTTAGGAACTATTTAAAAACCAGCTAATAATATAATTAAGACACTTTTATGTGGAATTTCCAGAAACGATTTTGGGGTTATGGAGAACTCTTGTGTTTTAGCTTCTTCACAAAGTTTCTAGACTAGAACACCTTTGATTCGACAAAAACTAACACAAATGGTCATCCATTATTATTATTATTATTTTTTAATTGTATTATTATTATTATTTTTTTTTTTTAATTTTTAATTTTTAATTTAATTTATTTATTTTATTCGGGCATTTGATTGGATTTTTGGTAATTTCCTACTACATATGATCTTATTTTTCTATGGTTGTATAGTTGTTTCCTTTTTGTGACTCATACTACATACACACTATGTGTGTTTACAAAGTATAATTTTTATTTCTATTAATAAAATTTATGGGTTTTTTCTACATGAAAAATAATTCAATATGTATATCGTGCGACATCCATTAACATTAGATTAGTACAATTGTAGTTACTTAACCAAAATCACATTACCATGGACCACCATAAAGTTATTCCATAAAACCACCAAAAGCATAAATCATGTGTCAAAAACCACAAAAATGGTCACAAAGAATCACCTAATTTTTTTCTAAGGGTTTGCCCCCGCTACAACCTCCCCGGGATAAGGGGGCTGTCATCCACCATGTGACACCACCCCCCCCTGCACTAGATACAGGGGTTGTCACCTGTCATGTGACCCCCCCCCCCAGCTCGACGTAGACCGATCATGCATGGAGCTAGTCATGCAAAGAGTATCAGTCATAAAAATACCTCTCTCTTCCTCAGAAGATAACATTTCTCCTAAAGAAACAACTTGTTAACAAAAAAATTAATTAGTACAAATTTCCCATCTTATCTCATATTTATTTCATATGTCTTCACTCGATATGTTTAGCAACATTAAATTTCCAAGACAAAGTTGAATTATACTCGCTTTTCTTTTAAGTTTCTCCCAATCCTCTATTAATATGAAATTTGGAGGTGGGTTCCACAGTGATCGACTACCCTTGTTCCACAAGGAGATTTTCCATTTTAAGCTTATAGAGTTCAAAATTCTAGCCATTAAACTTCTCAATCTCAATTCTTATACTATTATCCATCCTTCCTTAACTGAAGTTCTATCTTAAGACTCCCCCTCAAACAAGCTTATCTTGGATCTAGAAAAAAAATGTCTTTCTTGTATAGATCTAGGCCTAAGATCCACAATATTTGATGATAAAGACATCCCTTTGTAGCCTAAATGTGCTCTAATACCAAATGTTAGACATCATACATCAAATTTATAGTTATGATACAAAATTTTGGAGGTAATGGTCTTTACCAATATTGAACACTCTTTATGTCTAATTATAAAGTTGGCTAGACATATAAACCAGTGCAGAGGCTCTATTAACATAAATATTTAAATGCATGTGAGTGAAATTAAAGAACATAAAGTAAACAATGACACACCATAAAGATTGGCACATTACATGTAGATTTCACCTTGGAAACCCTTAATTGAGAAAACCAACCAACCTTTGAGCTTCATCTCTTTCATATCATATATGTACTATTTATCCAGATTATAATGAATCTCAACCTTGGTTCACACCTAAGACCAATGCACTCATGTATCATCCAATCTCTAGTGATTATGAGTTCTTCATTATTCATCAACAACCTCACATCATGCTCTATTTATACACATATAAAACCTTAATCTATAGCTTCTGAAATAGTTATAGATGGTTGGATCTTATTGGCAAAGATCCTAAGAATCTCAAGATTCCTAACTATATTTGGCATTGTTTGAATTTAGTTTATTACCCTTTGACCCCTAGTCAAGCACTAATTTTGATTGATTATGCTCACACCTAATTGCGTTTTTTCTTGACTATGCTAGTCGACTATTGGCTTCTATCAACTGCTCAACTACCCATCAACATCCACTATGGTTCCTATCCTCAACCCAACCATTGAATTGTCTTCAACATGACTGTAAACTCATTCTTGACTTGATCGTCAACCCATTGACTTAATTAAACCATCTAAATAATTCCTCTCCTAGTTGGTTCTCCATGACTAGACATTGAGGCTTATCCCTAGTTAATCCATCCAAGTATCTAATCAACTAATTGAACTCTAATTAACTGAGTTTCCACTAAATATAACACCTAACTAATAGAGAACCTCGCATATTTTTTAGATGAGCCATTAAATGAGAGTGTAATATATTCATGATGATTTTAGCCTCTAGATAGATATGGTGTTTAATTTACATGTTAGAAATCATAATTTTATGTGTAAATTGTTTAATTTATTATTAAATCTTTTTAGATGTAGGATTGACTAGGGGTAGCATGCCTCCACCATGGGAATATTTTGACAAGGCCATTCTTTATGACTTTGCACTAACGAAATGACATATATTTGAGCACCATAGATTGGGGTAAGGACATGATACAAATTCTCGAATGTAGATGAGACTTTTAATTTGTTGTTTGTCTTTGGTGCCATACTAAAGAACCCCATTGATATCATTTGACACTTAGCATAAGTGTCTCCTCAAACAACTTCCTCAAGAATTGACACAATTATTCTATCATATACTTGGGTTCCTTGGTGTTTTTATAGATGCCCATAATAAGAAACACATGAGACATGCCCATGCACATGTTGATGACGCAAATGCTCAAGTTGATGTTGCAGAGAATCCTATAAATGTTTCTCCTGATGTTCTTGTTGGTACTCATACTATGGATGTACAGGGCATTGGTATTATTATTGCTACCACAATCCTTACTACTATTCTTATTATTGTTGTTATTGGTCATGTTTTCAACTTTTTTATTGCCAATTCTAGTTTTTAAACTAGGAGTCACGACCTTGATGTTTAGATTTAATCTATTGTGATACTTGGGCTAGTAGTTCTACTAAGGTCCTTAGCCATGGTATTTAAAGTTTTGTGTTGATATTGGGTTTAGTGGTTTTATCGACGACCTTAGCTGTAGTTTTCACATTTCTATTATTGATGGAACATATCGAGTCCCCTCTAAGCCTATTAAAGGGTACATGTTTCACATAACCAACCCGCAAGGTCACTTTTAGTGGGGCGGGGTGTCCGAATTTACCCTTCCATTATTCATTTGAAACCTTCTTTCTTGGTTCACCATTGTCATTTACAAGAAGTTTCAAACAATATAAATATTATCTGATTTTGAGATCTGGACACAAAGTTATGGCCCTCAAAAGATTCACCATTTTAAGCCATGCTATCAACCATATTAGTTAACATGTGGTAGTCTTGTGCCCATGTGTCACCACCACATCCACAAGATGGATAATTTCAAATTTTCTAGATTTTTAGATGTCGAGATCATCTGACATCCAAATACTAGAGGTGTGCTCTAGTCCTTGAGTCAAACGCCAAGATATCCCTATTCCTAAATACACAAAACATCTACCATATGGATGTTTCCAAAAATTCCATCTAATTAAAGAGGTGGATTTCTATATACCTAGAATCCTAGATATCTAGAACATCGACAATTTAGTATTTCCAAAACTCCCATTTAATTGAAAAATTGGATTCTTGTATATCCAGATTCCTAGAGATCAAAAACATCCACTATTTAGATATTTATCCATCACCTTCCATGACGACATCCACCTGGCCTTCCACATTAACGTTGTCACACTTGATTTCCTTGTCATAATCCTACGTCAGATCCTACACACCAATATGGCCTAGGGTTTTCTTACTAGAATGAACATGAGCTATTTACATGGCATATGGATTCAGATTTATATTTTTCATTCAAACCTTGCTTTTAATAATAAATTATTAGTTCCCACATATGCTTATGTATCCCTTGCATTAGGGTTACCTTCATGCAATGTTGCTTTTCTTTTGAGTTCTGCCCATCCGAGTGATTCAACATTCAAATACATGTTTGGGATCTAATTAAAATAAACTTTGGATTCCTGATTATTTAACATTTGTAAAGTTGAGAATCATCAACGTGCAACATAAAAAATTTGGATGCCTAGATATCTAGATATCTAGATATCTAACATTCAATCTTAGTAAGGCATATACCCCTTAGCTTTGTTCTCTTTTGTGCTAGGCCTCAGTCACAACCCAAACTAGCCCATATCACTGGGGGCTTGGGATAACTTTGGACACCAGTTTGATGTTTTTTTTTTGGATATGCCTCCCAATTTTAGAAAATTATGCCTCCTTTTGACCCAATTCAATTCGAGAAGGTAAATAACCTTGCCCAACATTCCTTCAAGGACATTGAGGATTTCTCCAACCTATAAAGGAATCCAAAACACCTTCATCCATAGCCATAAATAGGATTTTTCTCTCCCAAGGAATTGAAAAGATGCCACAAGCCACTTATTCAATTTTTACTATTCAAGTGAAACTTCTCACTCATTCTCAAATCATGCACACAAGGCTTCAATCCCAATAGAATATTAGCTATAAGGGTCATCAACTAAGCCCAATATTTGAGAGACCAACACTCATGATTTTCCTCAAGCATGGATATGTGTATACCTTCAAGTCCTATCATTCCAAAATAGGGATACCTTTTATTTGATCAACCACAAAACTTTCCCCATAGGGATTCTTATTATTCACATTCATTTCAAGGTCCATCAAATCCTAATCAAGCCTTTCAACAATTTTCCACCAGTTCACAAGTTAACTAGTGAACTCTTTAATACTTTATATATGATGTTTTATGAAGACTCATTCCTTTGAGTCTCCACTTTAAAACAAGGCTTTTAATCTTTCTTTTTGATCCATATCATCAATGGGACTCTTTGCTCACAAGTAGCATATTCAAGGCTTATTTTTCCTATCTAGAGTAGACCCAAATCTTGTGGTTGTGACTCATTAAGGGTCCACAATCATTAAGAATCAACATCCATTCAATCATCATGGTTGTCCAAGAGGATGAGGGGTTACCTATCTTCTCAACCATAATGTATTGGTTGTTAGAAGGCTTATTGTAGCCATACATACATGCTAGTCAAGCTACTACCAAGCAATTTTGTGTGGGCCTTTCTCACGGCTTAGATTCCGATGCCTTAATTTTCTACTAATGTAAGCTTTTGTAGTCTATATTGAAGGAGACTAATTACTTTCCTGTTGGATTGATTGATTAGAATTTTGCTCTGAGTTTGCAATCTAGAGTTAAATCTTTCCATTGTAGCGACTTAGCTAGAATTTATGTTTTCATTCAAAGTAGTCTAAATCTCATTTTCAAGTTGCATCTTTAGTTAAAATCATCATAGTCATAGTTTTGGATTTCTATAGATTTGAGTAGAAACAATTTTATTATTTAAGTAGTAAGTGGCAATTGAGTAAATCTAAGACTAACTCTTCACCTATAATGATGTGCTTCTAAGTTTATGAACTCCCACATTAATTAAATTTATGCCCTAATTTATGCAAATAGATTATACCAACATAGACCCTTTGTAGATTTTTTAGTTTTTCTTACACCTTGATCTTTCTCTGATGGGTGATTACTCGGAATAATTTGGGGCTTGGATTCATAGAATTCCTATAATTTGGTATTGATATCATTTGTTCATTTGCATTATATTTTAGAGGTATATTCTATGGAATAGGGTGTCTCCCATTATGTGTTGGAAATAAGGATTCCTTTAGGCTATTCCCTTTGTGCATAAGCTTGAACACATGATGCATCTCTCAAAGATTGGCATTATTGTTTTTTTTTAATGTATTTCCCACATGGATTATAGGGAAGCATAATATTTTAGAATAGTTTTGAGAAGACATGAATACTCATTAAAATGTAATAGATCCTTTCTTTCTTTTGGTGACCTCCAAGATGCTTGAAAATCAATATCAATGCACTTCACAAGTTTCTATAAACATGAACACCTTACTACAACAAAATCATAAAATTGATGAACCCTAAGCAAAATTTCATACATTAAGGAACATGGTTATCGATTTCAGTAAATATTCTCACTCTATAGCTTCTAATCATAGGATTTTCACAAACTTTGTTCAAGCAAATTTAAAGGAAGAAGACACAATTCATCAAATGTTGGAGGATATGGATCTTGGGAACTAGAATTATCTTCCTTCCAATCTCGATAAAAAAGATAACAACCATCATGTATTTAAATAATTTCTATGTATACTAAAGCAATTAGAATATTATGAGTTTATTTTAAGTTGTATACTTATAAGTTTTTTTTGAAAGAATCATTGGGTTGTAATAATTGTGGACTATTGTAAGTTTTGTCTTGTGAAAGCTGCCAACCATGTTTAAAAATTCAGGATAATTGTTTTTGTAATATGTTGTTCAGATTCTTACAACAACTTTTATAATATTTTTTTTTCAATTTCAATTAAAATAAATGTATGAGGTGATTTGTTTATTATTACTTGCTTCAATGAATTTTTTAATGTAAGGAAATGTTGAGAGTTAAAAATAGGGATATGTAATTAGAATTGAGGTCATGAATGGTTTTAGATAATCTAAAATATAATAATTAACAATTTGATTTCATAAGGGAATTTTTGAAATTCGTATAACAATGTTATAGGTCATATTTTATGGAACTTGAAATTCATATAACAATGTTATAGGCCATATTTTATGGAACAAAGGGAATTATCAATATTTATACAATAATAGTTAGTAGGAAATACATTGGTGCAGTTAATGATTCCATTGACAATGAGTCTTCATATGAAAATTTTTATTGACATTTAACATGACCATTCTTAAAAATATAAATAGACAAAATGAAGAAGAAAAAGAAGAAGAAGAAGAGTACTATAGGAAGAATATAATGATGTCACAAGTTAAATTTTATGAAACAAGGGTAATTATGAACTTTTATACATGGACAATTAGTAGCGAATACATTCTTCAAATTTAATTTTTTCTATTACTTTATTTCTTATTATGTAAAATATATGTAATGTGATATAATATAGTTATAATAATTTGATCATTTTTTTCTTTTTGTTTAATTTGAAGATGAGAAAAGCATTCACTTTGTCAATATTTTTTTTTGTTAGCTTGACCCATGAGAGACTTGAACTTTGGATTTCAGTGTTTGTTGGGGAAATTATATGCATTATAATTCCAACATTAAATTATCAATCCGGGACTCATAAGCTTCGAGGCAAAAACGTAGGTAACGGAGGATCAGAGCATCTAACCTAAACTATCATCATGAAATCTAAATTTGTTCCTAAATTAAGTACAAAATTTCTATTCCTAGTTTGAAACTAATCTATTGATAAGCAAAGGAATAAATCTAATCAAATAATGAATTAATTAAAACTTATTGAGAAATTAGGGAAAATAATGAACGATCTATTCAAATGAGTGCTACTTGATTCAAAACAACTCAACATGTAAAAGATAAAATTTATGCCTAAAGCTAATTGTTCACACAACACAATTTATTAACAAACAGTCTCTAATTCCATAAACTGCAAAATAAACAAATGATTAACTATGATAATTACTCTATTGAAATCACACAACTCACACTTCCAAACTAGATTTTTCTAATTAACTAAATCAGAGCAATTCTGAGTACAGAACACAGCTATGTACAAAAAGCGGCATGAGTACATAATATGGTTGAGTACATAATACAGTTGAGTACAAAATGCGGCTGAGTGCAAAATGCGGCTGAGTGCAGAATGCGACTGAGTTCTTACTCCAAAACCTGCAAAGTGAAAACAACAACAATGCACTCGTTGCCCTCTACTCAAATTGTTGCCCTCTACTCAGATCTACAAAACATAAATGAATCTAGAATACAAATTGAAGTGTTGGAATTCTGAAAACTATTTAGCAAACAACTTGGAAATGAAATATAAATCTATTGACTGAAACAAAACACACTTCCTAAAACTATTCCTAGGATCACACCATAAATCAAGAAGTAATTACATAATATAAAATGCAGAAATAAATTGGAAAAAATAATTAAATCTAATTCAAACCATTTGCAAGGAATAAAAATATAAAAAAGAAATAAGCGCACTTACATAATCTATGTTAACCCTGCAAACACGATCGGTTCAGGCGACCTTTCTTGTCCATGTGTTGCAGGTCTAAACTCAATTCATAAAATGGACACCAAAGCTACAACAACTTCATCATCCTTTATTCATCCAAAAACACAATTTTAATATACAACAACCTTGTAGTTGTGCTTCCTCTCCTACGTAGCTCTTGTGTAACCTGCAACTCTTGTGTGTAACTCTCCTCTATGTAACTCGCCGTCCATATACTATGCTTTCACAATTTGAGATCCAAAACTCAAGGATCTGAGCCAAATGCCAACAAAATTACAAAAATACATTTCAAATGATGTTTTTGGAATTGGTTATGGCAAATTTGTCTTGGGAAATCTCATGATCCATGCATATCATGATTGAGATATAAAATGTCTGATTGAAACTCCATATAGTTTGAAAAAGAAACAAAATAAATCTTCAAACCGAAATATATGGAACCATCGCTGACCTAAAACCATAACAAACTTGAAACCATCAAACCCAACGATTCTGTACTTAACTTCAGAATTCTGGCATTGATTATGTACTTAAAAATTGCGGTAACCATAACTTCTTCATGATGACGAATTTTGACAAACGGTTTCTAGGTTACTTGAATGAGGGTACTTTGAACAAGCTCCATGTCTTAGAATCACAATATTATTCTTCATTTGATCACAAATTGAGATTTTAATCTACAACCATACTGTACTTAACCTGTAGCAACTAGTTTAATTGACTTATGAAGAATTTCAACAATGAATCTTTGTAGTAAATAAACTTGGAAAAACCATCATTAGAAAATCATAGCAAAATCATCTCTAATCATTTAAAAGTTAAGAAAACTAATGATAATCAACTACGAAGTGTAAGATATGAATTGGCGACAAGTTGTGGAATCTTGATATGAAATGAGTTAAACATATAGGAATTTAGGTTATGAATAGTGGAATTGTACGGTGGAAAAAATGGGCATATTTGAGGCCCAACAATGTTTATATAATACTCCTTAATATGGTGATTACTAATTAAACTCTCCCATTAGGCTATCCTCTCTGTCAATATTATATAGTTTTATAAAATATATTTTTCTTTTGCAATTCAAATAAAATATGACATTTCTTTTTAATTCCAAAAAAATATTTGAAATAAAATAATCAACTGCATTATTTCCAATCCTATAAATACAAATGATTCGATCAAACTTGTCACTTTAATTAAAAACAAAGTATAAAGTAATTAGTATTTTTTTTAAAATTGTTTTCTATTATTTAAGTTGTCTCACATCATATACATCTTGAAATAATTTTTCCTTATATTATTTTATAGTTTTTCTTAAACATCTTGAAATAATGTTTCTTTATATTATTTTATAATATTCTTAAATTTTTTTATCATTGGTTGATAGAATTTCGTAATATTTGTGTAATGGATTTTGTAACTTGTTCGACATTTCGGGTGGACACTCTACCCATCATCAGGCACTAGAAAGCAAAGTGATATGAAACAAATGTTATTAGCATTTTATAGAAATAATTCAAAGTAGCTTGTTAAGAATTATACATTAAAATAATTAGAAATAATTAAAAGTAGCCGTTAAGGATTAAACATTAAAATAATTAGAATTTGAGATGTTAAGTCAAAAGGTTATTTTTTTCTTTCAAAGTAGGTTAAAACAATGAAATGAAATTAATATAATTAAAGAAGAAGAACAATAAAGATTTGACATAGGAAACAATTTAAGAGAATAAAAATAATAATTGAGAAAAGGATTGGGGGATGTATGAATTAAATTAATTAAATAAATCAAAAATTCAAAGGGTCATCAAGGATTAAATATTAAAATAATTAAGATTTGAGACGTTAGTTCAAAATATTAGAAAGGTTAAACATTTCAAGTAGTTGTTGAACTTCAAACTAATAAAGTTAAAGGAGAAGAATAATAAAGATTTGACTCTAGAAACAAATTTCAAGATTAAAAATGGAGGTGTATGAATAAATTTTTTATGTTTAAAATTAATTAGATTAAGAAAAGGGGCAGGGGTGTTTCAAAAATGGGGAGAGTGAGGACTTAAACCCAAAGGTAAATATCGAGCTTAAGGATCAACCAAAACAAAGGGAGAGGGAGAGGAGGCTTAAATGACCTAAATTAATACACAAATAATATTAAAATAAGGGGGAGAAAAGATGAAACAAATTAGAATAAGATTCAAAAAGAGGTAAGGAAAGAAAATGATAACGAGTCAGAAAGGGGGCAAAATTGAATTAATTAATGTCAGAATTGATGGATAACTGGTTTCCAAGGTTGGATTAGCTTGTAGCTATCTTCATTGTTGAAGTTGTTGGGGTGCTTCTCGATCTCAAGAGTTTATCGAATGATTCGAGAGTTATAAAAGGGGGTAGAGGCTAGGATTCTGAATTGATCAAAGAAAATGAGGTGTTCAAAATTAAAAGAGCACTCAACTATTGCTGAATTTGCTATTCGATGACAATTGGTATCAACTATATGCTCTTTAAGGCAAGCTTTGAAAGGACGACTAATTTGACCAATGCAAGGCTTCCCACAAGAACAACGAATTTGGTAAACCCCTGGATTAAGCATTTGGTTATACTTATCTTTGGAGGACCAAATATATATTCTTAAGAGTTTCGTGGGGTTCGAAAATGATTTTTATGTTTAATCCTTAACAACCATTTTGAATTATTTCTAACTATTTTAATGTTTAATGCTTAATGACTACTTTGAATTATTTCTATATAAGGCTAATCAACATTCATTTCATATCACTTTGCTTTCTAGTCCCTGATGATGGGTGGAGCGTCCACCTAAAACGTCGGATGGATTACAAAATCCATTACACAGGTATTTAGAAATTCTATAAACATGTTGAAGTGTGGAAATTGACACTCTCTTAGTTTTATCATTTTCTTGAAAATAATAAAAATGACTTATTTTAATTATTATTTTTTTTCTTTTCTTTCTTGGTTTGATCCATAAGGGATTTGAACTTTAAAATTATTGATTTAATCTTCTAAACTTTATGATGCTATATTGTCTTTCTTTCGAAACACAAAAAAAAACATTATAATAAACCGAGTAAATTCGCCCTTGACCCCTAAATAATTTGGTTTACCCTGGTACCATCCTTGAAATGAGGAAAAGTTTTGAGGGTTCCCCAAGATACATATTCCAAAATTTTTGGTCAAGTAGATCTATCCTAAATGCTTGAGAGGAAATTTATCCTCCTAGCCATGATCAATTTTCATAAGTGACATATTGAGCTCTTAATGATTATATTGTTGTATCAACCTTGAGCCTTGAAAAATTTAAGTTACTCTAAGTACCATCCTCTAAATAAAAATAAATACTTGAAAGGTTTTCGTGAATATGCATTTTATGAAGAAGAAAATAATATTTATTTTAAAATTTTATTACTAATTTACTAAATTATTACTATAACTTTAAAATTGATTAAATATTTAATTTTTATATTTTCTTATGATATGATTTAATTGATATTATAATGAACAAATCATATTTTACCATAAATTTTGTTATTTTTGTAATATTAGTGAAGATAGACATCTCATTCTTGGAAAAACATGGATTAGTTTATGTATTTGGAATTACTCGTGATATAATCCTTGGAACAGAGCAACATGACTTTGAAAAAGTAAAAACAAATTTTGTGGAAATTAATTTTGAGTTACTTAAAAATAAGATTTCTATATATTCTACATAACATGAACAAAGAAACACAATTGTTATCATACCCAAAGTTTAAGTTTTTTCCATGAGAAAAGAACATTTATATTCCTAAGAGTGAATATACATATTTATACTCAGGAGTTGTCCAAATAAATTTCTCATGTATGGGTCCCTCGTTGCTCCGAGCAAAAAAACATCAACAAACTTCCTTAATAACTTATACATTCAGAAAAAAACATTTTGTTACAGTCCTTTTCCATGTGAAGCTACATTGTGTGGTTGAAAGGTGCATTTTGTTGCTTATATTGCTGGTTAATTTGCTGAAGTTTCCTATCAATTGCAACTAGTGTTATACAAAAAATCAGAATATCACATATGAGAAAAACATGTAAAAAGCATCTGTAATAAAAAATTGAGCTATATGTTGTAGAGTTGAAATGTTATATGTGGATGGAAATTTGGTCGTATTCCACTCCATACATAAAATTAGAGACCATAAATGTTCCTATTGGAAACTGAAGTATTATTTTTAAGAGGTTGTTATTTTTAAGAGTTTGTTAGTAGTGTGAGAAGGATAGTTAGTCAAGGATAGAATTAGAATTAGTTGTAAGCATATGTTCTTAATGGATATTTTGTTGTTTTCCTAATAAATAATGAGTTTTGAGTCTCGCGGGATTTGTAGTGATTTGAGTTTTTTAGTGTTGCCACATCCATAAGGGTGCAAAGGGCTATGAATTTAGCTTGATTATTGGTGCCCCATCTGGGGCACATCATACTTGAATACATGAGGGATATGTGAGAAAGAGAACCATTCCCACTCCACACGTTGGCAAATGTCCTTGGGTTGTGCCATCAAAGTGTCCCCATGGAACACCTAGAGTAATAGGAGGCATGATAGGAACTCGATGTTTCTAAGACTTTGGCTCTAGTTTGTATTCATAACACAATTTTATAACCATTATAATAGTGACCTCTATAGGGATGTCCTGTGAATTGAAAATGTTGCTATTTCTAGTCCACCATAGACTGTTTATGTCACACCCTCCTCCCAAATCTACCTAAGAAATCAACTAGCTAGGGTAAACATGCGACGCGAGGCCACTATGATATGATTCGACCTCCTAAGTCACATTAAGTGAGTGGAACTGATGGAAACACACCATATATACATCCAACATCATCAACAGAACCCTTAGAAGACAAGTCAGCCACTCAGACAACCTGTCCCTAGGTCCCATTGCTATTTTAGGTCTCTTGGGCCATAGTCACTCTCATGCTATGGGTAAGGGAGTGACCAACAACCTAAAGTCACTCTCACAGGCCTGCCTTCCAGCAACTATGGACCAAAATTGTTAGTGCTGTGCCAGCGACTCCGGGATTTGAGGCACTTTTTCAGGCCTAGAGCCTAGGTGACTACCTAGAAATGAATCATCTCTTTAGATCATTAATTTAACATGGAATTGACAACATTAAAGAAAATACTTGTTCAATACCTTGACTGGACCACTACTAGCCATGATAGGAATTTCGCCAAACATATCATCGACATGTAATCTACAAGTGTAAATAATAGAGTTAAGTGTAAGGATCTCATACTTATATGAGAATCGTTATGAACCATTTTTCCCTTATGCCATTTGCTGCATTATCATTTATTAGGTCATAGACACATTATCCATTCACATACAAGTAAAAACACTCTGAGAGCCATACATAGCTGCCGTCATCAAATGTGCATATAACCAACATAATAGGAACATAAATACAATAAACATATTTGCCATCAAATCCATAAATACATCAATACCTTTAACACATGAAAATCAAGGGAATGGATTTCTCATTAATGAATGCAATGAACCAACTAGAGATGGGACTACCATGTTCCACTCGACCATAGAATGTTTGAGCCAAATCTCTCTTCAGGGATTCACCCTCGTGCCATATTCGAAGCATGAATGTGGGATCTCATAGAACAAACCAATAGAAACTCATCTAAGGCTTCCAGAGGCCATCCACCTCAACCCATCAAACAATGATTCCACCTCATGGTTAGACATCACCAAAACCATCACTAGATCGGTCTCCATCCTAGCCATCCAACGCTCTATAGCGTTTGTTCCAACCAAGGCTCCCGGACTTGTAACTCAACCCACAAATTCTGCTGGGCTCCAGAGGGTTTGTCCAACCAAGGCTTTAGGATTAGTAACTCAACCCAAGCTATTATAAGGCTCCAGAGTGTTTGTCTAACCAAGGCTCGAGGAACTAATAAATCAACCCAAGCTAAGGAAACAGGGGAACCAACCAAAACAAAAAAATGAAAATAACCCACAATCACCGTGGCTATCCAGGAAATAGCAAGGTTAGGCAATCCACTGTATATCCAAGCAATCCACTGGCCCTTTCGGCATCAGCTCACGGAGTGCGGACTGAAGTCTCACCCGAAGCAGTATGGGGGGATGCAGGAACCAAGTTTCCACACCCTGAGATGGTCGTGATGTCGATCTATACTTCTTGATCTTGCCTTCATGCAGATCGATAAGCCTTTAGGGCTTATCGATGTTCCTTCTCTTCCATCCTTCAGTACCTCCGCGAAGGTACCTGACTGATCTTGGCGTAGCCTTAACCAGAGGTCCAGGCACTTACGCGCCTTTGTAGCTACATTATTGTATAAGTTCCCAAGTTATCTTAAGTGTTTACTTAACTATATCATGAATTTATAGTTATCTTCGTGTAAACCTATATTCTTGCTTGCATTCAATTAACAGACATAATCAAATACATTCATGCATCAAATAAGCATTAAAATGTAAACCCTGATCGTAACATAATATAATAAGATGCATTGAACAGAGGCAAAATACACAATGATTTCAAAAAATTTCTCTTTATTGATATCTCAAGTTTAGTACATACTCTATCCACCCTGCGGACACAGCTGAGGGGTCCACACACTCAGCTGCAGGGGTCTGCGCACTCAGCTGCAGACTTCCACCCTAGGGATTTCTCCTTGGTATCGTTCATGAAATTTCCAATCTTCCCTTTAATGTTGCTCATAAGTCCATTGTTTTTCTCCTCCTCCTTAAGATGTATATGTATTTCTAATTGTGACGAAGTTGTCTGAAGTGTTTAGAATAGTCGTTTTACCATCTGGATGGTCATGGTTTAAGTAGTTTCGACAGTAACAATTGTCACAACATCAAAAATTTCAACAATAACAACAACGTCAACTATTACATTAGTTTCAAAAATTTTAACAGTAACAACAATATTAACAGTTTCAATAGTAACAACTATTACAACATCAACAATTTTAACAATTTTAACAGTCATAGTTGTTACAACATCAATTGTTTCAACAGTAACAATAACATCAAATGTTATAGCTGTTTCAATAGCTTTAACTATAACAACAATATCAACGGTAACAACTATCACAACATAATTTTTTATAACAATTTCAACATTTTCAACTATAACAACAATATCAAATGTAACAATAGTTTCAAGAGTAACAACAATAATAGTTGTTACATGAATTTCAACATGAGTTAAAATTATGTATTGTATGATCTCTATATTGGGGCTTCTTCTTGGGGTGGATTATATTTTTCATGCTTTGTGGTAATAGGGGAAATTTCTGAATTCAATCTTCTCCCTGATCTCAAATGTGTATCATTAAATTCATGAGGGAGTAATTGGGAAAGAAAAATGCTTCAACTTGTTGTGCAACCTTATTGTTTTGATTTGGGTTAGGTTGCACAGGTAGTTGAGATCACAGAGGAGGATTACTTGGTAGTGCATTAGATGAGAGTTGCAGTTGTTGTTGTTGTATAGGTAGTTGAGTTTGCATGGGAAACTACTATGGAAAGGAGGCTTCAAACCACTTTTGAGGCCATGAAAATATATGACTCAAGGGAGAAGGCCATTCTGGCCATAGTCTGGGGTATTGAATAAGATGAGGGCTAGGAGTTTTCCATGGAAATGTAGGATTATAAATTTGTTGAGGAACCTGCTAAGGATCATACGTGTTAGCCTAGGTATTAAAAATGATGATGGGTTTTGAGCTTTACCTAGTAGTCAGTCTTGCCATGGCTTATCTGTCTCCTCACCTGATTCCTCAAACACTACTTTTAATCTTGGTAGTCATGGAAAATACTTCATTGAGTGATCATGCTCACAAATACCACAGACCTTCACACTGTTAAGTGGACACTCTCTGAGGGAGTTCTTCCTACAGTTGGAGCAGAATATTAGCAGTGCTTTCTCAACTTCAACTTGCTTTTGTCTTTCTTGCAAAACACCCAATTGTGAATATAAAGAGCTAATGATATCTGTTTTAAAAATTTCAAATAAAATAGCAAATTTTTCCCTTGTGACTTCACCATTGACTGATTTATGCATCTCAATAGAAACATCTGATGATCATCTCATACTCCACATTGAGGAATTCCTTGAAGTACAATTTCTTCCTTGCTCAACAAGCTTCTTCAACTAGATAATTTATTCTGTCAACACATGGATAATGCATGGGGCAAAACACTTTTTTCTGCTTTGAATGAAATTCAATGAAACAAACCTAATTGTGGAAAATATAGCCCATGTTTCCTGACTCTTTATGAGGCCGAGCTGACTTCAGTCTATGAAGAGATGCATAGGTTCTCATTTCTCTTCTTACCACCTTGTCACCTCAGAGCCAAAAACACATATAAAACACTCATGGACAATGCATCTATAAAAAGAGAAAATGTCAGTTATGGTCTTGTGCCCTTAATAACCTCCCTGGAAATGATGCCAAAATTTTGGGAAAACCAATTGTCTTAATAAAACGAGTCAATTCACTCAAACATGAATTATCAACTAGGGTAAGCCTTTTCATTTTAAGGTTATCGTGTAAAGTGTATGCATGTAACAATTTCTAACTGGCATTGGCTAATTCCTAATGCTAATATTTTTCCAACAAGAACCGACACACAATCGAATCAAAGCTATCGATCTTCACACTTGTAGGAATGAAAATCAATTTCACTAGCAAACCTTCACTTGCATAAAAAAACACTTGCACACAATGTTGGAAATGAAATCACACTTGTAGAAATGAAATAAAACTCATTCATTGAAACCACTCTTTCAGGAAGTAGAAACAACATTCTTAAAATAAACCCTCCTATTACAAACTATCATTCAATCATACCCTCCCACAACCATTCATTCAACCAACATCAATCCACTCAGTAATTACTTGAAAAATTGTACTAAATGTAACAACAACTAGCTAACACTATTTATCAACAGTGGATCATAGACCTGTAACAATAGTAGCAATAAAAAATGATAATAGCACTCATTTAGTAAGGATCAATCCTAGAGACAAATGTGTTGATATGAGTGATTACACAAGACATTCTGCAAGTGAATCTAATCAAACAATAACAACAATCTACTAGCGAGGATATGTAATAGTGGTAATTGGAATTATAACAAGAACTGAAATAATATACCCTTCAAATGAATTAAAATAAAATAATTATGCTACCTACTGACACAACAATCCATACTAAGGAGGAGGGCCCTTCCTCCCTAGAAGGAGGCTTGTGATTCACAGCTCATAAACTAGCAACTCAAAGATGAGCCACAAACTTGCAAATATTGCATTACTTTTGGAAATAAAGTTACAAGATACATAGTTTGAGAATGATGATGCCTCCTCCTCATAACCTAACTTAACTTAACACCCAACCTCCTCTCTATCCATACATTTATATAAGAGAAGAGCAGGGGGTGAATTAGAACTAATTCCCCTGAATATGAACTATCAAAGTCGTGGATAAATTTACAAGATATTGTGCTTGCTTGTTTTTGGAAGCTCTTAGTTGGAAAACAAATTCAAATATGATTACATAGGATTAATATATCATAGAATCATCTTAGAAAAGGCTGGAACTGTTTCAGTTGATAATTGGTTTCTCTATTTGGGACATAGTTTATCAACAATCGCAACAAGAAATATGTGCTTCAAAGAACCACACGTAGTGCCCAATCCATGGACTTTTAGGAAAATCGCTCGAAATTCACCTAATTGGTGGTGTTCTAAGAAAAACCATGTTGCGGATTTCCAATATTTGTCTTAGTTTGTCCTCAAATTGCATCCAAAATTGGTCACTTGATTATCCCTGGCTTGAGCTGTTTTAACTATAGATCACGAGTTGGAGCTAATGTAGTTGACTTTAGAATGGGTTAGGTAACACAAATTCATGTCAACATCCTTAAGAACAAAATCCATATTCCAAAATTCCTACTGGAGCTATGTACATATGCCAACCATGGAGGTTGGTTACTGTTACTACTGAAACAACAATAGGAAAACCAACATCAACAAAACCAACAATAATCCTATCTAATTCCTCAAAAATAAAAGAAAATAATGATAATTAACTGCTTTAATATTTGTAAAATTAATTTAGAACATTCAAGAAGAAACACAACAAGATGGGTGATAGACGAACAAAGAAGTGTGATAAATGACTGAAAATGGTTGTTTAGGATGGTGAAAAATGGGACAATTTGGTAGCACATGCTCTTCCCTTTCTTGTGCTTCCAGACACCGATTTACTTATAATTTTACTACTACAAGAATAGGGACATTTACTGGTTTATATTCTTGCATATTAAACCTTTACAATATTTTCTCAACAATATCCTCTGATTTAACTAGAGTTGCTTGTTTTCCAAATCTCTTTTAATTTCCATGTCCAATATGAAATTTACAACACCAATATCATTCATGCCAAATTTAGAGGATAAATTAGTTTTCACATCCTTGATGATTTCCTAATCGTTTTCAATCACAACATATCATCCACATACAAGACCAAATAAATAAGACAATCGCCAACTAATTTGAGATACATGTAGTTATCCGCTTTTCCCCTCGTGAAGCCAAGTCCTAATATATAAGTATCCGATATTTTGTACCAATCCCTAGTGATTTGTTTAATCCATACATGTAATTTTTTTTATCTACATACCAACTCTTTCTTTCCCTTCACTACAAATCATTCTAGTTGCTTCATATTGATTTCTTCTTCTAGATCCCCATGTATGAATGCTGTCTTCATTTCCATCTATTCTACTTCAAAATCAAAAGCAACAACAACATATAACAAGAATATAATATAAGTTAACTTGGAAAAAGGAGAAAAAAATCTCACCAAAATCAATTCACTCTACCTGGGAATAACCTTTTTTTACGAACTAAACTTTGTATTTCTCCACTTGGCCTTCTACACTCAACTTCTTAAAAACCCATTTGTTGCCAACATACTTTCCTCTAGACAATAACTCCACTAGATCCCAAGCCTCATTTTTTTCCAAGGAAACCATTTCTTTAACCAATTTGGCCTTTTTCCATAGTTTTTTATCCTCTGAATCCATTACCTCCATAATAGTTCTAGGATCATCACTACTAATAAACAAAGCAAAATTATATTTAAAATAAGGTGGAGTATACCTTTTTGATTGGCTTCTTTCCTTAACCAAGCTCCTAATATCACAACATGAGGTTCTTCTTCTTGTTCTTTTGTGGAATCTGATTCATCATCGTTCAATTCAAACATTATTTTGTTGGTTCTTTCTCCCTTGGTAGGACTTTCTGTTTGACAATATCTTTGATTTCTCTAAATAACACATCTCAAATATACAAAACCTTCTTAGTTTTTATATTTTAAAGCTTATAACCTTTCATACCATCTTTCTATAAAAAAATACACTTTTTGAGTTTATTATCTAGATTACTCCTATTTTCCCACAGAACATGACATAAGCATCATAATAAAATACCCTAAGATGTTTAATAGAGGGTTTCTTACTAGTACATACCTTGTGTGCAGTCTTTTCATCCAACATTGATGAAGTGATCAATTTACTGGGTAACATGTAGTATCCAATGCCTGTAACCAAAATTCCTATCCTCACTTGGAACCATTAAGCATGCTCCTTGCTTTTTCCACTGGCTTCTTACTCGTCCATTTTGCAACTCCATTATGTTAAGCTGTGTATGGAATATTATTATACATTACTATATTGGACTTGTTTCATTTTTTTTTTTGTGAGTTCGACATTGATGAGGCTACATCATGGTCATGTACAAGAATAACACCTGAATAGGGCAGGGAATTGAACCAGGGACTTAACATTTGGAGTGCCTTAACAATGCAACCTATCACCATCTATCCAAGGCCCCATGGACACACTTGTTACAAAATTCCTCAAAATAATTCTACACCATTATCTATTATTAGTGCCTTAATTTTCTTCTCTATCTAATTCTCCATAAGAGCATTGAATTCTTTAAATTTGTCAAAGACTTTAGATTTTTTTTGGAGGAAATAAATCCATGTATTCCTCAGGAACTTATCTATAAATGAGACACAATAGATATATTTAGCCAGTGATGGAATTGACACATGTTTAACTACATCAATGTGCACCAACTGTAATATTCCTATGGCCTCCTAGCACTAGAGGAGAATTTTACTTGATTTTGCTTCCCATGTAAGCAATGTTCAAAAAAACCAAATTCCCCAGATTAATTATACATACTTTATATCATACATTTAACATGTAGTACTAGAAGGCCATTCTCTCCAATATGTATTAGTGTTTGATGCCACAATATAGTCTTCTCTCCAAAGATTGTAGGAGTTTTTCCTTCTTCAGAGCTGTTAGTGCCTAAATCTACCCTAGGCTGAGAAATGTAGGATCTAGGGTGACATCAAACCAAGCTTAACCTAGTAGCTAGCCCTACCAGGTCGGGAGAGGGCTCTCTCCTGTCAATCTCAACAAAAATGATCAATGAGGCTTGAGATGACTTAAATAAAGACTGATTTTAGGCTAGGTATTTGTGCACAAGGGCTTGATTGAATTTGGTGATGTTTTTGTTGGCTCAAATGGAAAGGCAGTTTTTGGGTCTTGGGAATGAGGCTCAGTTTTGAAGAGGTCTCAATGGGGAAAGGTAGGAAAGTGATTTGATACTTCAAATTGAATGAAATGGAGAGATTTAGACAGGTGAGGAGTTGAATAGGGCAAGAAAACCTCAAGGATCCTCTTCAAACAGCTGAAAACATCAATAACTAAGCAAATCCTAGGTAGAGCACTGTAATTTCAATGGATTATACCTCTATCCTTGTTTGTTTTAGTTAAGAAGAAGCAAGAGAGATAATGGCATACATAAAACACATATGAACTTACAATTTATAGAAGGAAACACAATATCAAAGCAACATGCCACATGAATTCCATAGAGTGCTGCAAACCACTGGTCTATTCCTTAGCCAAAACTGCTGAAATGAGTATACAATAAGCTCCAAGCTTTCCCAAAAGTCCAACCATGCTAATGACTGAAAAATCACAAGATATAGGCAAAAAAAAACTCATCCTATCCTCTAGGAGTCGAGCTTATGAGTTTAGGAGCTGTTCCAACTAATTCTAAACTGAGAACTACAAATTAGGTAGTGGAACAACTTGCCTCTAGAAACTAGGGAACTGATTCATTCAGTTGCAAACTACTTTTTGACAGGTGAATCTACCTCCATGAGTGAAAATTTGACATAATTACATCAAGATCCATCGATTTACATTAAATTACATCATAATTTTGACATTAAGAAAGAGAAAAGTGAAATTGTCAAGGAACTAGGCGAAACACAGAGTATACTTGGTCAAATTGAGCAAAATTTCCCCAATGCGCCGCGTTGATTTCTCTATGTGTAGTGCCTGTTTGCAGCCACTTTCGGAGGCCTTCTTGGTGTCCAAATTTCCTCCAAGTGTTCTCGTTGGAAATCTCTACCTGTCTAATTTCTAGAACAAGTGGAATTTTTGAATTTGGCCTCCATTTTCCCCTCCAAAACTGAGTTCTCCCAACACTACTTCCTATGTGTCAAAATAGGGGCAGTAAGTTCATTTTTTGGGTGTTTTTGACCTTTTTGGGGCCTCAAAACCTGTCAAAATTTCTTGGCCATTGGTAGGCATGCATATTTTTCCGAGAAAAATCCAAATATGCTGAGTTTTTTTCATTTGGAGGCCTCCATCAAAAGCGAGCACCAGGTGGTGCGGCGCATTGGGCAGAAAAACCTGTGTTAAAAATTTCTATGCGCAGCGCCCTTTTGTAGACCCGTTTTCAGGGTCTTTCCAGTGTCAAAATTGGGTGCACAATAGCTTGTTGGAATATTATTGAGTCTACTTTCCAACCCAACTTGAAGTTTTCAATTTGGAGTTCATTTTCCCTATCAAAAGTCAAATCTCCCAAGACTGGTCAAAATGTGCAAAATGAGGCTGCCTAAAGGCAGAGTGCTGTTGCAGACAACTTTTGAAGGTCTTCCTCAACCTCAAATTGAGCTTATGATAGCTCATTGGAAAGATATTTGTGTCTAGTTATTATGTGATTCATCAAGAAAGTCAATTGGCCAACCAAGCTAGGAGAAATCTTGATTTTCCCAAAGTCACTTCAGAGGTGCATCAATTCTCCTGAGGCAACTGTATTTTTGACATTTCTCTAAAACCATGAAACCTGTGTAAAACGTGAAGGAGGTTTTTCTTCCTTGGCCTATTGTGGACAAAAAAGTCCCTAAATTTTCCCAAATTCATCTTTTTTTCTCAGAAACATCATTGGAGTAAAACCTATCCCGATGTGTGGAACAGGGGATTTGTCGAAATAAAGTGAAATGAAGGGGATAAGGGGCTTATAAATTCTGGAGAAATTTTGGGAATTAGGGAGGGATTTTAGGAAGTACGGAAAAGTGGAATTTCAAAAAATGAGTGAGGGGAAGGGGTCCAAAAGGGCAAAACACAGGCCTAGCCTAGAAAATTGTCAAGTTGTAGCAAGAAACTAGGGTTTGCGCGAAAATGAGGAATTTGAGGGCTATCAGTGATGTGAAGTGTTTAATAAGGTACATTAAGGATAGGGGAAGGTGTATGAACATCAGGATACAAGTTTTGTTGATGATTTGACCATCCAAGAGAAATTACCTTCAAAACCCTAGGAGAAGGAAACAAACCTTACCTAGGCACAACTGAAGCATGAACAAGGTGTAAAATGACCCATTGAAACCTGACATGATGATGAAAACCCTCTGAATGATGGTACACTCAGCTGAATGGTGACATGAAGCTCTTGGGAAGAATCATTGACAGTTTCATCATCCCTCTCATAGGAAGGATTAACTCCATGTTTGCCAATGTTTGAGTTTTCTTAGATGAGTATGAAGAGATTTTAGGTGTCTTTGATTTTTTGCTGCCAGGTGTATGAAAATGTATGAGGGAATATGAAGGGAGAGGGTAAGAGAGATTTTTGGAATGTTGCTGATTGGAATTTGGGGAATTGAAGGGTTTTAGGGACAATTTTTAGGCTTTTGGGATAGTAATTAGGGTTTGGGATAATGGGAATTGGGGATAGGGGTGAATGGATTTAGGGATATGGGGGATAGTAAAATGTGTTAATGAAACTATAAAAGAAGTGAGGGAATAAAAAGGTGAGGGAGTGATGGCCACAAAAACAAATTTACAAACCCTAAGCAATCATGTCTTGAGCAAAAATTGCAAGGAAGTAGGGTTTGAAATTTTGTTTTACTAAATCATCATAAACATCTTAAGACACACTTTCATTGGCATTTGAAGAGTTGTTGACTTACTTTGGACCGGAGGAAACCAAGCAAATTGAGAATTTGGATGAATTTGTGGTGAAAATGGCTTGCAGCTCTATGCGCCGCACCACAAACCCAACGCGCCGCGCCTTTTGTATGCGCTGTGCCAGTGTACCCAATGCACCACGCTAGCCCTATGCGCCGTGCCAGTGACCCAATGCGCTACGCCCCTGAAACTTGCCCAAATTGCTGCAGTTTTGCTCTTTACTTTCAACCCGACTGTTCTATTGTTCACTCCTTCTCCTTTGGATGAAAATGAGCTCTTTAAACATGAAAAATGGTTTATATACAAAAGATTTTAATTTTTCACTTATCAAAAACCCACTTTGCAATGTTTGCATTTGACTTGTTTTTCAAACTCTGTTTTTGGGCAGTTTGCTTTATTTTTGCCAGTGATGAACTGAGTGCTTTGATTTTTTGTTTTCCTTGCAGGTGATGGAGATGCTAAAGCTTGGCAAGGTGACCAGGGTTGCCACTGAAGTTATTACATATGGAAAAACTGAAATTACCTCAAATTTATACATAAAAACATAAAAAACTCTGTTTTTCCTCAAAACAAGGTTTTGAGGAAAAATCAATGGCTGAACATGTGATTATAGAAATTATTGTTGTTGAAACTTTATTTGTCCTCCTCATGCACCTGTTGACCTTTATTGAGCATTTTGAAGACCTTTTTGATGAAACCCTAGACCTAATGAGACCTAAGACCCTAAAAATAACTTTTGCAGATTTAAAGACAAAAAATGACTGCAGATGATCTAGATGAATGCAAATGGGCGAACAGGTAAAGGACATGAGGGAAAATGTATAATAAGCCACTACCGTAAGATGATCCATGATCCTAATGGAATGCAGCTGATCGAGCAAGGCACCTAAAATGCAATGCAACAAGAGAATTTGATCACTGATGGAGGGATGAAGATACCAACACTAACATTGGCTCCAATGGGGATGGTAGCTCCTTGGAGGTGCCAAGAACTACAGATATCTGGGAAAGCAGGCAGTGCCTCTTCCATTGGGCAATGGAGTCAAGAACTCAAGCTGAAATGCATGACTGAAAACTGACGATTTGACGACACAAACTAACTCTCACTCAATTAAAAACTGACTCGATACTTAAACACAACCGATAAACTGGAAATGGTGCTCATAGTAGAGATTATTCATCAAAACCTACGCTACCAGTTTCATTCATCACCTGATCAAGTGAAATGAAACAACCAATGCAACCAAGTAAGTATTCCAGCTGCTGTTTGAATTCTCTGCAAGTGCTTGCTTATGAACAACAAGAGAGAACTACTGAAAGGAAACTCCCATGAAAACTTGGAAACAAATCCGTTGAATGATATGGATTCTCTATCTGCCTCAAAAAACACTGCATAAGGATCTTGAAGTTCATGCACACTGGGACTTAGCTCATCCAATGTATTACTTTTCTTCTCCTCATACCATGAATGCAAATTTTGATCTCAGCTTTGTGACGAGACTCCTGCTGGAAATGACAAAGAAACCGGCTGCTGGATCAAGTTTGTATCAGTATATGTTTCAAGCTCACATGTAGTCAATGGAGAAGGACTTTGACTGCAAACATCATCCAACACATCAGCTATTAGATTGTGAAAAACATGAAAATACTGCTGCAACCCATTTTCTATTGTTTCCGATGAGATTACATGATTTCCTACATGCTACTCATTTGAAGATATACTATGTAGTTTTCCCTTTAGAAACTGAAATGATTCAAAACAGAAAGGTATGGAATCATCTTGTATCATTTGATCATATGTGCCAGCTTCCAAGTCTTTATTTGCAACTTGACAATCAATGGTTTTCAGAGGCTACAAATCTAGATATGAGAAGTCTTGAACAAGGTTTTCATTGCCCTCAAAAAGGTTCAGATCAAGACTTGTCGACAGTTGATTTCTGATTGCATGAATGTTGTCTCTGATGAACTGAAATGAAGCAAAACAAAAAGGAAAATATCCTTCACTTACTTCAAAATTTGTTGCACTTTCCTCATCATTTCCATAGCTGATATGTGATGGCTGAACATTGTATTCAAGTTGCTGAAAGTGAACTTCTTCCTCCCACAAACTAGCTGCTGGTTTGTTTGCAAGAATAGTTTCTGTTTGGAGAACATAATCGTCATCATATTGATCAAACTGAGGCAAATCATCAGTATAATAGACATCATCAAGCATACATGTCATATCAATAGATCTCTCTTCTCCAAGATGATCTATAAAACAATCATTATCAGATCTATGACAGCTGGGATAAGAAAGAAGATGTTTTGGATCAACAACTTGTTCTTCTTCAATCAAAGAGCCATGGGCTTGAACACTATACTCATTCCTTGTGGTGATCCTTTGCATCATCTCTTCCACTACACTTACCAAAATGTCAAGCTTTACCTCTAGAGATGTCGATTCCTTTGCATCTATGCTTTTCATCTCTTCTTCCTTCAACTTTGCCCTTCGGATTAGCAAATGAGCTTCTACATCTACTGCACTGTTCTGCATCTCCTTGAGTGTTGCAGGATTCCTTTCTCTCAGCTAAAACTCCATTTCCTGATCAAAGGCACCTGGGTAGTGCAAGAGAGCGGATCCAAGAGGAGGTCTTATATTAATCGGCATCGAAAAATAGACTTTGTTAAATCTGGTAGAAAATTGTTGTACTGTCTCCCCTGGAAATATTTTCAGCTGGTTATACTCTTCTATAATCAAGAAAGGGTTTTGTATGATCACCCACCTGTCAAGGAAAACTTTGATGAACTACTGGAAATCTGAGATGCTCACATCAGGCAGGGTTTTGAACCAACTCTTGACTTTGCCTTGCAAAGAAAGAGCAAAAATCCTAATACTAACATCTTCTTCATCAACTTCAAAAAGGTCAAGAAAGGACTCAAAATTCAATACATGTCTCTCAGCAGTGATATTGTCGCGTTCACGATCAAATCTTGGTAGATATAGATCATGGTTTTTAGGGAAAGCATGGGATATAGGAGGTAAAATAAGAGGCTTGTATCGATCTGGAATTTTACAAGGTAGTGGGGTATGTATAGAAGCTGTAGAATCAGTCTTGGTCTCTTGAGGCTCATCAGTTTGAAGACGGTCATCACAAGATTCAGAAAAAGGGTCTTGATCAAGCTCAAAGGCATGCAATTCCTTGGTATTCACAAACTTCAAAGGGAAGGAATCAAATGCAGGCGGAGGATCTTTTCTCAAATGCAATATACTTTGTAAAGCCTTCTTGACATTCTCAGGAAAAGAGAAGAAACAATTTATGATAAAGAACAAATTTTCTTGGATGAAATTCCAACTTGAATACCTAATCTTTCCATATTGTCCTTCCATGTTTTTGCTGATCGGGTTCATCTTCCAGTGGAGTCTTTGGATCTGATCTTGAAAATGATTTGGAATCGCCAGGTGAATGATTTCAGCCTTTCCGGTGTCTGGTCGTTGTCCACCATCAAAAATCAGATCTAAACTTGATACATGTTATCGGGGCAATTTGCAAGTCAGATGTTTAGCTTATAAGACTAGACCGGAGATTGACTGAAGCAACTTTTATCTACTTATGCACTCGCAAAACAATGTGCAGTTCGAAGGCTTCTTGGCATAAATTCAGGCTTCATCTATAGTTTATAAAGCAAGAACACTAACAAACAAATAATATTTTCTTCCCCAGTATGGTCGCCACTATGTTAGGGCCTAAACCTACCTCAGGCTGAGAAAGGTAGGATCTAGGGTAACATCAAACCAAGCTTAACCTGGTAGTTAGCCGTACCAGGTCGGGAGAGGGCTCTCTCCTGTCAATCTCAACAAAAATAATCAATGAGGCTTGAGATGACTTAAATAAAGACTGATTTTAGGCTAGGTATTTGTGCAAAAGGGTTTGATTGAATTTGACGATGTTTTTGTTGGCTCAAATGGAAAGGCAGTTTTTGGGTCTTGGGAATGAGGCTCAGTTTTGCAAAGGTCTCAATGGGGCAAGGTAGGCAAGTGATTTGACACTTCAAATTGAATGAAATGGAAAGATTTAGATAGGTGAGGAGTTGAAGAGGGCAAGAAAACCTCAAGGGTCCTCTTCAAATAGCTAAAATATCAATAAATAAGCAAACCCTAGGTAGAGCACTGCAATTTCAATGGATTCTACGTTTATCCTTGTTTGTTTTAGTTAAGAAGAATTAAGAGAGATAATGGAATACATAAAAGACATATGAACTTACAATTTACAGAAGGAAAAAAAATATCAAAGCAACATGCCACATGAATCCCATAGAGTGCTGCAAACCACTGGTCTATTCCTTAGCCAAAACTGCTGAAATGAGTATACAATAAGCTCCAAGCTTTCCCAAAAGTCCAACCATGCTAATGACTGAAAAATCACAAGATATAGGAAAAAAAAAACTCATCCTAGCCTCTAGGGGTCAAGCTCATGAGTTTAGGAGCTGTTCTAACTAATTCTAAACTGAGAACTAGAAATTAGGTAGTGGAACAACTTGCCTCTAGAAACTAGGGAACTGATTCATTCAGTTGCAAACTACTTTTTGACAGGTGAATCTACCTCCATGAGTAAAAATTTGATATAATTACATAAAGATCCATCAATTTGCATTAAATTACATCATAAGTTTGACATTAAGAAAGAGAAAAGTCAATCTGTCAAGGAACTAGGCGAAAAACATAGTATACTTGGTCAAACTGAGCAAAATTTCCCTAATGCGCCGCGCTGATTTCTCTATGTGTAATGCCTATTTGCAGCCACTTTTGGAGGCCTTCCCAGTGTCCAAATTTGCTCCAAGTGTACTTTTTGGAAATGTTTTACCTGTATACTTTCCAAAAAAAGTGGAACTTTTGAATTTGGCCTCCATTTGCCCCTCCAAAATTGAGTTCTCCCAACACTACTTCCTATGTGTCAAAATAGGGGCAGTAAGGTCATTTTTTGGGTGTTTTTGACCTTTTTGGGGGCTCAAAACCTGTCAAAATTTCTTGGCCATTGGTAGGAATGAATATTTTTCCAAGAAAAATCCAAAAATTCCAAGTTTTTTTCATTTGGAGGCCTCCATCAAAAGCGAGCGCAAGGTGGTGCAGCGTATTGGGCAGAAAAACCTGTGTTAAAAATTTCTATGCATAGCACCTTTTTGCAGACCCGTTTTGAGGGCCTTCCTGGTGTCCAAATTGGGTGCACAATAGCTTGTTGGAAATATTATTGAGTCTAATTTCCAACCCAGTTTTAATTTTTCAATTTCGAGTTCATTTTCCCTATCAAAAGTCAAATCTCCCAAGACTGGTCAAAATGTGCAAAATGAGGCTGCCTAAAGGTAGAGTGCTGTTGCAGACAACTTTTGAAGGTCTTCCTCAACCTCAAATTGAGCTTATGATAGCTCATTGGAAAGATATTTGTGTCTAGTTATTATGTGACTCATCACGCAAGTCAATTGGCCAACCAAGCTAGGCGAAATCTTGATTTTCCCAAAGTCACTTCAGAGGTGAATCAATTCTCCTGAGGCAACTGTATTTTTGACATTTCTCTAAAACCATGAAACCTGTGTAAAAAGTGAAGGAGGTTTTTCTTCCTTGGCCTATTGTGGAAAAAACAGTCCCTAATTTTTCCCAAATTCATCTTTTTTTCTCAGAAACATCATTGGAGTAAAACCTATCCCGATGTGTGGAACAGGGGATTTGTCGAAATGAAGTGAAATGAAGGGGATAAGGGGCTTATAAATTCTGGAGAAATTTTGGGAATTAGGGAGGGATTTTAGGAAGTAGGGAAAAGTGGAATTTCAAAAACTGAGTGAGGGGAAGGGGTCCAAAAGGGCAGAACACAGGCCTAGCCTAGAAAATTGTCAAGTTGTAGCAAGAAACTAGGGTTTGCGCGAAAATGAGGAATTTGAGGGATATCAGTGATGTGAAGTGTTTAATAAGGTACATTAAGGATAGGGGAAGGTGTATGAACATCAGGATACAAGTTTTGTTGATGATTTGACCATCCAAGAGAAATTACCTTCAAAACCCTAGGAGAAGGAAACAAACCTTACCTAGGCACAACTGAAGCATGAACAAGGTGTAAAATGACCCATTGAAACCTGACATGATGATGAAAACCCTCTGAATGATGGTACACTCAGCTGAATGGTGACATGAAGCTCTTGGGAAGAATCATTGACAGTTTCATCATCCCTCTCATAGGAAGGATTAACTCCATGTTTGCCAATGTTTGAGTTTTCTTAGATGAGTATGAAGAGATTTTAGGTGTCTTTGATTTTTTGCTGCCAGGTGTATGAAAATGTATGAGGGAATATGAAGGGAGAGGGTAAGAGGGATTTTTGGAATGTTGCTGATTGGAATTTGGGGAATTGAAGGGTTTTAGGGACAATTTTTAGGCTTTTGGGATAGTAATTAGGGTTTGGGAATTTTGTAGCTAGGGTTTGGGATAATGGGAATTGGGGATAGGGGTGAATGGATTTAGGAATATGGGGGATAGTAAAATGTGTTAATGAAACTAGAAAAGAAGTGAGGGAATAAAAAGGTGAGGGAGTGATGGCCACAAAAACAAATTTACAAACCCTAAGCAATCATGTCTTGAGCAAAAATTGCAAGTAGGGTTTGAAATTTTGTTTTACTAAATCACCATAAACATCTTAAGACACACTTTCATTGGCATTTGAAGAGTTGTTGACTTACTTTGGATTGGAGGAAACCAAGCAAATTGAGAATTTGGATGAATTTGTGGTGAAAATGGCTTGTAGCTCTATGCGCCACGCCATAAACCCAACGCGCCATGCCTTCTGCCGCGCCAGTGTAGTTTTTGCACTATGGAGGGTGGCCCAATGCGCCGCGCCAGTGACCCAATGTGCCACTCCCCTGAAACTTGCCCAAATTGCTGCAGTTTTGCTCTTTGCTTTCAAATCGACTGTTCTCTTGTTCACTCCTTCTCCTTTGGATGAAAATGAGCTCTTTAAACATGACAAATGGTTTATATACAAAATATTTTAATTTTTCACTTATCAAAAACCCACTTTGTAATGTTTTCATTTGACTTGTTTTTCAAACTCTGTTATTGGGCAGTTTGCTTTATTTTTCCCTGTGATGAACTGAGTGCTTTGATTTTTTGTTTGCCTTGCAGGTGATGGAGATGCTGAAGCTTGGAAAGGTGACCAGGGTTTCCACTGAAGTTATTACATATGGAAAAACTGAAATTACATCAAATTTATACATAAAAACATAAAAAACTCTGTTTTTCCTCAAAACAAGGTTTTGAGGAAAAATCAATCACTGAACATGTGATTATAGAAATTATTGTTGTTGAAACTTTATTTGTCCTCCTCATGCACCTGCTGACCTTTATTGAGCATTTTTAAGACCTTTTTGATGAAACCCTAGACCTAATGAAACCTAAGACCCTAAAAATAACTTTTGCGGATTTAAAGACAAAAAATGATTGCAGATGATCTAGATGAATGCAAATGGGCTAGCAGGTAAAGGACATGAGGGAAAATGTATAATAAGCCACTACCGTAAGATGATCCATGATCCTAATGGAATGCAGCTGACCGAGCAAGAAACCTAAAATGCAATGCAATAAGAGAATTTGATCACTAACGGAGGGATGAAGATACCGACACTAACAAGAGCCACTCTCACGAGCAATGGAACTATTGCATCCATCACCAATAATAGCTTCCAAAAGACTTATATAGAGTTCCAATCCAAACTCCCCTAAAAATTACCGTTGCCCCTTGAACCATTCTATAGGTTTCATTTCCATACACTATTTTACACTTGCCTCTCTTATCTTGCTAACATAAATCAAAGTTTTGGACAAACCTAGAATGTATAAAACACAAAGGAGTATTCTAATCATTCCATCCATGACCTTCCAACTGACATTTATGTGTCATATGATTATAGATTTCAAGTAATCTCCTATAAAACATCTTTTCCATCATATATTTTATACTCGCAAAACCACTCCCTATGAGGAGCCATATGAAAAGAGGCACCTAAGTCAACCAACCATGCCTCATGATATGCATGTGTTCCAAATGTTTTCCATTTCATCTCCTCAGATAACAAGGATGAGACAATTTAAATGAAACTTAAAATAGTTCCATTACTACCTATGGCAACAACTAGACTACCCATGAGTTTGATAAAGAACACAACAAAATGATACACTTATATTCATCTGAAATATTAATATCAAGAGATAATAGTTAATTTAGCAAAACATTGAAGGAATCCATATGCTCTTTCACTAAGTCTCCATCCTCCATTCACAGGTTATATAACTTCTTATGCAAGAACAATTTATCCATTGGTGATTTGGATTGTTACAAAGCCCCTAACTTATTACATAATGAATTAGTTGTAACTTCTATTGAAAAATTTAGTAGTATTGAGTATGAGAGAAATATCAATGTTGTTCTCTTTGCCTTTTGATCTAACTTGGTCCAATATTTTTTCGAAATCCTCATTAGTATAGTACTCAGATCCATAATGATCCACTGATATTTGTCCACCAAAATATCTTCCATTTTGAGCTTCCACAAGTTATAACTTTTCCATTGTATTTATTGATCTCTATCTTTGAAATAATTTCCATTTACTTTCAAAATAAGAATCAATATTGTAGATCTCTCATTGTAATAAGTTTTACCGTAGGCTCAAACCAAAATGCTTAGCCACAAAGGTGTCCCCTTCACGCTAAACTGATCTGATACCAAATGTTGGTTGTAACCATGTATAGTTATTTGCTGCAAGTATATTCTTAACAAAAATAAAAAAAATGCAATGGAACACACACACGCACACACACACATTTAACATAGATACTTTACCATAGAAACCTAAACCAAGAAAATCAAAAGGGTTTTCAATATATTATATATTTACAATATTAGAATATATAGGAAAATGGAAATTATTGGAGAAATTAATACAAATCATTTCAAATCTACAAATATATTAGCTTTTCAAGTTTTTGAGTTTTGAGTGAGGTCTATATAGAGTGATGGTGAATCAAACTAGGGTTTCTTTGTTCATTTCTCATAGGTATAGAGCTTCCGCAATGTATGAGGTTTCTACTTTTGTGGCTATGGTCTCTATACATGGCCTCAATGTGTGTTATTGTGCTAGATTGTGGGATTTGGAAGAATTTAGACACATTTACGGGATTTTTACTTGTATTAGCTTTGCGAGGAGCTCATGGACAATGGAACATGTAGGGCCAAAACAAGGGATTTCCCAAGTTCTATGGACATACCATGTCCAATTCAATGTCTAGTATTCACATTTAGATACTTCATTGAATGCTTTGTTGGCAGTCAATTTAGGTTGTTTTGGACGTGGGTAAAGTGTATAATAAGTACCATGATGATAATCCCCCTTTCTTGTGGTCCTTTTTTTCCTTACAATATTCTTCCATGGGTTATTTCAGATATATACACCAAGAGGCGACACGGTCTCTGTCGGTGTTGGAACATGGCAAGAACTACTTTATGCCCACATTTTTAAAAACCCCCTTGTTAAAGACAAAGCTTGAAAACACTTTGTTTGAGAGTAAACAAAGTTTGCATTCAACCTCATTGTTTCTTTGGCCACATATGGTATGCACATAGACCTTGCCTACGCTGGAACAAACAAAACATTTTTAGATATTCACGAAAAGAAACAATGGGAAGACAACCTTTTTTGGGGCATCAAAAACTTTAACTATTACATCTCTCAAGATTTTGATTCAAGCCAGATGGGGATTTCCTATAAATTTCCAAAATCTACAATTTGCAAGGAAGGTTCTGCTTGACCCCCTGCAGCTAAAATATTATGGTATTGTTAAAATTTTATCATTAATTTTGAATATCAGGCTTCGTGGGGGAGCCAATAGTGTCAAGAATTCAAATGACCCATCTGTATCCTTCAAGGATGTTGTCCAAGGGAAATTAAATGTAGCTGAAGGGAAAGTTTTGTCCCATACATAAAGAGACACCCTAAGGTCTATATATTGTGTACTAAATGGAACAAGTTCCATCCATGGAGGTAAAAAATCCACAGGTAACCTATTTATTCACTGCTTTAGAGACAAAAGCCATCATATGAAAATTCAACAATTTTTGGCCAAAACTAGAAGTATTACATCAGTGGGTACACACTTCTTGGACATCAAATTCTATATTTACCTTTGCTCCAAAGGATTTTTGTTTTCCAATTTGACACACAAAAAGAACTGAATTTCATTCTAAATGAAGGACCATGGTTCTAGGGAAATATTGGGCTATCAATTACTTCATGGTTTCCTGGTTTTGATGCAACATCCATGGTAGTTACTTCCATTCTAGTTTGGGTAAGACTTCCAAACCTTTCGCTCCCCTTCTGGCACAATCAAGTTCTTGAAGACATTGGGAATAAACTTGGGAAATTTAAAAACATGGACATAGAGAGAACAAAAAAAGGAAATTTTACTTTTTACTAGGAGCGACCAGATCTGTTCGACCGGTGATAAGTCACAGAAAGAGGAGGGAATGGAGAAAGAGCGACAGATTGTCCGCCCTAAAGGAAGGAATGTAAACTAGGTATTTTGGAGTACCATTCTAGCCTAGTGTTCAAGTTGAAGAAGCGTTGAATGAAAAGGCCAAGGAAGGCTAAGGAGAGAAGTGGCGGGCAGGAATAAGATTTGTGTGGAGATGGATCTCATCAAGGGTTTACCAGACCACATTGAAAGATAACAACTTTCAGTGGACACAAATTCTAGATTATGAGAACACAACCTTTGGATGTTGTGTGTGCTCCCAAACAAGATACCTTCAAAACACTTTCCTTGTGGCGAAGAATATTTCAAAAAATAAAAAGAAGTAGACAAACATACTGAAAGGATGGAAGTTTATTGAATCTCCTCATTTGGAAGATGAGGAGGAGGGAAACTAAGAGACACAACCTGAATAATTTGAGGAAAAAATGGAGGGTGAGGCTACGATTCAAGATGTATTAGTCACTCCTCCCTCAATGGGTCCAGATTTAGGGAACCAACAATCTCCAACAATTCAAGGAGGCACTAAACGATCACATGCTTCAGATTCCTTGGATTCAGAAAAAGATTCTCCTCGTCTAGATGGGGGCCAAGAAATTTCTTTGGTTCCAATTGATATAAATCCTGAAGGATGGAAAAAGGTTCATTAAAGGAAAGGAAAAAAAAAAAAAATCAGCATAAATTGTGAAAATTTCAACTGCTGAAATTCTATTGCAACAACTGGAATTAATTCTTCTATATGTTAATTTAATTAAGATATTTATTGCTATGACAACAACAAATTAATCACAATGCAATCTTTACAAATTAAAATATTGTGGAAGATAAACTGAAATATGAGAAAATACTGGCACACACACAATAAAACTATGACACAATTGTTTTTGGAAAAATGTACCTGGAATAACCCAACTTGAGAAAAACATTGCATTAGTTGAGGGTTTTAACTATTAAGTAGCAGTGAAATTCTAAGTACAATATATGGATTCCCAACTGGAAATCCATCAGTAAAATAAACTGGCTAAAATATTTGTGAGGTAAATACCTCAACACCATGTTTGATCCTCCTCTGACAACTGACCAAACTAGCCAATCATTTTGCCTCTTCGTGAGCCTCTACGCAGTGCTTGCACAAACCCCAATTTGCTAAGCCTGGAACTACAAGAAAAATGGCGTCTTGGCTGACTCCGCCTCTAGGATATATTCTCTTGGCCTCCTAGAGAATTTCTAGACCAACAACAAATGAATTTCTCCTCCCTTCAGCAAAATCAATCTCCCCCTGAAGCTATCTGCGCTGCCTCTATGCAACTTCTCTGAGAAATACGACCCTTCTGTTGCTAACTCTCCGGATTTGGATGAATTCCTTTGGGCTCAATGTCCCTGCCCCTCTCTGTCTTTGCTTCCCTTCTCTGGCTCAAACTCTTCTGACAACCACTGTTGATCTATGAAGGAATCAAATTTCCCAAGGAAATTGTTCTTAAGTGTGTGTTCTCCATCTACCCATCAACCTCCTCTTATAATCTTTAGTTGGGACTTTGACGACCAAAATTAAAACATAATTGATGGCTGAGATCATTTCTGGATCAATCCGTGTGAGTTTCCAGATAATTGACACCTTTATCAATTAATTCTGATTAATTAACCCCTTTTTGTAAGTTTAGACTTAGGAACTATTTAAAAACCAACTAATAATCTAATTAAGACACTTTTAGGTGGAATTTCCAGAAACGATTTCGGGGTTATGGAGAACTCTTGTGCTTTAGTCTCTCCATAAAGTTTCAAGACTAGAACACCTTTGATTCTACAAAAACTAACACAAATGGTCATCCATAACTATTATTATTTTTTTTTTATATTTATATATTTATATATATATATATATATATATATATATATATATATATATATATATTTTTTTTTTTTTTTTCGGCATTTGATTGGCTTTTTGGCAATTTCCTACTGCGTATGATCTTATTTTTCTTTGGTTGTATAATTGTTTCCTTTTTGTGACTCATACTACATACACACTATGTGTGTTTACAAAGTATAATTTTTATTTCTATTAATAAAAATTATGGGTTTTTTCTACATGTAAAATAATACAATATGTATATCGTGCGACATCCATTAACCCTAGATTAGTACAATTGTAGTTAACCAAAATCACATTACCATGGACCACCATAAAGTTGTTCCATAAAACCACCAAAAGCATAAATCATGAGTCAAAAACCACAAAAATGGACACAAAGAATCACCTAATTTTTTTCTAATGGGTTTTCCCCCACTACAAACCCCCTTGGATAAAGGGGATGTCATCCACCATGTGACCCCACACCCCCACCCCCCCCCCCCCCCCCCCCAACTCAGCTCGATGTAGACCAATCATGCATGGAGCTAGTCATGCAAAGAGTATCAGTCATAAAAATACCTCTTCCTCAGAAGATACAATTTCTCCTAAAGAAACAACTTGTTAACAAAAAAATTAATTAGTACAAATTTCCCATCTTATCTCATATTTTCTTTCATATGTCTTCACTCGATATGTTTAGCAACATTAAATTTCCAAGACAAAGTTGAATTATACTCCTTGCTTTTCTTTTAAGTTTCTCCCAATCCTCTTTTAATATGTAATTTGGAGGTGATTTGGGTTCCACAGTGATCGACTACCCTTGATCCACAAGGATATTTTCCATTTTAAGCTTATAGAGTTCAAAATTCTAGCCATTAAACTTCTCAATCTCAATTCTTGTACTATTATCCATCCTTCCTTAACTGAAGTTCTATCTTAAGACTCCCACTCAAACAAGCTTATCTTGGATCTAGAAAAAAATGTCTTTCTTGTATAGATATAGGCCTAAGATCCACAAAATTTGATGATAAAGACATCCCTTTGTAGCCTAAATTTGCTCTAATACCAAATGTTAGACATCATACATCAAATTTATAGTTCTGATACAAAATTTTGGAGGTAATGTCTTTACCAATATTGAACACTCTTTATGTCTAATTATAGAGTTGGATAGACATATAAACTAGTGCAGGGGCTCTATTAACATAAATATTGAAATGCATATGAGTGAAATTAAAGAAAATAAAGTAAAAATGGACACACCATAAAGATTCGCACATTACATGTAGATTTCACCTTGGAAACCCTTAATTGAGAAAACCGACCAACCTTTGAGCTTCATCTGTTTCATATCATATTTGTACTATTTATCCAATGCACTCATGTATCATCCAATATCTAGTGATTATGAGTTCTTCATTATTCATCAATAATCTCACATCATGCTCTATTTATACACATATAATACCTTAATCTATAGCTTCTGAAATAGTTATAGATGGTTGGATCTTTTTTTCCTTGGAAAAAGCGTAATTTTCATTAATAAGATAAGAAAATTACATGTTGTATAATATGCATGTATGAAATGTTGTTACAAAAAGGATCAGTTCAAAGTCATTATAAGCATTTACAAAAACCATCATGACGTAAAGTGATAATAAACTTCAGTGAAGTCCAGTAAGCTTCAGGAAAAGTATAAAACCAGAGTTCTGTCCCAAAAACTATAGAAGAAAAAATATGTACATAGAAAAAGGAGAGGATATAAAACTACTGGATGATCAGTGAGGGGCCATTCATGTCCATGAATGGTCGATGATAATAACTATAGAAATTCCCTTCCCTAAATTCCTGTATCTGCCATTGATATCTGTTCAGCTGCGCTACCTCTTTAGAAAGACGATCAACGATCTCATTCCTTTCCCTGTATATATGTAAGCATGCAAAGGAAACAAATTGAGACTTTAGAGAAATTACATCAGTCATAATATCTCTTAAGTGTGTGCAAGTGACAATGATTAACTTCATTTGTCCATTTTATAATGAGCTGTGAGTCTCCAAAGATCTGAATCTTTTGGAAATTTAGTTCTCTTGCAAAAAGGAGGAGGTATTTTAGACTGCTCAATTCAACATAATTGTTGGTGCCTCTGCCTAGGCCGACTTTGATTCTATAGGACACAACATTATCAATATGAAAAATCGCCCCTCCCCCACAACCTTTGGCTTGTGCTGAACCATCAAAATAACCCCAGGGGGAATTTATATCGATAATCTCTGGGTAATGACCTAAGGGGGTCTACTATTCGGGTCCTTCGGGAGCAAGTTGTAAATGGCCTACAATGTAGTACTGGAGGATTCCCAATTGATCTTGGCATCCATGAATATGGATTTGTTCCTGTTTAGCCAGATTCCCCAACAAATAAGTAGTGGCAGGCTTCTAACTTTCTGTGAGTTGGCTTTTATCCACCATTTATGCCAAGATGATTCAATGTCTTGCCCCAACCAGTCAATATGAAAATTCAGTGAAGTGAGGATCCTTAACCAAAATGATTTCGAAACAGGACAGGTAAGGAATAAGTGAGTAGTATCTTCCTCATGCTACATACACAGACAACATCTAGAGGGACTGAAAATTGCACGATGCTTAAGAATTAGTTCGGTAGGTACTTTGGCCATTAGAATGCACCACATGAAAACCCTGGATTTAGGGGGGTCTTTTAATTTCCAAAAGTGGCGCCACCACCAAGAAAAATCTCTAGAGTGTCTAGTTGCGATTGAGGACGCATAACTTGCTTTGGGGGAATATCTACCATGGGGATCCATTGCCCAAATAAGGACATCATGATTATCGATGATCCACACATTGGCCTCCTCTAAGGAACCGATGAACCTCTGCCAGTCTTCAACCCAAAAATTTGGAATGTTGAGCATTATGTGATCCATCCAGGTCTAGTTTTGCCAACTGTCCTAATTTGCAATTGCTATATGCGCTAAGTGGGAGATGCTAGAGGCCTGAAGGAAATTGCAAAGAGGCCGAGGAAGAATGTGGGCATTCCCGTAGCCACTCCAAGCATCCAGGCCAATCCGCACTTGATCTCCATTGCCAATTTTCCAAGCCAGACCTCGCTTGATGAGGGAAAGAGACTATGTTATTGCTTTCCAAATTATGGAGGAGCCAGCCATAGGAACTGAGGGGCTACGAATCCAATCCAAAAATGAGAGCAGATAGATGTATATAAAAAGTAATTTCTTGCCAAATACTTCTGGAGTTTATAAGCTGCCAGCCCAATTTTGCAGCCAAAGCTTCAACAAAAAACTGCAATTTTTTTATGCCTCAACCTCCTAGTTTTTTGGGTTTGTCAATGTGATCCCAACGAACCCAGGAAAAATTTCTACCAGAGCTTTGGCCTCGCCAAAGGAAACGACAACATAGTTGTTGAATTATTTTTAAGATGCCTTTAGGGATCCAGGCCAACGACATCCAATAAACCAGAATAGCTTCTAGAACTGATTTGAGTAGAGTGAGCCTGCTTGCTCTAGAGAGCCAACATTGTTGCCAAATGTTGATTCTGCTTTCAATATTAGCAATAAGCCAAGCCTAGTCTGCTATGCAATAACCATTTGGTTTCAATCTGAAACCCAAATATTTGAGGCCAGCATCCAGGTCTTGTCTCGTATAATAAAAAATTTGGCAGGAAAATCTTGCTTCATTTGGCTGGCAGGTGACTATGATAATTGTTGATTTCACAAAATTTGGCTCCATACCTGTAGCTTTACAAAAAAGGGATAGTATGGACTTGAAAGCATAAGAGTCTTGAAAGGATCCATTTAAAAAAATCAGAACATCATCTACAAATAAGAGATGGGTTAGAGATGACATATCAGAGATTTGAACACTAGCAAAGGAGCCTTCCTCTCTTCCTTTTTTAATCAGCGTACAAAACTCTTCCATAATGAGAAGAAAGAGTAGTGGGGAGAGAGGGCATCCCTGCCTAAGACCTCGTTCTGCATGAAAGAACCCTGAGGCTGCTCCATTGATGAGAATACTGTAGGAGACGGAAGAAAGACAACCCATGATCTAGTTGATGAAAGCAAAGGGAAAGACATTGTGGGTGAGAGTAATCCAGAGGTAGGACCAATAGGCATGATCAAAGGCTTTGGAAAGATCAATTTTTAGGATGACTGATTTTTTATGGAGCTTTTTGATCGAGTGAAGGGCTTCCTGAGCAGTACCAATAGCTTCATGGATCTGGCGATGGCTGAGAAAGGCGAATTGTTCCTTGGATATCATTCGGGAGAGAAAGGGATTAATATGAAGAGCAATTGTTTTAGAAATGATTTTGTAAATGTTATTGTAGAGGGAAATGGGCCTGTAGTCGTGAAAAGAGGGAGGGTTGATTTTGTAAATGCTATTGCAGAGGGAAATGGGCCTGTAGTCGTCAAAAGAGGAAGGGTTGTCAGTTTTAGGGATAAGGGCCAGGAAGGTCGAATTGAAAGCCTCCAAAATTCTACCAGTCTTCGACATTCTTCTATGGTCTGGAGGAGATCTTCTCCAATTAACTCAAAAAAGGAGCTGTAGAATTCAACCGGCCACCCATCAGGCCCCGGGCTCTTATCCTTTTTAAAGCACTTCAGCACTGCTTCTAGCTCTTCTCTAGAAACCTGGGAGTTTAAATCTTCAATTTCATCCAATTCGACAAATCTAGGCAGAGCTTCAGCTGTGCGGATGATGCTTGGAAGAGTTATTCCAATGGGGGATTTATAAATATCAGAGAAGTGTTTATTCCCCATGTCAGCCAGCTGCTCAAAGCAGCCCGCTTTCCTTCCTTCAATATCTTGTAATTCCCAGATTGTGTTGATGGCTTTCCAACCCTTTGCATATTGTTGAATTTTTTTTGAGTTTTCATCACCAGCTTGAAGCCAGATTGCTCTGCTCTTTAGTCTCCAACTTTCTTCTTTTAAACAAAGAAGTTTAATTCTTTCAGTTTCAAGCTGAACCAACTAAGCCTTTTGTTCAGCCAAGGACGTTCCACTAGGGGCTGATTCTTCGAATGCTAAGAGAGCCAATTCAATCCTTTGGAGGTCTTCATCATCTTTCCTTCGTTTTTCTTTGGCCTAGATTATTGTTTTGGCTTTTAAGGCTACTAAATTCTTCACAAAAACCTCCCCAGGAGAGGAGAGCTCTTCTTGAGAGCAGTGGATCCAGGAAGCTGAGACCAAATTTCGAAAACTCGGCTCCAACAGCCAAGAGGAGTTGAATTTGAAAGGCGATGGGGGTTTAGAGGAGTTACCCTTGAGCTCCAAAAAGATGGGAGAGTGATCAGAGATCCCACTGCTCCCCACCCATTGACGAAACAGATTTAAACTTTCCATGAGAGGGGTTTTGATAAAAAAGCGGTCCAGCCTTCTAGCAAGAGCTTCATCCCCCATTCTGTGATTCCTCCAAGTTGACTTAAGCTTTGTAGGGTCAATATTGAGAAGGTCATGGGAGTCCAGTAAATTTTCAAAAAGGCCATGAGATGATCGCTTTGACCCTGGGAACCCCAAGATTCAGCTAAACCAAGAGAGAAGTTTAGATCTCCACCAATGATTATATTCTCTTGATTCATGAAATCAACCTCCAAAATCCTATTCCAATAGACTTCTTTGTTCTGACAAGGCCCATAAATATTGATAACCCTAAAAGGTCTGTTGAACTCCATCGATATGATATCCGCCCCAAGAAAACCTTCGCCTCCCCAGACATTGAGGATTTTTGTGGATTATTTATTAAATCCCAAAGCACAACCGCTAGAGTGGCCCTTCACATCCAGAAAGTGAAAATACCAATATGGAAGAAAACTTAGTAAGAGATTATTGACTTGAAAACCTTCTCCGAGAGTTTCTTGTAAGAGTATTGCGTCCAATTTTTTAGACAGACAGAGTCTCTTGAGAGCCATATTTTTGTCTAGGTTGGCTAGACCCCTACAATTGAAAGAGAGACAAATCATGGGGGGGCGATGAGAGGGTTTCTCTTTCCTCTAAGAACCCAGTCAATTGGGGATTGGACCCCAGAAGCCACTTCAACACTAGCCCTTTTGATTGCCTTGGAGATTTTTGATTGGTGGCCTTGAGAAGGTTTTGGGGTAATGGTAGGGGGGTCAATGTCCAGGCTGAGAGCTGATGGGGGTGTAGCGGGGAGGGACCGAAGGAAGTATCGGTGCGGCTCACTTGAAAGTAGGCAATCATTGAGCGAACGAGTGGTCCGATCCACAGAGGGGTGAGGGATGGGGTATGGTAGGGAAGGAGGGACAGAGGGGACTAGACAAATCAGAGAGCACAACATATTAACCTCTGCTAGAGAACCAACAAAACTCATATAAGTAGTTAAATTAAGAGAACCCTTTACTGCTTGAGATAAATGGGGGAGAGAGGAGAAGGGAATACCTGCAAATGCTGAATCTTAGGATCACGATTTAACTAGAGAAGGTTTTGACGCCCTTGCGGACTGATGTGATGTGGCCTACTGTAGCTCCTGAATAGAGGGTGGAGTAGTCTCTTGGATGTCCACTGGAGAAGGGAATTCTGAATCCATAGTTTGAGTGGAGGATGAGACCAATGTTTTGGCCGGGACTTGACTCTACCTTGAAACTCTTGGATAATCTTTATAGAGATGCCCCACTTCATGTCATTTCTAACAACAAAAGGTAATGCCTTCATAATCCAATATTTGCCGACGAGTAATGTCGCCCATATGGAGCAAGTAGCTCTCTACCAATCCTTCTCTCGTGTCTAGTTGCACTAGGATACGAGCCATTACCAGACAACCTGTGTCTTGATAGGTTCTATCATGATCCAAGTAGACACTTAAGTCATCACCTATTACCTTGAAGATCTGCTGTCCTCAAAACTGTAATAGGAGAGAAGGCAGACGAACCCAAATTGAGCCAACTCCATGGTTTTCCTTTTCCGGGTCAAACATAGGCAACCATATTTTAAACAACACTGGGGTCATCTCAATGTGCCAATATCGAGTAAGAACCAAGTCAACCTGATCCGGGTGGGCAAATATTCGAGCGAACCAGCCACAGGAAAGCGAGAGAATATTTGGAGGTTGAATGAGAAGGTTTCCCCAAATCTTCGTTGTCCACTTCTGCAGGTGCATCAGGGTGTAATTTATGACTCTTACCCTTCCAACTAACACAGTGCTCTCAGTTAGAGTAGATTGTGCCATAGTTATGCCCTCACCAAAAATTAAATGCATGTCCCTTTCTCTTATTTTTGGGTTTCTTGATTTTTTGGTCTCTTTGGCGGCATCTTGGTGACTTGTTCACCTTTCGTAAGGCCAATGTCTTTAGAGTCTAGAGAGCGATTATCCTCCGTATCTTGCTCTTTCCCAGGAATGCCTATGAAGCAACCCGATGGAGGGGTTGAGCTAACCAGTTGGAAGGCCGTATAGAAAGGGGCAGGCCCTAGGATGCCTAGCTGTTCAGGCAACAACCCTTGTGTAGAAGGTCAAAGACCACTCGTTCCTTCTCCTAATGAGCCCGTGCCTCCTTGAGAATTTGTTCCTATCGGAAAGGACTACGACCATTTGTTCAGTTCTGAAGGAGAAGGGATGGGTAGGAAAGGTGAATCCGAGCCCTCTTCTGTAGTAAAAATACCCTCTGAAACTGTCGGTAATGGTTGCGAGTCTAGGGTGTGAGTTGTGACCTCCATGTCTTCCATTTGCAAAATAACTGCCTCAACCCTTGTGATCGGTAAACTGGCTGCCACTGGCTCAGTCAATGCAGGAACCGGTCGAGAGAAAATGACCCAGATGTCTTCAACGGTTAGGGAGTCAGTAGAATAGTATAAAATCTGCTCATCCATCCGAATTCCAGTTGCCTGGGGGATTAGTGCACCATTCCTAGAAACCAGAGAAAGGAGGACCACTGTTGACCAATGATGGGAAAAACACCGGGGAAAGAAAATAGAGAAGATGACTCCATTCCATAACCTAACCTTTAGTTGCCGTGACCTCAGTGGCTTCTAGTGAATGCAGTAAGCACTCGAGACCTCCGGGATCTTTTGTCGTTTCCCTCCTTGAAAAATACTACTAACCCCTTGAACAGTTGCGAGTTTTGACAAATGACAAAGGATTCTATTTTAATGAGGCTGCCAGACCTGACCCATAGACCCGTATCCGCTTGACAAGTTGCTCATGACCACAGATGGTCTACACCTTTCGATTATCAAAAGAAAACTATAGTCAGTCTTGAACGGCGGGGAATACAAAAACATAGGGTTAATGTGCCAGTGCACTTCGACCAAACAACAGCTCTGTACCACAATAAACTTGAAGAAAATAACATCCACAAAGGGTTACATAGAATACAAAGCGTAGCCACCAGCCGAGAGCACCCAAACCCCAAACTGTTTAAACTTTACCTCTTTGGTGTTCAAGACCCACCATCGAAACCTGCAAAGGATCCCTCATCGAAACCATCCCTTGATAGCTAAAGAATTCCCCAATCCATCTTTACTAGGAACTTGTTAAGCTTTCCCATTTCTACCAAGTACAACTTCTCCTCCAGAGGTTGGATGATTTCATGTTGAGATGGTTGGATCTTATTGGCCAAGATCCTAAGATTCTCAAGATTCCTAACTATATTTGGCATTGTTTGAATTTAGTTTATTACCCTTTGACCACTAGTCAAGCACTAATTTTGATCGATTATGCTCACACCTAATTGCGATTTTTCTTGACTATGCTAGTCAACTATTGGCTTCTATCAACTGCTAAACTACCCATCAACATCCACAATGGTTCCTATCCTCAACCCAACCATTGACTTGTCTTCAACATGACTATCAACTCGTTCTTGACTTGATTGTAAACCCATTGACTTAATTAAACCATCTAATTGATTCTTCTCCTAGTTGGTTCTCCATGACTAGACATTGAGGCTTATCCCTAGTTAATCCATCCAAGTAATCAACTAATTGAACTTTAATTAACTAAGTTTCCACTAAATATAACACCTAAATAATAGAGAACCTCTCATATTTTTTAGATGAGCCATTAAATGAGAGTGTAATATTCATGATATTTTTAGTCTCTAGATAGATATGGTGTTTAATTTACATGTTAGAAATCATAATTTTATGTGTAAATTGTTTAATTTATTATTAAACCTCTTTATATGTAGGATTGACTAGGGGTAGCATGCCTCCACCATGGGAATATTTTGACAAGGCCATTCTTTATGACGTTGCACTAACAAAATGACATATATTTGAGCACCATAGATTGGGGTAAGGACATGATACAAATTCTCGGATGTAGATGCGACTTTTAATTTGTTGTTTGTCTTTGGCGCCATAATAAAGAACCCCATTGATATCATTTGACACTTAGCATAAGTGTCTCCTCAAAAAACTTCCTCAAGAATTGACACAATTATTCTATCATATACTTGGGTTCCTTGGTGTTTTTATAGATGCCCATCATAAGAAACACATGAGACATGCCCATGCACATGTTGCTGACGCAAATTCTCAAGTTGATGTTGCAGAACATCCTATAAATGTTCCTCCTAATGTTCTTGTTGGTACTCATACTATGGATGTACAGGGCATTGGTATTATTATTGCTACCACAACCCTTACTACTATTCTTATTATTATTGTTATTGGTCATGTTTTCAACTTTTTTATTGGGAATTCCAGTTGTTAAACTAGGAGTCATGACCTTGATGTTTAGATTTAATTTATTGTGATACTAGGGCTAGTAGTTCTACTAAAGGCCTTAGCCATGGTCTTTAAAGTTTGTATTGATATTGGGTTTAGTGGTTTTATCGACGACCTTAGCTGTAGTTTTCACATATCTATTATTGATGGAACATATCGAGTCCCCTCTAAGCCTCTTAAAGGGTACATGTTTCACATAACCAACCCACAAGGTCACTTTTGGTGAGGCAGGGTGTCCGAATTTACCCTTCCATTATTCATTTGAAACCTCCCTTCTTGGTTCACCATTGTCATTTACAAGAAGTTTCAAACAATATAAATATTATCTAATTTCAAGCTCTGGACACAAAGTTATGGCCCTCAAAATATTCACCATTTTAAGCCATGCTATCAACCATATTAGTTAACATGTGGTTTCTTGTGCCCATGTGTCACCACCACATCCGCAAGATGCATAATTTCAAATTTTCTAGATTTTTAGATGTCGAGATCATCTGACATCCAAATACTAGAGGTGTGCTCTATTCCTTGAGTCAAACACCAAGATATCCCTATTCCTAAATACCCAAAACATCTACCATATGGATGTTTCCAAAAATTCCATCTAATTAAAGAGGTGGATTTCTATATACCTAGAATCCTAGATATCTAGAACATCGACAATTTAGTATTTCCAAAAATCCCATTTAATTGAAAAGTTGGATTCTTGTATATCAAGATTCCTAGATATCCAAAGAATCCACTATTTAGATATTTATCCATCACCTTCCATGACGACATCCACTTGGCCTTCCACATTAACGTTGTCACACTTGATTTCCTTGTCATCATCCCACGTCAGATCCTACACACCAATATGGCCTGGGGTTTTCTTACTAGAATGCACATGAGATATTTACATGGCATATGGATTCAGGTTTATATTTTTCATTCAAACCTTGCTTTTAATCAGAAATAATTAGATCCCACAAATGCTCATGTATCCTTGGCATTAGGGTTACCTTCATGCAATGCTGCATTTCTTTCGAGTTCTGCCCATCTGAGCAATTCGACATTTGAATAAATGTTTGGGATCTAATTAAAATAAACTTTGGATTCATGATTATTTAACCTTTGTAAAGTCTCAGAATCATTAACGTGCAACATAAAAAAGTTAGATGCCTAGATATCTAGATATCTAACATTCAATCTTAGCAAGGCATATACCCCTTAGCTTTGTTATATTTTGTGCTAGGCCTCAGTCACAACCCAAACTAGCCCATATCACTGGGGGCTTGGGATAACTTTGGACACCAATTTGATGTTTTTTTTGGATATGCCTCCTAATTTTAGAAAATGATGCCTCCTCTTGACTTCAATTCGAGAAGGGAAATTACCTTTCCCAACATTCCTTCAAGGACGTTGAGGATTTCTCCAACCTGTAAAGGAATCCAAAACACCTTCATCCATAGCCATAAATAGGATTTATCCCTCCCAAGGAGTTAAAAAGAGGCCACAATCCACTTATTCAATTTTTCCTGTTCAAGTGAAACTTCTCACTCATTCTCAAATCATGCACACAGAGCTTCAATCCCAATAGAATATTAGCTATAAGGGTCATTAACTAGGCCCATATTTGAGAGACCAACACTCATGATTTTCCTCAAGCATGGATATGTGTAGACCTTCAAGTCTTGTCATTCCAAAATAGGGATACCTTTTAGCTGATCAAACACACAACTTTCCCCATAGGGACTCTTATTATTCACATTCATTTCAAGGGCCATCAAATCCTAATCAAGCCTTTCAACAATTTTCCACCAGTTCACAAGTTAACTAGTGAACTCTTTAATAATTTATATCTGATGTTTTATGAGACTCATTCCTTTGAGTCTCCACTTTAAAACAAGGATTTTAATCTTGCATTTTGATCCATATCCTCAATGGGACACCTTGCTCATAAGTAGCATATTCAAGGCTTATTTTTCCTATCTAGAGTAGACCCAACTCTTGTGGTTGTGACTCATTAAGGGTCCACAATCATTAAGAATCAACATCCATTCAATCATCATGGTTGTCCAAGAGGATGAGGGGTTACCTGTCTTCTCAACCATAATATATTGCTGTTAGAAGGCCTATTGTAGCCATACATACAGGCTAGTCAAGCTACTATCAAGCACTTTTGTGTGGGCCTTTCTCAAGGCTCAGATTCCCATGCCTTATTTTTCTACTAATGTAAGATTTTGTAGTCTATATTGAAGGAGACTAATTACTTTCATGTTGGATTGATTGATTAGAATTTTTCTCTGAGTTTGCAATCTAGAGTTGAATCTTTCCATTGTAGTGACTTAGCTAGAATTTATGTTTTCATTTCAAAATAATCTAAATCCCATTTTCAAGTTGCATCTTTAGTTAAAAGCATAATAGTCATAGTTTTGGATTTCTGTAGATTTGAGTAGAAACAATTTTATTATTTAAGTAGTAAGTGACAATAGAGTAGATCTAAGACTATCTCTTCACCTATAATGATGTGCTTCTAAGTTTATGAACTCCCACATTAATTAAATTTATGCCCTAATTTATGCAAATATATTATACCAACATAGACCCTTCGTAGATTTTTTAGTTTTTCTTACACCTTGATCTTTCTCTAATGGGTGATTACTCAGAATAATTTGGGGCTTGGATTCTTAGAATTCCTATAATTTGGTATTGATATCATCTGTTCATTTGCATTATATTTTAGAGGTATATTCTATGGAATAGCGTGTCTCCCATTATGTTTTGGAAATAAGGATTCCTTTAGGATATTCCCTTTGTGCATCAGCTTGAACACATGATGCATCTCTCAAGGATTGGCATTATTGTTTTTTTTAATGTATTTCCCACATGGATTATAGGGAAGCATAGTATATTAGAATAGTTCTTAGAAGACAAGAATACTCATTACAATGTAATAGATCCTTTCTTTCTTTTGGTGACCTCCAAGATGCTTGAAAATCGATGTCAATGCACTTCACAAGTTGCTATAAACATGAACACCTTACTACAACAAAATCATAAAATTGATGAACCCTAAGCAAAAATTCATACATTAAGGAACATGGTTATCGACTTCTTTAAATATTCTCACTCTATAGCTTCTAATCATAGGATTTTCACAAACTTTGTTCAAGCAAATTTAAAGGAAAAAGACACAATTCATCAAATGTTGGAGGATATGGATCTTGAGAACTTGAATTATCTTCCTTCCAATCTCGATAAAAAAGATAACAATCATCATGTGTTTAAACAATTTCTATGTGTAGTAAAGCAATTAGAATATTATGATTCTATTTTAAGTTGTATACTTATAAGTTTTTTTGCAAGAATCATTGGGTTGTAATAATTGTGGACTATTGCAAGTTTTGTCTTGTGAAAGCTGCCATCCATGTTTAAAATTCAGGATAATTGTTTTTGTAATATGTTGTTTAGATTCTTGCAACAACTGTTATAATATATTTTTTTTCAATTTCAATTAAAATACATGTATGAGGTGATTCATTTATTAGTACTTGCTTCAATGGATTTTTTTATGTAAGGAAATGTTGAGAGTTAAAAATAGGGATATGTAATTAGAATTGAGGTCATGAATCGTTTTAGATCATCTAAAATATAAAAATTAACAATTTGATTTCATAAGGGAATTTTTGAAATTCATAGAACAATGTTATAGGTCATATTTTATGGAACAAAGGGAATTGTAAATATTTATACAATAATAGTTAGTAGGAAATACATTGGTGCAGTTAATGATTCCATTGACAACGAGTCTTCATATGAAAATTTTTATTGACATTTAATACGACCATTCTTAAAAATATAAATAGACAAAATGAAGAAGAAAAAGAAGAAGAAGAAGATTACTATAGGAAGAATATAATGATGTCACAAGTTAAATTTTATGAAACAAAGGCAATTATGAACTTTTATACATGGACAATTAGTAGGGATTACATTCTTCAAATTTAATTTTTTCTATTACTTTATTTCTTATTACGTAAAATATATATAATGCGATATAATATAGTTATAATAATTTGATCATCTTTTTCTTTTTGTTTAATTTGAAGATGACCATTCTTAAAAATATAAATAGACAAAATGAAGAAGAAAAAGAAGAAGAAGAAGAGTACTATAGGAAGAATATAATGATGTCACAAGTTAAATTTTATGAAACAAAGGTAATTATGAACTTTTATACATGGACAATTAGAAGGGATTACATTCTTCAAATTTAATTTTTTCTATTACTTTATTTCTTATTATGTAAAATATATGTAATGCGATATAATATAGTTATAGTACTTTGCTCATCTTTTTCTTTTTGTTTAATTTGAAGATGAGAAAAGCATTCACTTTGTCAATATTTTTTTTGGGTTAGCTTGACCCATGAGAGATTTGAACTTTGGATTTCAGTGTTTGTTGGGGAGATTATATGCATTATAATTCCAACATTAAATTATCAATCCAGGACTCATAAGCTTCGAGGCACAAGCGTAGGTAACGGAGGATCAGAGCATCTAACCTAAACTATCATCATGAAATCTGAAATTTGTTCCTAAATTAAGTTCGAAATTTCTATTCCTAGTTTGAAACTAATCTATTGATAAGCAATAGAATAACTCTAATCAAATAATGAATTAATTAAAACTTACTGAGAAATCAGGGAAAATAATGAACGATCTATTCAAATGAGTGCTACTTGATTCAAAACAACTTAACATGTAAAAGATAAAATTTATGCCTAAAGCTAATTTTTCACACAACACAATTTATTAACAAATGATCTCTAATTCCATAAACTGCAAAATAAACAAATGATTAACTGTGATAATTACTCTATTGAAATCATACAATTCACACTTCCAAACTAGATTTTTCTAATTAACTAAATCTGAGCAATTCTGAGTACAGAACACATTGACTATGTAAAATGGACACCAAGGCTACAACAACTTCATCATCCTTTATTCATCCAAAAACACAATTTTAATATACAACAACCATGTAGTTGTGCTTCCTCTCCTATGTAGCTCCTCTATGTGTAACCTGCAACTCTTGTGTGTAACTCTCCTCTATGTAACTCGCCCTCTATATATTATGCTTTCACAATTTGAGATCCAAAACTCAGGGATCTAAGACAAATGCCAACAAAATTACAAAATTACATTTCAAATGATGTTTTTGGAATTGGTTATGGCAAATTTGTCTTGGGAAATCTCATGATCCATGCATATCATGATTGAGATATAAAATATCTTATTGAAAGTCCATATATTTTGAAAAAGAAACAAAATAAATCTTCAACCCGAAATATATGGAACCATGGCTGGCCCAAAACCGTAGCGGACCTGAAATCGTCAAACCCAACAATTCTATGATTAACTTCAGAATTCCAGCACTGATTATGTACTTAAAATTTGCGGTGACCATAACTTCTTCATGATGACGAATTTTGACAAACGGTTTCTAGGTTACTTGAATGAGGGTACTTTGTACAAGCTCTATGTCTTAGAATCACAATATTCTTCTTCATTTATCAAAAAATGAGATTTTAATCTACAACCATTCTGTACTTAACCTGTAGCAACTAGTTTAATTGGCTTATGAAGAATTTCAACAACGAATCTTTGTAGTAAATAAACTTGGAAAAACCATCATTAGAAAATCATAGCAAAGTCATCTCTAATCATTTAAAAGTTAAAAAAACTAATGATAATCAACCACAAAGTGTAAGATATGAATTGGCGACATGTTGTGGAATTATGATATGAAATGAGTTAAACACATAGGAATTTAGGTTACAAATATTAGAATTGTACGGTGGAAAAAATGGGCATATTTGAGGGCCAACAGTTTTATATAATACTCCTTAATATGGCGATTGCCAATTAAACTCCCCCATTAGGCTATCCTCTCTATCAATATTATATAATTTTATAAAATATATTTTTCTTTTGCAATTCAAATAAAATATGACATTTCTTTTTAGTTCCAAAAAAATATTTGAAATAAAATAATCAACCGCATTATTTCCAATCCTATAAATACAAATGATTCGTTCAAACTTGTCACTTTAATTAAAAACAAAGTATAAAGTAATTAGTATTTTTTTTAAATTGTTTTCTATTATTTAAGTTGTCTCACATCATATACATCTTGAAATAAATTTCCTTATATTATTTTATAGTTTTTCTTAAACATCTTGAAATAATGTTTTTTTGTTTTTGTTTTTTATATTATTTTATAATATTCTTAATTTTCTTTATCATTGGTTGATAAAATTTCGTAATATTTGTGTAATGGATTTTGTAACTTGTTCGACATTTCGGGTGGACACTCTACCCATCATTAGGGACTAGAAAGCAAAGTGATATGAAACAAATGTTATTAGCATTATATGGAAATAATTCAAAGTAGCTTGTTAAGAATTATACATTAAAATAATTAGAAATAATTAAAAGTAGCCGTTAAGGATTAAACATTAAAATAATTAGAATTTGAGATGTTAGGTCAAAAGGTTATTTTTTTCTTTCAAAGTAGGTTGAAATAATGAAATTAAATTAATATAATTAAAGAAGAAGAACAATAAAGATTTGGCCCAGGAAACAATTTAAGAGAATAAAATTAATAATTGATAAAAGGATTGGGGGATGTATGAATTAAATTAATTAAATAAAAAAAAAATTCAAAGGGTCATCAAAGATTAAATATTAAAATAATTAAGATTTGAGACGTTAGTTCAAAATATTAGAAAGGTTAAGCATTTCAAGTAGTTGTTGAACTTGAAGTTGTTGGGGTGCTTCTCAATCTCAAGAGTTTCTCGAATGATTCGAGAGTTATAAAAGGGGTTAGAGGCTAGGATTCTGAATTGATCAAAGAAAATGATGTGTTTAGAATTAAAAGAGTGCTCAACTATTGCTAAATTGGCTATTCGATGACGGTTGGTATCAACTATATTCTCTTTAAGGCAAGCTATGAAAGGACGACTAATTTGACCAATGCAAGTCTTCTCACAAGAACAAGGAATTTGGTAAACCCCTGGATTAAGCATGTGGTTATACTTATCTTTGGCGGACCAAAATATATTCTTAAGAGTTTCATGGGGTTCGAAAATTATTTTTATGTTTAATCCTTAATGACCATTTTGAATTATTTCTAACTATTTTAATGACTACTTTGAATTATTTCTATATAAGGCTAATCAACATTCATTTCATATCACTTTGCTTTCTAGCCCCTGATGATGGGTGGAGTGTCCACCTAAAACGTCGGATGGATTACAAAATCCATTACACAGGTATTTCGAAATTCTATAAACATGTTGAAATGTGGAAATCGACACTCTCTTACTTTTATCATTTTCTTGAAAATAATAAAAATGACTTATTTTAATTGAAATTTCTTTTTTTTTCTTTGTTGGTTTGATCCATAAGGGATTTGAACTTTAAATTTCACGATTTACATATTACTTCATAACACAAAAGTCGCTAATTGACCTGGCTGATGAACTAGTTGAAATTTGTTTTTGGTAACTATAATATTTTCCTTTTTTTAAAAGTTTAATTAACTTTTTATGATTTTCTATATATGTTTAAATAAAAATAATATATTGTATTTTATTAATTATTTATAAAATATTTATTTTCGAAGGAAAAAATTGTAATATTATTATTTCCTAAAATGAAGAAGTATATATATTACATTTTGACTAAAATGAAGAAGTATATATTACATTTTGAATATGCTTGATACATATATATTGTATAAAATTTTGGTAAAAAAAAACAAAAAAGTTCAAAATCTACAAATATGATTCATAAATTTCAAAAATTCAATCTTCTAAACTTTATACTGCTATATTATCTTTCTTCCAAAACACAAAACAAGACATTATAATAAACTGAGTAAATTCACCCTTGACCCCTAAATAATTTGGTTTACCCTAGTACCTTCCTTGAAACGAGGGAAGGTTTTGAGGGGTTTCCCAAGATATATATTCCCAAATTTTTGGTCAATTTGATCTATCCTAAATGCTTAAGAGGAAATTTATCCTCCTAGCCATGCTCAATTTTCGCAAGTGACATATTGAGCTCTTAATGATTATATTGTTGTATTAACCTTGAGCCTTGAAAATTTTAAGTTACTCTACGTACCATCCTCTAAATAAAAATAAGTACTTGAAAGGTTTCCATGAAATGTGCATTTTATGAAAAAGAAAATAATCTTTATTTTTAAATTTTATTACTAATTCACTAAATTATTACTAAATTTTTATATTTTCTTATGATATGATTTAATTGATATTATAATGAACAAATCATATTTTACCATAAATTTTGTTAGTTTTGTAATATTAGTGAAGATAGACATCTCATTCTTTCAAAAACATGGATTAGTTTATGTATTTGGAATTTACTCGTGATATAATCCTTGGAACAAAGCAACATTACTTTGAAAAAGTAAAAACAAATTTTGTGGAAATTAATTTTGAGTTACTTGAAAATAAGCTTTTTATATATTCTATAGAAGATGAACAAAGAAACACAATTGTTATCATACCCAAAGTTTAAGTTTTTTCCATGAGAAAAGAGGATTTATATTCCTAAGAGTGAATATACATATTTATATTCAGGAGTTGTCCAAATAAATTTCTCATGTATGGGTCCCTCGTTGCTCCGAGCAAAAAAAACATCAATGAACTTCCTTAATAACTTATACATTAAAAAAAAAACATTATGTTACAGTCCTTTTCCATGTGAAGCTACATTGTGTGGTTGAAAGGTGCATTTTGTTGCTTATATTGCTGATTAATTTGCTGAAGTTTCCTATCAATTGCAACTAGTGTTATACAAAAAATCAGAATATCACATATGAGAAAAACATGTAAAAAGCATCTATAATAAAAAATTGAGCTATATGTTGTAGAGTTGAAATGTTATATGTGGATGAAAATTTGGTTGTATTCCACTCCATCCATAAAATTAGAGACCATAAATGTTCCTATAGGAAACTCAAGTATTATTTTTAATAGTGTGTTAGTAGTGTGAGAAGGATAGCTAGTCAAGGACATAAAGAGCATCTCTAATGTCCAATAGAATTAGTTGTAAGCACATGTTCTTAATGGATATTTTGTTGTTTTCCTAATAAATAACGAGTTTTGAGTCTCCTGGGATTTGTAGTGATTTGAGTTCTTTAGTGTTGCCATATCCATGAGGGTGCAAAGGGCTATGAATTCAGATTGATTATTGGTGCCCCATTTGGGGCACATCATACTTGAATACATGAGGGATATGTGAGAAAGAGAACCATTCCCACTCCACACATTGGAAAATGCCCTTGGGTTGTGCCATCAAAGAGTCCCCATGGAACACCTAGAGTAATAGGAGGCATGATAGGAACTCGATGTTTCTAATAATTTGGCTCCAGTTTGTATTCCTAACACAATTTTATAACCATTCTAATAGTGACCACTATAAGAATGTCTCGTGAATTGAAAATGTTGCTATTTCTAGTCCACCATAGACTGTTTATGTAACAGCCTCCTCCCAAATCTACCCAAGCAATGGACTAGCCAGGTTAAACATGCGACGAGAGGCCACTATGATATGATTCGACCTCCTAAGTCACATTAAGGAAGTGGAACTGATGGAAACACACCATACGTACATCCAACATCATCAACAAAATCCTTAGAAGATAAGTCATCCACTTAGAAAACCTGTCCCTGGGTCCCATTGTTGTTTTAGGTCTGTTGGGCCATAATCACTCTCATGATATGGGTAAGGGAGCGACCAACAACCTAAAGTCACTCTCACAGGCCTACCTTCCAGCGACTGTGGACCAATATTGTCAGTTTTGTGCCAGCGACTCCGGGATTTGAGCCACTTTTTCAGGCCCAGAGCCTAGGTCACTGCCCATAAATGAATCATATCTTTAGATTAGTAATTTAACATGGAATTGACAACATTAAAGCAAATACTTTTTCAATACCTTGAATGGACCCCTACTAGCCATGATAGGAATTTCACCAAACATATCATCGACATGTAATATATAGGTGTAAATAATAGAGTTAAGTGTAGGGATCTCATACTTATATGAGGATTTTTATGAACCAATGCTCCCTTATGCCATTTGTTGCATTATCGTCTATTAGGTCTTAGACACATTATCCATTCATATACAAGTAAAAACATGTTGAGAGCCATACATAGCTGCCGTCATCATATGTGCATATAACTAGCATAATAGGAACATAAATGCAATAAACATATCCGCCATCAAATCCATAAATACATCAGTACCTTTAAAATATGAAAATCAAGGCAATGGATTTCTCATTAATGAATGTAATGAACCAACCAGAGATGGGACTACCATGTTCCACTCGACCGTAGAATGGCTGAGGCAAATCTCTCTTCAGCTATTCACCCTCGTGCCATATTCGAAGCATGAATGTGGGATCTCATAGAACACACCAATAGAAACTCATCTAAGGCTTCCAGAGGCCATCCACCTCAACCCATCAAACAATGATTCAACCTCATGGTCAGACATCACCAAAACCATCACTAGATCAGTCTCCATCCTAGCCATCCAGCGCTCCAGATTGTTTGTTCCAACCAAGGCTCCAGGACTAGTAAATCAACCCACAAATGTTGTCGGGCTCCAGAGGGTTTTTCCAACCAAGGCTTTAGGACTAGTAACTCAACCCAAGTTGTTACAGGGCTCCAGAGCATTTGTCTAACCAAGGCTCCAGGAACTAATAAATCAACCCAAGCTAAGGAAACATGGGAACCAACCAAAACAAAAAAATGAAAATAACCCACAATCACCATGGCTATCCAAGAAATGACCAGGTTAGGAAATCCACTGGCAATCTAGGCAATCCACTGGCCCTTTCGGCAAGCCCGTGGAGCGCGGACCGAAGTCTCACCCGAAGTAGTATGGGGGGATGCAAGAACCAAGTTTTCGCACCCTGAGATGGTCATGATGTCGATCTATACTTCCTGATCCTGCCTTCGTGCAGATCGATAAGCCTTTAGGGCTTATCGATGTTCCTTCTCTTCCGTCCTTCAGTACCTCCATGAAGGTACCTGACCAATCTTTACGTAGCCTTAACTAGAGGTCTAGGCACTTACACGCCTCTGTAGGTATGTTACTGTATAAGTTCCCAAGTTATCTTAAGTGTTTACTTAACTCTATCATGCATTTACAGTTATCTTCGTGTAAACCTATATTCTTGCTTGTGTTCAATTAACAGACATAATAAAAAACATTCGCGCATCAAATAAGAATTATAATGTAAACCCAGATCGTAACATAATATAATCAGATGCATTGAATAGAAGCAAAATACACAGTGGTTGCAGAATATTTCTCTTTATTGATATCTCAAGTTCAGTACAGACTCTATCCACCCTGCGCACATAGCTACAGGGGTTCGCGCACTCAGCTACGGACTTCCAACCTAGGCCTCTACGCACTCGGCTGCAGAGCCTCTACCTACGCTAAGACCCGAGAACACTCAAAACTTCTTACCCACCAACTCTTCTTACTTCCCCTTTTCCCCCCCTCTGCCTTAGACTCTTCTAAGACTCCCTTTTTATACAATCCCATGGTTTGCGGACCATGGGTAGATCTTTACAGTCGCCATGAGACTTTACAAAACAAGGGTGGACAACCCTTTATGACTCTTGACATGCGACCACAAAATGCGGAGACTTTACATCTTTATTACAAAATTTGGGCTTTTTGCCCCAAAACATGGGCTTTTAGCCCCAAAACTGACTCTTGGGGGAACCTGTTCCCAACAGAGGAATTTATTCCCTAATATGGCACTTCAGTATGTTATTGAGCCTTTGGAGGGCCCTACGACATGCATACATCATTATTTGGCCCCTTGCGAGGCTTGTTTTTACATTATGAGCTAGTATGGTGGGATTTTCACCATTAGGGGTTATTATTTACACATTATTTTATTCTTAGGGTCCCATAGACTAATTCAAACTCCTTAGGAGGCTATATATTGATGTTAGATACATTCATTTGTATCATCACTTGACTTGGGATCTCTCTAATCGTAGATAATTTTTGCACTTTTTCCTTGATGGATATTTTTAGAGATGGATGAATTTTGATGTATGGATTTGGGCTATTTCTCTTGTCTTGGAGCTTTATTGAGCAAACAAAATGCTGGTTGGATATAATCTATAACGTTGTAAGTAAATTTTGATTCTATTATTCTTGTTGTTGCATACTACTAAAATTAGGGTTAGTTGATGCATTATCCAATTGTGGAATTGAGCATGTTTTAGCTAATTTAATTTATGGGCAAATGTTATATGAAAGAAATGTCCTAGAGATTTATTTATCTCGAGAATATTGCATCATTTTCTTTGAAGTATAAATGTATGAAGGTCACTTTTCTCTTCTTTCTCTCAACATTGGATGAAGTTGACTTTCTGGGCCTCCTTGATCAAGAAACCAAGTTCTTACTCATCATTATCCTTGACTCCATATCCCTAAGTGAACTAGGCACTGATACCTCAAAAAGGGTGATCATTTCAACCCTATTTTAACTATTTTCACCTTTTTCTATAAGTCTAGCCCCATTAGGTCACCTAGGGCATCAATTTCCCATGAACTAACCCAAGGAATTTTTTTTTATCTCCTATAGGCTACTGCGTTAGTGGGTCCCCTCCCTCTCCTCCAAATTTGAGGCAATTCTAGTGGTGGAATCTCCAGGATTCTTAAGCCCTAACTCTAGGATAGAATTGTGCTTAGGCATCACCAAGGCTAGACCTGAATAGGATCAATTCAACCTTTTGAAGAAAGTATTCTTGTTTGGTCCTTTCCCATTTCCTTGTCTAGAATAGGTCCATCCCCGAACCTGGGCTGGGTCCACTTGGCTCTATGTGGTCCCATTTCTCAAAAAAGACTATTCGTTAAGGACCATTTGGGAATCCAAGTTTCCCAAGGATTATAGGGATTGAGAAACTTGTTCATAAGCCTAGCCTTTCTCCCTCAACCTTCCAATCCTTAACCCTTATCCCTGGTGGACCAAGTCCCTTGCTTAAAGAGCAAGCAAGCTCCATTCTTCACTCCATCCTTGGGAAAGGGTTTTTAGGGTCACTTCTCACCTATCCATTGAAATATACTTTACAAGTGAATCCCTACACTACTGGGACTCCTCACATCTGTGAAAGTTCATAAAGAGTGGGGAGACTTAGCTGTGGTGACAGTGGGCTAAGCCTCCACAGTTTCCATTAACCTAGCAGTTGCACTCTTAGGAACCCCTTTAGGTCCCCTACTGGTTTGAGTGGTAACAAGAGGCAAGATAGAAACTCTTTGATATCAGGCTCCAATATCTTCTCTTCACTAATAATTTATTCTCCTTCAAATTAGCAGGGATGATCAAAGAAAATTCTTGGGATTTCTCTTTGATATCATTCATGAAATTTCCAATCTTCCCTTTAATGTTGCTCATAATTCCATTGTTTTTCTCCTCGTCCCTAAGATGTATATGTATTTCTAATTGTGATGAAGTTGTCCGAAGTGTTTAGAATAGTCGTTTTACCATCTAGATGGTCACAGTTTAAGTAGTTTCGACAGTAACAATGGTCACAACATCAACAATTTCAACAATAACAACAACATCAACTATTACATTAGTTTCAATAGTTTTAACAGTAACAACAATATTAACAGTTTCAATAGTAACAACTATTACAACATCAACAATTTTAACAGTCATAGATGTTCCAACATTAATTGTTTCAACGGTAACAATAGCATCAAATGTTATAGCAGTTTCAATAGTTTTAACTATAACAACAGTAACAACTATCACAACATAAATTTTTATAACAATTTCAACATTTTCAACAATAACAACAATATCAAATGTAACAATAGTTTCAAGAGTAACAACAATACTAGTTGTTACATGAATTTCAACATGAGTTAAAATTATGTTTTTTATGATTGCTAGATTGGGGCTTCTTCCTGGGGTGGATTATCTTTTTCATGCTTTGTGGTAATAGGCGAAATTCCTGAATTCAATCCTCTCCCTGATCTCAAATGCGTATCATTAAATTCATGAGGGAGTAATTGGGAAAGAAAAATGCTTCAACTTGTTGTGCAACCTTATTGTTTTGATTTGGGTTAGGTTGCACAGGTAGTTCAGATCACAGAGGAGGATTACTTGGTAGTGCATTAGATGGGAGTTGCAGTTGTTAGTTTTGTACATGTAGTTGAGTTTGCATGGGCAACTACCATGGAAAGGAGGCTTCAAACCGCTGTTGAGGCCATGAAATTATATGACTCAAGGGAGAAGGCCATTCTGGCCATAGTGTGGGGTATTGAATCAGAGGAGGGCTAGGAGTTTTCCATGGAAATGTAGGATTATAAAGTTGCTGAGGAACCTGCTAAGGATCATACGTTTAGTCTAGGTATTAAAAATGATGATGGGTTTTGAGCTTTACCTAGTAGTCGATCTTGCCATGCCTTCTCTATCTCCTCACTTGATTCCTCAAACATTACTTTTAATCTTGGTAGTCATGAAAAATACTTCATTGAGTGATCATGCTCACAAATACCACAGACCTTCACACTGTTAAGTGGACACTCTCTGAGGGAGTTCTTCTTCCTATAGTTGGAGCATAATATTAGTAGTTCTTTCTCAACTTCAACCTACTTTTGTCTTTCCTGCAAAACACTCAATTGTGAATATAAAGAGCTAATGATATCCATTTTAAAATTTTCAAATAAAATGCCAATTTTTTCCCTTGTGACTTCACCATTGACTGATTTATGCATCTAAATAGAAGCATCTGGTGATAATCTCATACTCGTCATTGAGGAATTCCTTGAAGTACCATTTCTTCCTTGCACAACAAGCTTCTTCAACTAGCTAATTTATTCTGTCAACACATGTATTAATGCATGGGGGCAAAACAAATTTTTCTTCTTTGAATGAAATTTACTGAAACAAACCTAATTGTAGGAAATATAGCCCATGTGTCCTAACTATTTATGAGGCCGATCCCACTTTAGTCTATTGAAAGGATGCACAGGTTCTCACCTCTCTTCTTACCACCTTGTCACCTCAGAGCCAAAAACACATATAACACAATCATGGACAATGCATCTATAAAAAGAGAAAATGTCAGTTATGGTCTTGTGCCCTTAATAACCTCCCTAGAAATGATGCCAAAATGTTGGGAAAATCAATTGTCTTAATAAAACAAGTCAATTCGCTCAAACATGAATTATCGACTAGGGTAAGTTTTTTTATTTTAAGGTTATTGTGTAAAGTGTAACAATTTCTAACTGGCATTGGCTAATTCCTAATGCTAATTTTTTTCCAACAAGAACTGACACACAATCGAATCAAAGTTATCACTCTTCACACTTGCAGGAATGAAAATCAATTTCACTAGCAAACCTTCACTTTCATAAAAAAACAACTTGCTCACAATGTTGGAAATGAAATCACACTTGTAGAAATGAAATAAAACTCATTCATTGAAACCACTCTTTCAGGAAGTAGAAACAACATTCTTAAAATAAACCCTTCTATTACAAACTATCATTCAATCATACCCTCCCACAACCATTCATTCAACCAATATGAATCCACTCGGTAACTACATGAAAAATTGTACTAAATGTAACAACAACTAGCTAACAATATTTATCAACAGTGGATCATAGACCTGTAACAATAGTAGCAATAAAAAATGATAACAACACTCATTTACTAAGGATTGATCCTAGAGACAAATGTGTTGATATGAGTGATTACACAAGACATTTTGCAAGTCAATCTAATCAAACAGTAACAACAATCTACTAGAGAGGATATGTAATAGTGGTAATTGGAATTATAACAAGAACTAAATTAATATACCTTGAAAATGAATTAAAATAAAATAATTATGCTACCTATACTGACACAATGATCCCTACTAAGGAGGAAGGCCCTTCCTCCCTAGAAGGAGGCTTGTGATTCACAGCTCAGAAACTAGCAACTCAAAGATGAGCCACGAACTTACAAGTATTGCATTACTTTTGGAAATAAAATTACAAGATGCATAGTCTGAGAATGATGATGCCTCCTCCTCATAACCTAACTTAACTTAACACCCAACCTCCTCTCTATCCATACATTTATATAAGAGAAGAGTAGGGGGTGAATTAGAACTAATTCCCCTGAATATGAACTATCAAAGTCATGGATAAATTTACAAGATATTGTGCTTGCTTGTTTTTGGAAGCTCTTAGATGGAAAAAAAATTCAAATATGATTACATAGGATTAATATATCATAGAATCATCTTAGAATAGGTTGGAACTATTTCAGTTAATAATTGGTTGCTCTATTTGGGATGTAGTCTATCAAAAATCACAACAAGAAATATGTGCATGAAAGAACCACACGTAGTGCCCAATCCGTGGACTTTTTGGAGAAATTGCTCGAAATTCACCTAATTAGGGGTGTTTTGAGAAAAACCATGTTGTGGATTTCCAATATTTGTTTTAGTTTGTCCTCAAATTGCATCCAAGGTTGGTCACTTGATTATCCTCGGCTTGAGTTGTTTTAACTATAGATCACGAGTTGGAGCCTAATGTAGTTGACTTGGGAATGAGTTAGGTAACACAAATTCATGTCAACATCCTTAAGAATAAAATCCATGTTCCAAAATTCCTACTGGAGCTATGTAGATATGCCAACCATGGAGGCTAATTACTGTTACTGCATGGGAAATATTGAAACAAAAATAGGAAAACCAACATCAACAAAACCAACAATAATCCTTTCTAATTCCTCAAAAATAAAAGAAAATAACGATAATTAACTACTTTAATATTTGTAAAATTAATTTAGAACATTCAAGATGAAACACAACAAGATGGGTGATAGATGGACAAAGAAGTGTGATAAATGATTGAAAATGGTTGTTTAGGATGGTGAAAAATGGGACGATTTGGCAGCACATCCTCTTCCTCTTGTGCTTCCAGACATTGATTTACATATAATTTTACGCCTACAAGAATAGGGACATTTACTGGTTTATATTCTTGCATATTAAATCTTTACAATATTTTCTCAACAATATCCTCTGATTTAACGAGAGTTTCTTGTCCAAATCTCTTTTAATTTCCATGTCTACTATGAAATTTACGGCACCAATATCCTTCATGCCAAATTTAGAGGATAAATTAGTTTTCACATCCTTGATGATTTCCTAATCGTTTTCAATCACAACATATCATACACATACAAGATCAAATAAATAAGACAATCACCAAGTAATTTGAGATACATGTAGTGACCCGCTTTTCCCCTCATGAAGCCAAGTCCCAATATATAAGTATCAAATATTTTGTACCAATCCCTGGTGATTTCTTTAATCCATACATGGAATTTTTTTTATCTACATACCAACTCTTTCTTTCCCTTCGCTACAAATCATTCTAGTTGCTTCATATTGATTTCTTCTTCTAGATCCCCATGTATGAATGTTGTCTTCATTTCCATCTATTCTACTTCAAAATCAAAAGAAACAACAACATATAACAAGAATATAATATAACTTAACTTGGAAAAAGGAGAAAAATTCTCACCAAAATCAATTCACTCTACCCGTGAATAACCTTTTTTTATGAACTAAACTTTGTATTTCTCCACTTGGCCTTTTACATTCAACTTCTTCTTAAAAAACCATTTGTTGCCAACACAGTTTCTTCTAGACAATAACTCCACTAGAGCCCAAGCCTCATTTTTTTCCAAGGCTATCATTTCTTTAACCAATTTGGCCTTTTTCCATAGTTTTTTATCCTCTCAATCCATTACCTCCATAATAGTTCTACGATCATAATTAGTAATAAACAAAGCAAAATTATAATTAAAATAAGTTGGAGTATGTTGAGATTGCAACAAGATGATGGAGCTTAGTGAAAAGAGTCGCCTTCACTAAGTGGGCCTGCAGGCTATTTTTGGCGCAAGTCTATTTTTAGACTATGTCTATTTTTAGACATATGGATCATGTCTATGGATTGCAGGTTGCTGTTTATGGATGATTGGTCAAGTTGGGAAAAATAGATGGACTTCTATTTTTGATCAAAGTGTGAGTGATCACAGTGTGAGTGATCAAAGTCTATTTTTAGACTGGCTGTCAAAAATAGAAAAGTCAAATATTATTGTCTCATAATAATATTTGGACTATAAACTTGATCTTATTCTCTTGGAGCACTTCAGTTTGAGCTACAGAGGTGGAACATGCAGCTGTCAGAAGGAAACATGCTTTTCTTATGAGTCAGTTGAGTTGTTGCATGCATGACTTCAGTTAGAACTCAATCAGTTGAATTTGGTGGAGTTGATTGTGGAGTTGATGGAGTTGTGTTCAGTTTGACTTAGTTAAACTAGTTGTAATTAGTCTAACTACAAATAGACTAATGATGAGTTGTTAAACTAATTATTAACTCATGATGCAACTAATGAATACATCAGTTAACTCAGTTTCATTTCATTGCATGTTCAGTTCAATAGGGACAGGTGGTAGAGAATCAGATTGCTATCAGTTGTGACTATAGTTGTGCACCAAATCTTGCACAATCAAGGGATTGAGTATGCCAATGAGTTTGCTCACGTATTTTCCCAGTATTGTAGCCTTTGCTCACGTCCAACAAAGTGTGAGTGATTATTTTGAGGTGAAATACGAGTTTGGTAAGCCATTCTCATCAGTTCTTGAGCAGGTATTGAGCAGTGGAGGCAGGAAAGCAGTGAAATAGATTTGGAGATCAGATTTGAGCTGTATTGTGTGTAACAGGTGGAGCTGGTACTGGATTGCTTGTGATAAGCATTGTACTTTGTAATGTTACATGTTCTCAATCATTAATATACAGATAGTTGGGGTTTTTAGCGAGATGCTTTCCCCGGGTTACATACTGTGTTAATGTGTGAATGCTATTGATGTTTTATTGTTATTGATGCTGCTATATTGATGATCAACATAGAGGAGCTTATGTATTGTGTATGTATTCCGCAATATTACATGATCAGGATAATCTCTATTGAATATGTGTTAAATTATTCAAAATTTCTACATGGTATCAGAGCTGTTGATCATCAGATCTACTATTCAGGAAGTGTTTACATTCTATTTCTTCAGGCAGAGTCTGTAATCGGGCCAGGTAGCCTCTGGATTCATCCTTCCTTTGGAAGGTGAGATATCCGGTGAATGCCCATACAGTCAATCTCTGTATGAGAAATATTGTGTTCTCACGAATCTTAGATCGGAAGCGGTTGAGTTGGTTGCTGGTGGAATTCGAATTTGCAGCAGTGTTTTCTTGGTGACAACGCAGCAATGTCTATCAACGGATTGCGATTGGAGTATGCTCTTGAGGGCAGCTCAAACTATATTGCATGGAAGGACAGGATGGAGGCAGTATTGGATGATAACGGGCTGAAGGAGTTCATAGATACGGATATCCCAAAGCCTACTGATGCTACTCAAGCTGATGCTTGGCAAAAGAAGATCGCAAAATGTCGAAGGATTCTGTTGGAGGGCGTGAAGGATCACATTGTGCCCAGCCTCCATGGAAAGGCTACTCCATATTTGATGTGGAAATCATTAACAGAATTATTCCAAATCAAGAGCGATCAAAGGAAGCTGGCGCTCAAAGATAAACTCAGAAACATCAAATGCGAGAAGGGTGACAATATTCCCAAGTATCTCACGAAGTTCACTCAATGTCGAGATGAGCTGGGAAGTGTGGGGGTTACTGTCGATGATGAGGACTTGGTGAGCTTGGCTCTCCTTGGTCTTCCAAAGAGTTGGAATTCCTATCAGGACTCTGTCAATGGTCGGGAGAAATTGCCTGGATGGGAAAGACTATGGTCAGATCTTGTGCAGGAGGAGATCAGGCGGAGTACCAGGGACGGATCTTCGTCAAAGGGAGCTGATGAAGAGAATTGTGCTTTGGCTGCCAAAGCAAAGAAAGGGAAGAGTAAGAAAGCTTCTCAGTCTGGTGCAAAAGGCAAGAAGCAGGATATGTCCAAGGTGAAGTGTTTTCACTGTCACCAGCATGGACACTATGCCACAAATTGTCCGCAGAAGAAGAAGAACAAGCAAGCTGCTGGATCTACAGGGGGAAAGGCCTTAGCTTCTCAGTTTGAGCTTGATTTTTCATTGATCGCATGCTTGGTTTCAAGTGTGATGGGATCCGTGTGGTTCTTGGACAGTGGTGCGTCTTTTCACATGACGGGAGATAAAGATTTGTTCTCTGATCTGGAGGACAAAGATCTTGGAGTGCACATCGAGATGGGCGATGATGGTAGATACAGTGCGACCGGTATCGGTACCATTTCCTTTGAGAGGGAGTCTGGTAAACCCTTTGTATTGAAGGAAGTCATGCATGTTCCAGGATTGAAGAAGAATCTCATCTCAGTGGCGATGTTAGAAGACAAGGGGTATGATGTTGTTTTCAGCGAGGGAAAGGCCTTCCTGCGCAGCAAGACAACCGGTGAGACCCGGAAGATAGGGGTTTGAGTGAGGAACCTTTATCAGTTGCATGTAGATGGATGCACAGCAATGGCGGGCAAGGCAGAAGGATTGGTGAGCCGGGATGATGGCGAGTTGTGGCACAGGAGATTGGGTCACCTTCACCATGGAGCCTTGAAGATACTGCAGCAGATCACTACAGGGCTTCCTAAAGGCACACTTGCACAGTCAGATCAGTGCAAGGGGTGTACTTTGGGGAAGTTTGTGAAAGCCACCTTTCACGAGAAGGATAATCGCGCCACGACGATCCTTGAGAGAATTCACACAGACGTGTGTGGACCTTTCTCAGTTGCTTCGACAGCAAAACACATGTATTATGTGATTTTTGTTGATGATTTCTCTCGTAAGTGCTGGATCTTCTTCATGCAGAAGAAGAGCGAGACATATTCAAAGTTCTGTGAATTCAAAGCACTGGTTGAAAAGGAGTTGGGGAAGAAGGTGAAGGCTCTTAGGAGCGATAATGGTGGTGAATACATCTCGGACGAGTTCAAGGATTTCTGCAAGGCAGAAGGGATTCGTAGAGAGCTCATAGCTCCCCATAACCCACAGCAGAACGGGGTAGCTGAGCGGAAGAACATAACGATTGTGGGTGCTGCATGGGAAATGTTGCATGATCAGGGCCTACCCCTTCACTTGTGGGCGGAAGCATGCAATACAACAGTTTATGTGCAGAACCGTTGTCCTCATAGGATACTTGGCATGAGTACACCTGAGGAGACTTATTCTTGTAAGAATCCTGATCTTTCTCATTTGAGGATTTTTGGTGCTAATGTTTACATGCATGTGACGAAGGATGCCAGGAAGAAGTTGGAGCCGACCGCAGAGGTTGGGATATTTGTGGGGTACACTGATACGCCCCACAACTATCGTGTGTATTTGCCAGACAGTGGTAAAACTGTTGTGCGACGGGATATAAAATTTCAGGAGGAGAAAGCCATGAAGTGTTCACTTAAGAGGGAGCTACACTTGCATGCAGATGAGGAGCTATTAGTTACTAAGGATGAGCTTCAGGACGTGGATCAGCCACAGGATGAGGTTCATGGAGTGGAAGAGACCACTCATGCAGCGCCAACCATCAGAGGGCAAAAGCGCTTGACAGAAGTTGAGCGACTGGCTCAAGATGCAGAGAAAGTTGTAGGACCACCTACAGCCCAACGCAGGCAGAGATAGTCACCTTATCGGTACACTGGATACATGGCTCTTATGAGCAAGTGTGTTGTGACTGAGCCATCCTCTTTCGAGGAAGCTGTGGAGGATCCCGCATGGGTAGACGCCATGGTGGAAGAGTATGATTCTATTGTAAAAAACAATGCATGGGAGATTGTTCCTAGACCGGAAGGGAAATCAGTGGTGGGTTCGAGATGGATCTACAAAGTTAAGCAGGCAGCTGACGGGAGTGTGGAGAAGTACAAGGCAAGATTTGTTGCCCGAGGCTTTTCACAGATTGAGGGGATCGATTATGAGGAGACCTTTGCACCTGTCGCAATGTATTCTTCCATACAGACGATTCTTGCTCTCTCAACGTAGATGGGATGGCACATTCATCAGATGGATGTGAAGACTGCGTTCCTCAACGAAGTCATTGAGGAGGAGGTGTACATTGAGCAACCCGAAGGCTTTGAGGTCTTCAGCAGTGAGTCACATGTGTGTAGGCTCAAGAGAGCGCTTGGTATAGGGTTGAGAGCGAGGCAGCAGTTGCTTATCATTGTACTGTATGTTGATGATTTGATTCTAACGGGTGATGAGCTGTTGATACTGTCATGCAAGAAGGATCTTGCTACAGAGTTTGAGATGAAGGATTTGGGCCTCCTTCACTATTTCCTAGGATTGGAAATATGGCAGCGTAGTGGTGGACTGTTTGTTTCTCAGGGCAAGTATGCTCGGGAGATATTGGAGAAGTTCAACATGCATGGCTGCAAGCCTGTTGATACTCCTCTTCTTGGAGGTTGGAGGAAGGAGGATGCCACTTCGGGAGAAGAAGTGGAAGCCACTGTTTATCGACAGTTGGTGGGGTCGCTGATGTATTTGGTCAATACATGACCCGATATATGCTATGCAGTTAACCAGCTTTCACAAGCTATGGTTAAGCCTACCAAGCTATTCTGGAAGGCGGGCAAGCATGTATTGCACTACTTGAGAGGCACATCGGGATATGGTTTGTGGTACAAACAAGAGGATGAGGTGAGGCTATGTGGCTTCACGGATGCAGATTGGGCAGGGAGCCCAACGGACAGAAAGAGCACATCAGGAGGGGTCTTCAGTATTGGATCGACAGCAATTTCTTGGTACAGCAGGAAGCAGAGATCCGTGGCACTAAGTTCAGCGAAGGCCGAGTATATGGCAGCAAGTTTGGCTGCATGCGAGGCTATATGGATGAGGAAGATCCTGGTTGGTTTGTTCGGTTCTCATTTGGATCCTACTGTGATTTACTGTGATAACCAGAGTTGCATTAAACTCTCGGCTAATCCTGTATTTCATGATAGATCTAAACATATTGAAATCATGTACCATCATATCAGAGATTGTGTGCAGCGGAGGATCATGTTACTTTCGTACATTCCAACGGAGGATCAGGATGCTGATATTCTGACGAAGGCTCTCACCAGGAGCAAATTCGAGTACCATCGAGGCAGGATAGGGGTTGCTGATAATCCATATCTTGTCGAGAGGGAGTGTTGAGATTGCAACAAGATGATGGCTTAGTGAAAAGAGTCGCCTTCACTAAGTGGGCCCGCAGGCTATTTTTGGCGCAAGTCTATTTTTAGACTATGTCTATTTTTAGACATATGGATCATGTCTATGGATTGTAGGTTGTTGTTTATGGATAATTGGTCAAGTTGGGAAAAATAGATGGACTTCTATTTTTGATCAAAGTGTGAGTGATCACAGTGTGAGTGATCAAATTCTATTTTTAGACTGGCTGTCAAAAATAGAAAAGTCAAATATTATTGTCTCATAATAATATTTGGACTATAAACTTGATCTTATTCTCTTGGAGCACTTCAGTTTGAGCTACAGAGGTGGCACATGCAGCTGTCAGAAGGAAATACGCTTTTCTTATGAGTCAGTTGAGTTGTTGCATGCATGACTTCAGTTAGAACTCAATCAGTTGAGTTTGGTGGAGTTGATTGTGGAGTTGATGGAGTTGTGTTCAGTTTGACTTAGTTAAACTAGTTGTAATTAGTCTAACTGCAAATAGACTAATGATGAGTTGTTAAACTAATTATTAACTCTTGATGCAACTAATGAATATATCAGTTAACTCAGTTGCATGTCATTGCATGTTCAGTTCAACAGGGACAGGTGGTATAGAATCAGATTGCTATCAGTTGTGACTATAGTTGTGCACCAGATCTTGCACAATCAAGGGATTGAGTATGCCAATGAGTTTGCTCACGTATTTTCCCAGTATTGTAGCCTTTGCTCACGTCCAACAAAGTGTGAGTGATTATTTTGAGGTGAAATACGAGTTTGGTAAGCCATTCTCATTAGTTCTTGAGCAGGTATTGAGCAGTGGAGGCAGGCAAGCAGTGGAATAGATTTGGAGATCAGATCTGAGCTGTATTGTGTGTAACAGGTGGAGCTGGTACTGGATTGCTTGTGATAAGCATTGTACTTTGTAATGTTACATGTTCTCAATCATTAATATACAGATAGTTTGGGTTTTTAGCGAGATGCTTTCCCCGGGTTACATACTGTGTTAATGTGTGAATGCTCTTGATGTTTTATTGTTATTGATGCTGCTATATTGATGATCAACGTAGAGGAGCTTATGTATTGTGTATGTATTCTGAAATAGTACATGATCAGGATAATCTCTGTTGAATATGTGTTAAATTATTCAAAATTTCTACAAAGTATACTTTTTTGATTGGCTCCTTTCCTTAACCAAGCTCCTAATATCACAACACAAGGTTCTTCTTCTTGTTCTTTTGTGGAGTTCGATTCATCATCGTTCAATTCAAACATTATTTTGTTGGTTCTTTCTCCCTTGGTAGGATTTCCCGTTTGAAAATATCTTTGATTTGTATAAATAACACATCTCAAATATACAAAACCTTCTTAGTTTTTATATTTTAAAGCTTATAACCTTTCATACCATCTTTCTATAAAAAAATACACTTTTCGAGATTATTATCTAGATTACTCCTATTTTCCTACAGAACATGACATAAGCATCATAATCAAATACCCTAAGATGTTTAACAGAGGGTTTCTTACTAGTCCATACCTTGTGTGGTGTCTTGTCATCCAAAATTGATGAGGTGATTAATTTACTGGGTAACATGTAGTATCCAATGCCTCTAACCAAAATTCCTATCCTCACCTGGAACCACTAAGCATGCTCCTTGATTTTTCCACTGGGCTCTTACTCGTCCATTTTGCAACTCCATTATGTTAAGCTGTGTATGGAATATTATTATACATTACTATATTGGACTTGTTACATTTTTTTTTTGTGAGTACGACATTGATGAGGCTACATCATGGTCATGTCTAAGAATAACACATGAATAGGGCGAGGAATTGAACCAGGGACTTAACATCTAGGAGTTCCTTAACAATGCACCCTATCACCATATATCCAAGACCCCATGGACACACTTCTTACATCAAAATAATTCTACACCATTATCTATTATTAGCGCCTTAATTTTCTTCTCTATCTAATTCTCCATAAGAGCATTGAATTCTTTAAATTTGCAAAGACTTTCGATTTTTTGGGAGGAAATAAATCCATGTATTACTCAGGAAATCATCTATAAATGAGACACAATATATATATTTAGCTAGTGATGGAATTGACACATGTTTAACTACATCAATGTGCACCAACTGTAATATTCCTATGGCCTCCTAGCACCAGAGGAGAATTTTACTCGATTTCGCTTCCCATGTAAGCAATGTTCACAAAAACCTAAATCCCCAGATTAATTATACATACTTTATATCATACATTTACCATTTATTACTAGAAGGCCATTCTCTCCAATATGTATTAGTGTTTGATGCTACAATATAGTCTTCTCTCCAAAGATTGTAGGAGTTTTTCCTTCTTCAGAGCCACTCTCACGAGCAATGGAACTATTTCATCCATCACCAATAGTAGCTTCCCAAAAACTTATATAGAGTTCCAATCCAAACTCCCCTCAAAAATACCATTTCCCTTTGAGCCATTCTATAGGTTTCATTTCCATACACTATTTTACACTTGCCTCTTTTATCTTGCTAACATAAATCAAATTTTTGGACAAACATAGAATGTACAAAACACAAAGGAGTGTTCTAATCATTCCATCCATGACCTTCCACTTGACATTTACGTATCATATGATTATAGCTTTCAAGTCATCTCCTATAAAACATCAATTCCATCATATATTTTATACCAGCAAAACCACTCCCTATGAGGAGCCATATGAAAAGAGGCACCTAAGTCAACCAACCATGCCTCATGATATGTATGTGTGCTTGAAGAAGGAAAATACATATCCCCTCCTTAGTTTAAGGATGTTTTTTATTTTGTAGAAGAAGCATCATTAGATCCCTTCCCTCTCTCAACACTTTTGGATCTACATTGTTTACTGTAATGCCCTTGTTTTCCACTTCTCCAACATAACTTTACAATTTTTCCTAGAGATTTAGATATTTCTCTAGATTTAGATCTCCCACTTGAGGACTTATTTTTATTTCTATCTTAGGAGCAACCTATTACATATAAATAATTTTCACACTAAATTTAAAGTGTTTTCCATTTCATCTCCTATAATAACAAGGATGAGACAGTTTCATTGAAACTTAAAGTAGTTGCATTACTACCTATGCAACAACTAGACTATCCCATGAGTTTGATAAAGAACACAACAAAATGATACACTTATATTCATATGAAATATTAATATCAAGGGATAATAGTTAATTTAACAAAACATTGAAGGAATCCATATGATCTTTCACTAAGTCTCCATCCTCCATTCATAGGGTATAAAACTTCTTATGCAAGAACAATTTATCCATTGGTGATTTGGATTGATACAAAGCCCCTAAATTATTCGATAATGAATTCGTTGTAACTTCTATTGAAAACTTTAGTAATATTGAGTATGAGAGAATTATCAATGTTGTTCCCTTTGCCTTTTGATCTAACTTGGTCCAATATTTTTTCGAAATCCTCATTAATATAGTACTCAGATCCACAATGATCCATTGATATTTGTCCACCAAAAGATCTTCCATTTTGAGCTTCCACAAGTTATAACTTTTCCATTGTATTTCTTGATCTCTATCTTTGAAATAATTTCCATTTACTTTCAAAATAAGAATAACTATTATAGATCTCCCATTGTAATAAGGTTTTCCGTAGGTTCAAACCAAAATGCTTAGCCACAAAGGTGTCCCCTTCAGGCTAAACTGCTCTGATACCAAATGTTGGTTGTAACCATGTATAGTTATTTGTTGCAAGTATATTCTTAACAAAATAGAAAAATGCAATGGAGCACACATAGGCACACACACACACACATTTAACATAGATACTTTACCCTAGAAACCAAAACCAAGAAAATCAAAAGGTTTTTCAATATATTATATCTTTACAATATTAGAGTACAACATATATATGAAAATGGAAATTATTGGATAAATTAATACAACTCATTTCAAATCTACAAATATATTAGCTTTTCAAGTTTTTGAGTTTTGAGTGAGGTCTATATAGAGCGATGGCGAATCAAACTAAGGTTTCTTTGTTCATTTCTCACAGGTCTGGAGCTTCTGCAATGTATGAGGTTGCCACTTTTGTGGCTACGGTCTCTGTACATGGCCTTAATGTGTGTTCTTGTGCTAGATTTGTGGGGCTTGGAAGAATTTAGACACATTTGCGGGATTTTTACTTGTAGTAGCTTTGTGAGAAGCTCATGGACAATGGAACATGTAGGGCCAAAACAAGGGATTTCCCAAGTTCTGCGGACATACCATGTCTAGTTCGATGTCTAGTATTCACGTTTAGATACTTCACTGAATGCTTTGTTGGCAGTAAATTTAGGTTGTTTTAGATGTGGGTAAAGTGTATGATAAGTACCATGATGATAATCCCCCTTTCTTGTGGTCCTTTTTTTCCTTACAATATTTTTCCATGGGTTATTTTAGATATATACACCAATGAGGCCATACGGTCTCCATTAGTGTTGGAACATGGCAAGAACTACTTTATGCCCACATTTTAAAAAACCCCCTTGTTAAAGACAAATCCTGAAAACACTTTGTTCAAGAGTAAACAAAGTTTGCATTCAACCTCCTTGTTTCTTTGGCCACATATGGTATATGCACATAGACCTTGCCTACGCTGGAACAAACAAAACTTTTTTAGATATTCATGAAAAATAACAATGGGAAGACACCATTTTTTGGGGCATCAGAAACTGTAACTATTACATCTCTCAAGATTTTGATTCAAGCCAGATGGGGTTTTCCTATAAATTTCCAGAATCTACAATTTGCAGTGAAGGTTCTGCTTGACCCCCTATAGCTAAAAGATTATGGTATTGTTAAAGTTTTATCATTAATTTTGAATATCAGGCTTCGTGGGGGAGCCAATGGTGTCAGGAATTCAAATGGCCCCTCTGTATCCTTCAAGGATGTTGTCCAAGGGAAATTCAATGTAGCTGAAGGGAAAGTTTTGTCCCGTGCATAACAAAAAAACCCTAAGGTCTATATATTGTGTACTAAATGGAACAAGTTCCATCCATGGAGGTAAAAAAATCCACAAGCATCATATTTATTCACTGTTGTAGAGTCAAAACCCATCATATGCAAATTCAACAATTTTTGGCCAAAACTAGAAGTATTACGTCAGTGGGTATACACTTCTTGGACATCAAATTATGATATTTACCTTTGCTCCAAAGGATTTTTGTGGTCTAATTTGACACACAAAAATAATTGAATTTCATTCTAAATGAAGGACCATGGTTCTGGGGAAATATTGGGCTATCAATTACTCCATGGTTTCCTGGTTTTGATGCAACATCCATGGTAGTTACTTCCATTCCAGTTTGGGTAAGACTTCCAAACCTTTCCCTCCCCTTCTAGCACCATCAAGTTCTTGAAGACATTGGGAATAAACTTGGGAAATTTAAAAACATGGACATAGAGAGAACAAAAAAAAGAAATTTTACTTTTTACTAGGAGCTACCAGATCTGTCCGACCAGTGATAAGTCACAAAAAGAGGAGGGAATGGACAAAGAGCGACAGATTGCCCGCCCTAAAGGAAGGAATGTAAACTAGATGTTTTGGAGTACCATTCTAGCCTAGTGTTCAAGTTGAAGAAGTGCTAAATGAAAAGGCCAAGGAAGGCCAAGGAGAGAAGTGGTGGGCAGGAATAAGATTTGTGTGGAGATGGATCTCATTAAGGGATAACCAAACCACATAATCTTGAAACATAACACCTTTCAGTGGACACAAATTCTAGATTATGAGAACACAACCTTTAGATGTTGTGTGTGATCCCAAACAAGATACCTTCAAAACACTTTCCCTATGGCGAAGAATATTTCAAAAAATAAAAAGAAGTAGACAAACATACCGAAAGGATGGAAGTTTACTGAATCTCCTCATTTAGAAGATGAGGAGGAGGGAAACCAAGAGACACAACCTGAATACTTTGAGGAAAAAATGGAGGGTGAGGCTGTGATTCAAGATGTATTAGTCACTCCTCCTCGATGGGTCCAGATTTAGGGAACCAACAATCTCCAACAATTTGAGGAGGCACTAAACGATCACATGTTTTAGTCCTTGGAATAAGAAAAAGATTCTCCTCATCTAGATGGGGGCCAAGATATTTCTTTGGTTCTAATTGATCCAAATCCTGAAGGATGGAAAAAGGTTCATTGAAGGAAAGGAAAAAAAGAAAAAAGTAGCATAAATTGTGAAAATTTCAACTACTAAAATTCTATTGCAGCAACTGGAATTAATTGTTCTATCTGTTAATTTGATTAAGTTATTTATTGCTATGACAACAACGAATTAATCACAATGCAATCTTTACAAATTAAAATACTACGGAAGATAAACTGAAATATGAGAAAACACTGGCACACACAATAAAAATATGACACAATTGTTTTTGGACAAATGTACCTGGAATAACCCAACTTGGGAAAAACATTGCATTAGTTGAGGGTTTTAATTATTAAGTAGCAGTGAAATTCTAAGTACAATATATGGATTCCAAACTGGCAATCCATCAGTAAAATAAACTGGCTAAAATATTTGTGAGGCAAATACCTCAACACCATGTCTGATCCTCCTCCGACAACTGACCAAACTAGCCAATCATTCTGCCTCTTCGTGAGCTTCTACGCAATGCTTGCACAAACCCCAACTCGCTAAGCCTGGAACTACAAGAAAAATGACATCTTAGTTGACTCTGCCTCTAGGATAAATTCTCTTGGCCTCCTGGAGAATTTCCAGACCAACAACAAATGAATTTCTCCTCCCTTCAGCAAAATCAATCTCCCCCTGAAACTATCTGTGTTGCCCCTATGCAACTTCTCTAGGAAATACAACCCTTCTGTTGCTAACACTCTAGATCTAGATGAATTCCTTTGGGCTCAATGTCCCTGCCCCTCTCTGTCTCTGCTTCCCTTCTCTGGCTCGAACTCTTCTGACAACTACTGTTGATCTCTGAAGGAATCAAATTTCCCAAGGACATTGTTCTTAAGTGTGTGTTCTCCATCTATCCAACATTCTCCTCTTATAATCTCCAGTTGGGACTCCGACGGCCAAAATTAAAACATAATTGATGGCTGAGATCATTTCTGGATCAATCCGTGTGAGTTTCCAAATAATTCACACCTTTCTCAATTAATTCTAATTAATTAACCCCTTTTCCTAAGTTTAGACTTAGGAACTATTTAAAAGCTAGATAATAATCTAATTAAGACACTTTTTGGTGGAATTTCCAAAAATGATTTTGGGGTTATGTAGAACTCTTGTGTTTTAGCCTCTCCGCAAAGTTTCAAGACTAGAACACCTTTGATTCTACAAAAAATAACACAAATGGTCATCCATAACTACTTATTTATTTTTTTTTATTTTTTTTCAGCATTTGATTGGCTTTTTGGTAATTTCCTACTGCATATGATCTTATTTTTCTCTGGTTGTATAGTTGTTTCCTTTTTGTGACTCATACTACATACACACTATGTGTGTTTACAAAGTATAATTTTTATTTCTATTAATAAAAATTATGGGTTTTTTCTACATGAAAAATAATACAATATGTATATCGTGTGACATCCATTAACCCTAGATCAGTACAATTGTAGTTACTTAACGAAAAGCACATTACCATGGACCACCATAAAGTTGTTCCATAAAACCACCAAAAGCATAAATCATGTGTCAAAAACCACAAAAATGGACACAAAGAATCACCTAATTTTTTTCCAAGGGGTTTGCCCCCGCTACAACCTGCCCCTGGGATAAAGGGGTTGCCATCCACCATGTGACCCCCCCACCTCAGCTCGACGTAGACCAATCATGCATGGAGCTAGTCATGCAAAGAAACAACTTGTTAACAAAAAAATTAATTAGTACAAATTTCCCATCTTATCTTATATTTTCTTTCATATGTCTTCACTCGATATGTTTAGCAACATTAAATTTCCAAGACAAAGTTGAATTATGCTCCTTGCTTTTATTTTAAGTCTCTCCCAATCCTCTATTAATATGCAATTTGGAGGTGATTTGGGTTCCACAGTGATCGACTATCCTTGATCCACAAGGAGGTTTTCCATTTTAAGCTTATAGAGTTCAAAATTCTAGCCATTAAACTTCTCAATCTCAATTCTTGTACTATTATCCATCCTTCCTTAACTGAAGTTCTATCTTAAGACTCCCACTCAAACAAGCTTATCTTGGATCTAAAAAAAAATGTCTTTCTTGTATAGATCTAGGCCTAAGATCCACAAAATTTGTTGATAAAGACATCCCTTTGTAGCCTAAATGTGCTCTAATATTGATCCAGGTGGATCTTCAGATACAATGGCATGGAAAAGCTCAACATCAAAGTGCTCAAACTGAAGTCAACTCAAGACCAAGGTGTAGATCTTGTCATCCTAATTCCAATGGCGCGAACGACACTTCAATCCGAGCCCGGATGATGAAGTTATCGCTAAAAGAAGGATGCTATGTTCCTTAAGAAAATGAGGATTTTCCTTTAAAAATGGGGTTTAAGCCTTAAAGGCAAAATCACAATCAGAGGATTCATGGAGGCAGACTTAAGAAAGGCGCAATGGAACCCTCGATTGCTGATCTCCAATTAAATCAGATCGGCGGATCGAGGGGAAATCAGGTCAGAGGAAGGCCATCTACACATATATGTTGGTGGTATCGGTGCAGGTGGAGTGATCAACGATTAAACGATTGGTGGGATCGTTATTGGGACACAAGAGCAATATATGAGCGGGACGCCGATGCGCATATCGGCGTCGACCATCGGCAGTCGACATTTCCCCGGTTATAGGACTTTAGAGACACCGATATGTTGATTGCGACCTCGGGCTCGGACCCAATAAGGAATATATGCCCGCTTTAACCAGTTTTGAGGTCTGAGTAAATGGTTTTTTCGCCAGATTTTAGTGTTTCTCAGGATTTTATGGTATTGTTCATTTCAACGATAAGAGGCCATTTTAAGAGGCGGTTACGCCCACCGATCCTTCCACGCCATCGGCCTCCATTGTGAACCAAAAAACCCCAATTTAAAGGAGATTTTGTTCGAAAACCCATTATAAAAACATGATCGATGGAAAGACCAGGAGGAGGCATTTGGCAGCATGATGTTTCGTTTGGCAGGAGGCTGAGAGTGCATTTTTTCTATTTTGGGACAAGTTTCAGATGTTTTTAGGCCCTTTTAGTGCTACAGAGGCTTTGATGCTGCCCACTTTTCCATCTGAGGCATCCATTTCACAGCCATCTTTTAGATTGGAGGTATAAGCCTCTTGTATGCAATTGATGATTGTAATTCTTTTCTTTCATGCCATTTAATAAGAAAAGGCCTCCACATTGTTGAGTTGGGCCTGGAGATGTAGTCTGAATTGGACAAACTCCGTTATCAAGTTTTGGTGCGTTCTTTTTGTGCCTTTTATGTGGTTTCTTCTTCTTTCCCTATGTGCACATTAAATTTTGGTGTTAGGATGCAATTTTGCATGTGATTCTTTCCATACATCTATAAGCGAAAACATCCTCGATCAAGTGGTATCAACGTAGGGCTTTTTAGATGTGAATTGCATGTTTGCATGCTAACAAGAAATGGGCTTCAAAAAGGTGAAGTGGAACTAGAACCTTTTGATCCGGAGGTAGGGCGTGCACCTCAGAGAAGAAACATGGCTGAAGATGAAGCTCATATTGAAGGGGAGCGTAATTTCAGAAAGACTTTCTATTCAATGGCAGAAAATATCAGTCAGCTGGTTTTAAGGCTGGAGAAAGCAGAAGAGAGGAACCCAGAAGGAAAAGGTTCAACACATGGGAATGGTGGAGAAGAACCCCCTCCTTCTCCTTCCGGGAGTGAAGGTTCTTCCTCCTCTCACCACCATAATTGTAGAAATTCAAAGGATGCATCTAAGAAACCCTTCTTTAAATTAGATATTAAATTTGATCTTCCTATGTTTAATGGTGAAAGTGTTAGGTCCCTATACTACTACTGTAATCCCTTATTGTTATTAGTAAAACCCCCTTATTATATTGGTGTACCCATGTAGTGCCCATATTATTACTATTGTGCCCCATAGAATCCCACAATTGTTATTATTGTGCCCTTACATTATTATTGTTATGTCGGCTCTGATTATATTATGACTCCTTAGACTCCTATATATAGAAAGGAGGTCTTTTCATTTGTATCATCCAAGAATTGTTCATTTGTGTAATGTAAAGGAGGTTTCCCCCTCGAAGAGGTTGAATTCTAAGGCATTCATCTATCTTTTCTATCTTTTTGTGAGTTGGTTTCACAACATTTGGTATCAGAGCTTTGAATTCTAGGGTTTCGCTGCTCCAAACAGGTCATCATGGAATTTGTGCTATAACCTTTTTTTTTTTTTTTTCCGACATTTCAGATGCTCAAAAAAACACCCATTTGGGCCAAAATCGTTCTGAACTGCAGGTCTGAATTTCAGAGCTTTTCGTGCAATATTTGCAGAGATATGATCTGAGGAAGTTGGCATTTTTGCAGACTCCCGAATTACATTCCAAACAGGTGACCTAGGGAAAATAGTCATAACTTTTGTTTTGAGCATCATATTGAAATTTCATAAGAAGTTACAAAAAGAGGACAGACTATAGTTTCCTGTGTATATTTTTCAGATCCTAAGGTCGAAACAGTCACATGTGGCACTTCCAACAAGTTCGCTCTTCTGAAAAGGTCTATAATCAGGTCATCTTGGGAGATTGTGCATAACTCTACCTTGGAGAATCTAAATTTGATCAGACTGGTGGCATTGGAAAGAGGACATAGAGGGCTACTATAGGTCACAATTTTAGAATTGGAAGAACCAAAGTTACAGAGTTATAGTCATTTCAAGATCAGGCTCCTAAAATCAAGAAAAGGCGATATGAGGAAGTTTGATGGTAAGGATCCGGTAAATTGGATACTTCAAATGGAGCAATATTTTGATCTACATGGTGTACCACTGTTACAAAAGGTATGTATTGCATCTTCATATTTAGAACCGAATCAATTTTTATGGTATAAAGGGCTTTGTTCTCATAAACAACTTGTTACATGGTCAATTTTCATGGAGGAAATGATAGCACATTATGAGGATACAAAGAGAAACACCTTCTTTAGAGCAAGACCACAACAATTGGAAAGAGTAAAAGGGCTTTGTTACATAGTGGAAAGTAAAATTATGGCAAAAGGAAGTCTACCCCTCACAACTATAAAGATGGAAGTGTTGTTTCTCCTAGCCTTCCACAACCTACAAGGGTTACACCACAACAATTTGAAGAAAAAAGAGAAAAAGGGCTTTGTTATAATTGTGATAGCAAATGCATTAAAGGTCATAAGTGTGCTGAGAAGAAATTATTTTACATAGAGTATGAAGAGGAGGAAAAAAAGGATCAAGAAACATCAAAAGAAGGGGATATATGCCAGGACCCAACCCCAGAGAAAGAAGAAATGAATCGGACCATATCTTGTAAAGCATTGGCAAGAATTACCACTCCTCAAACTCTCAAGATAGAAGGACATATGAAGAAGAAAAAGGTGCAAGAAGTGAAAGATCACATCGAGAAAGAAGAAATGAATCCAACCACATCTTATAATTCATTGGTCATAATTACCACTCCTCAAACTATCAAGATAGAAGGACATATCAAGAAGAAAAATGTTCAAGAAGTGAAAGATCACATCGAGCATCAAGAAATGAATCCGACCATATCTTGTAAAGGATTGGAAGAAATTACCACTCCTCAAACTATAAAAATTGAAGGACATATCAGGAAGAAAAAGGTTCAAGCAGTGAAATATCACATCGAGCATCAACAACAAGTTCTCCAACTTTTAAAGGATAATGCCACTTTGGTGCAAAATCGAATGGAAGAATAAGGAGATCAACATCGTAGTGAAAAATGTTTTGATGTAGGTGATTGGGTATTTTTACTGTTACATCTCAAGCAAGCTATTTATGAGAAGGAAATGTTGGCAATACTACATGCACTTAAGAAATGGCGGCCTTACCGAATGGGAAGACACTTCAAGGTAAAAATGGATCATGATAGTCTTAAATACTTTTTAGAACAACTATTATCTTTAGAAGAACAGAAAAAATGTGTCAAAAATATGTTGGGTTATGACTTTGACATCATCTATAGAAAATGGAAGTAAAATTTTGTTGTAGATGCACTCTCAAGAAAGGATGACGATGTGGAAGCATTGTTTTGTGCTATTTCTATTATCCAACCAGATTGGATAAACGAAGCAATGTATGAATGGAAGAAGGATGAAGAAGTATGGCCACTTATTCAAAAGTTGCAAAAGATCCCAATTCAAACAATATTGCCAGAAATTGAAGAGGAAGGAAAAATCATATTGGAACCTGGAGCAGTCATATAAACAAGAACCCGACAGCTACGAAATTGATCAATTTCAGAGTATCTCATCATGTGGAAGAACTTACCCACTGAAGATTCCACATGGGAGGATAAGAATTTTATACAGAAGCATCAAGAACTACTCAAGCATTGAGGACAACACTTTTTGAAGGAGAGGGGCATGTTAGGCCCCTATACTACTAGTGTAACCCCTTATTGTTATTAGTACAACCCCCTTATTATGTTGATGTACCCATGTAGTTCCCATATTGTTACTATTGTGCCCCATAGAAGCCCACTATTGTTATTATTGTGCCCTTAAATTATTATTTTTATGTCGGCTCTGATTATATTATGACCCCTTAGACTCCTATATATAGAAAGGAGGTCTTTTCATTTGTATCATCCAAGAATTGTTCATTTGTATAATGTAAAGGAGGTTGCCCCCTCGAAGAGGCTGAATTCTAAGGCGTTCATCTATCTTTTCTATTTTTTTGTGAGATGGTTTCATAACAAAAAGTAATGCAGAAAAGCTTAATAATTGGATTAGGCAGATTGAGGTCTACTATAGGATTCAACAAATTGTGGAGGATGAGGCAAAGATCCAGCTAGCCTCTCTACTGCTGAGCAGTACCACTCTCGTTTGGTGGGAGAGAAAATTGTAGAGTAGTAAGAATGTGGGTAAGCTCTTTTCCTCATGGCCTGATTTCACTTCTGCGTGAAAGGAACAGTTATATCCCTTAGGATACAAGCAAAAAGCCTTGATGAATTGGCAGTATTTAAGGCAAGGCAAAGGGCAGGATGTTCAAAGTTTTACAGAAGAATTTAGGAAGCAAGCACTGAATCTGAGTATAGCACTTGATACACCTGAAGTTGTGACTAAGTATATAGGCTCATTGCATAGTTATATTAGACATTCATTATTGTTGTTTGAACCAACCACTATTGATGCAGCTAGTGTAAAAGCAATTCATATTGAGAACAGGGGCAAGAATGAAAGAGAGGATCAGGCCAGAAAGCCACCGTTCAAACCTCCCAATGGAAAATCCAAAGCGAAATGGAAAGGGACGGAGAAGAAAAAAACAACAGCCAAAGAAGGAAGCGGCCTTATTGCAATCACTGCAAGAAAGAAGGCCACAATGAAGATCATTATTGGAAGTGTTATCACTCCAGGAAACTCTCCTAGATTGCAGCTCGGAGATGCCTGGTAACATATAATCTTCAATATTGTTCTCAAAACTTTTGGAATAAATGATGGTTTGGATCAAGCCAGTTAACCATTTCAACTATGTTTTTACTCAAGACATGCATGAACACCCTCAGCTTACAAGGATTAGACCACTAATGCTCAATAGTTTGTAGATTTAATGAATGGATGGAGAATACTGACCATACCGGTAGATGCATATATAAAAACACATATGAATGGCTAGCTACAGGTAGAAAATGAGAATACTAACTGTACTGGCAGATGCATATATAATAACACATATGAATGGCTAGCTACAAGTAGTAAAGAAGCTTGCAAATCTAATTTATCAACACAGAGATAAGATGACAATTATCTGGCATTAGATACAGAAGAAACATGAACAAATTGTTCAAGTGCAAGCTTAGAAAAGAAGAGAAAATGAACATTGAACATATAATAGAAAAAGAAGCTTGTATTGCTAATGAATGAAGACTAGAAGCTTGAGTAGCAAAGTATCATTAGTCTCCAGAGGTTGAACCACTATTACATCTAGTTTTCAGCCTTTTATAGGCCTTTTACCATGCTCCTGAGCTCTCAAAGGCTCGGAGTCTTAATCTATCTGATCTGTCTTGTTAACTGATTGATTCCCTCAATAGGCAAGCATGGCTCGGAGGTTTTCTCCTTTTGACAGAGGAATAACCACCTTCAGGTAGTTTGATGTGCTGTCTGGGAACTCTCTCGCGCCGGAGATGCCCCATGATGTTTGTTTTGATGAGCTGCGCTGTGGCCTTTGATATTTATGTTTGTTTTGGACAGCTGCACATGCTGTGTTGCGTTGTGCTGCTTCTTGTCCTCTTTGTCGGTTTGGGGATGAGCTGCGTAACAATGCATGCTTTTTGTTAAAATAGAACAACACTGCTATATTGTGGACCTCTGTCGAAAACAATGATTGTTTCTATTTTAAATAGAAAACACAACAAGACTGAGAAATCCCGCTCCTCTCTGTCCTTTTCGGACTTCAAAAGTCCTCAAAAATGGTTTATCCTTCTATCAGGTACGCCCTTTGGGTCGCTGTCGCCTTTTATGGGTGACCTGGTCCCTTTACATTTTCCCCGTATCCTGAAATTCGAAAAAACACTGAAAACACTGAAAATTGGCCTTAGGCGGACCTTAAATATTATATATTTCACTTTCCGGACCCTTTTGGGTCCGGGACTCATCACAAAATACACTCAAAATGCATTAAAACCAGCCCTTGTGTGGATCTCAAATAATATAAAATATCCTTTATATAACCGTCAGGTCCGGTTATCGCATCACCCTTATACTTGTGCATAGGCCCCGCCCCTTGGTGTTGCTCCACTGTGATATAGAGATGCAATCTGATCACAATCACTTATCACTCATGCCCAAGGCCTTTGCTTTAATCGTCGATACCCCACCGATGCGACTCGCCGATCCGATCATCGGAGATCGCTGATCGGCGGTGTCTTGCGCCCCTTCTTTAAGTCGTCCTCTCTGCTGCGCCGATTGTGATTAGCTGCTTAGATCTGGGCCGTTGATCGGCCAGATCTAACGACTGCTGTTCTTTCCATGATTTAAGCCTGTGATTTTGGTTTTTCATGGTTTTCAAGCATTTTTTTTCCTCTCGATAGTGTATTTCCGCCCTTCCAAGGGCTCTCCTCTTGCGCTGATTTTGACCTTTTGGATGATTTTGAGCAAATGCTGAAGATTTCAAGAGAATTTTTGGATCCATGGGCATGATTTTAAGCAAATTTGGAGACTTTAAGAGCATATATGGATCCAATTTTGGGCCTTTTGCCAGCGAGGCTAACACTGGCTCCTTCTGGGGATGAAATCCTCCCTGTGAGGTTTCAAGGATCACAGATCAATGCCTTTCCTGTAAAACAAAAATAAAATCTTCCTTCTAGTGTTCCATTGGGCATGGAGTCTATTCTGCAATGAAAGAAAAACTGGGAAAACATATTTACAATAACAAGGCTTTAGAGCCTTAAATGAAATAAAGTTTCAAGAACTGCCCATTTACTGGGCTACCAAAAGTATCTCCTCCTTCCAGATTGCACAAAATGAATGTATTGTTCTCCTGAATTTGAGCAATGACAAACAGACCTGTCCATAAGGAATCAAACTTTCCATGGTTACCTTTCTTTTCCTTAAATGCATCCCATTTAAGCACCCAATTACCAACTTGGAAATTTTCCACTTTTTCCTTCCTGTCAAAGGTTTCTTTGATTTTCTTCTGATGAGCCTTTGACTTCTCAACCAGCTGCTCTCTGATCTATTGTAGTTCAACCAGGTTATTCATTCTTCTTACCATGTCATTCTCTTCATCTTGTTCTTCTTGCAATAATTTAGCCACAGGGAGAATCAGCTGGATAGGGAAAACAACATCAGTGCCATAAACCAGTTTAAATGGAGAATTTCCTATGGAATTTTTGATGGTAACTCTATCAGCCCATAGTGCAAACTTCAACTTGGAATCCCAACTCTTTTTGTTGTCCTCTAACAATTTTTTGATTACCCTTACCAGACTCTTGTTAGATGATTCTTCCAGGCCATTTCCTTGAGGATAATATGAGGTAGAATGCACCACTTGAATGCCCATGGATTCAGTCATGTCCACCAATTCTTTTGCCTTGAAAGCTGCTGCATTATCAGTGACTAGTTTGGTTGGGAAACCAAATCTAGTGAAAATATTCTCATTCAAGAACTTTATGACAACTTGATGATTGGCATTCTTAGTGGGTATAGCCTCAATCCACTTGGTGAAATAATCAGTGGCTACTAAGATCCATTTGTGTTGGCCACTGGAATGTGGGTTGATCTCACCTATAAAGTCCAAGCCCCACTACTGGAAGGGACCATTGACATGTACCGGCTTCAAGGACAGAGATTTTAGTTGCTATCTTCCTGCAAACCTCTGACACTTGTCATAAGCTTTCACAAAAGAAAACACATCAGAGAACAGAGTAGGCTAATAATACCCAGCCCTCAGGATTTTGTGGGCTATGGTTTTCCAATAATGATGCCCTCCATAGATGCTAGAATGGAACTGGTGTATTTCTTTATCTAAACATCTTACGAGGATTCCCGATGGGTCTTTCCAATAAAGCATATTTTTATTAATGTAGAATTTGGCTGATTTGAGTTTAATGGCCCGGGCTTGACTTGAGCTAAGCCTTGGAGGGACTTCTAGCTTTTGCAAAAAATGAACTATGTTGTAATACCATTCACAGGTGGCTAGATTTTCAACCAGAGATTACTTCTACTTTTGTTCTTCTACCGCTCCCTATGTCAGCTCATCATCTGAATTTAGACCTATGCAATTTATGTCTAACAAACTACAATTTTCTTCAACCATAAATTTAGCCAAGCCCTGGCCTTTGACAAGCTTAGTGGGCTTCACCTCTATGTTAAACTCTATGAATTTTGCAATCCATTTAGCTCTCTTTCCATCAATATCTGGCTGAGTTAAGACATCCTTTACTGAGGCTGAAGGTACATATGCAACCACTTTGGAATGCAAAATATAAATTCTGAATGCTTTTAAAGATTTTATGAGAGCATAAGCTTGTTTTTCAATAAGTTCATACCTTAGTTCAACATCCCTTAGAGTCTTGCTGAAAAAGGCCACGGGGTGCTCTATGCCTTCATCATTTTTGTGCAACAGAACTACTGCAAGTGTATCATAAGAGGCAAAAGAGAAGATAGAAAACTCCTTAGTGTAATATGAGTTGATTAGAGTGGGAGCTTCCATGATGGCTTCAAAAGAGCTTCTTGAAGCATCTGTCCATTTTATTTCTGATCCTTTCTTCAGCATGGAAGTGACGTGCTTCACTAGCTTTGCAAAGTTTGGAATGAACCTCCTTACAAAGTTAATCTTACCCAGGAAGGATTGAATGTCCCTTTTTGACCTTGGGATGGACAATGTCTGAATTGCTTGAACCCTTTATGGATCAATCTTCACACCTTCAGCAGAAACAATATGTCCTAGAAGTTTACCTTCTTCTAGAGCAAATTGTGACTTCTTTGGGTTCATCGAAATTCCAAACTGTCTGCACTTTAAGAAGACCTTCTTCAAATGTTGCGAATGGTCTTTGTGACTGCTAGAGAAGACTGTTATGTCATCAAGATAAATAAGGACAAACTTGTCCTTCTCTCCCACAAAGGCTATGTCCATGGCCCTCTGAAAAGTAGCCCCAACTTTCATCAGTCTGAAAGGCATCTTGGAGTACATGAAAGTGCCCTAAGGAGTAATGAAGGCAGTATTTTCCTGATATTCTGGATGTACAACAACCTGATTGTAACCTGAAAATCCATTTAAGAAATACATGACTTTGGCCCCTGAAACTCTTTGCAGCAAGTGTTCCATCTTAGGCAAGGGGTAGTTATCTTTTTTAGAGCACTTGTTCAAATTTTTGAAGTCAACACAAATCCTGATTTCTCCATTTTTCTTTCTTACTACCACAAGGTTAGCTATACACTTCAAATACCTTAGGGGAACTATGTTTTTGGCATCCAACAACTTCTTGATCTCTTTCTCAATCAAAGGCAATAAGAGAGCGCTGATAGGTCTTAATTTTTGCTTAAAAGGGGTGGTGTTCTTTTCCAGTGGAATCATATGCTGAATGATGTTTGTATCATAGGTTTTAAGATCATCGTATTCCCAGGCAAAAATATCAGCAAATTACTTCATGAGGGTGCAATACTTGAAATTTTGGGCAGAAGACAAATGAGTGGACAGATTGATGTATTTCAGATGGGCTAGGCTCACTATATTGTGTTTATGAACAACAAACTCATTTTCTGTTTTGGAAGGCTTATAAGGCACATCGTTATGATCGAACAACTTCTCTAGAGGCACCAATCCCTTTGGTATATGATTACTAGGTAGCTGGACAATGCTTCCCTGACCAATCTCGTCCTTTAGCTTGGACTGGCTGCATTCTTCCATGGTTTCATTTTCTTGGTCGATGTGCATTTTAGCAAATTCCTCAACGACTTGTAAAAACCTATTAATTTCCTCATTGTCTTCAAAAACTCTCAATATTTGAAATTGTCAGGCAGAGATGGTCTATATTTTACCTGAACTTCATATGTCAATCTAGGAGGAAAAGGAGGAATAAACATGCTAGCAGACACAGCAAGGGAGTCTGCTAGCTGGTTCTTCATTCTCGAAATATAAGAAATGCTGATATTATTAAAAGAATCCTTGAGCCTCCATACCTCATCTCTGTATTCTTTCAGCCTTGGGTGCTTTTCTTGGAAGGTTTTATTGACATGCTGAATTATGAGGTCTGCATCTCCAAACACTTTTAGGCCTTTGATGCCCATATCTTTAGCAGTGCTTAAGCCCAAAATCAAAGCTTCATACTCTACTATGTTATTTGTGACCTGGAAGGTTAATTTGAAAGATAAATGAATGTATTCCTGTGTGGGGGACACAAGGACTACACCTACCCCTGCAACTTCCTTAGAGCAAGCCCCATCAAAGAACATGTCCCAAATCTATGGGCCTTCTTCCTCAGCGATCTGGAAAACTGGTTTTTTAAGTTGTGTGGAGGCCAACTAGGATTCTTCAATATGAAGAATACATGATCCAAAATTAGTGTCAACATCATATATGGGATGATTAGTGGGATTTCTTTCATCACTAATGATATAAGCCAACTAAGCTTCTCTGTATAATATCCTGCTCTCACCTCTGAAAACTGGGACAATAGCATAGGACAGATCATTTTGTAATGATCCACCTAATCTCTTGATCCAGCCCCTGGAAAGTAACATGAAAAACTTGGGGGGTACATCTTCTACCACAATATCCATCATCATGCTTTTCATGGGCAGTTGAGACAAAGTGATGGCTAGGTCCTTGATTAATCCCAAACATTTCACTTTTCTAGAGTCAAAAGAAAACAGGTCATGATAAGGTTTGGTGATGTCAAGACCCAACTCATCCATGATAGCCTTGGGAATTAGATTATGGCTGGCTCTAGTGTCCAAAAGGCAGTTGTGAAGGATTTTTTCATGAATAGTCAGAGAGACATAGAATGATGGGGAGCTGTCTTCACAATTTTCAATCATTGGGCTGAGAATAACAACTAGCTTGTCATCTTGCAGATTTACATAGTCAGTGGAGGCTTGGATGGCTTTAGGCTCAAGGGCCTCGAGGATGGATCTTTTGAAGGACTCATTCTTCACTAGTTCAATCAGAGGCATAGGTATTCTTAGCTTCTGAATTTCTGATTGAAAACTGAAAGGAGAAGGAGACTTGTTAAGGCCTCTTACCTCATGAGCTGGAGCTTTGAGGATGATGGGATCAACTGCCAGTTGCTTTTGCTTATTATCTTGTTGTACTGCAGGGACAACAACTCTTTGAATAGGAGCTTCCTTGGCATTATTCATCTTTGACCTCAAATTATATCTTTGCTGATCTTCAGTTAGTAGAACAGCTTCACCATCCCATTCTTGGTTGATCTGTTCATTGAATAATGACTTTTCATAGGTAGCTGAGGTTAAAAAGGAAGCATTGCCTTTATCTTCCAGACAACAGATCTCATCATCTTCTTCAAACTACTCTTATTCCATGACTGCATTTTGAAAAGGGGCCTTCACCCTTTGGTCTTCATTGGCATCTTTGCTTCTTTACAAAATCTGCAACTTCTCATTAGTTATTCTATATGGATTTGGATTTGGATTTCTAGGAGCAAAGGTATTAGGAACTCTCCCTTTCCCAGGGTGCTGCTCAACCTTTAATTTGGAGATTTCAGAGGCTAATGACTCGATCATTTTGGTCATTTTATCTATCTTAGGATCAAAGGATGATGAAGACTCACCCCTCTGTCTTCTTCTATCAACATTTCCCTTGAGCTTCTCTGTAACCATGATGTTTGATTCCACTTCCAAGGCTGCATCCTGCATGTCAGCCAAAGTAGCACATTGCCTCTCTCTCAATAGTAGGTAGAAGTCAGAATCAAAAGCACTGGCATAGGTGAGTTTAGTAGAGGTAGTAGTGAGTTTTACTTCAGCTGGTATCTTGTTGTACATACGGTTAAAATTCTTGTTAAAATCAGACAACAACTCACCATTTTCCCTCTTTAAGTTCCCAAACTCAGTGTGGTAGTAGAGGAGATCCTGCTTATCCCCCCAATGCTTTAGGAATGCATCATCTAAAGCTTCAATATCTGCTATAGTTCTTGGGGTTAGTTCTCTGAACCATTTTCTAGCCTATCCATCTAGGCTTTGGACAAAAATTCTCATCCACACATCATCTTCACTAATGTCTAGGTTATCATCATAGCCATAGAATGACTCAAGATGTTCTTCAACAGTAACACCTTCAGTCCCAATGAACTTAGACCTATATTTTTGATATTCTCCAGTAGGCATGGCATTCAAAGGAGTGGGTAGTATTAGAGGTCCATACCTAGCAGCTATGATTCTTTCCATTTTGGTAGGTGCTTGTGGACCTGCCATAGCTGTGGTCGCTAAAAGAGTACTAGCAGTCTGAATGATAGAGGGTTGAGGAGTGACTGATAAGACTAAAGGAGTATGATGGATAGGAGGTGAGGTTTCCCTTGGGCTTACAACAAAAGAAGGACTTGAAGAATAAGGAGCTTTATGAATCTCTGAGAGTTTTTCTTCACTGCTAGTATTAGATGCTATACTCTCAACATGAATTTGTTCTATTACAAGCCCTTCTTGAAGAGATATAGAAGATTGTTTAGGTTTACCTGAACCTAATGCTCCTTCCTGCAATACCTTTCTCTCTTTAATGATTTTTTCAGGGTCAGGTACTGGGTCAGCTTGTAGCTTCTGAGGATTTCTCCTAGTATGCCTCAAAAACTAAGCCAGAACTATGAAGTGGAGTTGCCACGAGGTTCAACCTCCAGTAGAGTATCCAGATAGATGATTACAACTAAAAAGTGCCCAGAATTTGTCTATCATCAAAGATGGATATATGTCGTTTCCCAGGGAAGTTGAGCTTCAATTTCCTCTCCTCGGCAATGGTGCCAATTATGTTATCACTCCAGGAAACTCTCCTAGGTTGCAGCTTGGAGATGTCTGATAACATATAATCTTCAATATTGTTCTCAGAAATATTGGAATAAATGATGGTTTGGATCAAGCCAGATAACCATTTCAACTATGTTTTTACTCAAGACATCCATGAACACCCTCAGCTTACAAGGCTCTAGACCACTAATGCTCAATAGTTTGTAGATTCAATGAATGGATGGAGAATACTGACCATACTGACAAATGCATATATATAAACACATATGAATGGCTAGCTATAGGTAGCAAATGAGAATACTGACTGTATTGGCAGATGCATATATAATAACACATATGAATGGCTAGCTACAGGCAGTAAAGAAGCTTTCAAATCTAATTTATCAACGCAGAGATAAGATGACAGTTATCTAGCATTAGATATAGAAGAAACATGAACAAAATGTTCAAGTGCAAGCTTAGAACAGAAGAGAAAATGAACATTGAACATATAACAATAAAAGAAGCTTGTATTTCCAATGAATGAAGATGAGAAGCTTAAGTAGAAAAATCTCATTAGTCTCCAAAAGTTGAACCACTGTTACATCTAGTTTTCAGCCTTTTATAGGCCTTTTACAATGCTCCTGAGCTCTCAAAGGCTCAGAGTCTTAATCTGTCTGATCTGTCTTGTTAACTAATTGATTCCCTCAATAGGAAAGCATGGCTCGGAGGTTTTCTCCTTCTGACAGAGGAATAACCACCTTCAGGTAGTTTGCTGCATTTTTTGGGAGCTCTCTCATGCCAGAGATGCCCCATGATATTTGTTTTGATGAGCTGCATTGTGGCCTTTGATATTTCTGTTTGTTTTGGACAGCTGCGCGTGCTGTGTTGCACTGTGCTGCTTCTTGGCCTCTTTGTTGGTTTGGGGATGAGCTGCGCGTGCTGTGGCCCTTTCAAAGGTTTAACAATGCATGCTTTCTGTTAAAACAGAACAACGTTGCCATATTGTGGACCTCTGTCGAAAACAATGATTGTTTCTATTTTAAACAGAAAACACAACAACACTGAGAAATCCTGCCCCTCTCTGTCCTTTTCGGACTTCAAAAGTCCTAAAAAATGGTTTATCCTTCTATTGGGTCGCTGTCGCCTATCGTGGGTGGCCTGGTCCCTTTATATTTTCCCCGTATCCTAAAATTCGAAAAAAACACTGTAAACACTGAAAATTGGCCTTAGGCGGACCTTAGATATTATATATTTCATTTTCCAAACCCTTTGGGGTCCGGGACTCATCGCTATTGGTGCTGCCCTGTGTTCCTTTGTATTTCGTTATATAACAAAATACACTAAAAATGCATTAAAACCGGCCCTTGTGCGGATCTCAAATAATATAAAATATCATTTATATAACATCGGGTCCTGTTATCGCATCGCCTTTATACTTGTGCATAGGCCCCACCCTGTGGTGTTGCTCCGCTGCGATATAGCGATGCGATCTGATCGCAATCGCTTATCACTCATGCCCAAGGCCTTTGCTTTAATCGCCGATGCAACTCGCCGATCCGATAATCAGAGATCACTGATCGGTGGTGTCTTGTGCCCCTTCTTTAAATCGTCCTCTCTGCCACGCTGATTGCGATTAGCCGCTTAGATCTGGGCCGTTGATTGGCCAGATCTAACGGTTGCTGTTCTTTCCATGATTTAAGCCTGCAATTTTGGTTTTTCATGGTTTTCAAGCGTTTTTTGCCTCCCGATAGTGTATTTCCGCCCTTCCAAGGGCTCTCCTCTTGCGTTGATTTTGACCTTTTGGATGATTTTGAGCAAATGCTGAAGATTTCAAGAGAATTTTTGGATCCGTGGGCATGATTTTAAGCAAATTTGGAGACTTTAAGAGCATATATGGATCCAATTTTAGGCTTTTTTCCAGCGAGCTAACAAGAAGCAGCACCCAGAAAAGCGTCCAAAGAAGTATGGAGGAAAAGGGAAGTAGAAGACAGTGGCAGCGACACAACAAGACCTTGGATCGGATTCGGGAGATGAAGCGCTGATCACAGCAGCAGGAACAAAAGGTACTCTTACACCTCCTGTTAATTCTAAATTGCATGAAGGCACCAGTTCTGTAGATGAGTCCCTTTCGAATGACCGAAAATGATTGAATTATTTCATATCAGAGTTGTAGTAAATCATACCAAAGTTGAAACTCTGTTTGATACTGGGTCCCAAGCAAACTTAATTGCAGAATCCTTGGTAAAGAAGATTGGCTTAGAGACAAAACCACACCCAAAACCTTATCCACTCGGATGGATACATGATAAAGCAACATTGAATGTAACCGAACAGTGCAAGGTCAAATTTATGGTTGCATCTAAGCTAGTAGACAAAGTAGAGATGGATGTAATACCATTGGATATCTGTGGCATGGTGTTGGGGAGCCCATACCTGTATGATAGAAAGGCAGTCTTTTTCCGTCATGAGAACAAATATCAAATCACCAAGGATGGGGTAGAATATATAGTGAGGGCTCATCAAAATAAAATTAATTCCAGCCTTGTAAGCACTGGACAAATGAAAAGACTAGTGAATTCTAGTAAAGGATACATGCTTATGGTTGTAAGGGAAAAAGAGGCAGAATTCACTGATGCGTTTCAGGGCTGTGATCGAGAGCATAAACAAGAATTGACTAAATTGATCTCTAATTATGACGAGTTGTTTCAGGAACCGAAGGGATTACCTCCGAAGAGGGAAATCCAACATGAAATCCATCTACAACATGATGCCCCTCTGCCAAATATTGGCATGTACAGGATGTCGATGATTGAAATGGAAGAAATCAAGAGACAAGTACAAGAATTGCTGGATCAAGGCATCATCAGGCCGAGCACCTCTCCGTGCAGTTCACTGATTGTATTAGTGCCAAAGAAAGATGGCAGCTGGAGGATGTGCGTGGATTACCACGTGCTTAACAAGATAACAGTGAAAAATCGCTATCACCTTCCACGCATAGATGATTTGTTAGACCAATTAAAAAGTGTTGTTTATTTCACAAAGTTGGATTTCCGCAGTGGCTATCACCAGGTCAGAATTGTGGAGTAGGACGTGTGGAAAACCGCTTTCAAAACCAAACAGGGGCTGTTTGAATGGATGGAGATTCCATTCGGGCTTTGCAACGCTCTAGGCACCTTTATGCGGGTTATGAATGATATATTTCAGCCTTTCATTGATGATTTTTTTCTTGTATATTTAGATGATATACTTGTCTTTAGTAAGAGTTGGTCTAAACATGTGTGTCATGTAAAGAAAGTGCTTGATGTGCTGAAAAAGGAAAAACTCTTTGTAAAATTGTCAAAGTGTGAGTTCGGGAAAACCTCTTTGGGTTACCTAGGTCATATTGTTGGTCATGGTTAGTTAAAAATTGATCCTTTTAAAGTTGAAGCAATTGTAAATTGGCCTAAGCCTACTAGTGTAACCAAGGTCCGTAGCTTTTTAGGTGCAGTCCAGCATTGGAGGAGATTTATTGCTAATTTCTCTGTTATTGCAGCACCTTTGCACACATTGACAAGTGTGAAACAAGTCTTCCAATGGGGAGGAAGATAGCAGAAGTCCTTCAAGACATTGAAGGAAAAGATCAGCACCATGCCAGTCTTAGCCTTACTCGATCTCGAACAGCTATTTGAGATCAAAATCAATGCCAATGGGTATTCCATGGGAGCTATACTAATGCAGCAAAAGAAGCCAATTTGTTACCATTCTGAGAAGTTTTCTCAAGTTGTGATAAATTATCCCATCGATGATAAGGAACTTTACGCTTTGGTGTAGAGTGTGAAAAGGTGGAAACACTACCTGATTGGCAAGGAGACCATGATTCATATAGATCATCAGCCCTTGCAGTACCTTCAGTCACAAACCAAGTTGCAACAATCTCGTCATTTCAGGTGGATGGGCTTTCTTCAACAGTTTCATCTAGTAATAAAGTATAAGTAGGGCACTAGCAATAAAGTGGCCAATATGCTATCTTGCCCTCCTATTTTTGCTTTTTTTATTTTGCATAATGCTTCGTTATCTTTTGAGAGTTATGCTAAACAATATGCTAACGATGATGACTTTAAGGAGGTTTATGCAAAACTAACCCATGGTTCACAGGTGGACAACTATCACTTGCAGGGGAAATTGTTATATTACCTTGGTAAATTGTGCATTCCCACAGGGGAAAGAGTACATGTAATTTGAGAGGCCCACACCTCTCTTGTGTCTAGACACTTTGGTGTCGAAAAGACTTTATGTCATGTACAAATATTTTGTTTTTTGCCTCATATGAAAAACATTGTGACTCGCTATGTAAAGGGTTGTGTGATGTGTTCTGTTTCAAAGTCCTATAATAGAAAACTTGAGCTCTACACACCACTCCCTATTTCGATTCGTCCTTGGGAAAGTGTGTCAATGGACTTTATAGGAGGTTTACCTTTGTCTAGGAAGGGTCACAACTATTTGTATGTCGTCGTTGACCGTTTTAGCAAGATGTGTATTTTTATGCCTTGTAAAAAGTAGATTACTGCAGAGCAGACTCCTTCTCTTTTCTTTCAACATGTTTGGGTCCACTTTGGATTACCCACATCAATTGTATCGGATCGAGACTCTCGCTTCCTTGGAGAGTTTTGGACCAGCTTGTGGAGGATGATGGACACCAAATTGAAAAGAAGCATGACATTTCACTCGTAGACCGACAGACAGATAGAGTTTGTTAACCATACCGTGGTACACTTATTATGAGGCTATTGTGGGAAACATCCCAAGTTGTGGGATGAGCATCTCCCCCTATGTACAACATTCCTACAACCGAGCAGTGCATTCATATACGCAGTGTTCACCATTCAAGACATGTTTTGGTTACCTACCAAAGGACCCTTTTGATATGGTCTTTAGAAGGGAAGGTGGCTCCAGTGGACGTAATGATAGGGACAAAGCTCATCCGTTCATTCAGCGAATCCAATTGATTCACCAAGCAGTGCAAGAGCAGTTGGAGAAAAGTCAATCCTGTTACAAGGCTCGACATGATAAACACCGAGTAGACCATCGATTCGAAGTGGGCGACAAAGTGTGGTTCCACATCAGCAAAGACAGGATGAAGGGAGAAGGAAGGAAGTTTTGACCAATCTGGTATGGACCATTCACTATTTTGGAGAAGATTGGGAACAATGCCTTTCATCTTGACTTGCTGGTATATATGCAGATGTACTCAGTAGTGAATGTGGAGAACCTGAAGCTATATGAACCACCTTTGATCATGGACACTGATGAGGTGGGCACAGTTCCTACAGTTGATGACTTTGCACCAGAATATCTCGATGAGTTTCCCGAAGACATCATCCTTGACAGAAGAACGAGGACTTCACAGCGAGGAGATGTAGAATACATTCAAGTTGGTTTCAAGGGAATGCACCCCAGCAAGGCTAGGTGGATGGAGAAAGAGAAAGTGAGGGGACAATTCCCTCACTTGCCAATTGACTAATGAAAATATTTTGGTGGTCCAAAAGCTCCTCAATGGGGAGGATTGATCCAGTTGGATCTTTAGATACAATGGAATGGAAAAGCTCAGAATCAAAGTGCTCAGAATGAAGTCAACTCAAGACCAAGGCATAGATATCATCATCCTGATTCCAACATCGCGAACGACACTTCAATCCGAGTCCAGATGATGAAGTTATCGCTAAAATAAGGATGCTATGTTCCTTAAGAAAATGAGGATTTTCCTTTAAAAATGGGTTTTAAGCCTTAAAGGAAAAATCACAATTGGAGGATTCATGGAGGCGGACTTAAGAAAGGCATAGTGGAACCCCCAATCTCCGATTAAATCGGATCAGCAGATAGGAGGGAAATCGAGTTGGAGGAAGGCCATCTACACATATATGTCGGCGGTATCAACGCAGGCAGAGTGATCAACGATAAAACGATCGGCGGGATTTTATTGGGATACCTGAGCGATATATGAGTGGGACGCCAATGCGCTCGGTCGACGTCGATATCGGTGATCGACGGTTGACATTTCGCTGGTTACAGGAATTTATAGACACTGATATGCTGATAGCGACCTCGGGCTCGGACCCGATAAGGAATATATGCTCGCTTTAACCAATTTTGAGGTCCGGGTAAATGGTTTTTTTGCCAGATTTTAGTGTTTCTTGGGATTTTATGGTATTGTTTGTTTCAACGATAAGATGCCATTTTAAGAAGTGGTTACACCCACCGATCCTTCCACACCACCGGCCTCCATTGTGAACCAGACAACCTTGATTTAAAGGGGATTATGTCTGAATACCCATTATAAAAACATGATCGATGGAAAGAGCAGGGGGAGGAATTTGGCAGCACGATGTTTCGATTGGCAGGAGGCCAAGGGTGCATTTTGTCTGTTTTGGGACAAGTTTAAGATGTTTTCAGCCCCTTTTAGTGCCACAGAAGCTTTAATGCTGCCCACTTCTCCATCTAAGGCATCCATTTCACAGCCATCTTTCAGATTGGAGGTATAAGCCTCTTGTATGCAATTGATGATTGTAATTATTTTCTTTCATGCCATTTAATAAGAAAATGCCTCCCCATTGTTGAGCTGGGCCCGAAGACATAGTCCGAATTGGAAGAACTCCGTTATCAAGCTTTGGTGTCTTCTTTTTGTGCCTTTTATGTGTTTTCTTCTTCTTTCCCTGTGTGCACATTAAATTTTGGTGTTAGGCTACAATTTTGCATGTGATTCTTTCCATACATCTATAAGCGAAAACATCCTAGATCAAATACCAAATGTTAGACATAATACATCAAATTTATAGTTCTGATACAAAATTTTGGAGGTAATGGTCTTTACCAATGTTGAACACTCTTTATGTCTAATTATAGATTTGGCTAGACATATAAACCAGTGCAGAGGCTCTATTAACATAAATATTTAAATGCATATGAGTGAAATTAAAGAAAATAAAGTAAACAATGAAACACCATAAAGATTCGCACATTACATGTAGATTTCACCTTGGAAACCCTTAATTGAGAAAACCAACCAACTTTTGAGCTTCATCTCTTTCATATCATATTTGTACTATTTATCCAGATTGTAATGAATCTCAACCTTGGTTCACACCGAAGACCAATGCACTCATGTATCATCCAATCTCTAGTGATTATGATTTCTTTATTATTCATCAACAACCTCACATCATGCTCTATTTATACACATATAAAAAATCTATAGCTTCTGAAATAGGTATAGATGGTTGGATCTTATTGTACAAGATCCTAAGAATCTCAAGATTCCTAACTGTATTTGGCATTGTTTGAATTTAGTTTATTACCCTTTGACCACTATTCAAGCACTAATTTTGATCGATTATGCTCACACCTAATTGTGATTTTTCTTGACTATGCGAGTCGACTATTGGCTTCTATCAACTGCTCAACTACCCATCAACATCCACTATGGTTCCTATCCTCAACCCAACCATTGACTTGTCTTCAACATGACTTTCAACTCATTCTTGACTTGATCGTCAACCCATTGACTTAATTAAACCATCTAATTAATTCTTCTCCTAGTTGGTTCTCCATGACTAGACATTAAGGCTTAGCCCTAGTTAACCCATCCAAGTATCTAATCAACTAATTGAACTCTAATTAACTGAGTTTCCACTAAATATAACACCTAAATAATAGAGAACCTCACATCTTTTTTAGATGAGCCATTAAATGAGAGTGTAATATATTCATGATGATTTTAGTCTCTAGATAGGTATGGTGTTTAATTTACATGTTAGAAATCATAATTTTATGTGTAAATTGTTTGATTTATTATTAAATATTTTTAGATGTAGGATTGACTAGGGGTAGCATGCCTCCACCATGGGAATATTTTGACAAGGCCATTCTTTATGACGTTGCACTAACAAAATGACATATATTTGAGCACCATAGATTGGGGTAAGGACATGAAACAAATTCTCGGATGTAGATGAGACCTTTAATTTGTTGTTTGTCTTTGGCGCCATACTAAAGAACCCCATTGATATCACTTGAAACTTAGCATAAGTGTCTCCTCAAACAACTTCCTCAAGAATTGACACAATTATTCTATCATATACTTGGTTTCCTTGGTGTTTTTATAGATTCCCATCATAAGAAACACATGAGACATGCCCATGCACATGTTGATGACACAAATGCTCAAGTTGATGTTGCAGAGCATCCTATAAATGTTCCTCCTGATGTTCTTGTTGGTACTCATACTATGGATTCATGACCTTGATGTTTAGATTTAATTTATTATGATACTAGGGCTAGTAGTTCTACTAAGGGCCTTAGCCATGGTCTTTAAAGTTTTGTGTTGATATTGGGTTTAGTGGTTTTATCGACGACCTTAGTTGTAGTTTTCACATTTCTATTATTGATGGAACATATCGAGTCCCCTCTAAGCCTCTTAAAGGGTATATGTTTCACATAACCAACCCACAAGGTCACTTTTGGTGAGGCGGGGTGTTCGAATTTACCCTTCCATTATTCATTTGAAACCTCCTTTCTTGGTTCACCATTGTCATTTACAAGAAGTTTCAAACAATATAAATATTATTTGATTTCGAGCTCTAGACACAACGTTATGGCCCTCAAAATATTCACCATTTTAAGCCATGCTATCAACCATATTAGTTAACATGTGGTAGTCTTGTGCCAATGTGTCACCGCCACATCCCAAGATGGATAATTTCAAATTTTCTAGATTTTCAGATGTCAAGATCATCTGACATCCAAATACTAGAGGTGTGCTCTATTCCTTGAGTCAAACGCCAAGATATCCCTATTCCTAAATACCAAAAACATCTACCATATGGATGTTTCAAAAAATTCCATCTAATTAAAGAGGTAGATTTCTATATACCTAGGATCCTAGATATCTAGAACATCGGCAATTTAGTATTTCCAAAAATCCCATTTAATTGAAAAGTTGGATTCTTGTATATCCAGATTCCTAGATATCCAAAGCATCACTATTTAGATATTTATCCATCACCTTCCATGATGAAATCCACTTGGCCTTCCACATTAATGTTGTCACACTTGATTTCCTTATCATCATCCCACGTCAGATCCTACACACCAGTATGGCCCGGGGTTTTCTTAATAGAATGCACATGAGATATTTACATGGTAGATGGATTCATGTTTATATTTTTCATTCAAACCTTGCTTTTAATAAAAAATTATTAGATCCCACATATGCTCATGTATCCTTGGCATTAGGGTTACCTTCATGCAATGTTGTTTTTCTTTCGAGTTCTACCCATCTGAGTGATTCGACATTCGAATAAATGTTTGGGATCTAATTAAAATAAACTTTGGATTCCTGATTATTTAACATTTGTAAAGTTTCATAATCATCAACGTGCAACATAAAAGAGTTGGATGCCTAGATATCTGGATATCTAACATTCAATCTTAGAAAGGCGTATACTCCTTAGCTCTGTTCTCTTTTGTGCTAGGCCTCAGTCATAACCCAAACTAGCCCACATCACTGGGGGCTTGGGATAACTTTGGACACCAATTTGATGTTTTTTTTGAATATGCCTCCCAATTTTATAAAATGATGCCTCCTCTTGACCCAATTCAATTCGGGAAGGGAAATTCCCTTGCCCAACATTCCTTCAAGGACATTGAGGATTTCTCCAACCTATAAAGGAATCCAAAACACATTCATCCCCATAAATAGGACTTTTCTCTCCCAAGGAGTTAAAAAGAGGCCACAATCCACTTATTCAATTTTTCCTATTCAAGTGAAACTTCTCACTCACTCTCAAATCATGCACACAAGGCTTCAATACCAATAGAATATTAGCTATAAGGGTCATCAACTAGGCCCAATATTTGAGAGACCAACACTCATGAATTTCCTCAAGCATGGATATGTGTAGACCTTCAAGTCCTGTCATTCCAAAATAGGGATACCTTTTAGCTGATCAACCACACAACTTTCCCCATAGGGATTCCTATTATTCACATTCATTTCAAGGGCCATCAAATCCTAATCAAGCCTTTCAACAATTTTCCACCAGTTCACAAGTTAACTAGTGAACTCTTTAATACTTTATATATGATGTTTTATGAAGACTCATTCCTTTGAGTCTCCACTTAAAAAAAAGGATTTTAATCTTGCATTTTGATCCATATCATCAATGGGAAACCTTTCTCATAAGTAGCATATTTAAGGCTTATTTTTCCTATCTAGAGTAGACCCAACTCTTGTGGTTGTGACTCATTAAGGGTCCACAATAATTAAGAATCAACATCCATTCAATCATCATGGTTTTCCAAGAGGATGAGGGGTTACCTGTCTTCTCAACCATAATACATTTCCTGTTAGAAGGCTTATTGTAGCCATACATACAAGCTAGTCAAGCTACTATCAAGCACTTTTGTGTGGGCCTTTCTCAAGGCTTAGATTCCCATGCCTTATTTTTCTACTAATGTAAGCTTTTGTAGTCTATATTGAAGGAGAATAATTACTTTCCTGTTGGATTGACTGATTAGAATTTTGCTCTGAGTTTGCAATCTAGAGTTAAATCTTTCTATTGTAGCAACTTAGCTAGAATTTATGTTTTCATTTCAAAATAGTCTAAATCTCATTTTCAAGTTGCATCTTTAGTTAAAATCATAATAGTCATAGTTTTGGATTTCTATAGATTTGAGTAGAAACAATTTTATTATTTAAGTAGTAAGTGACAATAGAGTAAATCTAAGACTAACTCTTCACCTATAATGATGTGCTTCTACGTTTATGAACTCCCACATTAATTAAATGTATGCCCTAATTTATGCAAATAGATTATACCAACATAGACCCTTCGTATATTTTTTAGTTTTTCTTACACCTTGATCCTTCTCTGATGGGTGATTACTCGGAATAATTTGGAGCTTGGATTCTTAGAATTCCTATAATTTGGTATTGATATCATTCGTTCACTTGCATTATATTTTAGAGGTATATTCTATGGAATAGGGTGTCTCCCATCATGTGTTGGAAATAATGATTCCTTTATGCTATTCCCTTTGTGCATCAGCTTGAAGACAGATGCACCTCTCAGGGATTGGCATTAATGTTTTTTTTAATGTATTTCCCACATGGATTATAGGGAAGCATAGTATTTTAGAATAGTTTTGAGAAGACATGAATACTCATTACAATGTAATAGATCCTTTATTTCTTTTGGTGACCTCCAAGATGCTTGAAAATCAATATCAATGCACTTCACAAGTTGCTATAAACATGAACACCTTACTACAACAAAATCATAAAATTGATGAACCCTAAGCAAAATTTCATACATTAAGGAACATGGTTATCGATTTCAGTAAATATTCTCACTCTATAGCTTCTAATCATAGGATTTTCACAAACTTTGTTCAAGCAAATTTAAAGGAAGAAGACACAATTCATCAAATGTTGGAGGATATGGATCTTGAGAACTAGAATTATCTTCCTTCAAATCTCGATAAAAAATATAACAATCATCATGTATTTAAATAATTTCTATGTATAGTAAAGCAATTCGAATATTATGAGTCTATTTTAAGTTGTATACTTATAAGTTTTTTTGAAAGTATCTTTGGGTTGTAATAATTGTGGACTATTGCCCCCCGATCGGGGTGGTTAATATGATGAGACAGGAAGGCAGTACAGGGAAGCAAGGTGGCAATTATGAGCCACCTTACAGCAGGAGATCGTGGCAGGTGGATGACAAGTTAGGTAGACTGGGCATCATGTTAAACTGCAGAAGGAGGAATAAACTCAAGCACGGAGTTGGTGGAGGTGATGGCGGAACGGTGATGGGACAAGGACCAGGACGCACAAGGGAAGGCCGAGAAGGAGTGGGATATTATGGTGAATGCAGACGACAGAGAAAGATGGTACAACAGATCAGAAGAGGGCGGCAGGTGAGCGGGAGTGGATACAGGTGGAGGCATAAGGGTAAGCATGTAAGGAGCGTCCTTGATGTTATAGACATTTTTGGGCACTGCAACCCCAAGCATAAAATGTCCATAAACCAAGGGCTCCTAAGTCCCTAAAAGTGTTGTCCCAACCCCTAAAGGAACAAGGTCAACTGATTACAGCTTCTCCCAGAAGTTCTCCATGAAAAACTACTCAGAACTGGTCAAAACTGGATCATTTCACTTGCTCCATGGAAAGGGTGCGATGCATCTCACCTTGTACACACGGGAAGTGCGTTGCATTTCAAAAAGCCCTTCTATGGGGCGCGATGGACGAGAAAAGACAAGTGGCAGAGATAGTTTTCAAGGTGGATGATCATGGAATCTTCCAGAAACTTCTCCTGTGACACTTGCCTCTCAGAATCGCCCAAGGATGAGTAAGAGATCAATGAGATATCCAAGTGGAATCAAGAACTATCAGAGAGAAGACACTAATCAAAAACCCAGAGCTGACTCACACCTCTAAAAATATCTATATATAGATCTCTCATCCTAGAGATCCAGGAGGGACGAGGCTGGAATTTTGCATCTTGTAAGGAATTGCTGTTGGTTTCTTGAGACAACATCATAATGTTGGGTGATCTAAGCTTTGCATGAGGTGAAGAAGGGCTTACTTGCTAAGAGGATGATGCTGGGTCAGAACAACTGGTTGTAACTCCCTTGGCTCTTTCTTGATTATCAATAAAAGCTATTCAAGTTTTCCTCCATACTCTTGTGTCATTTATGTTTTATTCATTTGTATGGTCAATTTACATATGATCCTAGATTGTTTATGATTATAGATCCATGTTCTTGTACAGTGTTATGCTACTCTGATTCTATAGGTACTCTGTGAAGCTGGGCGTACAAGGAAGCAAGTAGCAAAGGACTATCAGAAGAGAGAGGAATCAAACTAGGAGCTAAGCGCAAGACAGAGGTTGGTCTCCTTTGTTCTTCTCTCATCTATATTTCATAAAGGAAAAATAAAAGTAGCTTTACTTTGTTTGTTTCTAAGGTAGCTACCACACCTTAGTGGGATAAGCAGTTCTGTGTAGACACTTTTCCCTGTAACAAAATGGCGACTCCGCTGGGGACGAATTAGGTTGTTTGTTTATCTTCCTTGTTGTTTATTTCATAAACTTACAGACGGAGCCTGAAGTCAAGCCAGGTAGCTTTCGAACAGCATTTGCTATGCAAATGCAAAGTAGATAAATGCCACTTCAGTCAATCTCCGGGTTTTGTTTATAAATTAAACAACTAATTTACAAACTCTCTGATTGCCCCTTGTGGTAGCTCTAGTAACCTCCTTAGATCTACCCCTGATTGTTGATTTACTGATTACCATTTGCTCGGCCAAAACCCCTGAACTGAACTGCAAACTGTGACCTGGAACCCAAGCAAAGTCTCATCTCTGGCCCAGCGCAGGCTCTGTTCTGTGAATCTGAAATTCAGTGCACTTCCCGAGTGTAGTAGGTGCGCTGCATTTCAAGTTCACTGTGTTACAGGTGCGCTGATCAGACTAGGCATTGTTCTTCAGTTTTGGTTTCTGTGTTCATTCTTTTCAGTTCTATTCATGAATTTTGCTGCCTGTAGTCAGTATATCTCTATTTGAAACCCCTTTTCCTTGCTGTTATTCCACCTCCATTGTGCAAAGAACTGTAAATATTTTTGTGTATTTGTTGAGTCATTTTCAGTTCTCCTTTGCAAAAAAGTAACGGAGTTGTACTGTCGTTTCTCAATTTGAAAGTGTCGTAAGTGTCGTTTTCAGTCGTAGAAGAGAGTCTGATTGCTCTTGATAGTCGATTACCTTGTTACTATTGTATTTGATCTGAATTTGTAGTTTTTCTAGTGTCGAAAGCAAGTACTCATTTCCGAATCATAAAATGTTGTGATTGTCTTCATTTTTTATTTTGAAAAGAAACTTGTTAGTAATTGTCGCTTGAAAAATAATTCAGATTTGCGCATTAGCTTTCTTTTTATCATTCACATACTAAGAAAGCCGAAAACAAATACATGCATGTGCATTTGCATTTAGACTGTTTGATTGGTTTGATTTAGGACAGTGCATATAGTGTGTGCTCTTTGCTCTTTGTGAAAGAATATTGTCTCTCTTTCCTTAGTAGCTAGGATTTTCATTGCACAAAGAAGATAAAAGACTGTTTATCATCTTAGATTGCATTTTAGGAATTGTACATCTACATCACGCGGTGAACCTGAAAGGCAAATTTCTTAAGCAAGATCAATAAAATAAATTTAATGAATCTAACAACGCTTTGGAACCTAACGCACAACATCTAGAAGTCTAGGCTAGAGACGTATTCCGGCGTCGTAAAGCCTGGTAACTATTGTTCTCACTGGTGGTTGGGTGATTCCTCCACTTTGAGACGATAAGTGCCAGTACGGACTTGTGCTCCCACGTACCGTCGAGTATATTTTGGGAGACCACAATAGGCTTAATCCTTTATCCATAGGAAGCCGTGTCTGCCACCCTATCGATCGCAATGCACTGAACACAACATTCGGGAAGATTGACTGCCGTACCGTAAAAAGTATTCTACAGTTTTGCGATTGGTTTGGTAATCCCTCTACCTAGATTTCCAGAGCAGTCCCTTTCATTCCTTTTCAGACTCCTTAACGGACAAGGTCCATCTGAGCACTTGTCACTTCAGGCTCATTAAAAATCGAAGACGACTAGAGTCATCTTTTGTTTTTTCTCGACTCTTAAAAATTGAAAAAACAAGTTGTGTCAAAGCGTCTAAAATTCATCTAATTCGAAAACATACTTCCCCTTGATTTTTTAGTTGATCGAGTAATCCGCAATTGTGGAATAAATTCAATTGAAACCCCATCGTTTGCGGAGGCTTACGAGTCAACCGTCTTTGTCTCCAGAATCGAAACTATTACGGACAAAGCGAACTCATTTAACTGGTTCCAAATCTCCTAGTAAAGTTAGAACAAGTGTTCCAACAACATCAGAGACTCCGGTTACTCCAAACATTTCAAGTATCCATGCCTTTACAGAAGAAGTTTAGCAGCCACCGAAGGACAGTAGTACTGATCCTAGTATGAGGATAAACACTTTTATCACTGAACCAGTTCCATCTATAACCAGTTCGGAGAGTGTTGTTCCCCAAACATCTGTCGCTGCAGATTCTATACCTTCTTCGGCACCAGAAATATTCTACGGACCTGACGGTCTACCTCTTCCACCTGGTTTGATTGCTATAGAAGAGATTGTGGAGGATCCTCCATCTAGTACTCCATCACAATTTGGCTCCGGGATCACTCTGTATCCTTCTTCATCAGAAATTAGCCTACCGCCAGTGGAAGCTCCTGTAGAATCGCTAGGTAATCTTTTGGATAGACTAGAAATGTCTGAACAACCATCAACATCTAGGACTGTGTTGTTTGACACAGCGATGACAGAACTTCCTGCTATCACTCCAACAATGTTTGCCGGTATACCATTTGTCCCAACTAGCTCTCAATCGCTAGAAGGAGCCCACTCAGGGGCTATTTCGACAGTATGGTCTGTTCCTGTTTGTTCATCCGGAATAATATCCGGAAACTCTTATGTTGAGTCTCAACAAATTGATCCATTTGGAGGTCAATTTGGGCAGTCCTGTCCTCAAGGGCAAACCATTCCCTTAATTACCGGATTACCGTCGTATGGGGGGCAGTATACCCTTTCATTGTCCCCTCTAGGAGGACAACCATATGGGAGTTCACAACTAAATTCGGGTTATGCTGGAATTACGTCAAGCGGTTGGGTACTGATACTACCTCAACAACCAAGAGTTGTATATTCGATGCAATAATGTTTACCTATGTCAAGTATACCAACTACGCCAGCTATTGTGACGGTGTCGCAAGTTCAAGCGCTGCCTGTTGTATGCCAACCTCAGGTTTCTCAGGTTGTAATGCAATAGCCTCTTGACCCTGCAACTCAACCACAATCGCCGACTGGTGGAATGACACAGGTTCAAATGGGTACAATTACCCCTCATCTTGGTCAAACAGTTAGTATCGGGCAACAGCACATGGCTTCACAACCATGGATAGTGCAATACCAACAACCGCAGTTCCAACAAGTATACCAAGGTTCTGAGCAACAAATATTTGCAAATAGTGGGCAGTCGTATATTCAAAACGGTCAAAATCAACCATTCTACAATGGTCATGCCCACCAACCTTATCAAAAATACCAGCATCAAATGCATTATGCTGGTATGCAAAGACCAACTGCTCAGGCGATCCCATCTTATCCTGGGTATGCTTCACCTAACCTGAATCAACAGTTACCCTTCACGACGACTTTAGAGTTACCTGATTTAAATCGGTTAACAAACGATCCAATCGCTTACGCCCATCGGTGGCCAGCGATTCCGCATAAACTTCCATTAGATATTCCTAAATTTAATGGAAATCCGGGTGAAGATCCGTCGAATCATGTGATGACCTTTCATCTGTGGTGTTCATCAAACACCCTAAACGATGATTTGATTAGGCTTCGCCTTTTTCAGAGGATGTTAACTGGTCCGGCAGCAAAATGGTATATCGAATTGCCCAGAGCTTCATTTGACAACTTCAGTACCCTAGCCACAGCCTTTTTAACCCATTTTCATTTACCGATAAGGTACGAAACGGAAACGGAACTTCTTACCAATTTCAAACAAACAACGGCCACTCACATATCTGATCATATACATGAGTGGCAATGTCGTCGTAGAATGGTAAAAACGTATGTTCCTGATCAGCTTTTATTTGAATGGTTTATTAAGTCATTATTGCCTTCTATCACAGAAGATGTGGCAAAGGGAGGAATTGTCACTGAAGAGCAAGTTATTGCTCGTGCACAATATCTAGACTTGATCTATACTCAATCTGGCACGCTCTACGATAAAATACCTGATGCTCCTAGACCATAATTTTCTGTTCTTCCCACTCCTAAATCAAACAAAGACTCTCATGCCGGCGATGGTGTGATAGGTACTACAAACACAAAATCAACAAAGGCTACATCTAAAAAGGCCCGTAAGATTTCTAGTCAAAATGCAAATGGGGAACTTCTTGCCTCAGAAGTAAATGCCGTGTCGACCGACAAGGGCAAACAACTGAAGCAACCAAGGGGCAAGAAGAAAAAGAAAGGGAGAAAAAAGAAGCAGGATGAGTTATCTCTTGAAAAACCTTCTACAAACCCTTCTGGGCAAAGGAAACCCCCTATGGGGTGTCAGATATGCGATGAGGATCATTAGATGGGAGATTGTCCACATAAAGCTGAGGTTAAGAAATTCTTTAAGAGTTCAAAAACCTCAACGGTATTGACTGATCCGTTTCCAAACCCGGGAACCAAACTGGTTGCTAATCAAAATGCTTCCCGATCCCAAGTGCTTATGTTGTCTACGTCAAAGAAGCAAAATGATGCTTTGACAAGGAATAAAGATTACGGGAATCCACAGTTGTCGAATAACAAGGCTAATGAAGAACCTAGTAGTTCGACAACAACTTTGACCAAAGTTGTGCCACCCATCATTCTTGAACCAATGATAAAGCCGCCAAAGGGAGTAGTACAAAAATTGGCATTTAATCCTCGTGCCAAAGTAGCACAAAATTATAATATAGTAGAGGACCTGGCCCAATTGCCGTCCGCTATGTCGACACTTGATGTACCACAAAATTGCCTCTCCCAAAAGCAGGATCTATTATCAGTAATAGGTGGGATTGACCCAACAGATTCCAATCTTGTATCCTTTAATCACAAAGGATATGACCCTCAATTACCATCTCAACTAGCTTTCCTTATTCAAGTGAAAGCCCTCAACAAAACTGTTCATCGAACAATTATTGATGAGGGGGCATCTACATGTATTATGTCGATGAGTTGCTGGAAAAATTTAGGCTCACCACCCTTGTCGCGATCGTCAACAATGTTAAAAGCATTTGATGGATGATCATACACTCCACATGGGATTTTAAGTAACTTGCAAGTTGAACTAGGGGGAAAAACAGTAGAAATTGATGTTGAAGTAATTGACGGAAACCTCGATTACAACATCCTACTGGGAAGGCCCTGGATATATGCCATGGTCGCAGTTGTGTCGACCTACTTCAGGAAGATTGCATTTCCCTTCCAAGGAAGAATTACAATCGTCGACCAACAAACATTTCTCCCCAAAAGTTCACAAGTTACGGGAAGCATTCCAATGATCCATGGAAGCAATCATTCGCTTCAAAATATTGGAGTAGGCCTCCTAAAAGACCCTGCCTTAATGGGTACTTTTTCCCTACCGCCTCCAAGTAATTTGGCGGAAGTGGCCACAGTGGGAACCTGCAATATTCGATCTTCTATATCTAATGCATTCAGAAGATTCCTAAACATTTTGTTAGCATGGATCATCGCCATTTTAGAAATATTGTAGCAATCAATTTTCTTGGCTTGGGGGCCAAACCCAAATCAATGCTCATCGAGTGTTTGGATAGATAGGTCTAAGGAATATGGTACCTCTTCAGATCCTTGGTCGCATGTACATTCTACAGACAAAGCAATCAATCAGTCAATGATGATAGGAGAGGCACCATGGGAAGATCACCACCATCGTTCCCATCTCCTGGATTACAATGAAGATTATTCTAATGACCTTAATCATCCTTCAGTTTTTGATTTTCTATCAAATACTGTAAATACGGTGGATTATGAGGATAGTTCTTTTACTGTGTCAACCTCATTAAAAAATGAAACGACTCCCTTTCCAAGTCGAGTCTTTGATTACGATCTCGTAAAATCAAAGTCGAGTCTTTCGAAGATCTCGAAGGTAAACCTTCATTCCAACCACCAAGATGAATGCAATGAAGCTTGGGGGGCATGCACCTCGATTTGTGTTATTATGCTGGGGGAATGCAAACTTATCACGAGCAGTGTTACCGCAGGGTTCAAGCTCATTAAAAAATAAACCCGCCATGAGCAATGTTTCCGCAAAGTTCAAGCTCATTAAAAAATAAACCTAGCCACGAGCAATGTTACTGCAGGGTTCAAGCCTGTTAAAAAATAAACCTGCCATGAGCAGTGTTACCGCAGGGTTCAAGCTCGTTAAAAAATAAACCCGCATCGAGCAGTTTTAACGAGGACTTCATGCTCGTTAAAAAATAAACATAAGCAATGAGCAATTGTTTCCCCCAGCATTTAAGCTCAATAAAAAATGAACCAATTCCCGATAAATAATCATCGTGAATGTAGTACTTCAGCCTTTAAAGCCTTGGTCGTGTTCCCATCATTCACCTCCACTCTGTATTGGTCGAGCATTCACCTCCATTTGATTGTTTACCCCTTTTGAGGAACAGCTGCGAAGAGTGATCCTACTAGCCATCCTTGTAACACTGCCGTGATTGGAAAATTCCAAACCTTACCTGGAATCAGCTACTACCCAATTTTATCACTCATTCCTCAAAGACGAGTCTTCTTTAAGCTCTTTTCAACTGACTCGTAAAATATGAAAATATTGCCGAGCCATTGGCCTCTCCAGCTCGTTAAAAGGACCGAAAGTGCTATCCCTCCTTTAGATTTTAATCTTTTTGGACCTGAGGGATTATTACACAAAAAGATCGAGCACTTGTTTTATTCGGCTCGTTAAAAGTATCGAAAATTCATCCCTTTTGTATTGTTTTATAATTTTTCGGACTTAAGGGATTAGATGACGAAAAAGGATTTTTGGAGTTTCCTTTATGTCCCTTTTCAGACTTTCTAAAATTGAAAAGGACCGAGTTATCTTTGTCGTTAAACTCGTTAAAACCTAATAGCGACAAACTTGTCCATAGCAGACAAGAACAAGTTTCACTATCACTAGGCTCGTTAAAACATAGCGATGGGTTTGCCCGAAGGGAAAATTATAGAACAAGCATATGTTATCCTCCTCAAGCTTGACAAAAATAAAGAGGTATTGGTCAGCAATGAATGGGGAAAAATTGGGAAGAAAACTTGAAGAAACTTTATTGGTAGCAAGTCGCTCTTGAACATGACACTTTCACTCTGCATCCAAGTCGGGTTGGGTTGTTTCATTCACCGGTCACATCGCGATGGTCCCATCACACCATCCACATTTGGGGTTAATGCTACCAATCCATCACGTCAGTGTCGTCGATATGTTCAGGAGAAGTCATTCAGAGAATTCACCTGTGTCTCACCCGTTGCAATACATTTACATTCCATTCTTTCATGACCACCACCCTGAACCTTATATCACCAGATCGTTTTCACCTCCATTAAAATCATTTTCTCCGTTCCGTGTCATTGATGTGAGATTCATTAAGGCCCTCCTATGACGGATCGTTTCTTGTCGACATCAGCTCATTATCCAAGAAGTCGATCTAGGAACACCCCGTTCAGTACTTTGAAGCTTGCATGCCTTAATGGCAAGTTTCTCACTTCCGGCGACAGGTTTACATCAATGACCTTCGACCGAAAGATTTTGCGTGGTGTTCGACGCCAAGTCCTTTATTCACACCATGTGAATTGTACTGCAGTACCTTGAGGGTCATTATCATTATCGGTGATTCCTCTCGCGCCTGTTAACAGCTTACATCATTGGCTGGTAATCAGGCGATGTCTTTCCATGTTCGACTCCAAAACATCTCTCACATGGATAGACTTGTACTTCGAGTGAAGATCGAACGAGATTTGAAGACCTCGGATCTAGTTTCGTCCATCCGGGCTGCGATATATATTCAGGGAAATAAAGACATCAAATGTACATCATTGCTGCACAGATAATCATCCAATCAAAGGGATGATGGCTCTACCAGAATCATCAGTCTACACTCAGACGATTGTCTGTCCTATGCACATGAAAATGAATTTATAAAGCTGAGCATGAGAATGCCCGCCTCAGCTAGATCATGAAAAAATTATGAAGATAATGTATTGTATTGTATCTTATTATAGGTCTCCTCCCAGCTTGAAAGAACTTCAGACCCTCATGATAAAGCATTTCACCTGACATCAAAAAATATTAACGACCTCATGCTTTAGGGGGCAACTGTTATAGACATTTTTGGGCATTGCAACCCCAAGCATAAAATTTCCATAAACCAAGGGCTCCTAAGTCCCTAAAAGTGTTGTCCCAACCCCTAAAGGAACAAGGTCAACTGATTACAGCTTCTCCCAGAAGTTCTCCATGAAAAACTACTCAGAACTGGTCAAAACTGGATCATTTCACTTGCTCCATGGCCAGGGTGCGATGCATCTCACCTTGTACACACGAGAAGTGCATTGCATTTCAAAAAGCCCTTATATGGGGTGCGATGGACGAGAAAAGACAAGTGGCGGAGATAGTTTGCGAGGTGGATGATCATGGAATCTTCCAGAAACTTCTCCTGTGACACTTGCCTCTCAGAATCGCCCAAGGATGAGTAAGAGATCAATGAGATCTCCAAGTGGAATCAAGAACTATCAGAGATAAGACACTAATCAAAAACCCAGAGCTGACTCACACCTCTAAAAATATCTATATATAGATCTCTCATCCTAGAGATCCAGGAGGGACGAGGCTGGAATTTTGCATCTTGTAAGGAATTGCTATTGGTTTCTTGAGACAACATCATAGTGTTGGGTGATCTAAGCTTTGTATGAGGTGAAGAAGGGCTTACTTGCTAAGAGGATGATGTTGGATCAGAACAACTGGTTGTAACTCCCTTGGCTCTTTCTTGATTATCAATAAAAGCTATTCAAGTTTTCCTCCATACTCTTGTGTCATTTATGTTTTATGCATTTGTATGGTCAATTTACATATGATCCTAGATTGTTTATGATTATAGATCCATGTTCTTGTATAGTGTTATGCTACTCTGATTCTACAGGTACTCTGTGAAGCTGGGCATACAAGGAAGCAAGTAGCAAAGGACTATTAGAAGAGAGAGGAATCGAACCAGGAGCTAAGCGCAAGACAGAGGTTGGTCTCCTTTGTTCTTCTCTCATCTATATTTCATAAAGGAAAAACGAAAGTAGTTTTACTTTGTTTGTTTCTAAGGTAGCTACCACACTTTAGTGGGATAAGCAGTTCTGTGTAAACACTTTTCCCTGTAACACTTGAGGTGAACGGAGGAAGCAAAGAAAAGGTGGTAAACGAAGTAGGAGAAACTACTCAGGATCGACCTCCGGGGCTGGGGAAAACTCAGAGCAAGAAAATTGAGGACGGAATGAGGACTGCAATGCTGGGGAACAGGGGAGGAAGACCTGCGTGAGCATAAAGCACTAAGTTAGAACAATGGGAAGAAGAGGAACAGACCCGCGTAAACACGGAGGAGATATATGACCTGGAACAAGATAGGCAACAACAAGTAAGAAGAAGTGATAGAGGTAAAGGGAGAATTATGGAGAATATAAGACAAGTAGCGGAGGATATAGGAGAAAGGAAAGCCAGGGACCGAGAAGAGGAAACCGACATGGGAGCACCAACCAGAGAAGTAGGACAGGGAAGCGGGGCAAGGGAATACAATGCAGGCAGAGCAGGACGAGGAAGGGGCCGCAGAGGGAGAAGGGGACGGTGGCAAGCCGGTCGACAGGATCAGGGACGCACCAGAACAACAGGAACCAAACTCGGAAGGAAAATGATGAATCGCCAGGTGCAGTATGGAGAGAGGGCATATTGCAAAGACACGCATGTAGACATTAGGAGAATAATTCAACATCTGGAAGAGGAAGCGACCCAGGAGCAGTCAGAATCTGAGATGGAGGATTGGGAATACCTGTTACCAGACCCTGGCAATACCAGAGGTCATATGTCCCTATATAAACGGGCCTTACATGTGTATTGGGTCATGAAGCGATTGTTAGCTAAGGCTATGGAGCAAGTGGCCATGGAGATGGTTGAACTAGCCCAAGGCATTCCTAATCTAAAGAAAGAGATAAACAGCCTTCAGATAACCATCATGATGCAAGATGGCAAGCTCGACAAGATACAGCAGCAGCTAAAGAAGTTCACTCAGGAGGTTAAAGAGGAGGAGCATCAGCCGAGCGTAATGGAAGAATGAATCTGTCAAGATATGCATATTTCTTCTTTAGTTAGGAAGTAGAAAAGCATGCCACCCTCTGTTATTTTTCATAATGTAGCTAGTAAACAGTGGTAGTTTTTTTGAATGGATAGTATATATAGCATGGACAAACAGACTAGTTAAATTTTGTTTTTGGATGGCCATTAAGAACTTCAGATGGCCAATAGACCCGGTTTTGGTTCGGGGCGGGTTGAGGCCATCGTATGTATGCACTGGTTTTAACCCATTATAATAGAAATGGTTCCACCTTAGGTTACAAAAAAAAAATTGTGGACTATTGTAAGTTTTGTCTTGTGAAAGCTGTCATCCATGTTTAAAAATTCAGGATAATTGTTTTTGTAATATGTTGTTTAGATTCTTGAAACAACTTTTATAATATATTTTTTTTCAATTTCAATTAAAATAAATGTATGAGGTGATTTATTTATTAGTACTTGCTTCAATGGATTTTTTTAAGTAAGGAAATGTTGAGAGTTAAAAATAGGGATATGTAATTAGAATTTAGGTCATGAATGGTTTTAGATCATATAAAATATAAAATATAAAAATTAACAATTTGATTTCATAAGGGAATTATGAAATTCATATAACAATGTTATAGGTCATATTTTATGGAACAAAGGGAATTATCAATATTTATACAATAATAGTTAGTAGGAAATACATTGGTGCAGTTAATGATTCCATTGACAACAAGTCTTTATATGAAATTTTTTATTGACATTTAATATGACCATTCTTAAAAATATAAATAGACAAAATGAAGAAGAAAAAGAAGAAGAAGAAGAGTACTATAGGAAGAATATAATGATGTCACAAGTTAAATTTTATGAAACAAAGGTAATTATGAACTTTTATACATGGACAATTAGTAGGGATTACATTCTTCAAATTTAATTTTTTCTATTACTTTATTTCTTATTATGTAAAATATATGTAATGCGATATAATATAGTTATAATAATTTGATAATTTTTTTCTTTTTGTTTAATTTGAAGATGAGAAAAGCATTCACCTTGTCAATATTTTTTTTCTTAGCTTGACCCATGAGAGATTTGAACATTGGATTTCAGTGTTTGTTGGGGAAATTATATGCGTTATAATTCCAACATTAAATTATCAATCCGGGTCTCATAAGCTTCGAGGCACAAGCATAGGTAACATAGGATCAGAGCATCTAACCTAAACTATCATCATGAAATCTGAAATTTGTTCCTAAATTAAGGTCGAAATTTCTATTCCTAGTTTGAAACTAATCTATTGATAAGCAAAGGAATAACTCTAATCAAATAATGAATTAATTAAAACTTACTGAGAAATCGGGGAAAATAATGAACGATCTATTCAAATGAGTGCTACTTGATTCAAAACAACTAAACATGTAAAAGATAAAATTTATGCCTAAAGCTAATTTTTCATACAACACAATTTATTAAAAAACGGTCTCTAATTCCATAAACTGCAAAATAAACAAATGGTTAACTAAGATAATTACTCTATTGAAATCACACAACTCACACTTCTAAACTAGATTTTGCTAATTAACTAAATCAGAGAAATTTCGAGTACATAACACAACTATGTACAGAACACGGCCTAAGTACATAATGTGGTTGAGTACATAATGCGGTTGAGTACAGAATGCGGCCGAGTGCAGAATGCGACCGAGTTCTTACTCCACAACCTGCAAAGTGAAACCAACAACAATGCACTCGTTGCCCTCTATTCAGATCTACAAAACATTAATGAATGTAGAACACAAATTGAAGTGTTGGAATTCTGAAAACTATTTAGCAAACAACTTGGACATGAAATATAAATCTATTGATTGAAACAAAACACACCCTAAAACTATTCCTAGGATCACACCATAAATCAAGAAGCAATTACATAATCTAAAATGTAGAAATAAATTGAAAAAAAAATTAAATCTAATTCAAACCATTTGCAAGGAATAAAAATATAAAAAAGAAATAAGCGCACTTACATAATCTATGTTAACCCTGCAAACACGATGGGTTCAGGCGACCTTTCCTATCCATGTGTTGCAGGTCTAAACTCAATTCATAAAATGGACACCAAAGCTACAACAACTTCATCATCCTTTATTCATCCAAAAACACAATTTTAATATACAACAACCTTGTAGTTGTGCTTCCTCTCCTACGTAGCTCCTTTATGTGTAACTTGCAACTCTTGTGTGTAACTTACTCTATGTAACTCGCCCTCTATATACTATGATTTCACAATTTGAGATCCAAAACTCAAGGATTTGAGCCAAATGCCAACAAAATTACAAAAATACATTTCAAATGATGTTTTTGGAATTGGTTATGGCAAATTTGTCTTTGTAAATCTCATGATCCATGCATATCATGATTGAGATATAAAATATTTGATTGAAACTCCATATAGTTTGAAAAAGAAACAAAATAAATCTTCAACCCGAAATATATGGAACCATGGCTACCCAAAACCATAGCGGACCCGAAACCGTCAAACCCAATGATTATGTACTTAACTTCAAAATTTCGACACCGATTCTGTACTTAACCTGTAGCAACTAGTTTAATTGACTTATGAAGAATTTCAACAATGAATCTTTGTAGTAAATAAACTTGGAAAAACCATCATTAGAAAATCATAGCAAATTCATCTCTAATCATTTAAAAGTTAAGAAAACTAATGATAATCAACCACGAAGTGTAAGATATGAATTGGCAGCAAGTTGTGGAATTATGATATGAAATGAGTTAAACATATAGGAATTTAGGTTATGAATAGTGGAATTGTACGGTGGAAAAAATGGGCATATTTGAGGCCCAACAGTGTTTATATAATACTCCTTAATATGGTGATTGCCAATTAAACTCCCCCATTAGACTATCCTCTCTGTCAATATTATATAATTTTATAAAATATATTTTTCTTATAAAATATGACATTTCCTTTTAATTCCAAAAAAATATTTGAAATAAAATAATCAACCGCATTATTTCCAATCCTATAAATACAAATGATTCGATCAAACTTGCCACTTTAATTAAAAACAAAGTATAAAGTAATTAGTATTTTTTTAAAAATTGTTTTCTATTATTTAAGTTGTCTCACATCATATACATCTTGAAATAAATTTTCCTTATATTATTTTATAGTTTTTCTTAAACATCTTGAAAGAATGTTTCTTTATATTATTTTATAATATTCTTAAATTTTTTTATCATTGGTTGATAGAATTTCGTAATATTTGTGTAATGGATTTTGTAACTTGTTCGACATTTTGGGTAGACACTTTACCCATGATCAGGGACTAGAAAGCAAAGTGATATGAAACAAATGTTATTAGCATTATATAGAAATAATTCAAAGTAGCTTGTTAAGAATTATACATCAAAATAATTAAAAGAAGCCGTTAAGGATTAAACATTAAAATAATTAGAATTTGACATGTTAGGTCAAAAGGTTATTTTTTTCTTTCAAAGTAGGTTGAAATAATGAAATTAAATTAATATAATTAAAGAAGAAGAACAATGAAGATTTGACCCAGGAAACAATTTAAGAGAATAAAATTAATAATTGAGAAAAGGATGGGGGATGTATGAAATAAATTAATTAAATAAAACAAAAATTCAAAGGGTCATCAAGGATTAAATATTAAAATAATTAAGATTTGAGACGTTAGTTCAAAATATTAGAAAGGTTAAACATTTCAAGTAGTTGTTGAACTTAAAACTAATAAAGTTAAAGGAGAAGAATAATAAATATTTGACTCTAGAAACAAATTTGAAGTTTAAAAATGGAGGTGTATGAATAAGTTTTTTATGTTTAAAATTAATTAGATTAAGAAAAGGGGGCGGGGGTGTTTCAAAAATTGGGAGAGAGAGGACTTGAACCCAAAGGTAAATATCGAGCATAAGGATCAACCAAAACAAAGGGAGAGGGAGAGGAGGCTTAAATGACCTAAATTAATACACAAATAATATTAAAATAAGGGGATAAAAGATGAAACAAATTAGAATAATATTCAAAAAGAGGTAAGGAAAGAAAATGATAACGAGTCAGAAAGAGGGGGAAATTGAATTAATTGATGTCAGAGCTGATGGATAACTGGTTTCCAAGGTTGGATGAGCTTGTAGCTATCTTCCTTGTTGAAGTTGTTGGGGTGCTTCTCAATCTCAAGAGTTTCTCGAATGATTCGAGAGTTATAAAAGGGGGTAGAGGCTAGGATTTTGAATTAATCAAAGAAAATGAGGTGTTTAGAATTAAAAGAGCGCTCAACTATTATTGGATTTTCTATTCGATGGCAGTTGGTATCAACTATATGCTCTTTAAGGGAAGCTCTGAAACGACGACTAATTTTACCAATGCAAGTCTTCCCACAAGAACAAGGAATTTGGTAAACCCTTGGATTAAGCATGTGGTTATGCTTATCTTTGGCGGACCAAAATATATTCTTAAGAATTTCGTGGGGTTCGAAAATGATTTTTATGTTTAATCCTTAACGACCATTTTGAATTATTTCTAACTGTTTTTAATGTTTAATGCTTAATGACTACTTTGAATTATTTCTACATAAAGCTAATCAAAATTCATTTCATATCACTTTGCTTTATAGTCCCTGACGATGGGTGGAGTGTCCACCTAAAACGTTGGATGGATTACAAAATCCATTACACAGGTATTTCGAAATTCTATAAACATGTTGAAGTGTGGAAATCGACACTCTCTTACTTTTATCATTTTCTTGAAAATAATAAAAATGACTTATTTTAATTGAAATTTCTTTTTTTTTTTCTTTGTTGGTTTGATCCATAAGGGATTTGAACTTTAAATTTCATGATTTACATATTACTTCATAACACAAAAGTCGCTAATTGAGCTGGCTGATGAACTAGTCGAAATTTGTTTTTGGTAAGAATAATATTTTCCTTTTTTTTTAAAGTTTAATTAACTTTTTATGATTTTCTATATATGTTTAAATAAAAATAATATATTGTATTTTATTAATTATTTATAAAATATTTATTTTCGAAGGAAAAAATTTTAATATTATCATTTCCTAAAATGAAGAAGTATATATATTACATTTTGACTAAAATCAAGAAGTATATATTACATTTTGAATATGCTTGAGACATATGCAATATATAGAATTTTGGTTAAAAAAAAACAAAAAAGTTCAAAATTTACAAATATGATTCATAAATTTCAAAAATTTAATCTTCTAAACTTTATAATGCTATATTGTCTTTCTTCCAAAACACAAAACAAGACATTATAATAAACCTAGTAAATTCGCCCTTGACCCCTAAATAATTTGGTTTACCCTGGTACCATCCTTGAAATGAGAGAAAGTTTTGAGAGGTTTCCCAATATATATATTCCCAAATTTTTGGTCAATTAGATCTATCCTAAATGCTTGAGAGGAAATTTATCCTCCTAGCCATGATCAATTTTCGCAAGTGACATATTGATCTTTATGATTATATTGTTGTATCAACCTTGAGCCTTGAAAAATTTAAGTTACACTAAGTACCATCCTCTAAAAAAAAATAAGTACTTGAAAGGTTTCCCTGAAATACACATTTTATGAAGAAGAAAATAATCTTTATTTTTAAATTTTATAACTAATTCACTAAATTATTGCTATAACTTTAAAATTGATTAAATATTTAATTTTTATATTTTCTTATGCTATGATTTAATTGATATTAAAATGAACAAATCATATTTTACCATAAATTTTGTTATTTTTGTAATATTAGTGAAGATAGACATCTCGTTCTTGCAAAAACATGGATTAGTTTATGTATTTGAAATTTACTCGTGATATAATCCTCGGAACAAAGCAACATTACTTTGAAAAAGTAAAAACAAATTTTGTGGAAATTAATTTTGAGTTACTTGAAAATAAGCTTTTTATATATTCTACATAACATGAACAAAGAAACACAATTGTTATCATACCCAAAGTTTAAGTTTTTCCATGAGAAAAGAGCATTTATATTCCTAAGAGTGAATATACATATTTATATTCAGGAGTTGTCCAAATAAATTTCTCATGTATGGATCCCTCGTTGCTCCGAGCAAAAAAAATCAACGAACTTCCTTAATAACTTATACATTCAGAAAAAACATTATGTTACAGTCCTTTTCCATGTGAGGCTACATTGTGTGGTTGAAAGGTGCATTTTGTTGCTTATATTGCTAGTTAATTTGCTGAAGTTTCCTATCAATTGCAACTCATGTTATACAAAAGATCAGAATATCACATATGAGAAAAACATGTAAAAAGCATCTGTAATAAAAAATTGAGCTATATGTTGTAGAGTTGAAATGTTATATGTGGATGGAAATTTGGTCGTATTCCACTCCATCCATAAAATTAGAGACCATAAATATTCCTATAGGAAACTCAAGTATTATTTTTAAGTGGTTGTTATTTTTAAGGGTTTGTTAGCAGTGTCAGAAAATAGTGTGAGAAGGATAGCTAGTCAAGGACATAAAGTCTAATGTCCAATAGAATTAGTTATAAGAACATGTTCTTAATGGATATTTTGTTGTTTTCCTAATAAATAACGAGTTTTGAGTCTCCTTGGATTTGTAATGATTTGAGTTTTTTAGTGTTGCCACATCCATGAGGGTGCAAAGGGCTATGAATTCAACTTTATTATTGGTGCCCCATATGTTCACATCATACTTGAATACATGATGGATATGTGAGAAAGAGAACCATTTCCACTCCACACATTGGCAAATGTCCTTGGGTTGTGCCATTAAAAGAGTCCTCATGGAACACCTAGAGTAAGAGGAGGCATGATAGGAACTCGATGTTTCTAAGACTTTGGCTTGAGTTTGTATTCCTAACACAATTTTATAACCATTCTAATAGTGACCTCTATATGGATGTCCCGTGAATTGAAAATGTTGCTATTTCTAGTCCAGCATAGACTGTTTATGTAACACCCTCCTCCCAAATCTACCCAAGCAATCGAATAACCAAGGTAAACATGCGACGAGAGGCCACTATGATATGATTTGACCTCCTAAGTCACATTAAGGAAGTGGAACCGATGGAAACACACCATACATACATCCAACGTCATCAACAAAACCCTTAGAAGACAAGTTAGCCACTCAAACAACTTGTCCCTGGGTCCCATTGTTGTTTTAGGTCTCTTGGGCCATAGTCACTCTCATGCTATGGGTAAGGGAGTGACCGACAACCTAAAGTCACTCTCATAGGCCTACCTTCCAGCGACTATGGACCAAAATTGTCAGTGATGTGCCAACGACACCGGGGTTTGAGCCACTTTTTAAGGCCCAGAGCCTACGTCACTGCCCAAAAATGAATCATCTCTTTAGATCAGTAATTTAACATGGAATTGACAACATTAAAGCAAATACTTGTTCAATATCTTGGCTAGACCCCTCCTAGCCATGATAGAAATTTCGCCAAACATATCATCGACATGTAATCTATAGGTGTAAATAATAGAGTTAAGTGTAGGGATCTCATACTTATATGAGAATTGGTATGAACATTGTTCCTTTATGCCATTTGATGCATTATCATCTATTAGGTCATAGACACATTATCCATCCACATACAATTAAAAACATGTTGAGAGCCATACACAGTTGTCGTCATCAAATGTGCATATAACCAACATAATAGGAACATAAATACAATAAACATATCTGCCATCAAAATCATTAATACATCAGTACCTTTAACACATGAAAATCAAGGGAATGGATTTCTCATTAATGAATGCAATGAACCAACCAGAGATGGGACTACCATGTTCCACTCGACTGTAGAATGGATGACCCAAATCTCTCTTCAGCCATTCACCCTTGTGCCATATTCCAAGCATGAATGTGGGATCTCATATAACACACCAATAGAAACTCATCTAAGGCTTCCAGTGGCCATCCACCTCAACCCATCAAACAATGATTCCACTTCATGGTCAGACATCACCAAAACCATCACCAGATCAGTCTCCATCCTAGCCATCCAGTGCTTTAGAGCGTTTGTTCCAACCAAGGCTCCAGGACTTGTAACTCAACCCACAAATGCTACCAAGCTCCAGAGGGTTTGTCCAACCAAGGCTTTAGGACTAGTAAATCAACCGAAGTTTTTATAGGGCTCCAGAGAGTTTGTCTAACCAAGGCTCCAGGAACTAATAAATCAACCCAAGCTAAGGAAACATGGGAACCAATAAAAAAAAAAATGAAAATAACCCACAATCACCATGGCTATCCAGGAAATGGAAAGGTTAGGAAATCCACTGTCAATCTAGGAAATCCTCTGTGCCAATGATAGATCATGACCAAGAATCCACATGCATATGCCATGCATGTCCAAACTGGTGAATAAATCATACATGCAACTCGGTTCCTGTAAGAAAATCTGATGTAGATGCTGATGCCGATGCCTTCTTGTGATTTCCTGCTCTTCCTTTGCATTCTTGCTCCAAGAATCCAAGTATGCCACACCCACCAAGAGTGTTCCAAGAAAACTCTAAGTATCCAAGAGTATGAGAGAGAGAGAATAATGAGGGAGAGCTCCAACACTGAACTGAAAAAAGATTACCAACTGATCGTCATAAGCCTTTTTATGAATGAGGCCTCTATTTTCTTCATTTTCCATTATTTTCCTTCATTTTCTTCCTCACATGCAACCTGTGACATTTCACCTCCTTTTTCTCCTTGGTTCATTAATTTCATAAATAATTGTGCCAAAATTCCTTTTAATGCCTTAGCCATTGCCTTTTCCAAATTCCTTAGTCATAAACAACCAAATGAACACCCCTAGGATGTCTTCCCAAAATTCAGCTTGGAATAAGTGTCCTATTCATCCGTGATTAATTTTCTTAACATTTATTACATGGAATTTTCACCAGGGATTTTACAGAACCCTTCCCCTTGGGGGAACACCATCCCCGATGTTCAATCACACATATACATCAACAACTTACTGAAATAGGACATACTGCTCATGGAGCTTTATAACAGAACTCGATGCAATATTTATAATGAAATATCTGCTGAAGAGAAAAGAACATCATGAAAACATACCGCATAGTGGAGATTTATATCACAAGTCATTACGTATTTACAATGAGCATCCTGCTGAGTGCCAACACATATGACATCACAACATCATGATAACATAACCACATGATAGGATAATAACATGACACCCATACGACATAGTGGAGCTTTATAACACAACTCGTTACGATATTTACACCCATACACAGGTGTACATATAAAAACATCATCAAAATATAGATACCAAAACATATGCCAAATCATATATCAAAACATATATCAAAACATGTAGTAAACATCATGTCTAAGCATATATCAAAACATCATATAACATATATCAAACGATCATAAACATATATCAACCACCATAAAGTAAATATGAAACCATAATAAAGCAAATACCAAACCACCATAAGCAAATACCAATCCACCATATCAAGCTTCTTTGCCTCTATCGGCAAACAAGGAAGCATACATGGCCCACATCTGATCCACCATCTCCCATGTAGCTTCATTGGGCCCAAAGTGTGTCCATTTCACTTTAACTTGCTTTTCTCGGTTCTAAAGCATGAGAACCTTTTTCTTCAATATACAATGAGGCTCCAATTGGAATTCTCCACCCGGTTCCACCTGCAATACAGACCTGTCAATCACATGATCAACATCTTTAACATACTTCTTAAGAAATGAGACATGGAAAACATTGTGGAATTTCACTATCAGAGGAAATGAAAGTCGATAGGCTATTGACCCAATCCTCTCAATGATACTGAAGGGTCCACAAAATCGTGGTGCCAGATCGAAACATGAGTCAATCCATAAGGAGCTCTTCTTTAGTTTCATGCACAAGTACACATGTTCCCCAACCTGGAACTCCTTGAACAACCTATTCCTGTCTGCATAACTCTTCTGCCTCTCCTATGCTGCCTTGAGATTCTTGTTGATCACCTGCATCTCCTATTCCATGTCTTCCAACATATTTGGTCCAATCAATATATTGCTAATCGGATCACTCCAACTGATGGGAGTGTTACAACTTCGCCCATACAATGCCTCAAAAGGACTCATCCTCAGTGAATCCCGGTAACCGTTGTTGTATGAAAACTCAACCAAAGGGAGATACTCTTCCCAATTCCACTGCTGATGCATCACATACATCCTCAACATGTCCTCTAATATCCTGTTGACCCTCTTTGTCTGTCCATACTTTTGCAAATGATAAGCTATGCTGCAGGTCAACTATGTGCCCAAACCTGCAAATAAATCCTTCAAAAACTTGGAAGTGAACTTTGCATCCCTGTATGACACAATCTTACCATGTAGTCTAACCATGTCTCAGATGAATACCTATGCCACATCACTAGCTAAGAACGTAGACTTCACCGGAACAAAGTGTGCAACCTTTGTTAACCTGTCCACAATGACCATGATGGAATCATGTTGTTTCACTGTCTTCGGAAACCTTGTGATGAAATCCATGGAAATGACCTCCCATTTCCACTTCGGAATTGTGATCGGCTGTAGCAGTCCACATGGATGTTTACACTCTACCTTCACTCACTGACAATCAAAACATCTCGCCACAAACTCTGCTACATCCCTCTTCTGATTCGACCAATAGTTATACCTCTTCACTGTTGTGAGTGTCTTCTGGTAACCTGGGTGACATGAATACGGTTTCACATGAAAATCCCTCAATATCACCTTCTAGAGCTCACTGTTATCTGAAACATATATCTTGTCTTGAAACCTGACCAATCCATCTGTTGTAACACAATAATCCAAGTCCTATGCACCTGCACCTATACCACTACTTGAACCTATTCCATCAGTTGTACATGTACTACTACATGTACCTGTACCTGTGCCATAACCTATACCTATACTTGTACTATCATTTGCTGCAACCTATGCATAATGTTACACTAAAATTTGTCACCATGACTATTTGCAGTTAGTATGGCTCCATCAACTGTCATACTATCCTCCTTGGCAAGCCTCATACCTCTGCTCTCCATGTCAAACTCCAAGAAAGAGAGAAAGTCATTAAAAATCTATATATCTCTGGGTACGCAGTTTCTCTTAGCCTTACCTGCATGTACGCACCCCAAGTTCACAATACCTGCGTACTTGTACGCTCTGTCTATAAAGCAATGGGTGCGTACTCCTGTAAAGGTCAAAAGGCGCAAGTTTCACTCCAAAAAAGTTACTTGTGGTCATTTCTAGAGCATTCTAGAAGCTTGTTTGACGTGTATGAAGCGCCTCCAGATGGTTCATGTATCCCTACCAAAGAGGAACTTATCCCATCAAGAGGGGAGCTATCCCATCCAAAGAGGGGCTTATCCCATTGATGGTGGACCTGAATAACTTCCTCTAGAGCACTATAAATACAGGCATTGGGCCAAAGGGAGGGGTGTTACGCTAAAAAATGTCACCATGGCTATTTACAGTTAGTATGGCTCTATCAACAGTCATGCTATCCTCCTGGGCAAGTCTTATGCCTCTGCTCTCCATCTCAAACTCCAAAAAGAGAGAAAGTCTTTGTAAATGTGTTTATCTCTGGGTACGCAGATTCTCTCGGCCTTACCTGCGTGTACGCACCTAATGTTCACAAAAAATGCGTACTTGTACGCTCTGTATGTAAAGGGGCAGGTGCGTACCCCTGTAAAGGTCAAAAGGCGCGAGTTTCATCTTTAAAAAGTTACTTGTGGTCATTTCTAGAGCATTCTAGAAGGGTGTTCGACGTGTATTGAGCGCCTCCAGATGGTTCATGTACCCCTATGAAAGAGGAACTTATCCCATCAAGAGAGGAGCTATCCCATCCAAAGAGGGGATTATCCCATTGATGGTGGACCTGATTAACTTCCTCTTGAGCACTATAAATACAGGCATTGGGCCAGAAGGAGGGGAGGTTGAAAGCTAAACATTTCTAAGGGTAGATGCTGCTGGAATTAGGACTCCCATTTAGAAGCTTGTGAGGAGAGATTCCCATCCTTTCTTGTTTCATTTGGAAGTGGGTGAGCTTTGTCAAAGTAAAGGAGAACTCTTGATGGACCCTGGGAGGGACTTGCACAACACCAAGGCTCAGGTTGTAATTGTTCCTTTTGTTTCCTATTAATGCAAATGAGTCCATTCTTCTCAATAACTTGTTATTTATGAGTTGTTTCATGTACTCCTTGGTCTATATGTTAAATATGTTTTATTTTATGAGATTATCAAGTGCTATTTAATCGTTTGATTGTTAGTGAATGCAGGTTTCGAAGTGAGGGAGGAGCTCATCCGGATCGGCGAGCCTGGACTACTACAACAGCGTTGGACTACAGGTAGGATCTAAACACTTGATTTCTCGTATGGTAAATGCATGTTTAGAGAAGGATTGCTCTTGTTTGTCTTGTTTGTCACTAGAGAGTCTTAGACTCCTAGGGAGGTTGGTTGTGTCCGCACTATCGACTCTTTCCGCCTGACAAAATGGCGACTCCACTGGGGACTCCATTGATGTGAAAGTTTTTTCCTTTGTAGGCAACTTTGATCTGAGAAAAGTCATTTATTTTCTGGTTTTTGGCTGTGTGACTTTGTATTTGGGTGGTCTAGCTTAGGGTTAAATTAGATTTAGTTTTTCTTGGTTTTTCCAGTAGTACGCACCCTCTGAGTATTGCACAGTGCGTACATGTACGCACTGTTGCTGTGTGCACAGAGCGGGCTCGCACCTGGCTTAACAGGTTGCCTGCGTACCCTGCTAAAAATTAAGAAATTTCCATTTTTTACATTTTTCCTCTTAGATTTTGCTTTTTCTTAGTTTTTACTGCCCAGATCCATTAGTCTCCTGTCGAAGATCTTCACTTGAACTTGTTTCGATAGCATTGAGTGTTTTAGTGGATTTCATAGAAGTTTAAGCCCTAGGGTTTGATTTTTGAGTAGGTCCTGTAGTGACTTTGGCGGTAGAAGTTGTCAAGCCTTAGATCTCTCTAGTTTTGTCAGCCTTCTTAGGAGTCAGACCTGTCATAAAAGTCTACCTGTGAGAGCAACTTACCTTTGAGTTGTCTCTTTGGCGAATTTCAAAGTGCTTGTTGATTGAGTATTGAATTCCATTTTACAAAAAGAACAAAAAGATTTGAGTTTTGTTTTGACTGGTTTTTTGATTCTGCATTAGCTGGTCCTTGGCTTGATTGTGGTCAAGTAAAACAACCTAGAATCATCCTTGTAGGCTTTTGCCTCGTTAGGTTTGCTTTAGAGTAAATTTCCTTTTGATTTGCTTGTGAGTCAATTTTTCGTAGATTTTATAGATTTTGAGATTGATTTTCGTTAAAATAGATTTATATGCTTTATTAAATAAAAAAAAATACAAAAACATCTCCTTTGAAAAGTTTTGCTTCAAGTAGCTTTTGGAGTATTTTGAAAGAGAGAGAATTTTTCGTGCACGTAATGAGTGGTCATGTTTGTATGCTTGGAAGGATAAAGAGTTTTATTTCTTTGATTTTCGTTGCCAAGAGAGTTGTTTTTATATAAATTTGCATTCTCTAAACTTTCTTAGCTAAGAATTTCATTGAAAAAGAAAAGTAGTGTAAATCATCCTAAGTGCATCTTTGTAGTGGTTTGAGTCGAGTCTACACACCATTGGTTTCATTTCCTCTACCTTTTGTCTTTAAAGAAAACCATAAAAATTAACGCTTAAAGTAAAATCAACATAGTAACTTTTTCTTTTACTAGGGCTCTGAAGCACCAATATAGATCAGGCTAGTGTCTTGGAGTAGGAGAGTAATTAACTCTCCAAGACAGCAAAATCAAACAAGTAGCTTATCTTGTGGTAGGATAAATCCAACTGTTGCATTTATACTCTGGGAAAGCTCCTCTTAAAGGAGAAGCACGAGCTCGTGTCCAAACCAGTGAGGGGATCAATCCTCCCTCGTTGGGAACGACGCCAGACACGCACGTATTACAAACGGTAAACCTCGGATTAACCATTGTCGAGGAGCCAGGGGTCACTTATCGGTAAACCTTGGATTGTTGTCAAGGAGCCGATAAGGGGATTGAGCTTGATACTCTGCCCTTGCGTGCTATCGGAGTTTAAACTGTTCCCCCAGGTGTATTTTCCGCTGTTGGTAACCTTAGTGGCCATAATCTTAGGATTCTACCCAAGGTGACGGTGGAGGGAAGATCCCACTGTACCTGGAGCAGACGTCGGCTAGACTCACTTGGATTTTCCGGGGGGTTCACTCCACTCGAGATGGTTAAAGTGGAGGAGCTTGTGCCGGTCTATTCATTAAGCAGGTTGCCGGGGTAACTGTTCCACCCTCCACTTCTGTACTGAATTCGGCGATGTTGGGTTTCATCTCCAACTAGTGTTTTCGGTCCGGAAGGCTACTGTTTGTGCATGGTTTGACGCCCTAGATTCTTTAGGCGTGTGATTCAAATTTGTTTGGTTCTTTAGCGACTTTAGGTGGTTTGATTTGAGATTTTACTTTGTTTTCGTGTGTAGTAGTTAAAAGTTTTTAGCTGTGGAGGAATTACCGAGACAGTCCCGTAGACTTCGGGGCAAGTCACCTGAGATTGTTACCGGAACTGATTTGTTGAGGAAACTCCGTAGATCACGGGGTGGACCTCCTGAAGACGTCCCGGGTCAGTACGAAGGATTGAAGGTCCTTGTAACTCCTCCGAGTGGCAGTAGAGTAGGATCACCTGAAGAAGGAGAGTCTTCCTTGGTAGTCCATCCAGATTACCAAAGTCTAGAGACAGGTTATAATCCCGAAGCTGTTACAGTTTCCGAGCTTGCTGGTAGTTTTTCATCTACTAGTGATTTAGGTGAGGAACCTGAAATATCTGAGCCTGTTACTCCAACTTCTAGTGTTCCAGATTCACCAAGAGTAGAACGAGTTATCACCGAAAATCTTCCTACTGGTTTGATTGCTATTGAAGAACTTGCTCCAGAGGAAGAAATCGGCGTCTCTAACCTTGAAGATCAACTTACTATTGATCTAAGGGAGCGTGAATCTATCTTTTACAGTCCTCCTAGAAGTACTACTTGGTACCTTTCGTTAACTAACTATTTAGACAACTCAGGGTTAAGTTTTTCTCCACCTCGTACTCCTTTTCCACCTGGAGGTATTTATACTCCTGTAAATATGTCTGGTCAGTCGTCCGTGTTCACTCAATCTTCTGAATCTTTCTTACACGGTGGTCCTTCTGTTCCCACCGGGTATCAGTCACTTTCTGGTACCTTTGCGGGGGCATCTCCTCAACCCATTGATCATGGGTTATTAGCTGGAAACAATGGTAATAGACCGTTGGGTGTAGGGGACATTTACATGATGTCAGGATCAATTCCCGTTTCTCAACCTCAAGGTGGCCAATTACCGCCTGGGGGGCAGCCTCAATTAACGCCTGGGGGGCAACCTCAAGGTACACAAATTGTGTCTGGGGGGCAACCTCAAGGCCAATATGTACCTATGGTACAATACATGCCTCAAGGTCAACCCCAGCCTCCATATGTACCCCAGGGTCAACCTCAGTATCAATATCAACCTCAAGGGTATCAACCTCAAGGTCAAGGTCAACCCCAGTATCAGTATTTACCCCAAGGTTATCAACCTCAAGGTCAATACTCGAGTCAAGGTTATCAACCACCTCAGGGTCAGTCTTATGTTCAAGGTCCGGGAAATGTACCTTTCAATTATCAACCCTACCCTCAACCTGGTTATGGATCTCAGTATCCTCAACCTGTTACGGGTCAATACCCCGGAATGATAGTGTGGGATCCATCACAAGGTCAACAGGTGTTGCAGCCAAGTATACAGTTGTTACCTCAAACCGGACAACCCGTAGTTTCTGGTTCACCCCAGCAACCGCAGCCTGTCCAGTCAAATGTTCAAACTTCTGTAACTTCGGTAGTTACTCAGCCGCCAATTGCACCTAGTACTCCATCTCAAATGGCTGCTGCAACTACCGCAACATCTGCTGCACTTACTTCTGGAGTATCGACAGCTCCGGTTTCTACTGTCTCTGCAACCATCCCTCAAACATCTTTACCGTTGTCCGGATCTACGATTCAAACCACGGTCCAGATGCCTGTAGGGCAGCCTGGTATAAGTACGGTTGTCACTACTCAACCACAATTTGTTCATCAACCGTACCAGGGACAGTACCAATATGGGCAAGCTGTCCAGCAGCCAGTTTACCAGTATCAACCGTATCCTGGGTACACTTATCAACAACCTCAACAACCCCAGTACGGTCCGGTTAATCCTGGTTTTCCAGGAGGATACAATATCCCGAATGCAATGCCTATTCCAAGTTATCCTGGATATCCTCCTCCTGGGGCTGGTGTCATGACTCAGAGTTTTAGGGATCCGAACCGGCAATTGCCGTTTATCGCAACTTTGGATTTACCAGACTTGTCGCGCCTAACGAACGATCCAATTCAATATCTTCCGTTCTGGCCGCCAATGCCAAATAAGTTGCCCAGTGATATACCCAAGTTCGAAGGTAAGTCTGGAGAGGACCCGTCGAATCATGTGATGACTTACCACCTCTGGTGTGCTTCAAATTCTATCTCGGATGATTCGATCCGCTTACGTCTTTTCCAGCGTACACTCATTGGTCTCGCGGCCAAGTGGTACATTGAGTTACCACGGGCCTCTTTTTACAATTTTAGCCAGTTAGCTACCTCGTTCTTAACTCACTTTCAGTTGCCGGTCAGATACGATAACGGCACGGAGTTATTAACTTCACTAAAACAATCGACGTCCACGTATATTTTCGATCACATTCATGAGTGGAGACGTCGAAGAAGGTTAGTGAAAGTTTTTATTCCGGACCAAATCTTAGCTGAATGGTTTGTTAAATCATTATTACCGAAGATTACTGAAGATGTAGCTAAGGTCGGAGTAGTTACTGAGGAGCAAGTCATTGCTCAGGCGCAGTACCTTGACTTAGTTTATACTCAGTCGGGTACGTTACACGAGAAGATCCCAGATCTTCCAAAATCGAATCAAATCGCTGCTGCTCCTTCGGGATCTCATGCCGCTGATGGTATGATTGGTACGATGAACACAAAGAGCAAGAAGAAGTCTTCCAAGAATTCTACTACTCCTATAATCACCTTGCCTGATTCCCCGACAGGAGAGTCTTCTCCTGAACTTTCCGCCGATATTCATGCTGTAGAGTCATCTACGGCCAAATCAAAAAACGGTGGAAAGAAGAAAGGAAAGAAGAAGGCTAAAGTAGACAAGGCTCCGAAGGAGAAAACAGAAAAGTCGGAAACCAATGACGAAAAGCGCAAACCTCGATATCCTTGTCTTATTTGTGAAGAGGATCATTTTACAAGAGATTGCCCTTATCGGGCCGAGGTTGTGAAAATAGTCAAAGGTTCTCCCACTCATGTTGTGTTGAAAGATCCATTTCCAAAGCAGGAGAGTAAGATGATAGGTTCTTCCTCCACTGCCAGTGAAGAACCCATTTTGATGATGTCTCATGTGAGGATTGCGACTCGGTCGCAAGATTATGGTAGTAAGAATCCTGTTGATGGTAAGGAAGCAGAATCTTCTCATTCTAATCCATCAACCTCAGCTCCTGGTTCTGATCCACTACAGATCGAAAAACCTAACCCGGACTTAGTAATCAAACCGCCCGCCAAGGGTGTACTTCGAAGGTCTGCTTTCAATCCACATGCAAGAGTGGCCCAGAATTACAACATTGTTGAGGACTTAGCTGTTTCACCCTCAGCAATGTCGGCTTTAGAAGTGCTGCAATCATGCCCAGCACAACGAAAATTACTTTTGTCGGCTATCGGAGCTGTTGATGTTCAGGACCCGAAACTGATAATCTTCGATCTAGAAAATAGTACACCGCGCCTACCCCATCAAATGGCTTTCCAGATTCCAGTGATAGTAAAAAACAGGCCTATTCATCGGACTGTAATTGATGAGGGAGCTTCCACGTGTATTATGTCGATTTAGTGTTGGAGATCGCTTGGTTCTCCTTCGCTGAACCAATCCCCGACCATCCTTAAGGCCTTTGATGGCCGTGGGTTCCGTCCGTTTGGTATTCTACAGGAATTTCCTATAGGGGTAGAAGGTAAAACCGTTAGTCTGGATGTGGAGGTGGTTGATGCCCCTCTAGACTACAACCTTCTTTTGGGTCGAAGTTGGTCATATGCTATGACAGCGGTCGTTTCATCGGTCTTCAGAGTAATAAAGTTTCCACATAACGGCAAGATCGTGACAATTGATCAGCTGACATACTTTTCATCCGACCCAGCCTCTTCAGAGAGTATCCAGCATGTCGGTAAGACGACAATCCCTTATAGGGACGTTGGCGTAGGTTTAGTTAAAGATTCTGGTTTACTGGGAACTTTTCCTTTCCCTCCAATCAACGCAGACCCTTCATTTGCATCAATTCATATGATTACATCAGACACCATTATTTATGACGATCCTTGGATTGTCCCATCTGAATCTGAGATAGACTCATTCGGTGATGCTATGCCTTTGAGTCCATATGAAATTGCTTATGAAGCCGTCGTGTCTTTTACTGACTCGCGTTCAACCCAAATCGACCAAATGAATGTGGTCAATGAGGAATCACTTTTCATGCCAACCTCAGAACGGATAGCGTTTCCCGAAGTCGTGTCATCTGACGAGCGACTTCGCGAAATCCTAAGTGTAGACGATCTACCATGGGAAGATCTCCATCATAGATCTTCGTTTTTACCTGAGGGTGATGCTTTTGAAAACGATTTTTCATCTATTTTTACCGCTGAATATGTCAAAGATGCTCAGAATCCAACGAAACATCCTGATTCAGAGTTGAATTTAGGGAATATTTCTCGCACTATTCCCATTGACATTTCAGTGAAGCCCGGAATTGAGGAAAACATTCATATAGGTGCCTCATGTACAGAAGATGAAATTCAAACTTACAAGGCCCTATTCCAAGAATTCCGCGATGTGTTTGCCTGGTCTTACGAGGAAATGCCAGGAATCGATCCTGCCATTGTTGTTCATGAAATAAAGACCTACCCGGACGCTAAACCCGTCCGGCAACGGTTGCGTCAGATTCACCCTCGAAAAGCAGCTGCGATTAAAGCAGAAGTCGAAAAGCTGTTGAAAGCAGGTTTCATTTATCCAATCCCGTTAACGGATTGGGTATCGAATATTGTTCCGGTTAACAAGAAACAAGGAACAATAAGAATCTGTATCGACTATAGGGATATAAATCGAGCTTGTCCAAAAGACAACTATCCTACACCCTATATCGATCAAATAATTGATGATTGTGCCGGAAGTGAAATGTTTTCCTTTATGGATGGTTTTTCGGGCTATAATCAAATCAATATTCTACCTGCCGATCAACCAAAAATGGCATTCATTTGTCCATGGGGGACATTTGCTTACTGCAAATTACCTTTTGGGCTTAAGAATGCCGGAGCCACTTTTCAACGGGCGATGTCTTATGCATTTCATGACATCAAGCACATTGTGCAACCGTACCTCAATGATTTGCCTGCTCATTCTTTACATCGAGCTGATCACCTTGTCCACTTACGAGCAATCTTTATGAGGTGTAGGCATTATCGTATTCGGTTGAATCCGCACAAGTGTGTATTCTGTATAGAAGCGGGTCGATTGCTGGGATTTGTTGTTTCAAAAGCCGGCATTCGCGTCGATCCCTCGAAGGTCGAAGCTATCATAAAATTGCCTCCTCCTTCGAGTTTGTGCCAACTCCAAAGTTTGCAAGGGAAAGCAAACTTTTTATGCCGATTCATTCCAAACTACGCTGAGGTCACTAAGGGTTTTACACGGTTGTTGAAACAGAATGCTCAATTCTTTTGGGACGAGATTGCCCAACAATCTTTTGATGCACTTAAGCACGCGTTGACCCATGCACCGTTGTTGCATCCTCCCAACTACAACCAGGACTACTTCTTATACCTCGCAGCTTCGCATTCCACTATTGGAATGGTGTTAGTCCAAGAAGATGAATTCGGAACGGAACATGTGATATATTATCTTAGTAGGACGTTAAACCCCACTGAGCTAAAATATTTGCATGTGGAGAAATTGGCCCTGGCAGCCGTTCAAGCTGTCCAGCGTTTTCGTCACTACATTCTTCTCCGTAAAACTACAGTTATTTCAGATTGCAACCCTATGATTTATATTTTGACTAAACAACTACTAGGGGGCAAGTACTCTAAATGGATCGTTATCCTGCAAGAGTTCGACTTGGAGTTCGAGAAGTCCAAGTCTAAGAAATCCTTAGTTTTTGCGGAATTGATGTGTGATTTCCCGCGTGCTGACACAGAAACTGTGGCAGAGGAGTCCATTGCGGACGAATCTTTGTTTCTTATCAGTACTTTAGATCCGTGGTATGGGGATATAATCATCTATCTCCAAACCCAAACCTTTCGGCCTGAAGCTTCAAAGTCGAAGCATCGAAAAATTCGGTTTCAATCCCAGCAATACAGAATTATTGGAGATACACTTTATCGCCGGGGGGCAGACTCGGTTTTTCGACGTTGTTTAACTCACGAAGAGGCTGAGAGGGTTTTGAATGATTGTCACTCTGGAGCGTGTGGTGGTCATATGTCTGGGTATGCCACAGCTCAGAAGGTGTTGCGTGCTGGTTACTTCTGGCCGTCCATGTTTAAAGATTGTATCATTGCGGTCCGAAGATGCCACAACTGTCAAGTGTTTGATCGTAAGATGCGCGCACCACCTGCTCCTCTCCATCCTATAATTGCCGTTGGTCCTTTCACCAAATGGGGTATCGATTTTATTACTTGTAACCCTCACTCGGTCGGGGGGCATGCGTATATCATCCTCGCGGTTGATTATTTTACTAAATGGGCCGAGGCGATGCCTACATTCGACGCAAGTGGCAAAACAGCTGCAGTTTTCGTATTCAATCACATTATAACTAGGTTTGGTGTCCCGCAAGCGATCATCACTGACCATGGGAGCCATTTTCGAAACATCATGATGACTGAGCTTACAAGCCAGCTTGGTTTGCGCCACGATAGCTCTACTCCTTATTATCCGCAAGCCAACGGTTTGGTTGAGTCTATCAATAAAGTTCTGGTTATCATGATCTGACGAATCATTGGTATTCATCGGTCGAATTGGCACAACATGTTATTTTCAGCGCTATGGGCATACCGAACTTCAGTGAAAACTTCAACAGGGTTCACTCCTTTCCAGCTAGTTTATGGCTTGGAAGCTGTGTTACCCATTGAATGCGAAATCCCATCACTTCAAATGGCTGTCGAATTACTCCCAGCTACTTCCGAAGAGGAGAAACATTTATTATACTTAGCTCAATTAGATGAGACTCGACGTGACGCTGCATTGGCAATCGAGACTCACGCGAAGCGAATGAAAGCTCGGTATGATAGAAATGTGACCCCTCGAAGTTTTTCGGAGGGAGACCTAGTGCTATTATATGATCAAGCTAACGATAAGCTAGGTGCTGGAAAATTCGTTCCTATGTGGCATGGACCCTACATTGTAAAGCGAAAGCTAGCAAAAGGGGCCTATGAGCTGGTAGATTTTGATGGGGACTCTTTGGGTAAACCCAAAAATGGACTTTACCTTAAGAGGTATTATGCTTAAATGATGGGTATGGAGAATTTTTAGTTAGGTTAGGTTTCCTTTCTAGCTAGTATGTTTGTTAGTTTAGATAGTGTGCTTAGCTTAGAAAGTGTGTTTTTCGTCGTTATTCTGGCTTATCTTGGTTTTACTCTTGATATTGTAGATGTCGACGCCTCTCCAAACGTACATTGGATTTGCCGATGGTGCTTGTCGTAGTACACGGAATATCTCTTCCGCAGCTTGGGTTATCTATTCGCCCTCTGACGAGTTAGTTTCTATGCATGGGGTGAGCCTCGGTCAAACAACGAACAACATTGCAAAATACAGTGCAGTGGTTGAATTATTGTCTGAATCTATTTCATTTGGAATTCGACGTTTGATAGTGAGGTTAGATTCTGAACTCGTTGTATTACAGCTTAATAGAGTATATGCCATTAGAAATCCTGTGTTATTAAGGTTGTTTTTGAGAGTGCGTCTCTTGGAATGTGAATTTGATTACATTGAATATCAGCATATTCCAAGGTCTTTAAATACATTAGCAGATGCAATTGCTTCTCGAATGTTGGACAGACATTTGCGATAATCATGCAAGTAAATTTAAAAACATTTCATCACATATGTTAAACAAGATAAGCCGGTAATAATGATATATATATATAGATAGGAGTGTGTCAAAAATATACATCGTCTTCGATCATAGGTTGAAAAACACCTTATGATCGGCAAAAATGATAAGTACAAAAAACCAAAAATGTCATATGTGTCTACAAGAGTGACTAGCCAATCACTGATGGTGCTCTCTATACGAGACCACTGCCCGCGCTACCCTACACAGGAACCTCCTAAAAGGTCCTGGGACTGCGACCACATAGCGCTGAAGTCGAATAGGAATGTCATCTATGGTGGTCTCTGGTATATTTGCCGTCAGACACTCTAGATCCTGTTCCAACTCGGCTAAGGTCTCTGCGGCCGCATCCTGTGGGGCTGGTGCTGTTACAGCTGGTACTCTTCTCTCAAAAGCCCAGAGATTGGTCGGACGCCGTGGACCTACATCTGCATTTTGGAAATTTGCCACTGTCAGTTTTGAGACGATATATATAAAAAAAAACAAAAAAAATAGATAAATTAAAAACTTGTGAAAAATGAAGTACCTCTGTCATCCCACTGTTCTCCCTGTGGAAGAACCATGTCCGGATCATTCCGAAAATCCATTCCGGCATAGGGAAAATCCTGAATAGCAAAGACCTGGCCCTCTATCCAGTGAAAGTAACCATCAGGAAATCGAACAACTGTCGCGCCCTCATCAGGATGCCGGGCCATTACCGCAACCCATCTCGTCAACTTAGGCTCCCGAGGAGCCCCAACTGGAACAGTAAGATGCTGGGGGATCAACATTGGAACTCTCTCTAGGGCAAAGCTCACAACCAAAGGCCCATATCCAAAGGTCTTCAATCGTCCGGTCTTTGCCCTAGTCAGTTGGCCCTTCATATTGGCCAACACAGCATCACACCAGTTGAAAATGGTGCCTCGGTAGCAATCTATCGCCATCCGCATTTGGGACCCGGTGGCATTGTGCAAGGCGGCTGCGCCGCAGAGTCTGGTAACAGTAAAGGCTATCACCATAAGTTCAGGTCGGGATATGTATTTGATTTCTATCCCCTTCTCCTAGTTTTGATTGTTGCACCACTCTAGCCGGAGACTAGTAAGGGATTGGCCACCCGGCCTAGTCCCGAATAGAGAGAGTTGCTCGCCCCTGTTAGGCAAGCCAGTGAGAAAATATATGTCGGAGGACTCTATCTCGAGCTGGTTCTCTCCGATGTAGAAGCATTGATCCTGAATGTTCCACCTTTCAACCAACCACTCAAGGAATGCCACCTGGCCCCTCATGCCAGGTATGGCCCAGTATTTGTACAGACCGCATGCTTTTAACGCATCAATAGAAGGTTGATGATTTATTGCAGCCAAATCAACGTCCTCGTGTTCTCTTTCTCTCCAATCTAGCATGGTGAGTACCCTACACGCCAAAAAACAATAGTTAGAATTCATTAAATAAAATTTGGTTGGTTGAAATTGGAGTTTGGGGTTTCAAAGTGCGTGTTTCACGGGGTACGCACCCCGCGTTCAGAACACAGAGCGGCGGTACGCAGCTGGTCTGAAGGCGGGCTGCGTACCCCGACCTTTTTCCTATATACGAAAATGGTCGGGGTACGCAGGTCGCCCATGGGGCACCTGCGTACCCCGAGAAACATATCCTAAAACCCTAAACCCCCTAAAAAATCAAACTAAAACTTGAAATGAAATTCTAAACGGATGAAATTGAAGAGGAGGATGTTGTGGAATACCTGAAAGAGACGGCGCTCGATTCTGACGGTCGGATTCTCCGCAATGTCCACGGGAAGTTTCTTGCCAAAAGCCCTTTTCTCAACCTCAACAGTAAAATGGTAAAAATGACATGGTAAAAAGTCTTTTTATAGGTTTTTTGGATGAATGAATGCTAAGTTTGTTTATTTTTCACCATGAAAGGATATTTTTCAATGTATTTTTGCCTATCTTAAACAGGTATGAGTAATGTGTTGTTTTTGTGCAGGACAAGAGGATTTAGAGGGAAAATTGTCATTTTTCACGAACCAAAACATCAGAGTCATCTTTTAAGCCCTTTTCTGACTCCTAAAATATGAAAAGATTGCCGAGCGTTTCTTTTACACTCGTTAAAATGGAATTAAAAGACGGTCCCCTCATAGCCCTTTTCTGACCGTAAAAACAGGAAAAGATTGCCGGGTTTTTGTCGTTTCAAACTCGGTATTGGAAATAAAACGACGTGTCCTTGATCGCTTTTTACTTTTCAGGTCAGTGGCACTAATCATGAAAGTACTCCTTGGTCGCAAGATCAAGCGGTTCTCCCAGGTATTATTTTATACTTTTTCGGGCTTGGGGGACACAAATTTACGAAAAAGTTCAACCTGGAGTCTTCTTAAGTTTTTCAGACTCTCTAAAATTAAAAAACGCCGAGTTTCTCCTATACTGGGCTCGTTAAAATTTCATAGTAAAGGCCCTGTTCAATTACAAACAGGAACGAACCACTCCTTCCTAGGGTTCGAATCAAAACTAGGTTGGACTCATCCGAAGGATGAGCTTATAATCAAGCATATGTTATCCTCCTCAAGCTTGTAAAAAATAAAGAGGTACTTGCCAGAAATGGTGGGGGAAAAGAGAGAAGAATGAGCCTATTTGTTATCCTTTGTCTCAGAAGAAACCCTATTACCACTCTTGAACACGACACTTTTCATTCACCTGGGTTGGGAAATCCTTTACCTCACAGTTGATCAAACCACATTGAAAGTCTTCAGCCGGGTTCCGGGGATTAACTTTGAGTCATTCGTTACCAAGCCATCTGTTGTGTCGTTATGTGTTCAAGAGGTCTGCAAATAAAACTTTCATCTGCAAAATACTTGTCATCCATTTTGACCATCCCTGAGTCAGTCCTTACAGCAACATTTTCTCCAACTTGAACTATGATTTCGTGTTGTGGGCCTGCCTGCAACGGGTCGCTTTCTATCGACATCAGCACATTATCTAGAGAGATGACTTAGAAATCCTCAGTACCTTGAAATCTGCATGCATCAATGGCAGGTTTCTCGCCTTCGACGACAGTTTACATCATTGACTTTCGATCGAAGGATTCCGTGAAATGTTCGACATCAACTCATTCATTCACATCTCATGGATTGTACTGGGTACTTTGAGAACCATTGACATTACTGGTGGTCTCTCTCACACTTGTTAACAGTTTACATCATCGACTGGTAATCAAGTGGTTTCTACCATGTTCGACATCAACTCATTTATTCGCATGGCTAGAATCGTACCAATTCGGGAAGTAGAAATGAAGACCCTGGATCTAGTTCCCACCATCCAGGCTGCGAGGAGTTTTGTATTCATTATATAGTAGACCAATTATAAACAGATGGCTGCGTCCATACTGTGTCTACAAAAGTCTATGATTATGATGTACTGCAAGATCATTCCTGTATCAGAATAGTTAGTCTGTTAGTTAAAGTTTTGATCTGAGTATGGGAATGCCTACCTCAGCGATGATATAATCTTATACATGTATTTCGTGTTGAAAATTGCAGGTTCTGACCAGGCTCTCCACGAGATAATCCTTGAAATGATAAAGCGCTTCACCCTTCCTAGATAATACAAAACCCTAATCTACTACATGCTTCGCACTTTAGGGGGCAATCTGTTACGCTAAAAAATGTCACCATGGCTATTTACAGTTAGTATGGCTCTATCAACAATCATGCTATCCTCCTGGGCAAGTCTTATGCCTCTGCTCTCCATGTCAAACTCCAAAAAGAGAGAAATTCTTTGTAAATGTGTTTATCTCTAGGTACGCAGATTCTCTCGGCCTTACCTGCGTGTACGCACCTAATGTTCACAAAACTGCGTACTTGTACGCTCTGTATGTAAAGGGGCAGGTGCGTACCCCTGTAAAGGTCAAAAGGCGCGAGTTTCATCTTTAAAAAGTTACTTGTGGTCATTTCTAGAGCATTCTAGAAGGGTGTTCGACGTGTATTGAGCGCCTCCAGATGGTTCATGTACCCCTATGAAAGAGGAACTTATCCCATCAAGAGAGGAGCTATCCCATCCAAAGAGGGGATTATCCCATTGATGGTGGACCTGATTAACTTCCTCTTGAGCACTATAAATATAGGCATTGGGCCAGAAGGAGGGGAGGTTGAAAGCTAAACATTTCTAAGGGTAGATGCTGCTGGAATTAGGACTCCCATTTAGAAGCTTGTGAGGAGAGATTCCCATCCTTTCTTGTTTCATTTGGAAGTGGGTGAGCTTTGTCAAAGTAAAGGAGAACTCTTGATGGACCCTGGGAGGGACTTGCACAACACCAAGGCTCAGGTTGTAATTGTTCCTTTTGTTTCCTATTAATGCAAATGAGTCCATTATTCTCAATAACTTGTTATTTATGAGTTGTTTCATGTACTCCTTGGTCTATATGTTAAATATGTTTTATTTTATGAGATTATCAAGTGCTATTTAATCGTTTGATTGTTAGTGAATGCAGGTTTCGAAGTGAGGGAGGAGCTCATCCGGATCGGCAAGGCTAGACTACTACAACAGCGTTGGACTACAGGTAGGATCTAAACACTTGATTTCTCGTATGGTAAATGCATGTTTAGAGAAGGATTGCTCTTGTTTGTCTTGTTTGTCACTAGAGAGTCTTAGACTCCTAGGGAGGTTGGTTGTGTCCGCACTATCGACTCTTTCCGCCTGACAAGGGGAGGTTGAAAGCTGAACATTCCTAAGGGTAGATGCTGCTGGAATTAGGACTCCCTTGTAAAGCTTGAGAGGAGAGATTCCCATCCTTTCCTAGCCTTATTTGAGAGTGGGTGAGCTGATCAAAGTAAAGGAAAACTCTTGCTGGACCCTAGGAGGGACTTGCACAACACCAAGGCTCAGGTTGTAATGGTTCCTTTTGTTTCCTCTTAATACAAATGAACTCATTTTTCTCAACAGATTGTTATTCATGATTTGTTTCATATACTCCTTGGTCTGTATGATAGATATGTATTGTTTTATGAGTTTATCAGGTGCTATTTAATCTTTTGGCTTGTTAGTGAATGCAGGTTTCGAAGAGAAGGAGGAGCTCATCCGGATCGGCGAGGCTGGACTACTACAAAGCGTTGGACTAAAGGTATGTTAAGATCCCCTGATTACTTGTATTCTCAATGCATGTTTAGAGAAAGGTAGTGTTTATTTGTCTTGTTTGTCACTAGAAAGCTTTTGCTTCTAGGGAGGTCGGTTGTGTCCGCACTATCGACTCTTTCCGCATGACAAAATGGCGACTCCACTGGGGAATCCATTGATGTGAATGTTTTTTCCTTTGTATCAAACTTTGATCTGAGAAAAGTCGTTTGTTTTCTGGTTTTTGGCTGTCTGACTGTGTATTTGGGTGGGCTAGCTTAGGGTTAAATTAGATTTTAGTTTTTCTTTGTTTTTCTAGAAGTACGCAGCCTCTGCGTTGAGCACAGTGCGTACCTGTACGCACTGCCGCTTTGTGCACAGAGCGTACCCGCACCTGTGTAAACAGGTCGCCTGCGTACCCTGTCAAAATTAAGAAAATTTCAATTTTCTTCTTTTTGCCTTTTAGATTTTGTTTTTAATTTGTTTTTTCTGCCCAGATCCACTGGTTTTCTGCCATAAATCTTCACCTTATCTTGTTTCGTCAGTGTCGAGAGTTTTAGTGAAATTCATAGAGGTTTTGCCTTAGGGTTTGATTTTTAACTGGTCCTGTAGTGACTTTGGAGTTAGAGGTTGTCAAACTTTGGATCTCCCTGGTTTTGGTCAATCCTCTTAGGAGTCAGGCCTGTCATAGAATTCACCCTTGTGAGAGACCTACCTTTGCGTCTTCTCTTTGCGAATCTCGAAAAAGTTTGTTGTTTGAACTTTTGAATTTTATTCTTGAGAAAAAGAACAAAAGATTTTGATTTTTGTTTTTGACTGGTTTTTGGTTCTGCATTAACTAGTCCTTAGTTACATTTTGACTAAGTAAAACATCCAGGAATCATCTTTAGTAAGCTTTTGACTCGTTAGATTTACTTTTAGGTGCTTTTCTCTTAGATTTGCTTTTGAGTGAAATTGAGTTGATTTGATTGCCATAGCTTTTTTTTAACTTTTTTTTTGTTAAAGTAAGTTTTACATGCTTCATTAATTAGGAAAAAATACAAAAATATCTTTTGAAGGAGAGTTTGCTTTGTTAGCATTTGAGTCTTTGAAAGAAAAAGGAATTTTCGTGAAGTGATTAGTGGTCATGTGTTGTGTGTTTTGAAAAGATAAAGAGTTTGTTTCTTTGATTTTCATTGCCAAGAAAGTTGTCTTTATATCAAGTTTGCATTCTCCAACTCTCTTAGCTAGGGAATTCATTGAAAAAAGAAAAATTAATATAAATCATCCTAAGTGCATCTTTTTAGTGGATTTCGGTCAAGTCTACACACCATCAGTTTCATCTCCACTACCTTTTGTCTTAAAGAAAAGCCATAAAATTAACGCTTAAAGTAAAATCAATTTAGTAACTTTTTATTTACTAGGGCTCTGAAACACCAATATAGATCAGGCTAGTGTCTTGGAGTAGGAGAGTAATTAACTCTCCAAGACAGCAAAACCAAACAAGTAGCTCATCTTGTGGTAGGATAAATCCAACTGTTTCATTTGTACTCTGGGAAAGCTCCTCTTAAAGGAGAAGCACGAGCTCGTGTCCGAACCAGTGAGGGGATCAATCCTCCCTTGTTGGGAACGACGCCAGACACGCACGTATTACAAACGGTAAACCTCGGATTAACCATTGTCGAGGAGCCAGGGGTCACTTGTCGGTAAACCTTGGATTATTTTCAAGGAGCCGGCAAGGGGATTGAGCTTGATACTCTGCCCTTGCGTGCTGTCGGAGCCTAGACTGTTCCCCTAGGTATATTTGTTGCTGTTGGTAACCTTAGTGACCATTATCTTTAGGATTCTACCGAGGTGACGGTGGAGGGAAGATCCCACTGTACCTGGAGCAGACGTCGGCTAGACTCACTTGGATTTTCCGGGGGGTTCACTTCACTCGAGACGGTTAAAGTGGAGGAACTTGTGCCGGTCTATTCATTAAGCAGGTTGCCGGGGTAACTGTTCCGCCCACCACTTCTGTACTGAATTCGGCGATGTTGGGTTTCATCTCCAACTAGTGTTTTTGGTCCGGAAGGCTACTGTTTGTGTATGGTTTGACGCCCTAGATTCTCTAGGCGTGTGATTCAAATTTGTTTGGTTCTTTAGAGACTTTAGGTGGTTTGCTTTGAGATTTTACTTTGTTTGCGTGTGCAGTAGTTAAAAGTTTTTAACTGTGGCTGAATTACCGAGACAATCCCGTAGACTTCGGGGCAAGTCTCCTGAGATTGTTACCGTGGCCGATTTGTTGAGGAAGTCCCGTAGATTGCGGGGTGAACCTCCTGAAGAGGTCCCAAGTCATTACGAAGGTTTGAAGGTCCTTGTAACTCCTAGTGGCAGTAAAGTAGGTTCACCTGAAGAAGGAGAATCGTCGTTGGTAGTCCATCCAGATTACCAAGGTCTAGAAACAGGTTATAATCCTGAAGCAGTTGCAGTTTCCGAGCTTGCTGGTAGTTTTTCATCTACTAGTGATATAGGCGAAGAACCTGAAATATCTGAACATGTTACTCCAACTTCTAGTGCACCTGATTCACCTAGGGTAGAAAGAGTCATCATCGAAAATCTTCCTGCTGGTTTGATAGCTATTGAAGAACTTGCTCCAGAGGAAGAATTTGGCGTATCTATCCTTGAAGATCAACCTACTATTGATCTAAGGGAGCGTGAATCTATCTTTTACAGTCCTCCTAGAAGTACTACTTGGTACCTTTCGTTAACCAATTATTTAGACAACTCAGGGATAAGTTTTTCTCCACCTCGTACTCCTTTTCCACCTGGAGGTATTTATACTCCTGTAAATATGTCTGGTCAGTCGTCCGTGTTCACTCAATCTCCTGAATCTTTCTTGTATGGCGGTCCTTCTGTTCCCTCTGGGTATCAGTCACTTTCTGGTACTTTTGCGGGAGCATCTCCTCAACCCATTGAACATGGGTTATTAGCTGGAAACGATGGTAATAAACCGTTGGGTGTAGGAGACATTTATATGATGTCAGGTTCAGTTCCCGGTTCTCAACCTCAAGGTGGCCAATTACCGCCTGGGGGGCAGCCTCAATTAACACCTGGGGGGCAACCTCAAGGTACACAAATTGCGTTTGGGGGGCAACCTCAAGGACAGAATGTACCCATAGTACAATACATTCCTCAAGGTCAACCCCAGCCTCAATATGTACCCCAGGGTCAACCTCAGTATCAGTATTTACCTCAAGGGTATCAACCTCAAGGTCAAGGTCAACCCCAGTATTAGTATTTACCTCAAGGTTATCAACCTCAAGGTCAATACTCGAGTCAAGGTTATCAACCACCTCAAGGTCAATCATATGTTCAAGGTACGGGAACTGTGCCTTTCAGTTATCACTCCTACCCTCAATCCGGTTATAGATCTCAATATCCTCAACCTGTCATGGGTCAATACCCCGGAATGAACATAGTGTGGGATCCATCGCAAGTTCAACAGGTATTGCAGCCAAGTGTACAGTTGCCATCTCAAGCTGGACAACCCTTAGTTGCTGGTCCATCCCAGCAACCAGTCCAGTCTAATGTTCAAACTTCTGTACCTTCGGTAGTTACTCAGCCGCCAATTGCACCTAGTACACCATCTCAAACGGCTGCTGCAACTACCGCAACATCTGCTCCTTCCACCACACTTGCTTTTGGAGTATCAACAGCTCCAGTTTCTACTGTCTCTGCAACTATTCCTCAGACATCTTTACCATCGTCTGGATCTACGATTCAAACTACAGTTCAGATGCCTGTAGGACAACCTGGTTTAAGTACGGTTGTCACTAGTCAACCACAATTCACTTATCAACTGTACCAGGGACAGTACCAATACGGGCCTACTGTCCAACAGCCGGTTTACCAGTATCAACCGTATCCTGGGTACACTTATCAACAACCTCAGCAACCCCAGTACGGTACGGTTAATCCTGGTTTTCCAGGAGGATATAATATCCCGAATGCGATTCCGATTCCAAGTTATCCTGGATATCCTCCTCCTGGGACTGGTCTTGTGACCCAGAGTTTTAGGGATCCTAATCGGCAATTACCGTTTATCGCAACTTTGGATTTACCAGACTTGTCGTGCCTAACGAACGATCCAATAAATTATCTTCCGTTCTGGCCGCCAATGCCAAATAAGTTGCCCAACGATATACCCAAGTTCGAAGGTAAGTCTGGAGAGGATCCGTCCAATCATGTGATGACTTACCACCTCTGGTGTGCTTCAAATTCCATCTCGGATGATTCGATCCGCTTACGTCTTTTCCAGCGTACGCTCATTGGTCTCGCGGCCAAGTGGTACATTGAGTTACCACGGGCCTCTTTTTACAATTTTAGTCAATTAGCTACCTCGTTCCTAACTCATTTTCAGTTGCCGGTCAGATATGATAATGGCACGGAGCTACTAACTTCATTAAAACAGTCGACGTCCACTTATATTTCCGATCATATCCATGAATGGAGACGTCGACGGCGATTAGTGAAAGTTTTTATCCCGGACCAAATCTTAGCTGAATGGTTTGTTAAATCATTATTACCGAAGATTACTGAAGACATAGCTAAGGCCGGAGTAGTTACTGAGGAGCAAGTAATTGCTCAAACGCAGTACCTTGACTTAGTTTACACTCAGTCAGGTACGTTACATGAAAAGATCCCAGATCTTCCAAAGTCAAATCAAATCGCTGTTGCTCCTTCGGGATCTCATGCTGCTGATGGCATGATTGGTTCGGTAAATACTAAAAGCAAGAAGAAATCTTCAAAGAATTCTTCGCCCATTATAACCTTACCAGATTCCCCGACAGGAGAGTCTTCTCCTGAAATTTCCGCTGATATTCATGCTGTAGAGTCATCTACGGCTAAATCAAAAAATGGTGGGAAGAAGAAGGGTAAAGCAGACAAGACTCCAAAGGAGAAAACAGAAAAGTCAGAAACCAATGACGAAAAGCGCAAACCTCGATATCCTTGTCTTATTTGTGAAGAGGATCATTTTACAAGAGATTGCCCCCATCGGGCCGAGGTTGTGAAAATCGTCAAAGGTTCTTCAACTCCTGCTGTTTTGAAAGATCCATTTCCAAAGCAGGAGAGTAAAATGATAGGTTCTTCCTCGAGTGCCACTGAAGAACCCATATTGATGATGTCTCATGTAAGGATTGCGACTCGATCGCAAGATTATGGTAGTAAAAGTCCTGTTGATGGATCGAAAGAAGCAGAATCTTCTCATTCAAATCCATCAACCTCAGCTCCCGGTTCCGATCCACTACAGATCGAGAAACCTAACCCTGACTTAGTAATAAAATCGCCCGCCAAGGGTGTACTTCGAAGGTCTGCTTTCAATCCACATGCGAGAGCGGCCCAGAATTACAACATTGTTGAGGATTTAGCTGTTTCACCCTCAGCAATGTCGGCTTTAGAAGTGCTGCAATCATGCCCAGCACAGCGAAAATTACTTTTGTCGGCTATAGGAGCTGTTGATGTTCAGGACCCGAACCTGATAATCTTTGATCTAGAAAATAGTACACCGCGTCTCCCTCATCAGATGGCTTTCCAGATTCCAGTGATAGTAAAAAACAGGCCTATTCATCGGACTGTAATTGATGAGGGAGCTTCCACGTGTATTATGTCGATTCAGTGTTGGAGATCGCTTGGTTCTCCTTCACTGAACCAATCCCCGACAATTCTTAAGGCCTTTGATGGCCGTGGGTTCCATCCGTTTGGCATTTTACAGGATTTGCCTATAGGGGTTGAAGAAAAAACCGTTAGTCTGGATGTGGAGGTGGTTGATGCCCCTCTAGACTACAACCTTCTCTTGGGTCGAAGTTGGTCTTACGCTATGACAGCGGTCGTTTCATTGGTCTTCAGAGTTATAAAGTTTCCACATAATGGCAAGATCGTAACCATAGACCAGCTGGCTTATTTTTCATCCGACCCAGCCTCATCAAAGAGTATCCAGCATGTCGGTAAAATGACTATCCCTTATAAGGATGTTGGCGTAGGATTAGTTAAAGATTCCGGTTTACTTGGAACTTTTCCTTTTCCTCCAATCAACGCAGACCCTTCATTCACATTCATTCATATGATTACGTCAGATACTATTATTTACAATGATCCTTGGATTGTCCCATCTGAAACTGAGATAGACTCATTCGGTGATGCAATGCCTTTGAGTCCATATGAAATTGCCTATGAAGCCGTGCAGTCTTTTTCCGACCCAAGTTCAACCAAAATCGACCAAATGAATGTGGTCTGTGAGGAATCCCTCTTCGCGTCAACCTCAGAGTTAATAACGTTTCCCGAAGTTGTGTCATCTGACGAACAACTTTGTGAAGTCCTGTGTGTAGACGATTTACCATGGGAAGATCTCCATCATAGATCTTCGTTTTTACCTGAGGATGATCATTTTGAAAACGATTTCTCATCAATCTTTACAGCTGAATATGTCAAAGACGCTCAGAGTCCAATGAAACATCCTGATTCAGAGCTGAATTTGGGAAACATTTCTCGTACTATTCCCATTGACATTTCAGTCAAGCCCGGAATTGTTGAACACATTCATATAGGTGCCTTGTGTTCAGATGACGAAATTCAAACATACAAGGCCCTATTTCAAGAATTCCGCGACGTGTTTGCCTGGTCCTATGAGGAAATGCCAGGAATTGATCCCTCCATTGTTGTTCATGAGATCAAGACTTACCCGGACGCTAAACCCGTTCGGCAATGTCTGCGTCAGATACACCCTCGGAAAGCGGCTGCAATTAAAGCAGAAGTTGAGAAGCTGTTGAAAGCAGGTTTCATTTATCCGATCCCGTTAACGGATTGGGTATCGAATATTGTTCCAGTTAACAAAAAACAGGGAACAATAAGAATATGTATCGACTATAGGGATATCAATCGTGCTTGTCCCAAGGACAACTATCCAATGCCCTATATCGATCAAATAATTGATGATTGTGCCGGCAGTGAAATATTTTCCTTTATGGACGGTTTTTCCGGTTACAACCAAATCAATATTCTACCTGCCGATCAACCAAAAACGGCTTTCATTTGTCCATGGGGGACATTTGCTTATTGCAAGTTACCTTTTGGGCTTAAGAATGCCGGAGCCACTTTTCAAAGGGCGATGTCTTATGCATTTCATGACATCAAGCACATTGTGCAACCGTATCTCGATGATTTGCCCGCTCACTCCTTACATCGAGCTGATCACCTTGTCCATTTACGAGCAATTTTTATGAGGTGTAGGCATTATCGTATATGGTTGAACCCACACAAATGTGTCTTCTGCATCGAATTGGGACGATTGTTGGGATTTGTAGTTTCAAAAGCCGGCATTCGCGTCGATCCCTCGAAGGTCGAAGCTATCATCAAATTGCCTCCTCCTTCGAGTCTGCACCAACTCCAAAGTTTGCAAGGGAAAGCAAACTTTTTACGCCGATTCATTCCTAACTACGCCAAGATTACCAAGGGTTTTACCCGGTTGTTGAAACAAAATGCTCAATTCTCTTGGGATGAGATAGCTCAGAAATCCTTTGATGTGCTAAAGCACGCGTTGACCCATGCACCGTTGCTGCATCCTCCCAACTACAACCAGGATTACTTTTTGTACCTCGCCGCCGCTCATTCCACCATTGGAATGGTCTTAGTACAGGAAGATGAATTCGAAACGAAACATGTGATATATTATCTTAGTAGGACGTTAAATCCCACTGAGCTCAAATATTCGCATGTGGAGAAATTGGCCCTGGCAGCTGTTCAGGCTGTCCAACGTTTTCGTCATTACATTCTTCTCCGTAAAACTACAGTCATTTCGGATTGCAACCCTATGATTTACATTTTGACTAAACAGTTGCTAGGGGGCAAGTACTCTAAATGGATCATTATCCTGCAGGAGTTCGACTTAGAATTTGAAAAATCTAAGTCTAAGAAATCTTTAGTTTTTGTAGAGTTGATGTGTGACTTCCCGCGTGCTGACACGGAAACTGTGGCAGAGGAACCCATTGCGGACGAATCTCTGTTTCTCATCAGCACTTTAGATCCGTGGTATGGGGATATAATTGTCTATCTCCAAACCCAATCCTTTCGGCCCGAAGCTTCAAAGTCGGAACGCCGAAAAATTCGATTCCAGTCCCAACAGTACAAAATTATTGGAGATACTCTTTATCGTCGTGGGGCAGATTTGGTTTTTCGTCGTTGCTTAACTCATGAAGAGGCAGAAAGGGTTATGAATGACTGTCATTCTGGAGCGTGTGGCGGTCATATGTCTGGGTATGCCACAGCCCAGAAGGTGTTGCGTGCTGGCTACTTCTGGCCGTCCATGTTTAAAGATTGTATCATTGCGGTTCTAAAATGCCACAACTGTCAAGTGTTTGATTGCAAGATGCGCGCACCACCTGCTCCTCTCCACCCTATAATTGTCGTTGGTCCTTTTGCTCAATGGGGTATCAATTTTATTACATGTAACCCTCACTCGGCCGGGGGGCATGCGTATATCATCCTTGCGGTTGATTATTTTACTAAGTGGGCCAAGGCGATGCCTACATTCGAGGCAGACGGCAAGACAACTGCAATTTTCGTATTCAATCATATTATTGCTAGGTTTGGTGTCCCACAAGCGATAATCACTGACCATGGGCGCCATTTTCGAAACATTATGATGACAGAACTTACAGGCCAGCTTGGTTTGCGTCACGATAGTTCTACTCCTTATTATCCCCAAGCAAACGGTTTGGTTGAGTCCATCAACAAAGTTCTAGTTATCATGATTCGACGAATCATTGGTATTCATCGGTCGAATTGGCATAGCATGTTATTTTCAGCGCTTTGGGCGTACCGAACCTCAGTGAAAACATCAACAGGGTTCACTCCTTTCCAACTAGTTTATGGTTTGGAAGCAGTGTTGCCCATTGAATGCGAAATCCCATCACTTCAAATGGCTGTTGAATTACTTCCAGCTACTTCCGAAGAGGAGAAGCGTCTATTATACTTAGCTAAATTAGATGAGACTCGACGTGACGCTGCATTGGCAATCGAGACTCACGCAAAAAGGATGAAAGCTCAGTATGATCGCAACGTGACCCCTCGTAATTTTTCGGAAGGAGACCTAGTGCTATTATATGATCAAGCTAACGATAAATTAGGTGCTGGAAAATTCGTTCCTATGTGGCATGGGCCCTACATTGTCAAGCGAAAGCTAGCAAAAGGGGCCTATGAGCTGGTAGATTTTGATGGGGACTCTTTGGGTAAGCCCAGAAATGGACTTTACCTAAAGAGGTATTATGCTTAAATGATGGGTATGGAGATTTAGTTAGGTTAGTTTTTCTTTCTAGCTAGTGTGTTTGTTAGTATAGACAGTGTGCTTAGCTTAGAGAGTGTGTTTTTAGTCGTTATTTTGGCTTATCTTGGTTTTACTCTTGATATTGCAGATGTCGACGCCTCTCCAAATGTACATTGGATTCGCTGATGGTGCTTGTCGTAGTACACGGAACATCTCTTCCGCAGCTTGGGTTATCTATTCGCCCTCTGACGAGTTAGTTTCTATGCATGGGGTGAGCCTCAGTCAAACAACAAACAACATTGCAGAATACAGTGCAGTGATTGAGTTATTATCTGAATCTATTTCATTTGGGATTCGGAGTTTGATAGTGAGGTTATATTCTGAACTCGTTGTATTACAGCTTAATAGAGTATATGCCATTAGAAATCCAGTGTTATTAAGGTTATTTTTGAGAGTGCGCCTCTTGGAACGTGAATTTGATTACATTGAATATCAACATATTCCAAGGTCATTAAATACATTAGTAGATGCAATTGCTTCTCGAATGTTAGACAGACATTTGCGATAATCATAAATGTAAATTTAAAAACATTTCATCATACATGTTTAACAAAATAAGCCGGTAATAATGATATATATATATATAGGAGTGTGTCAAAAAATATACATCGTCTTCGATCATAGGTTGAAAAACACCTTATGATCGGCAAAAATGATAAGTACAAAAAACCAAAATGTCACATGTGTCTACAAAAAGTGACTAGCCAATCACTGGTGGTGCTCTCTATACGAGACCACTGCCCGTGCTACCCTACACAGGAACCTCCTGAAAGGTCCTGGGACTGCGACCACATAGCGCTGAAGTCGGATAGGAATATCGTCTATAGTCGTCTCTGGTATGTCCGCCGTAAGACGCTCTAGGTCCTGTTCCAACTCGGCTAAGGTCTCTGCGGCCGCATCCTGTGGGGCCGGTGCTGGTGCAACTGGTACTCTTCTCTCGAATGGTCGGAGATTGGCCGGACGCTGTGGACCTACATCTGCATTTTGAAAATTGTCACTGTCAGTTTTGAGACGATATAAAAAAAAAAACAAAAAAAGTAAATAATTTAAAAACTTGTGAAAAATGAAGTACCTCTGTCGTCCCATTGTTCTCCCTATGGAAGAACCATGTCCGGATTACCGCGAAAATCTACTCCGGCATAAGGAAAATCCTGGATCGCAAAGACCTGGTCCTCCAACCAGTGAGAAAATATATGTCTGAGGGCTCTATCTCGAGCTGGTGCCCTCCGATGTAGAAGCATTGATCCTGAACGTTCCACCTTTCAACCAGCCATTCTAAGAATCGCACCTGGGCCCACATGCCAGGTATGGCCCAGTATTTGTAGAGACCGCATGCCTTCAAAGCATCAATGGAAGGTTGATGATCTATTGCGGCCAAATCGACATCTTCGTGTTCTCTTTCGCGCCAATCAAGCATGGTGGGCAATCTATACACCAAAAAACATTCATTAGAATTCATTAAATCAAAAATTAATGGTTTAGTTTTGAGATTTGGGGTTTTAAATTTACTTTGCGCGGAGTACGCACCCCGCTTTCAGAAAATAGAGCGTGGGTACGCAGCTGTTCTGAAGGTAGGCTGCGTACTCCTGCCATTTTCCCATTAACGAAAATGTCGGGGTACACAGGTCGCCCATGGGGCACCTGCGTACCTCGAAAAGCGGATCCTAAAACCCCAAAGCCCCCAAAAAATCAAACTAGGGCTTAAAATGAAATTCTAAACGGATGAAAACAAAGAGGAGGATGTTGTGAAATACTTGAAAGAGACGGCGCTCGATTCCGACGGTCGGATTCTCCGCAAAGTCCACGGGAAGTTTCTTGCCAAAAGCCCTTTTCTCTCCCTCAATAGTAAAATGGTAAAAATGACATGGTAAAAGGTCTTTTTATAGGTTTTTTTTGGATAAATGAATGCTAAGTTTGTTTATTTTTCACCATGGAAGGATATTTTTCAATGCATTTTTGCTTATCTTAAACAGGTATGAGTAATGTGTCGTTTTTGTGCAGGACAAAAGGACTTTCAGGGAAAATTATCATTTTTCACGAACCAAAACATCAGAGTCATCTTTTAAGCCCTTTTCTGACTCCTAAAACATGAAAATATTGCCGAGCGTTTCTTTTACACTCGTTAAAACGGAATTAAAAGACGGTCCCCTTATAGCTCTTTTCTGACCGTAAAAACAGGAAAAGATTGCTGGGTTTTTGTCGTTTCAAACTCGATACTGGAAATAAAATGACGTGTCCTTGATCGCTTTTTACTTTTCAGGTCAGAGGCACTAATCATGAAAGTACTCCTTGGTCGCAAGATCAAGCGGTTCTCTCAAGTATTATTTTATACTTTTTCGGGCTTGGGAGACACAACTTTACGAAAAAGTTCAACCTGGAGTCTTCTTAAAGTTTTTTCAGACTCTCTAAAAATGAAAAACGCCGAGTTTCTCCTATACTGGACTCGTTAAAATTTCACAGTAAAGGACCTGTTCGATTACAAACAGGAACGGACCACTCCTTCTTAGGGTTTGAATCAAAACTAAGTTGGACTCATTCGAAGGATGAGCTTATAATCAAGCATATGTTATCCTCCTCAAGCTTGTAAAAAATAAAGAGGTACTTGCCAGAAATGGTGGGGGAAAAGAGAGAAAAATGAGCCTATTTGTTATCCTTTGTCTCAGAAGAAGCCTTATTACCACTCTTGAACACGACACTTTGCATTCACCTGGGTTGGGAAATCCGTTGCCTCACAGTTGATCAAACCACATTGAAAGTCTTCAGCCGGGTATTAACTTTGGGTCAAATGTCACCAAGCCATCTGTCGTGTCGTTATGTGTTCAAGAGGTCTCTGCAATAAAACATTCATCTGCAAAATACCAGTCATCAATTTTGACCGTCCCTGAGTCAGTCCTTACAGCTACATTTCTTCAACTTGATCTATGATTTCGTGTTGTGGGCTTGCCTGCAACGGGTCGCTTTCTATCGACATCAGCACATTATCTAGAAAGATGACCTAGGAATCGTCAGTACCTTGAAGTCTGCATGCATCAATGGCAGGTTTCTCGCCTTTGACGACAGTTTACATCATTGACTTTCGATCAAAGGATTCCATGAAATGTTTGACATCAACTCATTCATTCACATCTCATGGATTGTACTGGGTACTTTGAGAACCATTGACATCACTGGTGGTCTCTCTCACACTTGTTAACAGTTTACATCATTGACTGGTAATCAAGTGGTTTCTACCATGTTCGACATCAACTTATTTATTCGCATGGATAGAATCGTACCTGTCGGGAAGTAGAAATCAAGACCCTGGATCTAGTTTCCACCATCCAGGCTGCGAGGAGTTTTGTATTCATTATACAGTAGACTAATCATAAACAGATGGCTGCGCCCATACTATGTCTACAAAAGTCTATGATTATGATGTACTGCAGAATCATTCCTGTATCAGAGCAGTAGATAGTCAATTAGTTAAAGTTTTTAATCTGAGTATGGGAATGCCTACCTCAGCGATGATATGGTCATATATATGTATTTTGTGTTGAATACTTGCAGGTTCCGACTGGGCTCTCCACAAGATAATCCTTGAAATGATAAAGTACTTCACCCTTCCTAGATGATATGAAACCCTTATCTACTACAGGCTTCGCACTTTAGGGGGCAATCTGTTACACTAAAATTTGTCACCATGACTATTTGCAGTTAGTATGGCTCCATCAACTGTCATACTATCCTCCTTGGCAAGCCTCATACCTCTGCTCTCCATGTCAAACTCCAAGAAAGAGAGAAAGTCATTAAAAATCTATATATCTCTGGGTACGCAGTTTCTCTTAGCCTTACCTGCGTGTACGCACCCCAAGTTCACAATACCTGCGTACTTGTACGCTCTGTCTATAAAGCAATGGGTGCGTACTCCTGTAAAGGTCAAAAGGCGCAAGTTTCACTCCAAAAAAGTTACTTGTGGTCATTTCTAGAGCATTCTAGAAGCTTGTTTGACTTGTATGAAGCGCCTCTAGATGGTTCATGTATCCCTACCAAAGAGGAACTTATCCCATCAAGAGGGGAGCTATCCCATCCAAAGAGGGGCTTATCCCATTGATGGTGGACCTGAATAACTTCCTCTAGAGCACTATAAATACAGGCATTGGGCCAAAGGGAGGGGAGGTTGAAAGCTGAACATTCCTAAGGGTAGATGCTGCTGGAATTAGGACTCCCTTGTAAAGCTTGAGAGGAGAGATTCCCATCCTTTCCTAGCTTTATTTGAGAGTGGGTGAGCTGATCAAAGTAAAGGAAAACTCTTGCTGGACCCTAGGAGGGACTTGCACAACACCAAGGCTCAGGTTGTAATGGTTCCTTTTGTTTCCTCTTAATACAAATGAACTCATTTTTCTCAACAGATTGTTATTCATGATTTGTTTCATATACTCCTTGGTCTGTATGATATATATGTATTGTTTTATGAGTTTATCAGGTGCTATTTAATCTTTTGGCTTGTTAGTGAATGCAGGTTTCGAAGAGAAGGAGGAGCTCATCCGGATCGGCGAGGCTGGACTACTACAAAGAGTTGGACTAAAGGTATGTTAAGATCCCCTGATTACTTGTATTCTCAATGCATGTTTAGAGAAAGGTAATGTTTATTTGTCTTGTTTGTCACTAGAAAGATTTTGCTTCTAGGGAGGTCCGTTGTGTTCGCACTATCGACTCTTTCCGCATGACACATAATCTACATATATCTAACATCCTGATGTCTTGCCCACAAGATCCTGTCCTGTAATTCTGTCCCATAAGAACTCATAGTTGCCAAGTGATTCCCCTGTATCTGTCTACTAAGAGCATCTGCCACTCTATTTTATTTACCTTTTATGTACTTGATCTTGAAGTCAAACTCGCTGATTGTGGCCAACCATCTAGCCTACCTGACATTTAGATTTGGTTGGTCAAACAAATACCTCAACCCAATGTGATCACTCATAAGCACAGACCGCATGCCAACAAGATAGTGCCTCCACATCTTCAGTGCATGTATAATTTCTTCCAACTCGAGATCATGCGTGGGATAGTTTTGCTCGTGCTCGTTTAGTTTCAGGGACTCACAACATACCACCTGTCCATCTTGCATAAGGACTCCACCAAGCCCTTTCTTGGAAGCATCTGTACATACCACAAACTCTTTGTCCGGATCTGTAATATGTAGTACTAGTGCATGTGTCAACAACTGCTCGAGCTGCTCAAAACTAGCCTCACACTCTTCAGTCCATTCGAACTTACTACCTTTTCTTTGCAATGATGTAATAGGATAAGTAATCTGCAAGAAATTCGTAATGAACCTCCTATAGTATCCTGCCAAACCCATTAAAAATATCACCTCATCCACACTCTTATGAGCTACCCACTCCATGATGGCCCTTATCTTCTCTGGATCTACTGCAATACCCTCCTTGGAGACAACATCTCCCAAGTAGTGTACCTCAGTCTTGAAGAATCTGCATTTGCTGAGCTTAGTAGACAACTGATGCTCTCTCACCAACCTCAACACAACTGCTAAGTGCTTGCCATGCTCTTCCTCATTCTTAGAATATACCAGTATATCATCAATGAACACAAGAACAAAACTATCCAAATATGGACACAACACACTATTCATCAAAAACATGAATGTGGTTGGATCATTCATTAAGCCAAATGGAACAACAAAAAACTCATAATACCCATACCTGGTCCTTAACGCAATCTTGTATATGTCATCCTCTTTGATGCGTACTTGATGATATCCAGATCTCAAGTCAATCTTCGAGAACATTGTTGCTCCCTTCAGCTGATTGAAAAGGTCATCAATCCTCGGCAAAGGGTACCTGTTCTTGATAGTCACTTTGTTTAAGTGCCTGTAATCAATGCATAATCTGAGAGTACCATATTTCTTCCTCACAAACAATACCAGTGCACCCCAAGGTGATACACTTGGCCTAATGTATCCCTTATACAACATTTCCTTTAGTTGCAACTTTAACTCAACAAACTCAGGTGTGCTCATCCTATACACTATGGCCTTGCTATCTTTTTATCCCATTTTCCTTTGTTCTTTACATCACCTCTTTAGTCTCACTTAGTCTTAGTTCTGCGCTTTGATTGTTCATAGAAATGTCTTAGCTTTCAAATGGCCTCCTCTAATGATCTAGGCTCATTGAATTCAATCCCACCTTTGAATGAAACCATTAATCCACTAATGAATCTCTGAATCTTAGCCTTCTCCTCTATGAGATAAGACACATACCTCAGTAACTCCAAGAACCTACTAGTGTACTCATCATCTGTCATAGAACCCATCTTTAGTTCATAAAATTCTTTTTCTCTATCATCAAAGTACCTTTTTGACAAGTACTTCTTCTTAAATAGTTGCTCAAACTCACTTCAAGAAAAATCTTCCTCTTGAATACACCTAGCATTCTTCACATCTTCCCACCAAATATCTGTTTTACCTTTGATACTGAAGGTAGCTACTCTAGCTTTCATGTTCTTTGAATAATCATGCAACCCAAAGAACTTCCTCATGCCAAGTAACCATGCCTATGCATATTGTGGTTTCTTCATTTCCCCATCAAAAGTAGGTGGCTTTTCTCTCTTAAATTCATCCGGAAAATACCCCTTATCACTCCTCCTATAAGGATGATACCGATGACGATCATAGTTCCTATCTGAATCAGAACTAGAATCATACCTATGTTTATCCCTTCTCCTCTCTAGAGTGTCCAACGATCTACCATATCAGATGGTGTCAAATCTACCTGACTTATGTCTACTACGAGACCTGCTACCATATGCCCCATTAGTTTTGTCCTCCAGCTCAGGACTGATTCGTAGTGGTCCTTGTCACTGTAAATCCAATAAGCTCTAAAGTCTGACTGCATTTACCTCTGCTAACTTTTCCAGTGATTGTATGATTCTGTCATTATCTCCCTTACAACTCCTTATCTCCTCATTTAAACTTCTCAATGTAACTACCAAGTTAGATGGATTCCCAACACCATACTTCTCTTCGGATTTGTAGGGAGAGTCTCTATAGTCAACCATATCGCTAGCCATTTGATATTTCTTCCTACAAGGCATAATATGTCAGATAAACCAATCATAATAAATCACGTAACTAGCATAAATTGGGGAGGATACCTTGTCTGCAAGATCGCCAAATCAGCGTGATACATGTATAACATAATCATAACAACATATAGACATACATAAGTAAATGTATCAACTCATAAACACTACTCTAACTAGGGTCTAATCATCAATGCAAGGCCATATCAGTAATGCATGCTATGACCTCATGCATGAAAAAAACCATTATTCCATTCTACACATTGCCACATGCAACCAACAGTATGCATAAACAATGCCAAGCCAACTACAAATATGCATAACCACATGTAGTCAAACATAATCGATCAGTTCTTGTAATCAACCTACAAGACTGATGCATGTAATCAAAATATTCAAAATGTAACCTAACATACAAGGATGTAAGTATGTACCATGAAATCAACATGTAATAGACATATAATCCCTACATAGTCAGTGACATACTCATTTTAAATACATTTCATGAAATCAATAACAAATTCTCCATGAAAACCATACGACAACCCCTAATCTGACATGAAGCAATTGCAATAAGTATATAAGTGTAAGAGACACACATGCAATTGACATGCATGCATGACCAACACATAGCCCATTCAGTCCGAGGAGTGAACCATGCTTTGATACCACTCTGTAACACCCTCCTCCCACATTTGCCCAAGTAATTGGCTAGCCAGGGCAAACATGCGACGAGAGGCCACTATGATATGATTCGACCTCCTAAGTCACATTAAGGAAGTGGAACCGATGAAAACACACCATACAAACATCCAACATCATCAATAGAACCCTCAAAAGATAAGTCATCCACTGAAACAACTTGTCCCTGGGTACCACTGTTGTTTTAGGTCTCTTAGGCCATAGTCGCTCTCATGCTATGGGCAAGGGAGTGACCAACAACCTAAATTCACTCTCACAGGCTTGCCTACCAGCGATTGTGGACCAAAATTGTCAGTGTTATGCCAAGGACTCTGGGATTTGAGCCACTTTTTCAGGCCTAGAGACCAGGTCACTGCCAAAACTGAATCATCTCTTCATATCAGTAATTTAACATGAAACTAACAACATTAAAGAAAATACTTATCTAAGACCTTGACTGGACCCCTACTAGCCATGGCAGGCATTTTGTCAAACATATCATCGACATGTAATCTACAAGTGTAAATAATAGAGTTAAGTGTAGGGATCTCATACTTATCTGAGAATCGCTATGAACCGTTGTTCCCTTATGCCATTTGTTGCATTATCATCTATTAGGTCATAGACATATTATCCATTCAGATACAAGTAAAAACATGCTGAGAGCCATACATAGTTATTGTCTTAAAATGTGCATATAACCAACATAATAGGAACATTAATACAATAAACATATCCACCATCAAATCCATAAATACATCAGTGCCTTTAACACATGAAAATCAAGGGAATGGATTTCTTATTAATGAATGTAATGAACCAACCAGAGATGGGACTACCATGTTCCACTTGACCATAGAATGGCTCAGCCAAATCACTCTTCATCTATTCACCCTCGTACCATAATCCAAGAATGAATGGGGGATCTCATAGAACAGATGAATCGAAACTCATCCAGGGCTTCCAGAGGCCATCCACCTCAACCCATCAAACAATGATTCCACCTCATGGTCAGACATCACCAAAACCATCACTAGATTGTCCTCCATCCTAGCCATCTAGGGCTCTAGAGCATTTGTTCCAACCAAGGCTCCAAGAATAGTAACTAAACCCACAATTGTCGCTGAGCTCCAGAGCATTTGTCCAACCAAGGCTTCAAGACTAGTAACTCAACCCAAGTTGTTACAAGGCTCCAGAGCGTTTTTCCAACCAAGGCTCCAGGAACTAATAACTCAACCCAAGCTAAGGAAACATGAGAACCAACCAAAACAAAACAAAGAAATAAACCACAATCACCATGGCTATCCATGAAATGGCAAGGCTAGGCAATCCATTATCAATCCAGGCAATCATCCATTCCAATGATAGATCATGAACAAGAATCCACATGCATGTGCCATGCATGTCCAAACTAGTGAAGAAATCATACATGCAACTCGGTACTTGCAAGAAAATATGATGTAAATGTTGATGTCGATGCCTTATTTAACTTTCCTGCTCTTCCTTTTCCTTCTTACTCCAATAATACAAGTGTGGCACACCCACCAAGAGTTCTCCAAGAAAACTCTAAGTATTTAAGAGTATGAGAGAGAGAATAATGAGAGAGAGCTCCAACACTGAACTGACAAAAGGTTACCAACTCATCCTCATAAGTCTTTTTATGAATGAGGCCTTTATTTTTCTTAATTTTCCATTATTTTCCTTCATTTTACTCCTCACATTCAACCTATGACCTTTTACCTCATTTTTCTCCTAATTTCCATTATTTTCATAAATAATTTTGCCAAAATTCCTTTTAATGCCTTAGCCATTGCCTTTGCCAATTTCCTTAGTCATAAACAACCAAATGAACACCCTCTAGGATGTCTTGCCCAACATTCAACTTGGAATAAGTGTCCCAGTTATCCGTGGTTATTGTTTTTAACATTTATTACATGGAATTTTCACCATGGATGTTACAATTTATAAGGATGATATGTAGTGCTATAAAATATTCAATATCTTTATTTTTTATCCAAGATCTGAAACTGTCCTCCAATCCTGTTCCTGACCAAGTTCCTTTGATGTCCAATACATGGAAGACAAATGATGTGACTTTTCTTGTATAGGAGCAAGAGAGAAATATGTGAGATACATCACTTGATGATTTTCATAATGTGAAAAGGCTTAGTCTTACCATCCCCTTTTGTTGATATTTCCCCATGTGAGTAGTTTGTTGAATGCTGTTAGCTAAAGAGTTAATTTATTTTTCAATGGAGAGTGTAAATTCCATAGAGGATCCCACCACCATCTTTTGGAGTATGCGAAAATCGTTGTTCAATGTGTGCTTCATATCCCATTTTGGCTATGAAGTCCCCATTTCTAGGTTCTTTGACCAAACCAAGTCATCATCTAAGTCATAGCTCAACAAGATGAAATTGAAGGTTGAGATTCTAATGTATCTTTTCCATTCTATTGCTTCTTTTCCTATAATACTTGGATTGGAAACATTTTCCATCCTAACTCTCCCCATTCTTGCAAAGACTAAACCTTGGTAGCTAAGAGCATATAGACACTTGAGAGGTGAAGGAAATCAACAAGGGTGTTAGACAGAGTGAAGTCTTCCCTTCCTCTAAGTCAAGGGTCTAGACCTAATTTAACCCGTTGGACATTTCCATCTCACCAAATGCTCCAAGAGCTAATGAGTGAGAAGGAAAGAACAAGGGGTTTCCAAGTATTTGAGCCTTTGGAGGATTTTATTAAAAGACAAAACCAATAAGAGAAAGAGATATCTGGAAGATATTTGGCTTAGAGACAATTACCCCAAAGAGAGGAGTTGTGTGATGATCTCCAAAGGCTTATGGATAGTAGAGCTTTGTTGAAGGTGTATATGTTTTTGAAGCCCCATTCCCCCCAAGAATTTTGGCAAGTCTAATATTTCCCATTTTATTAGGGGGATACCTCTAGCATGTTTGTTCCCTAACCAGAGAAAATGGAAACACTCTTTCTTGCTTTTTGTGAGGATTCCCTTTTTGACATACTATATAGAGCACCAGTTGATTGAGATTCTCTCAAGGACTACTCTTCCTCCTTAAGAGAGAAGTTTGTTTGCCCAAAAATTTATGTAGGGGTCAAATTTTTGAAATAACCAAATCCAGTCAACGAAGTGGTATCTAAGAGGATTGAGGAAAAAACCAAGGTATTTAAAGCCTTCATCCAAGGAGGAGATAGGGAAGAAGAAAATTTGACTAATTTAATGGGAGATAGGGATATATAGGAGGTGAGGGATCAAGCAATATTTGTTAGGGTTGATTTAGATACTAGATGCTTACCAAAAAAAGGAAATGGGAGCATTTGAGGGTAAGGAGGGAATTTGGAATTCCTTAAGAGAAGATGAGGATGTCGTTAACAAAAATAAGGTGAGTGATACACTAGAGGGGTGCCTCTTTGATTCCTTTGATATGATATTCAGATCTGGCCTACTTGATGATGTTTCTAAGAGCCTTAGCTACAAAAAGAAAAAGGACAATGGAGAGGGGGCATCCTTATTGAAGATCCCAAGTGGATTTGAATAAAGGGAAAGATAAGTCGTTGAACAAAATAATGAAAGAAGTATGTTGCAAACACCCCATGATCCATTTAATGGTTAGGAGTCCCACACCCAAATTATGAAGAACCAGTCTGAGTAAAGTATAATTTACTTTATTCAAGGCCTTATATAGGTCCAAATTAAGGAAAAGGGAAAAAATATTCTTGGATTTGATGGAATGTAAGGGTGTCTTGTGTAATATAGATCACATCGTGAATTTCTCTATTGTTCACGAACTCAAATTGCTGATTAGAAACAATTTCATGGAAAATTCACTTTATACATTGGGAAATTACTTTTGAGATGATCTTATAGATAACATTGCAACAAAAGATAGGTCTAAAATCATCAAAATTAGTCACGCCATTCTTTTGGGAATGAGAGCTAAAAAGGTGTAATTTAAGGCTCCCAATATTTTCCCTGAGCATTGGTATTCCTGGACTGATTTTAAGTAAGTCATCCTTAATGAGATAAAACAATTCCAGGTAGAATTCAACTGGGAGACCATGTTGAATTTTCTACAAGATGTAGTCAAATTGAAAGAAAAACCATTGAAGTCAGCCGAAGAGATAATATTCAACAACATGGCTAGTTTTTTTTCTCTTGTCAAAGTGGCACCAAGTCTTAGATTGGAAGATAGGTTGGATGGTGCCACAAATTTCAGATCTTGGAAGACTGGTATACTTCTTATCTTGGAAGAAAATTAGCCTCAATATAATAAGGAGGAAATTATTACAAATCTATAGGGAGTTGGGGAGAAAGCCAAGTAGAGGAAGTCAAAGGAAAATTTTTTTGTCTCTACTCTATTACCTATAACAATGATGTTTGGTTTATGGACAATGGTTCTTCTAGGCACATGATTTATTTTTTATATTCTCTCTCAGATTTGATAGAGAGGGATTCTGCATTGTAGGTGGAACTTGGAGATAATTTTAGGTATGTAGTGAAAGGAGTTGGGTCAGTTTTGTTTCAGCTAGATTTTAGAGATTCTATACACACGAGAGATGTTTTATATATACTAGGGTTGAAGAAGAACCTGCTCTCTATCTCAACATTGGAGGATAGAGGTTACAAAGTTACATTCATTAATCTTAGGTTCTTGTATGGCCTAAGGGTTTGAGTATAGACTCAGCGGAAGTGATTGATGTTCGTGACGGAGGACTCTAGAAATTGATAGAACGACCACCCTATGCATGGGTATCAATTTATGTGACTCATGGCATTGGATATTTACACATCTATATTATAGGAAAACGTTAGATCGAGGCTAGTCAAGATGTTACTTTTGATGAGGAGGTAGCATTCATGAGAGTCCCACATGGATATTGTGATGAGTCGTCCATATGGCAACATTTTACTTACTAAATATCCATTTTCTCCTAAATGCTTTACAATCTTCTGCCCTTAACCATCTCTAATCTTGTCATATATCATTGTAGGTATATATATATATATATATATATATATATATATATATATATATATATATATATATATATATATATATATATATATATATATATATATATATATATATATATATATATATATATATATATATATATATATATATATATATATATGTTTATTCACTTTAGTTCTTTGTCTCTTTTGCTTGAATCAAATGATTAAAGGATTGTTAAGATGTGTATGCATATGAGTTTACGCCGTCGTTGCATATATAAATAACGGTATTTAAAGAAAGGTTTGACCAAGTGATAAAAAATTTAGATGTTTTATCTACTAGGCAAGTTTTGGTGTCATGCTACAACCATGTGTCGATAGGACAATATTCATATTATTTTTGTGGTAAGAGGATATTACCACCTTGACCAAGTTAATAAGCCATTCAAGAATGAGCACACATGTTAGATGGATGTGGCGATGACTCCAGGAAGCACAATTGTGAAATATTATGGACATAGTTAAGTCACTTATGGACTTTCGAGAGTTTTGGTTTGTTAGTTCAACAACCCGAGCACATGAAGATACTATATGCAAGCTTGATTATAATTTTAAATTTTTATTGCTTTAAGATCGATGGAATATCTCTAATATTCTGACCCATAGCTAACATTTTGAGCATTTATAACCAAATCTTTTTCGCAATTCCCATCAATTTGTTGGTTCGTGGAAGCTTACAGTCCGTTGAAGAAAATTTGATCCATTTGATGTGGATGGTTCTGAAATTTTACAAGGTTTTCGAACAAGTATATCCATTTGAGGTCGAGAATAACATATTTTGTTTAGATCGTGTTTGAAATTGATAGACAAATTTTAACCAATTTCTATTTTTCATTGTTGATTAGTTTTCTCAGTGAACCAAAATCTGTGTGTTTAATTTTAGAATATATGAATCCTATATATGTATGTAAGCAGTCTAAGTGTAGGGATGATGGTGTTCTGATATTTTGTCTGCACAATAAATTAAGACCACTTTATGTGTGTAACTGGTGGGAGTTCTCAATCTTTGCTTTGTGCTTTCGTATGTGCTTTGTGATTTATTAAGCACATGTGCTGAGCATTTAGATAGTATAAAGGCATAGGTCGAGCCTTGATTAGGGCTAAATCAAGGCGTCAGACTTGTTCCCATAGTTCTTTATCATTTATTTTCAAGTAGTTAATATTGTTATTTCGAATCATAGTTGTTGTTGTCACTCACTCCTTCATCAGTCACTAGTTGCTTCCAAAGCCAAATAGAAGTGATGTTTGATACCAAAACCTAAGACATGAAAGCTATTTAAGCTTGACGGGACCCACTCCATTACATAGTTCTCGGAAAAATCTTTCCGATGGTATATGGAAGTCCAAAAATGGACTCCTAGGGTAGAAATTAAAGCATGTTGAAGAATCCCTTTGGAAAGCCCAATAAATGAGAAAAAATGGCTAAGTGTTGAAGAAAAATCACAATGGGGGCTTGGGACGGTTGATCACAATAGCATATCGGCCATCGATGGGGTCAAGGTCTCACTCTTAAGGCTTATAGGTGGATGCAAAGGCCGATTGCGATTTATCGATGCAATCACCGGGGAGGGCCAATAAAGGCCTAACACAGGAAATGACTACAAAACAGGGTCGGGTGGGCCCTTTTCTCTCTCCTCCTTGGGGTACACGTGTCGAGCCATAAGAAATATCACACATCAACCATCAAAAAAGGAAAAGGGCCCTCACTTAAGAGATATCAGCGGTTCCATCAACCGATTACGATTTTCGATTTCTCACTATTTCATCGGGGGAGGGGCGATGAAGGCTGACACATGAAAGGCATGACAAAACAGGGTCGAGCAAGCCATTTTCTCTCTCCTCCAGGAGACCACGTGGAAGCCTCTGACTGGTCCATTGAGCTGACCTGGAAGCTGACGTCAGTGATGATGTGGCAGGTACAGAAGATGATGTGGTAGGTGGACATGTGGCACTCATTTTTGGAATTTTTAAGGGTCTTATGGGGCTGTTTTCGGGTGCCACGTGGCACCACCCATAGGAGGACATGTGGAAGTGATGACATCGGCAATGACATCAATAGGTTATCAACAATTGGTGATCACAAGTGTCAAGGGGTAAAGAAATAAGACCATAGACAGGCGTCGATTGCGATTTGCGGGATTTTCCCCTGGACACGATAAAAGATATAAAGCCAGGTTTATAAATACCCCGTGTCCAGACTACGGGAACGCTCTGATGGAAAAGGGAAAATAAGGTTAAAGCGCTGATATGCGGGAAAAAAGAAATACAAAGGAAAAGGTCACCAAGACACACGCCGACAACCTTAGCGTCTAAGGGCTCAACACTAGGTCTCAGCCCCCAGTCATATGAGTAAAGCCACAAAAATAGGATGTAATAAGGGGGCTAAGGGGGTAAATCAAAAGTGCCACTTGTTTTTTTTGTTTTAAATGATTAAAAAACCTATGGTCATGGTGTGACGAGAGCACCATTACAGAGATTTTAGATGGGAAGATAGGCCGACAACTACGATAGTTAATGAAGCATGGCGCAGCTGTAGAGCAGTATGGGTGGAACTCAAGAGGACTTAATGGCATGAAATGGTGCCCCATACCTCTACACAGAGAAGGACAACTTGGGCACACACCTTTCCCATTTCGCTCCCTACTCCACCGAACAGGTCACTTAGGCAGTTAAGGTAGAATTGACAGAAATCGGCCTAGAAACAATGAACCACCTCAAGTAGCTGAAAAAAGCAAGATGACAATAGGGACATGGCTCTATCTAAGGCCTCCACTCAAATAGAAAGGGGACACCTCCTCCTTCCTCTCTCAATCTTCTTTCTCTGTGCATTTATTTCTGTATTTTTCCAAGAAGGGATTCGATCCCTATTGTAATCTTTAAGTAGGTGGTAGCAGAGCCTTACAGAGCCGGGACAGCTAGTCTAGCATGACAGTTGGGGGCTCGGGCTCAGATATTTTGATTGTAACTCAAATCTCTCCCCCTCTTCTTATAAATAGGGGGATGAAATCTATAACAAGGGTTTTGGTTCCAAAATTTCTCCCCTGTGAGGGTTGGATTTTGTGATACCATTTTTGGCTCATATATTTGTAAGTGCATGACTTGTATTTCAAACTGTGTTACTTCACACAGGAAAATCTTTCAAACATAGCAAAGAAATGGTGGTGATTCCCCCTTCTAAGTATTACAGTATGTTATCCTCCTATTAATTCCATTATGTTCATATTCTTCTTTGCATGTGTGCTACAATAGCTGGTAGAAATTATTTCATGCTTCCTTATAGATCCATGTGTGTTGATTTATTAATGCATAATGCCTGTATGAAGGGCTAAATTATATATTTAAACTACTTTATAAGAATCATAGCACCCATCCTCTCTTCAGCCCATTATTTTTGCTTATAACTCAAACAAGTGTAGAATTTCCCATTGCTTGCGGCTCTATGTTTTCAACATAGAACTCTGGATGTTTTGGGATCTATATGATGAGTTATGATTTCTCCTAATCCTCTTTCATCTACTCAAAAAATCCTATTAAGTTGTAATCCCCTTTGAAGTAATTGGTCCCCGTTGTTCTATGTGATACTACTAGGAACTGTGTGTGTGAGGGAGTACATGAAATCCATAACTCATTACATGTGGAGAAATGAACCAAGACCTTCCTTTTATTTTCTTTTATTTACGTGACAATTGGAGTGTTGAAACCCCTCACATATAACCTTACAAGCACTCATCTATTTAATATGTCCTAGGCATTGGTCTACAATCAACCCAAAGGCTGTCTCTAGGGATATTTCTTGTCTCATGTTGCACTTGTGTTGCATGGTGCAAGATTTAGCCACAACATCTTTCTGGCATCGTTGCCAGGGAACGCATTAGAATTTTTTTCCCTAGGTATGACAAAACATTTCATTTCCTCTGTTAGGTGAGCATAGGAAGTGTGGGTTAAAGGTCTCTCATCTTGGTGACTCCACTGTCAATTCTATGGAAAAAATCCTGGCGATTCCCCTGCCCATATTTCTATTTCATCATCCTAGCTTTCAAGCAGCCTCGTACTCACTCTGATGCTACAACAGCTTAAAACCCCCCCTACCTTTGAAGCTGAAATCAATCATATAGGGAGGTTTTCAAGATGGCCCTTCCCACATTTCTGGCCAACAAATTTGCCCCACTGGATATCTCTTCTATTGCTAGTTCTCCCCATCATGTCTCTTCATTTCATGAGTGGGATAACTATTTGCTTAGATTCAGTGGGAACATAGAGAGAAGGCCTGACCAACACCTAAAAGAGTTTCACAAATGCATGGAGCAACAAGGCATTTTCTTTGAAGATGTAAAAATGAAGTTGTTCATGTATTCCTTAGAAGAAGGTTCTAGAGTCTGGTACAAAACACTACCTCATAGCATCATATCTTCCTTGAAATATTTTCATACATCATTCCATCAATATTACAAAATGTTTTACCCCTTGAATGCTTTATTTGAAGATTTCTACACACCTCTTAATGATGACGACATTCCCGAGGTTGAATACCTTGCTAAAGATGTTTGCGAAGCTCCACTCCAAGAAAAAATCTACTTTCATCAAGAAGCATCACCCAATGAGATAGAAAGTGAAGAAGGAGATATCATTGAGCTGCCAACAAACCCTTAGGGGTCAGATTCAGCCAAACTGGATGTTTCTCTTTCCTTTGATAAATATGACTCTGCTAGAGAGTTAAGTGATGTAGAGCCACCACGCTTCCAGTCAGGGGAAGCTGCACAAGAAGAGGAAGCCCATCAGGAAGTCAATGAAGAGCCTCTAGTTTTCAATTCTCATCTTCACCTGGAGAACAAGACCAAGACCCTCCTCCAAAGAATGATTCATATTACCAAGAGGAGGAGGAAATGGTCATGGAGGTTTAGAAGGAGCCGTTTGCCAACAAGTGGAGAAAAAGATCCCAGCAGCAAGATTTTCTTGAAAAGGATGAAGTTGAGGAGTTGAACGATGATTGTAGCTACCCTGGCCAAGAGGATATCGTCCAGAAGACTTCTCATGAAAAGGAGGCAACTACAAATTTTCCTTGTTAATTCCATGAACCTGTGGTTGAGTACATGAGAAGTTTCTTAAGTCAGCAGCAATGGTTGTGTCTAGAGCATGATTCAAGCTTTTCATTTGCAAATTTTTCATGTTGCATGCCTATTTTAGCCTCTCTTTTTAAGCAATATGAAGGTATGTGGTCTAGTACTCTTATGCTAGCCTGGGTCTATTGGAGATTTGAACATGCTTACCTTAATTAAGTATTGTGCATAAGTAGGATTGTACATAAATAAGATCACCAGCTGAGCATTTACTTTTCAGTTGTTAGAATTTTTATTTTTGTAGTTTAGAGTAAGGAGGAAAGTCCCATGGATATTTTGTAGATTATAAAGATGAATTTGTTACTGACTCCATGCCCAATGGTGAAGTATACAGTTCTGCAGGTTCTCAACACCTTGCAAGAAAGGCACTATCCCCAGTAGGAGCCAATGTTGTCACTCACTGCTTCATCAGTGACTAGTTGCTTCCAACGCCAAATAGCAATGATGTTTGATGCCAAACTATGAGACATAGAAGTTATCCGAGCTTGAAGGGACCCACACCATTGCGTAGTTCTCGGAAAAAGATTTCTTATGGTATATGGAAGTCCAAAAATGGACTCCTGGGGTAGAAATTAAAGCATGTTGAAGAATCCCTTTGGAAAGCCCATCAAACGAGAAAAATGGCTAAGTGTTGAACCAAAATCGCAATCGGGGCTCATCACAATCACATATCAGCCATCAACGGGGTCAAAGTATCACTCTTAAGGCTTATTGGTGGATGTGAAGGTCGATTGAGATTTATCGCTGCAATCATCAGGGAGGGCCGATAAAGGCCTAACACAGGAAATTCCTGCAAAACAGGGTCGGGCGGGCCCTTTTCTCTCTCCTCTGTGGGGTATACGTGTTGGGCCACAAGAAATATTGCACATTAGCCATCAGGGAAGGAAAAGGGCTCCCACTTAAGAGATATCGATGATTCCATCAGCGATTGAGATTTGCGATTTCTCACTGTTTCACTAAGGGAGGGTCGATGAAGACTAACACAGGAAAGGCATGACAAAGCAGGGTCGAGCGAGCCCTTTTCTCTCTCCTCCAAGAGACCATGTAGAGGCCTCTGATTGGTTCACTGAGCTGACTTGGCAGCTGATGTCAATGATGATGTGGCAGGTACAGAAGATAACGTGGTAGGAGGACACGTGGCACTCATTTTTGGCATTTTCAGGGGTCCTATGGGGCTGTTTTTGGGTGCCACGTGGCACCATCCACAGGGTGACATGTGGCAGTGATGACATCAGTAGGTTATCAGCAATTGGCAATCACAAGTGTTAAGGGGTAAAGAGCTAAGGCAATAGAGAGGCGTCAATTGCGATTTGCGGGACTTTCCTTCGGACATGATAAAAGATTAAAAGACGGGTTTATAACTATGGGCACGCTCCGATGGAAAATGGAAAAGCAAGTGTCATGCGGAAAGAGTCAATTTTGCGGACAAAACCGACCTCCCTAGAAACTAAGGCTTTTCTAGTGACAAACAAAACAATCAAGCACTATCTTTCCTTAAATATGCATTTAAAATAAAAGCAACCAGGTGTTTAAGGCTTACCTTTAGTCCAACGCTATTTGTAGCGGCCAAGTCTCTTCGATCCAGATGAGCTCCTCTCCTTGAAGCCTGCATACACAAACAAGCAAATGATTACATAGCACCTGAATAACTCATATAATAAAACATATTCATCATAAAGACCAAAGAGTTTATGAAACAAATTATATATAACAACTTGTTGAGAAAAATGAACTTAATTGTATTAATTGGAAACAAAAGAAACCTTACAACCAACGCCTTGGTGTTGTGCAGGTCCCTCCCAGGGTCCAGCAAGAGTTCTCCTCTACTTTGATCAGCTCACCCACTTCCAAATGAAGCTAAGAAAGGAATGTGATCTCTCCTCTCAAGCTCTATAAGGGAGTCCTAATTTCAGCAGCATCTACCCTTAGGAATGTTCAGCTTTCAACCTCTCTTGCCTCTGGCCCAATGCTTGTATTTATAATGCTTTGGAGGAAGTTAAATAGGTCCACCATCAATGGGATAAGCCCCTCTTTCAAAGGGATAGCTCCCCTCTTCATGGGATAAGTTCCTCTTTCATTGGGATGCATGAACCATCTAGAGGCACTCAATCCACGTCAAACCATCTTCTAGAATGCTCTAGAATCGATCGCAAGTAAGTTCTTTGAAGTAAAACTTGCGCCTTTTGACTTTTACAGGGGTACGCACCCACCCCTTTACAGACAGAGCGTACAAGTACGCAGGTATTATGTACTCGAGGTGCGGGCCCGCAGGTAAGAGTAAGAGAAAGTGCGGAACCAGAGTTATATTGATTTTTAAAGGCTTTCTCTCTTTTTTGGAGTTTGACATGAGGAGCAGAGGTATAAGACTTGCCAAGGAGGATACTATGGTTATTGATGGAGCCATACTGACTGCAAATAGTCATGGTGACAAATTTTAGTGTAACAGATTGCCCCCTAAAGTGCGAGGTCTGTAGTAGATCAGGGTTTTATATCATCTAGGAAGGGTGAAGCACTTTATCATTTCGAGGATTATCTTGTGGAGAGCCCAGTCGGAACCTGCAAATATTCAACACAAAATACATATATGAGATCATATCATCGCTGAGGTAGGCATTCCCATACTCAGATCAAAAACTTAACTAACAAACTAACTTTCCTCTGATATAGGAATGATTTCGCAATACATCATAATCATAGACACATGTAGACACAGTATGGATGCAGCCATCTGTTTATAATTAGTCTACTATATAATGAATACAAAACTCCTCGCAGCCTGGATGGCGGAAACTAGATCCAGGGTCTTCATTTCTGCTTCCCGAAATAGTACGATTCTATCCATGCGAATAAATGAGTTGATGTCGAACATGGTAGAAACCACTTGATTACCAGTCAATGATGTAAATTGTTAACAAGTGTGAGAGAGACCACCAGTGATGTCAATGGCTCTCAAAGTACCCAGTACAATCCATGAGATGTGAATGAATGTGTTGATGTCGAACATGTCACAGAATCCCTTGATCGAAGGTCATTGATGTAACCTGTCGTCAAAGGCGAGAAACCTGCCATTGAGGCATGCAGATCCCAAGGTACTGATGATTTCTAGATCATCTTTCTAGATAATGAACTGAAGTCGATAGAAAGCGATCCGTTGCAGGCAAGCCCACAACACGAAATCATAGATCAAGTTGAAGAAATGTAGCTGTAAGGACTGACTCAGGGATGGTCAAGATGGATGACAGATATTTTGCAGATGAATGGTTTATTTGCAAGACTCCTCTTGAACACATAACGACACTACAGATGGCTTGGTGACAATTATCCCAAAGTTAATACCCTGAAACCGGCTGAAGACTTTCAATGTGGTTTGATCAACTGTTAGGCAAAGGATTTCCCAACCCAGGTGAATGAAAAGTGTCGTGTTCAAGAGTGGTGATAAGGTTTTTCCAAGACAAAGTATAACAAATAGGGTCATTTTCCTCTCTTTTCCCCCACCATTTCTGGCAAGTACCTCTTTATTTTTTACAAGCTTGAGGAGGATAACATTTGCTTGATTATAAGCTCATCCTTCGGATGAGTCCAACTTAGTTTAGATTCGAACCCTAAGAAGGAGTGGTCCGTTCCTGTTTGTAATTGAACAGGTCCTTTACTGTCAAATTTTAACGAGCCCAGTATAGGAGAAACTCGGCGTTTTTCAATTTTAGAGAGTCTGAAAAACTTAAGGAGACTCCAGGGTTGACCTTTTTCGTAAATTTGTGTCTCCCAAGCCCGAAAAAGTATAAAATAATACTTGAGAGAACCTCTTGATCTTTACGACCAAGGAGTACTTTCATAATTAGTGTCTCTGATCTGAAAAGTAAAAAGCGACCAAAGACATGTCGTTTTATTACCAATATCGAATTTGAAACAACAAAAATCCGGCAATCTTTTCGTGTTTTTTCGGTCAGAAAAGGGCTGTAAGAGGACCGTCTTTTTAGTTCTGTTTTAACGAGCTAAAAAGAAAACTCGGCAATCTTTTCACATTTTAGGAGTCAGAAAAGAGCTTAAAGATGACTCTGAGGTTGACACAGGAAAAGAACTATCCTTAAACCCTTGTTTCATTTTTTAAACGAGCTTGACACAAGATAAGGAACTATGCTCATAACTACTCTCTACAATCTACCTAACAAGGAACTATACTCTAAAAAACCTTGATTCATTTTTTAACGAGCTTGACACAAGACAAAGAACTATGCTCTAAAATCCTTGATTCATTTTTTAATGAGCTTGACACAAGACAAGGAACTATGCTCATAACTACTCTCTACAATCTACCTACTTAACCTACCCTTGTTTCATTTTTTAATGAGCTTGACACAAGACAAGGAACTATGCTCAAGACTCCTTGTTTCATTTTTTAACGAGCTTGACACAAGACAAGGAACTATGCTCCAGAAGTTCGCATGCCCCCAGCATAATGATGCAAAGCAAGGTACATGCCCCCCAAGCTTCATTGCATTCAACCAGGTGGATGGAATGAAGGTTTACTTTCAATATTTAACTTGAAAAGGGAGTTGTTTCATTTTTAAGGAGGTTGACACAAGAAAAGAACTATCCTTATACCTGATTCATTTTGTAACGAGGTTGACTCAGTAACAGGAACTATCCTCAAATAACTGATTCATTTTTTAACGAGGTTGACACAGGAAAAGAACTGTCCTCATGGCAGCCTGTTTCATTTTTTAACGAGGTTGATACAGGAAAAAACTATCCTCGCGCTCACTGATCATGGCTTCCAACTGGAAGAAAGACATGTCAATGGACACACCTTGATCATGGCTTCCAAGAGGTCTTCATCAGAAGGAAGAATAGTTCTCTCGAAGGAACACATGTCAAGGGACTCAAAAGGGATAAGAACATCACGTTCAAATAATCCCATGGAGTTTTCCATGTCAATTACCGGATCTAAATCAAAGGAAGATGAGCAAACAGTGGGAGGCTCACGTGCGTCGGTAACTGAAAACATGGGACCAATTGCCACATAATTAACCCGTGGCGGGGTAGATACCACTTTAGAAGCAGGAACATTTAGGGGTGTCATATTATTGGTAGTTGAAACAAGACTAGGGAATGAAAGCTGGTCTACAGTCACAATACTTCCATTGTGAGGGAAAGACATCACGCGAAAGAGTGTCGATACGACAGCTTTCATTGCATAAACATAGTCTCGCCCAAGGAGTAAATTGAAATCCAAAGGACCTCGAACTACCATAAGATCAATATAGACAGTTTTACCTTCCAAGGTAATAGAAAACTTAGGAAGGATCCCTAAAGGTTCACTAATGGTTCTGTTAAAAGCTTTCAGATTCTGCGTAATAGGTGCAAGCTGAGGGGAACCCAAAGCTTTCCAAGCAGTTGAGGATAAAATACTAACAGAAGCACCTTCATCTACCTGTGTGCGGTGCATGTCCCTACCATCAGCCTTGACAATGATTTGGAAAGGGATGGAGGAGGGAAGACGAGGTTCTGTCAGTCTATTCCAATCAAAGGAAAAGACCTCAGTACTTGGAGGGGGTTCTGTAGAAACAGGTGAAATGCCCCTCGGCATAGAAGAATCTGATGTAACAAGAAGAACCTAAGCGATATGAAGTTCACTCTCTAAAGGGAAAGTGGGATCGACTGAATGTGAAATTGAATCGACCACTTGATCAACTAATGGATCATCAACCTAAGTGACATGAGTTTCACTCTCCAATGGAAGAGTGTGATCGACTGTACTTGAAATTAGATCAATCACTCCGTCAGTTGACGGTAGGTTGGGAGAAAGTTTACGGTAACCAGTTGGAAATTCTTGTTGTGGAACAGTAAGGTTTTCCAACAATTTTTAGGCTTCATCCATGTGAGGGCAAATGTGAGTTTGATGACTCCCTTTGCATAACTTACAAGGAAACCTAACTTTACCTTTTTTCCCAGGAACCTGACTATCACTGGTTGATGCATCAATGGAAAGTTGATGAGATTTTCCTGACCATACTTCCAAGACCTTTGGAATACCAGGACAATTGACAAGGAAGTGGTCACCCTTACAAAGCCTGCAAGGGTATTTGGGTTTACGATGCATGTCGGAGTTTTCCTCAACACAACTAACACTTACAGTCATGGTTGGTTGGTTGACTTCTTTCTTATCTTGCTTCTTCTTCTTCTTCTTCTTCTTCTTCTTCCCTTTCTTCTTCTTCTTAGCCACCTGGTTACTAGCATCGAGGCTTTTACCAAGCGAAGAGGAAGAAATGGAGGAAGAAAAATTAGGCGAAGAAGGCAAAGGGTCAAAAGAAGGTTGGTGATGTTGAGATGGTGAACTCTGTTGAGGTGAAGCATTCGGTTGAGGTGGAACAATTGGAGTATTTTGGGCCAACGAAGTTGAAAATAACCATATCGGTAATCCTATTGTAAATCTAGGTAATGACAAAGTAGCCATATAAGGAGGACCAACATTTCCAAAGAAAGGAAAAGTACTAGGATCCTCGTTAAGAGGGGTTCCTAGGTTGGTAAATTCCGGAACAGTTGCCATTATATTCAACTTCAGTGAATTTAAAACTAAAATTAACAATTAACAATTCACACCTAACAATTAAAATTCACAATTCACACCTATGGTCTCTAAAAGTAAAAACAAACAAATTAACACGCACTATCAAATCTAGGGGTCAAACCACACACAAACAGTAACTTTCCATACCGAAAACACTAGTTGGTGATGAAATCCAACGTCGCAGAATTCAATACAGAAATAGTGGTTGGAACAGTTACCCCGACAACCTGCTTAATGAATAGACTGGCACAAGTTTCTCCACTAAACCGTCTCGAGTGAAGAGAACCCCCCAGAAAATCCAAGTGAGTCTAGCCGACGTCTGCTCCAGATACAGTGGGATCTTCCCACCACTATCACCTTAGGAAGAATCCTAAAGAATATGGTCACTAAGGTTACCAACCGAAACAAATATACCTGGGGGAACAGTCTACGATCCGATATGCACGCAAGGGCAAAGTAGCAAGCTCAATCCCCTTGTCGGCTCCTTGACAATAATCCAAGGTTTACCGACAAGTGACCCCAGGCTCCTCGACAATGGTTAATCCGAGGTTTACCGTTTGTAGTACGTGCATATCTGGTGTCGTTCCCAATGAAGGAGGATTGATCCCCTCACTGGTTCGGACACGATCTCGTGCTTCTCCTTTAAGAGGAGCTTTCCCAGAGTATAAATGCAACAATTGGATTTCTTCCTACCACAAGATATAGCTACTTGTTTGTTTTACTGTCTTGGAGAGTTAATTACTCCCTACTCCAAGACACTAGCCTAAGCTATGTTGGTGTATCAGAGCCCTAGTAAATAAAAATATTACTAGATGAATTTTAATTAAGCGTTGTGTTATTAAGGCTGTTATTACTCAAATGGGTAAATGGATACGAAACCAATGGTGTTATGACCCAACTCAAAACTGAATGCAATCGAATATGATAATGTAATCTTTTCAATTCGATGAATCCTAACTAAAGTAAGGAGAGAGTTTCCATTCACTTCCAACAATGCAAAAAATTGATCACTAAGAGAAAATATAAAAAATTCTCTAATGCACTAATTTCATCAAGAAAAACTAATGCAAATCAATTCCAAAATAGTTATTTTTATTTTTATTTTTATTTTTATGTGTTAAAGAACAAGCATAAAAATATGTAAATTCAAATCAAAGAAAGCTGATCTAAATCTACGATTGATTTTTCAAAATGTGAACTATGCAATTGTAATCTATGCACAATTCATTTGAAAAGTATGCAAATGTAATCTATGCACTTTTTTCATTCATATTCTGAAAATGAGAATTCTAATTATGCAAATGTGATCTATGCAAGAGAATTCTCAAACACAAGATGATTCTAATGTAATCTAAGAACCAATCAAGTGCAAGTCAAGAAAATTGGGTGAGAGTTCCAAAGATCAAAAATAAAAACACTCAAAGGCGATTAACACTCATACACAATTTAGCCCCCCCCCCCAGCGAATGAGGGGGAAATTTTTTTTTGCAAAAACAAAAGCAAAAAGATGCAAAATTGTGAAAAGACTGAGACAAACCTCCAAGTAATGACCAAAGGAAATCAAATTAAGAATTTCTCAAAAAAGAGACTCAAAACACCCAATTGATAAAAGCTTAAAGCAGGAATGCCAATGAAATTAACCAAGGAAAGTTTCTGACAAGTCACATGCAGGTCTGGGCAGTGGCTAAAAACCTATAAACAAATTCTAAACTGATAAAAAGAAGAAAATTTAAAATTTCTCAAAATTTTGACAGGGTACGCAGGCAGCCTGTTTACACAGGTGCGGTCACGCTCTGTGCACAAAGCAAAAGTGCGTACAGGTACGCACTGTGCTTAACTCAGAGGGTGCGTACCTCTCCCAAAACTATGAAAAATAAAAACTAACTCAAAATTAACTAAATTCACCCAATCCCACAATCATCAAGTCAAAAACAGAAACAAATCAACGTTTCTCAAATCAAAGTATCAATCAAAAGAGAAATCAATCAAATCCATGGATTCCCCAGTGGAGTCGCCATTTTGTCATGCGGAAAGAGTCAATTTTGCGGACAAAACCGACCTCCCTAGAAACTAAGGCTTTTCTAGTGACAAACAAAACAATCAAGCACTATCTTTCCCTAAATATGCATTTAAAATAAAAGCAACCAGGTGTTTAAGGCTTACCTTTAGTCCAACGCTGTTTGTAGCGGCCAAGTCTCTTTGATCCAGATGAGCTCCTCTCCTTGAAGCCTGCATACACAAACAAGCAAACGATTACATAGCACCTAAATAACTCATATAATAAAACATATTCATCATAAAGACCAAAGAGTTTATGAAACAAATTATATATAACAACTTGTTGAGAAAAATGAACTTAATTGTATTAATTGGAAACAAAAGAAACCTTACAACCAACGCCTTGGTGTTGTGCAGGTCCCTCCCAGGGTCCAGCAAGAGTTCTCCTCTACTTTGATCAACTCACCCACTTCCAAATGAAGTTAAGAAAGGAATGTGATCTCTCCTCTCAAGCTCTATAAGGGAGTCCTAATTTCAGCAGCATCTACCCTTAGGAATGTTCAGCTTTCAACCTCTCTTGCCTCTGGCCCAATGCCTGTATTTATAATGCTTTGGAGGAAGTTAAACAGGTCCACCATCAATGGGATAAGCCCCTCTTTCAAAGGGATAGCTCCCCTCTTCATGGGATAAGTTCCTCTTTCATTGGGATGCATGAACCATCTAGAGGCGCTCAATCCACGTCAAACCATCTTCTAGGATGCTCTAGAATCGATCGCAAGTAAGTTTTTTGAAGTAAAACTTGTGCCTTTTGACTTTTACAGGGGTACGCACCCACCCCTTTACAGACAGAGCGTACAAGTACACAGGTATTATGTACTCGAGGTGCGGGCCCGCAGGTAAGAGTAAGAGAAAGTGCTGAACCAGAGTTATATTGATTTTTAAAGGCTTTCTCTCTTTTTTGGAGTTTGACATGAGGAGCAGAGGTATAAGACTTGCCAAGGAGGACAGTATGGTTATTGATGGAGCCATACTGACTGCAAATAGTCATGGTGACAAATTTTAGTGTAACAGCAGGTTAAAGAGCCGAGATGCAGGAAAAAAGCAATGCAAAGGAAAAGGTTGCCGAGACACATGACAATGACCTTAGCACCTAAGGGCTCAACACCCAGTCTTAGGCCTCGGTCATATGAGGAAAGCCACAAAAAGGGGTTGTAATAAGGGGGTTAAGGGGGGAAATTAAAAGTGTCGCCTGTTTCACCTGTTTTAAATGATTTAAATACCCACAATCATGGTGTGATGAGAGTGCCATTATAGAGATTTTAAATGGGTAGATGGGCTGGCAGTTGTGATAGTTAATGAAGCATGGTGCAGCTACAGAGAAGTATTGGGGGAACTTAGGGGGACTTATTGGCACGACATGGTGCCCCATCCCTCTACACAGAGAAGGACCGCTTGGGCAGAGACCTTTCCTACTCCGCTCCCTACTCCATCATACAAGTCACTCAAGCAGTTAAGGCAAAATTAACAGAAACCGGTCGAGCAGGACTGAACCACCTCAGGTAGTCGAAAAGAGTAGGATGACAATAGGGACATGGATCTATCCAAGGCCTCCACTCAAACAGCAAGGGGACACCTCCTCCTTCCTCTCTCAATATTCTTTCTCTGTGAATTTATTTTTGTATTTTTCCAAGAAGGGATTCGATCCCTATTATAATCTTTAAGTAGGTGGTAGCAGAGCCTTACAAGGTCGAGGTAGCTAGTCTAGCATGACAACTGGGGGCTCAAGATCAAATATTTTGATTGTAACTCAAAGCTCTCCCCCTCTTCTTATAAACAGGGGGGTGAAATCTATAACAAGGGTTCCGGTTCTAGAATTTCTCACTCACGAGGGTTGGACTCTATGATACCATTTTTGGCTCATTAATCTGTAAGTGCATGACTTGTATTTTCAGATTGTGTCACTTTACACAGGCATATATTTCAGACATAAAAAATAAATGGTATTGATTCCCCCTTTTAAGTATTACAGTATGTTATCTTCCTGTTAATTAAAAAACCACTTTCACCATAGGAAATGATTTAGTAAACCATTTTTATTAAATTATTTCTTATTAAAATTAGAAAACCCCATGAGAATAATTAAATAAATCATTCTTTGTTACTTATTTTTTGTCACATTTGACTAAATCACCTCGGAATAATTAACTAAATCACTATTTATTTTTTATTTCTTAATTTTATTTTTGGAATAATTTTAAAATCACTATTTAATAATTATTTCAAATTAACACCTTTCTTAGTCCTCGTGAAGTGATTAATAAATCATTTTATTTCTTAATTATTTCCAAATAAAGATATCTGACCATTTTGAATATCTTTTCCCTCTCCAAAAAAATATAATAAAGTATTCCTAATGGTTAGCTCTTGAATTGGTCAATATTATTTTATTATTTTCCATTTTCAAGATCAAACCAATACTTTATTATAAATAAGACAGTTTTCCATTCATTCTTCACTATGATCATTATCATTGTCACCATTATCATCTCATGTCATTTGAGCTCCCACTTGAGTTAAGTCTTTATTTTGAGTTTTTTTTAATATTGAGAGAGAGAAACAGATTGTTGAAGCACAAGGACATTAAAGGAACCATCCCACTGAGGGGGATTTACAGACCCATGTTGTAAATCTTCTTCACTAGATGTTATTAATAAAATATTATTCATTTAAAGTCTTATTCTATTTGGTTATTACATTGGTTATTTTTTTTGTTCTATGTTTTAGATTGCACATGATCTCTTTGTTGCAGGGTTTTCTTCTTTTTTCATTGCAGATCTGAAGCGTAAATAACCATATCTTGTTGGTAGGGTCACTTGTCACCACTGACTTAAGTGAAGTATTTTTGGTATACCTTTCCGAAATCTTTATGCTAACAAAAAGGTGTTGTTGAAAGGATCAGATTGTGAAACTAAACCTGAATCTTGAGAATAATCATCAACTAAATTCACTAAGTTATCATTTTCAAAATTTGCTGAACATGCCAAGCGAATATCCTCATAAGCTAAATTGACAGGATTGAGCGACATTGTTGGGTCTTGAAATTTTCATTTATTTCCATTACACTTTCACTATTATGTCCATTATATCACCTCCATTTCACTACCATGTCACTACATTCATCTCACTTTCATTATCATTGGGTCACATTTATGTTTTTCCAAACTTTATTAATTCTTAGCATTTTTAAGTGAATTTGTGGTTAAAAATTAGAAAATAATGTGCATATGCTTATACCTAACAAGTGAGTTGAGATTGTTGACATGTGTAGCTCAAAAGGAGGCTTCTAGAAGACCTTTATGTGGCGCCCTAAGGCCAAATTCGAATTTGAGTGGAGAAGATCATGGGATCACGAGGCTATGTGTCACATTTCCTATTTGTATTGAAACTCTAAGAAGACATGTGTCTTATTGTTTCCTATTTTGATTAGGACTCTAGAGGTATAGGGAGATATTCATCGACTCTCATTAATGAGATGACTTCTCATCTTTTTGTATAAATAGGAGATCTCTCTCCTTCATTTGGTAGCTTTTTAGTTTTGGAAAGCTTTTGTAGCTTGGGAAACTTTTGGAAAGCTTTGGAGAGCTTTGTAAACTTTTGTAATTTTGAAGAATTTGAATAAAGCTTTGATGTTCTCAACATGGAAGGAGATGTGAAGTAGATGTCATGGAGCATATTAGAATGTAAGGTAGAGTAGATTTTGTTTTGTAGTTTTGCTTTGATTTCATTCAAGTATGTCATTTTATTGTTTTCAAGTTTAATAGTTTAGATTTTCCATTCATGCAAGTTTAATTCATGCAAGTGTGTTCAACCGGTTGATTGTAGATTTATCTAACTGTGTAATCTATGCTTAGAAAAATAGTCCAAGAAAGTATTTTCCAATTGGTGCTTGGAGCATTAGAGCACACAGTAGATTAGTTTTCCTTTACATGTTTTTGTATTTGCTTATTAGATTAGTCACTCATTACATAAATGGATGTTTCCAAAGCCTTTCGTTGATGGTTTATCCTCAAACTAAATGGCGAAATGTTGAGTTTATGAATGAGATTTCTTGTTGTTTAATGCCTTTTTCTTCTTAGTGTAGTCACTCATGATATAAACAAATGTTTCCAAAGACTTTCGTTGATGTTTTATCCTCAAACTAAATGGTGAAATGTTGTGTTTATGAATGAGATTTCTTGTCGTTCATTAGTTAGATAGCTTAATGCCATTTTTTTTATCAATTTAGTAACTCATGTTGTAAGTGAATATTTATGAAAGCCCTTAGTTCACTAAGTGGTGAAGTATTTCATTTATGAATGAGTCTTTCTCTACATTTTTATGTTTACTTTTTCTTAGAACAATGAAGTATTGGATCCCTCAAAATGCTATCACAAAGAGGTAATTCTCCCAAAATTGTGTAGCAAAGTGATAAAACACTTCATTTAGCTGTTATCATTTTTGCTTTCATTTCATAGATATTTTGCCGGCTTAGATTAATCTAACTATTTAAAGTTTTGATTTGTTTCCTTTTCTCCTTTCTTTATAAATTAGATTTTAACATTCAAAGTCATTAGATTTAGTTGTTCATTAACATTTAGATATTTTCATCTAGAAGCATAACTTTTTTCTCTTAGATTAATTTTCTTAAGCATGAGAAACAAAACCCCCAAAAACAACATAAACTATAAAACAACGAAGTAAGAGAAAGATTAACTAAGCACATATAGTGCACCACACTTCATCAGTTTACGATACCTGGATTGATAATTTATGTAGAGCAATTTAGGACACTAAATTGACTAGACATTTTGGCGCCGTTGCTAGGGAAGTGTAATTAGGAGACCTTATTTCTTACATCTAAAAAAAATTCTTAATAATTTCTTGAGTATGATCTCCTCCTGCACTTTGTGTGATCTGGAGGATCAGAAAAATAATTTTTATGTTAATAGATATATATATATATATATATATATATATATATTCATCATTTCATTTGGTTCAATGAAAAACTTTAAGTTCAATAAATTGTTTTGTTTAAAAAATACTTTTTGAAAATATAACATGTAATTTTATTAACAAAACAAATAATTTTTTTTTAGCTTGGTAAATAAATCACACTAGATTAGACAAACTCAAATAACAACAAATACGCATATACCGTGTTGTCGAAATCAGCGTACCCTATTCAAAATTCATGATCAAATTCACAATTTTGATTGAAGATATTGTTGACAACCCATTGTGTTGTAATATTCATGGATTTTTTTTTTATTTTTTTTTTTTGTAATGAATCATTCAAATGGTATTTCTGTTATTTGAACGTCCTCCTCATCTCTGCGGGAGCTGCATGTAATGATGCCTCGCGCACATCCATTCCCTTCCTGCAATTCATTTTTAAAATAAATTACAAAGCCCTGGTCAATATCTCACACTTGTTCAGCAATAACTCCATGGAGTTCATTAAATGCATTTCAAATGTTCTATGGAGTTAACTAAAAATGCATTTTCAGTTTTGATACCTGATGGTAGGTCTTCAGGCTGCACTGTAGGAAGAGCGGGAAGGCATATTTTTGCTGGAGAAATCGAAGAAGATACTGAAAACAGAAGCAGGGGATGTTAGCCTACGAGGGTTTTGGACTGAGCAGTTACATCTGTCTGTGCTGTGATCGCATCCAAAAAATTTCGAAATCGATTTTACAGAGGATGTAATTAACAAAAACATTGAATTGAAAAAATTTCAAACTTTAACTACATGATATGGCCAAATGAAAACGAATTAGGAAAAAATAAAACATGGGTTTTTTCGAGGACGGGGTCAATTAGATAATGCAAAAATAGTTTTAAGAAATTCATAGCAGTTTGGGAGAATTTCTTGGTTCTCTGAAGCGTCTTTTTGCATGCCGCGTGAAGAAAAACAGATTTGAATTGATGAACAGTCTATTGTTTTAACTCAGCGTGCTTGGAGAGGGAAAATCCAATTTGGGAACTTATGGCGTACTGGCATTTAATCTTATGCCACGCCTCTTGTCTTTAATGACTAACAATCTCTGTGACTTGTACTTCAATTTAACAACAATGATATAGACCGTTTTGGACGTGGCCGTGAGTCTGACTATACTTTCAGCCAAAAAACTGCAATGAAATGACCTTTGTCAACCCGTAATCCCATAAAAAACACTGATCAAGCTCATGACTATTTTCCAGTTCATCTTTTTCAAACTGCACTTACATTGGTCTCTATTGCACCGCCAAAATATATGTCACCTGTGGCTACTAGGTTGGATTATATGCTTTGGTTTCACTTCACTGAGATTGATCTAACCATTAATGCTCCTGGGAAGCGAGTATTTGACGTCATAATATACATCGAATAGATATCTTTAAGGAAGTAGGGAGCTTCAATGCACTTCGGTGGCAATATATTGTAAGCAATTTGAGTAAATCAACAATTAGCATACAGCTGAATCCAGTTTTTGGAATTCTTTAATTAGCGGCCTTGAGAACCATGCCTTGGTACCAATGGATCTTGCTACTGATCATACAGAAGTTGTAGTTATGAGAGCTTTGAAGCAGTCCCCTTGTATTCCAGATAGAATGGGATGGAACAGAGATCCATGTGCTCCTTCTACATGGGATGTGTGGAAGGAGTGATGTGCTATTATAACAAAGATTGTACGGCTCTTGTTATAACTCAGCTGGATCTTGGTAGCCAAGGTTTAAGGGATGTTTCATAGGAAGGAATAAAAGGGGCAATATTTTTCCACCGGGGCCTTCAAGTTTGTAGAAAAATCCCATAATAGAGGGATTCAAAATTTGCTTCCCAAATGATGAATTGATTGACTTCCAGCTTAGAAGATTAAATATTGCAATGTGTATAATATAAAAGGCTTGAGGTTATTGATAATTAAGAAGATGAATTCTCTTCTATTTGAAAAAATAACAAATAAAAAATAAAATAAAATTTTGAATCAATGAAATGAGTAGATTATTTGCTCATTTTTCTGAAGGTGTTGATTAATTTTGCACTGATGATGAAAAATGAATGGATAACTTTCTGTTCAAGATTTTTAGCTATATAAAATGTGCATGTTCCGTAGTTAAATTCGTTCCATAGCTAAATCCATTCCACAGCTAAAGTTGTTCTGCAGCTAAAGCCATTCCACAGCTAAAACCATTCTGCAGCTAAACATCAATTTTGGCAACTGAAAAACCTCACTATTCAAATCAACCTAAATTTCTCATACGAAATCAGATTTTGATGATTCAAGTATCATTGGAAAGGTATCGAAGAGATCTACACAATGAGAAATCCATCATTAGAGTTTGAAACAAAAAAAAAATGAAATAAATTGCTGAAAAGAAACAACATTCAACTTGAGGCACTAATTCCAAAGCAGGTAAAAATTCTTTTGGTTTTCCTTCGTGAACTTGTTTCATTAATACAAATTCTTAGTTTTGTGTGTAAATATCATAACTAGAGAGATTGGTCACCTCTCTCTTTTGATAATCTTACATTCCATTGCAGAAGAAGTATTAGTTTTCTTGCAGGTTCCAAGATGAAGAACAAATGACTACAAGTGAACAGTGTCTCTCTTAAGAGATCAATTTGTTTCATAAGAGGATGATCAACAACAAAGAGAAAATATGCTAATGCAAAATCAGATCCAAACACTTGCAAAACTTTCAGATACTATTGTTTCCATCACATCCATACTTCATAATAAACCATTCACCTCATTTCCCTTCATATTTTCCATTTACATTCACATACACTTTCCATTGTTTTTTTTTGGTCTACTCCTAACCCACAAATAAAAGCAAGAGGCTCATTGACATGCTTATTGCCCATTTCCATTACTACTTTCCATTTTCATCTTTCCTTTCCTATCATTTTCATTTCGCAAATAAGCCTTACTTCAATGCAAATTATTGAGTCCATAGTCCTTTGAGTCTAAATTCCTTGAAAAAACACCTTGAGGCTTGCATGCCTTAATGGCAAGTCCTCATGCCGACAAATAATGGGAATACATTAATGTCCCTTGTTCATCGGATCTTCTAGATGACTCGACATCGGCAAATTTATTCATACCTAACAAAATGTGTTTGGGCATCTTGATTCTCATTGTCATCAATGGTGAGAGTTCTCGTGTTGACTAGTGGCATCCATTAATGGTCACTAAGTCAACAATTTTCTACTATGTTCGACATCAGGACATCTCTTCACATAGTAGGAATTGTGCCAATGCGTTTTGAATACATGAAGACTATTATTTTCAGCATTTTGGAGCAGATATAAAACAGATCAGCACTATTCGGCAGTAGATTCAGTAAGTTTTAGTAGAAGCAAATAAAAAGTCATCTTGACTCTTTTATTCATGACTCTTTTTTTTCAGCCACTTGAAGAAGATTATGGTCAAAATTTTGTAGCTACCACACATACAACTCATCCATTTCAAAGGGTAAGTTAAAGTACGTCATTTTCTAATTTTTGACCATAGAATTCCATAAAAAAATTTAACTGATAATTGTTGGAAAAACATTTCTCTTCCTCATTTCATAAAATTGTCAATACCATCAGTTAGGGGGGAATACATTCATATTCATATATTTCCATGTTCATATCATATTCAGAAGCCCACATACTTCCAAAATATATTAACTATTACATTATTATTATGAGCATACAATGGCTTTTCAAAAGTGCTTAAAGGATAATTGGATACAAACACAATCATGGTTGTCACACAAGAACCAACCATCATGCAATCCAATAAAGATATACTTTGCAACAATAATCAAAATATCATTATGCAAAGTTCAAAGATCAAAATAGAATGCAACAACAAAATATGGTTGTAACACAAGAACCAACCATGTTGCAATTCAAGTAAAACACTTTGCAGAAGTATGAAGTTATCAAATGATATCATGCAAAGTTAAGCCAAAGCTCGAGGATCAAAAGAATTAATGTAATATATATTGCATGAGGACATGCAATAGCTTCAGTTGGGGGGTATGTTGGATCTTGAAATTGTCATTCATTTCCATTACACTTTCACTATTATGTCCATTATATCACCTCCATTTCATCTCCATTTCACTACCATGTCACTACATTCATCTCACTTTCATTATCATTGGGTCACATTTATGTTTTTCCAAACTTTATTAATTCTTAGCATTTTTAAGTGAATTTGTGGTTAAAAATTAGAAAATAATGTGCATATGCTTATACCTAACAAGTGGGTTGAGATTGTTGACATGTGTAGGTCAAAAGGAGGCTTCTAGAAGACCTTTATGTGGCACCCTAAGGCCAAATTCGAATTTGACTAGAGAAGACCATGGAATCACGAGGATATGTGTCACATTTCCTATTTGTATTGAAACTCTAAGAAGACATGTGTCTTATCATTTCCTATTTTGATTAGGACTCTAGAGGTATAGGGAGAGATTCATGGACTCTCATCAATGAGATAACTTCTCATCTTTTTGTATAAATAGGAGATCTCTCTCCTTCATTTGGTAGCTTTTTAGTTTTGGAAAGCTTGTGTAGCTTGGGAAGCTTTTGGAAAGATTTGGAGAGTTTTGTAAACTTTTGTAGTTTTGAAGAATTTGAATAAAACTTTGATGTTCTCAACATGGAAGGAGATGTGAAGTAGATGTCATGGAGCATATTAGAATGTAAGGTAGAGTAGATTTTGTTTTGTAGTTTTGCTTTGATTTCATTCAAGTATGTCATTTTATTATTTTCAAGTTTAATAGTTTAGATTTTCCATTCATGCAAGTGTGTTCAACCGGTTGATTTTAGATTTATCTAACTGTGTAATCTATGCTTAGCAAAATAGTCCAAGAAAGTATTTTCCAATTGGTGCTTGGAGCATTAGAGCACACAGTAGATTAGTTTTCCTTTACATGTTTTTGTATTTGCTTATTAGATTAATCACTCATTACATAAATGGATGTTTCCAAAGCCTTTCGTTGATGATTTATCCTCAAAATAAATGGTGAAATGTTGAGTTTATGAATGAGATTTCTTGTTGTTTAATGCCTTTTTCTTCTTAGTGTAGTCACTCATGATATAAACAAATGTTTCCAAAGCCTTTCGTTGATGGTTTATCCTCAAACTAAATGGCGAAATGTTGTGTTTATGAATGAGATTTCTTGTTATTAATTAGTTAGATAGCTTAATGCCATTTTCTTATCAATTTAGTAACTCATGTTGTAAGTGAATATTTCCGAAAGCACTTAGTTCACTAAGTGGTGAAGTATTTCATTTATGAGTGAGTCTTTCTCTGATTTTTATGTTTACTTTTTCTTAGAACAATGAAGTATTGGATCCCTCAAAATGCTATCACAAGGAGGTAATTCTCCCAAAATTGTGTAGCAAAGTGATAAAAAACTTCATTTAGCTGTTATCATTTTTGCTTTCATTTCATAGACATTTTGTCGACTTAGATTAATCTAATTGTTCAAAGTTTTGATTTGTTTCCTTTTCTCCTTTTTTTAGAAATTAGATTTTAACATTGAAAGTAATTAGATTTAGTTGTCCATTAACATTTAGAGATTTTCATCTAGAAGCATAACTTTTTTCTCTTAGATTAATTTTCTTAAGCGTGAGAAACAAAACTCCCAAAAACAACATAAACTATAAAACAACGAAGTAAGAGAAAGGTTAGCTAAGCACATATAGTGCACCACACTTCATCAGTTTACAATACCTGGATTAATAATTTATGTAGAGCAATTTAGGACACTAAATTGACTAGACAGGCATATGGTTGCGAAAAGAGTCGATATTATAACTGTCAGGCATTATCCAATGATCATATGGAATAATACTAGACAAAATCATGTTTAGTAGAGCAACCATAGAGGGAATGTCAGGAGGAGGAAGCATGAAAGTCCCCATTAAGGATGAGTATTTTAATAATCCTACTCTGACATTTTCAAAAGGTAGTGGGGTCTTTCCCACAAGACAGATGTTTGTAGTAGTCTGGGAATCAATGACGAAAAAGACAAGTTGATCAATGTTTATAATTCCCCCTGATGAGGGAAATAACTCGTCTGGAAATAAGATGGGACTAAAACTATCATATCATAAACCCAAGTATGGCCTAGTAAGAGGTTATAATCTAAAGGTTCATCAATTACTTGGAACTCTATTGAGATTGTCTTACCATCTAATTCCACTGGTAAGGAATTGATATTTATGGAAGGCTTAAATCCTCTTCTATCAGAGGCTTTCAATGTTGTCAGTGACTGAGTAAGGGTAGGAGAACCTAAATCTTTCGAACATGACATCGACACGATGCAGGTAGAGGTTCCTTCGTCTACAATGGTGTGGAATACATTTTTTCTTCTAACCACAACTTGAATCATAAGTATAAATTTGGGTGGAAGTTTAGGTGTATAATTCTTGTGATTGAGGGCATAACTAAGAGTCTCCAAAATCCAACCTAAACTCCATGGAAGGAAGTAAATTTATATGGTAAATGGGGTGGTTTTGGATTTACCAATCTAGGACTTAGATCCACATATGAGGGAGGATAATCTCTAGGGATAAGAGATAAGACCTCAAATATAGGAGTTCGAGATCTAATTTAATAGTAAATTTTTAAAACCACTTAAGAAGCTTCTGGAAAGAAAAGATTCAATTTTATTTTTTTTAACGAAATTCTAGAGGCCATTGCACTACAACAAAGGAAACATGTGTTGTTCAGTGCATTTTCTCTGTGTACAACTTGTAACAGTGCAGGTTTCATGAAAGGAAAGTGTGATGGGGCCAAAAATTAGGATTTTAAGCTATTTAACCTAGAATTCTTGGACTTTTGGAGAGAGAGTGCTCTAGGCTTTACAAGGGATGAATGAAAGGTATCAATGATGTTTATTGATATGGTTTTCGTGCCATTTGATTGGATGTGACAAAATGACCTGTAACACTTATGACCACTGGTAATTGTGTTGTGTTCATGATTATGCTAATGTTTATAAATACATATATGTGTGTGTGTGTGTGTGTGTGTGTGTGTCATTTCCTGAAAGAGTTTCTAGGGATCATTGTTGTGGAAGAATGATTGTTTTATGCAGGTGAATGGCATGAAAAGGTTCCTGGTTTTATGAGGAATCAAATGAGTAGGGTGGCCTTGAAAGGTCTATAAGGTTAGAATCATGTGGATATAATTTTGATATTATGTGCTTATAGTTGTGCACATGTTTATATTATGGTAGGAAATGTTAAAGGATACATCAGCGGAATTAAAGTAGTGTGATTTGTGGCATGTTGGGATAAGCATGGATAGTGGAAAGAACCACAAACCTGGTACTTGGGTTATGGATGCACGTAGTAAGGCATCGAAATACACTAGATGCAAGATTCCCTGGTAGAGACGATGTGGCCTTTGGATGTGTAGTATTAATGTTGTCTATATGTTGTGCATGTGGTACTATGTCATGTGTATTGTGTAGTCATTGTATCGTGACATGTGTATTCGGTGTGTTGTACTATATGTACGTATATGTGTTGTGTTGTACAATGTGTATGTGTATGTGTTGTGAAAGGGATTATTTCTTTGGATCCCGGAAGGTTGTGGATTGGGACATGAATTTTAGAGCCCTGTAACAACTTGGGTTCCCTGGAGGCTATGGGTTGGAGACCTATAACAACTTGGGTTCCTTAGAGGCTGTGGGTTGGACCCTTATAACATCTTTGGTTCCCTGGAGGCTGTGGGTTGAGATAATGGTCCCTGGATCCCCTGTAACAACTTGGGTTCCCTAGAGGCTATGGGTTGGAGCCCTATAATGGATTGGGTTCCTTGGAGGCCATAGGTTGAGATAGAGTGCCTGGATCCTTGGACAGCTTGGGAAGAGACCAATCTTGAGTTGTTGATATTGAGGGTAGAGGTTCTATATTCTCTAGACATCCTTAATGCCAATATTGAGGGAGGAGGTGGCATAGTCTCCAAATTCTCTTGTTTCTTTGGATGAGAAGAGAAGATAAGGCATTGGGAGCTTGTTGGGTTTGGAAATCGATCTAGTGTGTGTATGTGGTCAAAGAGAAGAGAAGGCAATGGGTGCTTGTCGTATTTGGAAACCGAACCGGTGTGTGTAGGGGTAGGACAAATAACAAAGGCCTAAGTAAATAATAATTTAAAGATAAGTATTAGTATTTTATTTTATTTTTTAATTACGAATATAATCTATGATTATAATTTATGATGGTTGATATTTGATCTAATTAGATGTAATATGTTTATATATGATGATTTAATCAAAGAGATAATTTGACTTGCTGTGACAGGAAGTAAAAAGAGTTGTAAGTGTACCTTATTTACGAGCTACCAATGAGGTATTATTTGAATTTATTCAATTCTTTTCTAGTCTAATGGAAATTACATGCTTGGTGTAGGAAAGCATGGAAATGTCAGGTTAGTTGGTTGGAATTAATTGCAAGAACGTTAGCAGCAAAAATAAAAGGAATTGGAACATGCAACAATGTGTTGGTAAAGCATTCGGGAGCAAGTCCATTGTGAGAAATGGGTACCCAATAGTGTCCATTGATTTCCATAAGCATGCTATGATTGGTATGACAGTTTTGAGGCAGGGATATGCCTTGTTTCTTGGACCTTTTGATGCGCAAAAACCTTTCCAAGGGATGGCTCACCCGGTAAGGGGATGCTAGGGAACTTGGAAGGTGAGTGATTGCACAAAAGGGGGTGACCAGATTGCCCAAGGGATTGTGAAGTAGAGAAGGGAAGACCAGGGAATAAATTTATTTTGGTCATTAGCATTGCTAGATGTAGTCAGAAGCATAATGGGTGTGACCTAGAACAATGAGTTGATAGTTGTTCATTGAGAGAACAAGTAGCGCAAGGATTGTAGCATTGGACATTGGATGTGGACCTTGATTTTGGCAGTGGATTCTGGAATTCCTAGTAAGAAGGAGAATCCTGGTACTACTTTAAGGGTGGAGATGTGAGCCTATAGATTCCCTTATCACTAATGTGGGCATTGTATCATTTTATTTGTTGGTTAAGGAAAATGTGCATATGTATATATGTGTATATTATTGTAAGTATTGTACTGATTCGTGTTTATAAAACTCCATAAACAATATGTTTATTTGTTGGTTGAAGAAAATGTGCATGAGTATATGTGTTTGTCATTGTAAATATCATATCGAGTTGTGTTATAAAGCTCCATAAGTAGTATGTTGTCATGTTTTTAGTAGTTTGGTATGTTGTAAATATTGCATCGAGCAGTGTTTATAAATATCCATAATCAATATGTTTTTTTGGTCATAAGTGTCATAGAACACCGAGGATGGTGTTCCCTCAAGGGCGAGGGGTTTGTAACAACCCCTAGTATATTTTCCATGTAAATAAAATAAGAACAAGGTCATCAGACATGTATTCCAAGATGAATGGTGGGTAAACATCACTTTGGGGGTCACTTGTGGTGTATTAATGGCTATGGAAATTGACAAAGGCATTAACAAAGGAAAAGAGGAAATAAATGGTAGTTAATTAATGAAATAAAGGTAAATAGGAGAAAATGAAGGTTAAGAGACACAAATATGCATGCAAGGAAATTAGAGAGAAAATGAAGGAAAATGAAAGAAAAGGGAAAGGACGAGACTAGGCATTAATGATAAAAAGGAACTTGAGAGTTAACAACTTTTGCCCAACTTTTCATCAGGTGTAGCAAAGGAGAGAGAACAACACTTGGACAAGCAAACAATGGAAAGTAAGGGAGCGCAAGAGGAAGTTTGGACAGTTACAAGTAAGGACATAAATTAGGTATGGGGTTTAGGTAACAGTGTGAATGTGATATTTAACATGTTGACATTCAAATGCATGGTGCATGCATTCGTTTATTGTTTATGTTTGTTTTCATTAGCATGGAATTTTCCTAGATTTATAGTGGTTTCAGCCCTGCCTTGCCATTTCTTAGATAGCCATGATGTAGTGGGTTATCTATCTATATTTTTTATTGGTTCTCAAGTTCCCTAGTGGCTATGGGTTTGGATGGAATCTCTGGAGCCTTGGAACAAATTGGGTTCCCTGGAGGTTGTGGTTTGAGATGGGATATCTCTAGAGCCATGTAACAGCTTGGGTTCCCTAGAGGCCGTAGGTTGAGATAAAATCCTTGGAGCCTTTGACAACTTTAGAAGAAGCTAATCTAGTTGGTATTGGTGATTTTGGATCGATGAGGTGAAATCATTATGGTTGAGGGTTGACGTGGTTTCGCCTCTGGAAGACCTAGTTGGTTCTATTTTGGTTTAACCCATATGATCCCACATTCATGCTTGGAATATGGCATGGGGGTGATTGGTTGAAAGAGAGATTTGGTTTAGCCCAATCTATGATCAAGTGGTACATGGAAGTCCCTGACTTGGTTGGCTTTTTCATATGTTAATATGAGTTATTTTCTTATTGTGATCTATGAGCACATGTACTAGTTATTGTGTCGATCTTATGGTTGATTTGTCATGGATTCTATTTTGGTTATATGTTGGTTATATGCATGGTTATATGATGTGCTCTTGTTAAGGATCTTGTTCATGATTTGATAAATTATTGAATGATTTATGGATGCACGGGATAACAAGTGTTGTTGCAGCGAGCTTGACAGGAGCCTTCTTGACAATTCTTTGATGAAGTTAAGAAGATCATGATCAAATATTCATTCATGAATGTAGCTACTATGTTCACCATATGTTTGATTAAATGTATAATATGTGACTAACATGTTTTGAGAAAGACCTATCTTGATTATTGATTGCATGGACTTGTTATCATCTTAGATTTCATTCTCAGAAGTTTTGGGAACTTATGGGGAATGGCCTGAAGGCTAGCCCTAAAAAAGTGGCATAGATCTCGTCACCACATGCACATAATTGGAGAAATTTGGTTATAACCACATGAAGGAAGGCTTATGGGTGCGGTTGGAGCCTCATAACTACATGGACAATGTGTTATGGTTGTGGTTGGGGTGCTAATCTTGTGAAAATGAGTTCCAACTTAGGGATTGATCACCGGGAGTGGTTTTTAGGTTGTTGAGTGATCTAGTGTCCTTGGGGGGTGGTAGTATGTGTTCTAGTTTGTAGGCCCCACTTCCATAACTGGAACTTGGGGACCAGGTCATGTCATAGTAGCACTCAACTCATGTTTACCCTGGAGAGCTTGTAAAAGCGGGTAAATGTGGGAGGAGGTTTTACATTATACATCATGCATGATGGCTATAATATCTAAGGGTAGGGCCAAGTGGACATCGCCCTTCAACTCTAGGTTGAAGAGATTATTCATCAACTAAACTACTTCTAATTCTTAGTGTGAGTCATATCAGTATTTCAACTTCTTCAACACATCATAACCATTTGTAATTGGAATAATTTGATGAATCGCCTCTTCACTCATAGAAGTAGCAATCAAGGCATAAACCTAGTTGCCTTTGTTCTCCAAGATAGCTAGCTCATTGTTTGATGTGTCTATGACAAGTGCATTTCCACCTTCTCCTTCATAGATTCCTTTCCATAAGTCATTAAAGATGAGGGTTTGGTTGATCTTTCTTGATCATTCTTTGTAGTTCTCTTTACTAGTGAGTACTACTTCAACTATGGAGATGCGATAATGCATCTTAAATAAATTCCTACGGTGAGGTAAGAGTAATAACTGCAATAACAATAAGGCTTAACAAAAGCCTAAATGTAGCAAAAAGACATATAAGCCACTAGAAGATCCCTTAATATGGAAAATGGTTATAAAAGATGATAATATTTGGCCCTTTATTTTTTTTATTGTAACCACCCCTCCCACATTTACCCAATTTCACTATCCTACCAAGGTAAACATGATACGAAGAGTTACTATGACATTAAATGGGGTTGTATATCAAATTAAGGAAGTGGGGCTGACAAACTGACCACACATTGACATCCTACGAGGGCTGCAGGTCACTTAGAAGTTGAGCAACCACCCCAAGTGGCCAAACCTTGAGCTGGAACCCTTTTTATTTGCCCCGGGCCCACAAACACACCCACAACAAGGAATGCATGCAGTTATAGGCCTCCAGCCACATGCACAACACTGCATCCATGCAGTTATAGCCCAATTTCTATAGTCCTTAGCATGCAGTCCCGCGATTAGTGCCACCTTTTCAGGCCTTCCTCCAGGCCACCGCCTAGAATTGCTTGAGACTTTTCTTAACCATATTTAACATGGAAACAAAGCTAAACTTTCAATCTCAACTCACAAAATTGACCTAGAATTCCTAAAACATAACAATCATTTCGTCAAACATGTAATATATAGGTCATGAATGCATATTTGATCATAAAAGCATGAGATTCATTTGAGAATCACCGAGAAGGCCCTATTCCCTTTACACATATTTGCAACAACAATTATTAGTCCATACATTCATTAATTGATCAATAGATAAACCATTAATGACAAGATCCCTAGAGGATGCACATCATATGAGCAACATATAACCAGAAAATAACCAACATATAAACCATGGCATCCTAGCCATAATATCACCAACACATTTCCAACAAATATACATTAATCACAATAGAATAATAACTCTTGTTAACATATGAAATTACCAACCAAGTCAAGAATTTCCACGTACCTCCTAACCATATATTGGGTTGAACCAAATCTCTCTTTCAACCAATCACCCCCACGCCATATTCCTATCATGAATGTGGGATCTCATGGAATAAACCAAGAAAAACCAAACTAGGGCTTCCAAAGGCCAAACCACCTCAACCCTCAACTAGTGATTCCACCTCACGATCAAACATCACTAACACCGACCATACAGTCTCTACCCAAGCTCTCCATGTCTCCAGGAACTAGTAACTCAACCCACCAAGGGCTCTAGAGTGTTTGTCCCAACCTAGGCTTCAAGACTAGTAACTCAACCCAAGTTGTTTCAGTGCTTCCAAAGCATTTGTTCCAACCCACAACCATAAGGAATTATGAGCACCAATCAGAAAAAAATCAAGTGGAAAAATCCACAACACCATGGATATCCAGGAAATGGCAAGGAAAGGCTAAAACCACTTTCATTCCCCCATGCCAATGACAACACATAACCATAAAATCACATGCATATGTTGTGCATCCATAAATCAACAAGGAAATCACACATGCAACCTATTACCTGCAAATAAATTTAGCTATAGTTGTTGATCCACTTGTTCCCTTGTGCTTTCTTGCTTTCCTTTTTCAAATCCAAGTGAATAATAGAGTGCTCCAAGCATGCTCCAAGAATGCTCTAAGTGTGCAAGAGTATGAGAGAGTGAGAGAATAGAAAATGTTAAAAGTTGTGAAGTGATCCTCATAATCCTTTTTATCATTGAGGCCTATGTTTTCTTCATTTTCCTTCAATTTTTCTCCCATGCAAATATGTGTCTCTTCACCTTCCTTTTCTCATGTTTTCCTTTATTTCATAAATAAAATGCCAATTATTGCCTCTTTTCCTTTGAAAATTTCCATAGACATTATTAATCATCAGTGATACCCCATCACTATGTTTTTCTCAACATTCATCTTGGAATACATGTCCCATGACCTTGGTCTTATTTTATTTATATATAAAATCAACCAGGGGCTGTTACAAACTCCTCCCCCTTGGGGGGACACCATCCTCAATGTTCAATGACACCTATAAACCAACAAAACACATGATGCCCATGGAGATTTATAACAAATTTTGATGCATCATTTACATCATATCATACTGCTAAGACAATTACCATCATAACATAAACACCATACTTCTTATTGGAGCTTTAAAACACAACTCGCTGCAGTATTTACATACATATACATATATAAACATAACCAAAACACAACGTCCAAACATATACCAGAATACATCCTCTCAACCACTAAATAGAGAAGGATACATAGCCCGCATCTGATCAACCATCTCCCATGTAGCTTCATCAGGTCCAAAGTGCTTCCATTGCACTTTAACTTGATCGATTCTGAAGCATGAGCATATTTTTCTACAAAATGTTTTGAGTTTCTCGATGGAATTCTCCTTCTAGTTCCTCATGCAATATAAACTAGTTAATCACATGACCAACATCTTTCACATAATTCTTAAGCAATGATACATGGAAAACATCATGTAATTTCACTGTCAGAGGCAGTTCAAGTAGGTAGGCCATCAGTCCAATCCTCTCAAGGATCTCGAAAGGCCATCAGTCCAATCCTCAAGGAGCTCTTCTTGGGCTTGATGCGCAAGTACACATGCTCCCTAGCCTGAAACCCCTTAAATACCCTGTGTTGATATGCATAACTCTTCCATCTATCATGTGTTGTTGTTATATGGGATTTACAATTACGGACAAAAGTATCTCCCCTAGGTCAGTAGTTAACCTAGAATAACATAGAGAAAAGGAACACAATTTTTTTCCTTAAAGTAAATAGATGATGGAGTGAGGACTACCTGGAATCCTTTGCACGCTTCACTCCTTCTTTAGCTTGGAAGCTCCAATCTCAGCTCTGATTGCCAAATTTAGAACTTGCATAGTTAGATAACACAAGCCAAGAAAATATGAGATCTATGTAATATCATCTAAGTACTTCATTCAATAGATCAACATGGTTTTGAAATAAGTGAAACAACATCACATTTAGAAAAACAATGAATTCTTTGCATTATTATAAATGGACGGAGATTACAACCACAAATAGCAGTTGATCTTGTAGAAGAGCTCCTCCAATTTGTTGTCTTGTCCTTTCCTTGTCATAATATGCGCCTCCAATCACCCTAAATGCATGGAATGATGACCACTCACTATAGCAGCATAAGAGCATATCACTCTCCAAAAGCCAACCCCCAACCACATAAAATGTTGGGAATTAGATAAGTATGGTAAGTTGGGAGTTCTTATCCAATTACCAATCTAGGGTAAGAGATCCACCTTTGATGGAGGGATAGATCAAAGGATAAGTGGTGAAAACTCTAATGTAGGGATGGATAGGATTTGAATGTTTTATCCAAGATAAGTAGTCGCAACAAGTTCTGAAAACTCCTAGAAGAGGAAGCTTCCAAAATCTTGATTATTCTCTCAGATTTCTAGAACCAACATAGCTACAAATGGGAGAAACCTTCTAGTGACCAACATAGGCCACATTGGAGCAATCTGCTAGTGAACACACCCCAGTAGGCTTACAAGGAGAATTGGTCCTCAAATTGGCTCAAATGAAGAAGTTTAGGGCTCAAAATCTAGGAAATGAAAGGTACATACTTAGGGCTTTGTGGAAGATGGTGACAAGGGGGAAAAGGATGTTGATTGATCCCATTAGGAGGATAATTGATCGGATGTGAAAAAATGGCCTATAACGGAATTCCCCCTAAAGCACGAATTCAGAGATGATGATTGATGACTGAAGTGATTTACCTTGTGACAAGTAGGGATCAAGAACAACTGGTGAGCTTCATCTATTACAATACATTTTAAATATGACATCTTTGTTTGCTTAGGGAGGCATACCCATCCTCAACTCATAAGCTAACATAACATGTAAAATGATCAAATGACGCATCCACAAATGCAACTAGTGGACCCATGACTGGATGAATGACTATATGATCATGACCATCATACATTTTGATATTTTTTTAATACTGAAATCACAGCCCGTATGGATGAAACTAGATCTGGGGTTTTTTATCTCATTCACGTGACCAACCAATGTACGAGTCTAACCATGTGAATCAATGAGCTGGAGTCAAACATGGTAGACACCATCTGGTTATTGGACAATGATGTGAGCCATTAATAGATGCAAGAGAAACCACCGATGATATTAATGGCTCTCAAGGTACTATAGTACATTCCGTATGGTCTGAATGAATGAGTTGATGTCGAACACCACACAGAACCTTTCGGTCAAAGGCCAATGATGTAAACTTGTTGCTGAGAGTGAGGAAACTTGCCATTTATGTATGCAAGCACCAAGGTACCAAGGGGTGTTTCTAAGTCAACTTCCTGGATGATGTGTTGATGTTGACAGGAAGTGACCCATTGTAGGAAGGCCTTGATGTATCCCCCATCAATGACATGAAAATGGTATCATGATTGAGACAGAATAATCAGAATGATGGTGATATGGAAGTGTATCAGGAAAGGAAAACATGAAATGAAGGCTTAAGAGTATTGTAGCAGAGATCAACTAAATGACTTGTCTTGAACACATCGGCGACATTGAATGGAGTTGGAAACATTGAACCAAAACCAAGACGAAGGCTCTAAAAATGGTATGATAACTAAAAGAGAAGCAGATTACCCAACCCAATATCCATGGAGATGAGGTGGAAGAGTGTCATGTTCAAGAGCGACTCCTTGCCATTAGCAAAATGGACTCCCTTGTTTTCTCAATTTCCCCAACCATACTGGTCAGTACCTCTTTATTTGTTAACAATCTTGAGGAGGATAACATATGATTGATCTTTAAGTCCATCCTTTGGATGAATCCCTCTAAGTATATCTAACAAAACCTGAGAAGGAGTGGTTCGGCCTCATCATGATGGACGAATCCATCATTGTTTGATGTTTTAATGAGTCCAGTGAAGATAAAAATCAACATATTTTTCATGTTTAGGGAGTTTGAAAAAGAGGAAAAAAGAAAAATCCAGATGCCCCTTTTCGTAGGTCGTCCCTTTGGCCCAAAAAGGTAGAAAACAATACCCAAGATAACCTCTTAGCCATGTTCGATTAAGGTATTCCTTTTTCGTAGCTAGTCTATCTCAGTCTGGAAAAGGGTTAAACTTATACTGAGTAGATTTATTTTCATTTACTTTTACGGGTTCAAAAAGGCAAGTGCTTGAAAATCTTTTCATATTTTGGGAGTCTGAAAAGCACTGAAAGAGGACTCCAAGGGGGTTCCATTTTCGTAGGTTTAAAGAGCTCAAAAAAGAGATAAAATTATACTCTATGGTCAAATTAACTTGTTCAAAACATAATGAAAACCTGCTAACAGTTGTCGACCTACTCAAAAGACCACAAGAAGGGATGAAACATACATGTTTCATAGTAAAAATGAAGCATATCTAGGTCATAACACTAAAATTGAATAACATTATGAGAAAATGACCATAAATATTCAAAACGACTTTTCATTTTTACTATTTCACATTTTACCCTCAATTGTGAGTATTTGGAGCCCTTTTTCCCTCGATCTTCTATAGTTTATTGTGGCCAATCCAGGGAACCATTTCAAGTGTCATCCCTTCCAAGTAGGAACTGAGACCTTTCTCTATCTTCATGTGGTTCATTTTTGTGATTTCATGTGACATTTTTAAGGTTTTGAGGCCCCTGGGGTTCATAAAAAATGCCTTGGGACCAATGCACCCCTCCCCGATGTTGAAAACTGGAAAACATTGGTAACAGAGGTGTAACGCTCTGGTAGACACTGTTGGGGTGCATTGGGTGCATTTTCCTAAGTTATATCTCATTTTTGGCTCAAATTTTGTCAAGATTTTTGCATGGGAAAGAGCCTAATGGATCCCTTGTTGATGTTTTAGGTACCCATTAGCACAAAATGGCATTAATATGGAGAGAAAGAGAACATAATGAAAGAAATTTGAATGTGGCAAATGACCCTGCTACCATCCAGGCGCTAAAAAATTGTCGGTTATTGAAATTATTCTGGCTTCCTATTATGAGGAAACAAATAGAGTTGTGAAAATACCTTATCTATTCATGGGACATTCAGGCACAAGCTCTCACGTTCGAGGAGAACCTTCTCAAGATACAGGAAGAGGATATTTACTTTCTGATAGGCTTGTCAAAGCGAGGTACCCCCATCTCTCTTCTAGGTGGAAGAAGTGGCGACGATACGGTGAAAGACTATATCCATACCTATTGCAAACCTTGAGCTCTTCCTACTAGAGATGAGAAGATCAACATAAAGGACATAACCCAATTACCTATGAGAATGATCTTGTTCATTTTTGCAAGATTGGTAGGAAACTCAACACTACATGCAGCAAACAAATCATACATACAGTATGGGATAGACTGTCTAGAGCCGACAGTATTCAACTTGAGTGAGGGTGTCTTGGTCAATTTGAAGGAACAACTTACTAAAGAAAATGAGGGGAAGTTGAAGAAATTCAGTTATGGAGTGAAATTAGTGTCTTTCTCTTTAGAGCAGGTGCCACTACTGCAACCTCAATAGATTGTACTTGAACCCATCAATCCAAGGACCCCACGAATGAGGAGATGGATAGACCACATGAGCTGACATGTAGGCCCATCAGCGATCAACTTTTCATCAACCTTCTTTGGGTGGATATGTAGGTAGTTCATCATCATTGATGATTATCCTTATGCAGGGATGGATTTTTGTGATGATCCCAAGCTCGAGTTGCCTGAGGGTGAGCAATGGGATGCTTCAAGTAAGATACTTTGACCATTAAGTTTTTGAAAATTTTACAATTTTTTTTATTTTTTTTTTATGTTTCCAAAACAATTATTTGATGTTTTCATGCAGACATTGGACCTGTTCGACCAATGGGTGCTACATATATCTGTCGCACAGAGAGACAACCACAAGAGGAGGCAGTGGGACCAGTACAGGTCATTGCAGTATGATGGGATGCACTACGAGATCCAGATGTAGTATAGATCCTATCAAAGGTGGAACACCACATGGAAGGATTGACACGTGGGGTTGATGACACTGTGGTCGATCAACTTCCATTTCAACTTCAGCGACACACAATCAAAGTGCCTAGTCATATTAGTCAATTACTGCGCAAGATAACTCATGCACTATCGTTTTATCATGAGCACCATTGATTTGTCTACTTAGATGTTTTTCATGTAGTTTTTATATGGACGATGTAGCCATATGTGTCTCAGTGCACACATTTTGTAAAACCAAACTTTACATATATATATCTATATATATATATATATATATATATATATATATATATAGATATATATATCTATATATATATATATATATATATATATATATATATATATATATATATATATATATATATATATATAGATATATAGATATATATATACAACATTTTCTAGTTCCTATTTTGCTTTCAATATGATGTGATGTGAATTTAAAGTTATTTATATTATTTGAAAGTTTCGATCTAAAACAAAATTAGCTAGGGAATATGCTAATGTGTTCACATTTCTAGTATTTGCTTATCAACTTGTCCTTCGCATCTAATATTAGGGTCAACAAGCTGCAATGGGTAGGTGCCCATGTGGGTTCGCTCTTGGGGTCAAACGTTTTCAAGGTGATAACCTCTTGCTTATCACCCTTTATAGGGTGGAGGGGTGCTCTTATTCTCTCATTATTGGAATCCATCCTGGATCCAGATTTCTTTCCCTAAAAACCACAAAAAGGAAGATCTTTCGTGCCCTACAGGAGAAAAGAGAAGTGTGGGGGATAATGGGGATGGACATCATACGATGATGTAAGGGCCTTAATTCGTGGTGTTCCGCCCTAGACATATATTGATCCAATGGGTGGAGGTGTGCCTTTTTTTGGGCGCTACCTCTATCCGTTATTAGACAGCGTGCTATCGCTTATAAGTATTGGGTCAACCTGCAACGAGCACAAGAAATTATAGAGAAGGGAGCAGTAGGAGAAATGGATCCCCCAAAGAATTGCCTGATCAATGTGTTGGATATGGATCCTATTTATAATTAAGGGTTTTCACCCTTTTCTTAGACAAAGTGTTTGGAGTGAAACAAAAAGTCAATATTTTGGGTTGCTTACCCCTTGTACCCCTAACTTGATAAGAATAAACGTGTTATATTGCTTTTTTTGGGGGGGGGGGAATATGGTTCCCTTCAAATGGGTATCCAATTGTAAGTTTTTATTAGGCATAGTATTTTTTGAAGCCCTACTCTACAATTGAGTGCATTGGATCAAGCCACCTGAATCGACTAGCGGGTCAAGTCCTGGCATCTAAAACTACCTAGTTTGATTGAAGCACCACTAAGAAATTAGAGGTCAACTGTCTGAAAGGGTGTAGCTCAGTGAAGAGAAAAGAAACTAAAGTGCTCCAATGAGTTCTCGACCCATCAAAAGTAGAAATTTCATTAATCAAAATGTTGAATGAGGCAGTTTGGTGAATTCATTTCCAAGCGGCTTTATTGTGTGCTCCGATTAAAGTATCCAAGCCTAGTTAATTAGAATCTGATAGCCCCGCCTTTGATCCAAGCATAGTACCGCAGAAAGGTGAACAAAATGTGGAAAGCGTATTGAACAGCATTAATGTGGATTGACTGGGCAAAGTGTATTGAACATAAAGTGGGGGATGCGTGGATGCATACTGTGGTTAATCTGGGAACCCTATTCCTGGAGAGGGGTTATCTGTTATGTTATTTTATTAAGATGGGTATTGCTCGTTACGAATGCTCTTGTGATAAGATGTTTCAGTTAGGAATGCCTTTTTGATAAGACCCATCATTTGAGAGAATCCAATAAATTAATTGACCTCTCAGTAATAATCCTCAGTTGAAAGAATAAAATTGTATAAATGTCTCTCCCACCATAAGATGGTTCATTTGTCAACTTGTGGAATTATATAGATATGTTATTATCCAAAAATGGTCTGAGAAACTTCTCAAAACAGGTGCCATCATAAGATTGCGTATTAGTTAGAAAACAACATCGAAGAAGACATCCTCCATTGGTTCCTTGAGAATATATATTCAAAGCATATGAGAATCTATCACCGCCCTGTATTGAATGATTGAGTAGCTGTATTGACTGCATTGACTCTTGGATTGACTAACTACTACACGAGTCTAGACATTGGAACCTGGATCAATATTAGAGGTTGTTGGTAGACCCTTGGAACCCCAAACTTGAGAAAAATAAATGCATTTTCTTTCATTTTTGGGGGCAATCATAGGGGGTTATTACAAATGGTATCCAAACAGAAGCTTTAATTAGATCGATATATATTGATTTATGCCCTACTCTACAATAGAGTGCATCTAATCCTTCTGGGTCTACTAGCGGCTATCTATAGGCAACCGGTAATTAGCACCACTTCCTTGGGAGATCCTATTGGTTGACTGGCATATAATATAGTACCCGCATTGAAGACCAACATCTCCTACTTTTGGATGACTACTACTGGTGGGATGGAATATAGCTTGAATAAATGAGACTGGAAATGACAAACTGAACTGAAAAGAGCTATTCATTAATTAACCGACAAGAGATTTATACACTGACTGAGTAGAGGTTTGAAGAGTAGAGCTTCCCATCCCATGTAGTATAGCATTATTAATGCATTAACTGACAAGATTTGTAGTGCCTTACCATAGGTTTCTAGTTGCATTGACTGAAAAGAGTTATATACTGATGAGTAGTCGCATTGAGTAGCTGCAGTGACCATAGCTTCTAGCAGTGACCGCGGATATACTTGAATGAGGCCCCTTAAGGTATAGGTATGGTAACTTGCATTATGTATAATCAAATTCAAAGGGACATCCTATGGTGGTAAGTCCTTATTTTATTCTCTCGGGTCTGCATGTAACAATGGAATTTAATCTCTTCCAACCGGTGGGAACATGGAGCACACGCGTCGTAATAGCAAACATAGAAGTAATTAAAATAAGGCATCTTCCTCCATCGGTTGTTCCTAAACAAACAAGAAGGCATTTCATCCTGGCATCAACTTTAGGATATACTCTTGCCATTGAGTTCCCTGAAACCTGGCATCGACTCCTGGCAATCGGAGAAGCTATGTGACTAAATTGTCCCCGACGTACCATCCTATCCTGGTACTGCACTGTAGCTTCTTCTCATGCCGTAGCTTATACCTTTCTTCTGGTAGCTTCTTGTGGTGTTGTAGTTTCTTTCCCTGTTGGGTGGGTGTGCATATGGTGAAGTAGAGTCGGGTTTACTCGTGGGGGTTCTATATTCTCCTTCCTTTGGGCCAATGTTGAAGTTGTAATTCGTTGTCAAACGCCTGCCTCATGGGTTCCTATTGTCCCACTCAAATATCTCTCTCGGCTTACTTACTTACTATTCGGGGTGAAAGTGGAGAAAATCAAGCTATCCACTTGTCCTTCTTAGACATAAATTGGGCCTTCCTTCAACTCGGTGAAACCCCCATTTTCTTCTTATTACACTTTCTATTAGAGACCTCATTCTGTGACTGATTGACTATTGGCTGATAGGCATTTACTGATAGGTGAGTTTATATTGGCCAGTAGAAATGGCCATGTGTGTGGGACCCCTGGGGCTCTACTATTGGCTGACTGGCATATACCAGTGGTAGGGGCCGGCTCCAGGGTCTTGTTGAGGGCTATCTATTAGAAACCATCGATTGGAACCTCCTTGGAATGACTCTTGGCTCAGCTAGTAGCAATTTTGGATGGATTGATCGAGTAGTTGGATTTACTGCATAGCCACCTGGCTCAATTGTCTCAAACCTGCATATACTCTTGGGTTAATTCCTAGCATTTAGTTAATGAACACCTAGATTGAGTGGATCAACATCGGGAATCATGGGAAACTTTGTGAAAAGTTTTAGTTCAATAAAGATCAAATCCACTTTATATGAGGTCTGATGAAAAAGCCAAAAATGTCTCAATTTGATTAGCAAAGAATGGCGAATGAGGAATTTATTTCTTGCTTGACAATAGGAGAGAAAGGAAGCAAAATCACGCTCCCAAAAGAAAGGAGAGGCTATTTTTCAAGATCTGTCCTTTGTGTTCCTAGGCCTCCATTGTGACCCATACCTCAAGTTAGTGCTCTTGCAAGTGTGCAGGCCTGAAGTTCGACGGCATCCCGTAATGACTGACTTACACACTCGACCAAACTAACCTACCTCATTTTGCCATATTACAGTGTAACCTGATTTGCATAAGCATAATGTGTAATAGAACATGCCTAATCTGACAAACTTGAGGCAGGTTCCTAATTGTACCTCCTAGTTGGTTTCCCCCTTTATTTAAATGGCATAATGTAACAAGAATTGAAACTGAAGCAGCGTACCCCACCCCATGTTGTAAATCTCATTATCGAAACAGCGTGCTCTAACTGAATGCGAGACAATGGTCGTAATGTGCGGCGCCTAATCTAGTTGTAGCTCTCCAACCAACCTCAAGGGGAAGTAGATCTCAAACACCCTCATGTGGCAAGTTGTATGGACCCATAATAATAAGAAACCGGCCAGCAACAAACCTCTCCTCTGTTTATCTCGGAACACCTCACGTGGCTAAATCATACGCTCGTTGGCCCGCCCCACCTAACCTCACACAACTACGTTTTGTATGTCTGTTGTTGTCATTGGCTTGCCCGACCCCAAAAAATGTGATCTATGGGTGTAAACTGAAGGCGTGAAAGGTAAATGAGTATTGTTTACTGAAAGCATAATGGATGGCTGAACTGAAAGCATAATGGTATTATTCTTTCTTGAAAGTGTGGAAGTGAGGATTGTTATACCTTAGAACATAATGGGGTCATGCGTACAGTTTTTCCCAGGGTGAGTGTACTTGGCAGGTGTCGTTGTGCTGTGATAACGCATTTATGTATAAACTTTATAGCCGATATTGTCATAAAAAATGCATTTGAGTTGCTTTGGGAGGATCCACATCAGCATTCTAGAGTCTCTTTTTATGTGGTAAAACCATTGAATTATGAGGTTTTATGAATATGCCCTAACAAGACTTTTAGCCCAAGTAGCTCTACCCAGAAAAGGATTCCTTCCTGCAAAATAATGAAAGAGAAAGTATATGAAAAGCCAATTTTGAAATATAAGAAATTATTTTTAGTACCCACAAAGAGTGGTAGCTTGTGAGACTAAAAAAAATAATTTATGTCAATTCAAACATAAAATGGGTACTGCATTCTGTGATCAATTCAAATTGAAATTAGAGGCTTTCCCAATCCGGCCATGGATCTGTCAATCGTTGGGCTTTGTCTGTCTTGGCTGACTATCATTTGTTAACATATAACTAGGCACAGCTAAATACGGGGAGAGAAATAGAATAGGTCAGTAGAACACCATCTTGATAATGATCTATGGGTAATGTCACTTAATTCATTCACCTAACCTAATTATTGGGAACATATTGCTGACACTCCTTTGGACCCTTAGACTTTGGTGGAACTATGGTAACAACCTCATTCCTACAGATTTTTGGTGGGACTAGCTTTGGTTACTATTATCACCCCAAGAAACTCTCCTAGGTTGTATCTCAGAGATGCTCGGGAACATTACAAACTCAAAAAAAAGGTTGGAAATGGATGAATGGAAGGAATGATGCTTGTTCAAGCCAGATAACCATTCTACTATGCTTAACTCCAGACATGGGTGAACACCCCCAGACTACAAGGCTTTAGACCACCAATTACTCACATTTTGAGGATTAGGTGTGTTATCACTCAGGTTGTCCTTAAGCTCCCGAAAGGATACGGCCAAGGTAACCACAGACCAACTTTGGACTGCAGGTTCTAGCCAGCCTGCAATCAGAGAGGGCTCTCTCTTTTAGATTTAACTTTGTTTGAAAAGGATTTTAGGCTAGGTCTCGAGTTCAGAGGGTTTTTTTTTGTTTTTGGTGGGAAAATTGATGTTTTCAGACAGAGAGGCAAGGCATAGTCTGGAAGTTTCAAACCATTAGGCATGGATTCAAGGATAAAAACTGCTGGTGCTTTTCCTTAATAACAGTGAGGGAAAATGGAGCAAGATAGCTGAGCATGAAACAATGTTCTAGGTTTAAGGGATGGAGAGAAATGCTAAGTAATGAGAGGCAGTTAAGAATCTCTCAATTATGCTTAACAAGGGAAAATGACAAGGCGCTACCTAGGGGAAGTTAAGAATCCATAGATAAGTGGCAAACACAGGTGAATTGGGGTAAACATGAGCCAGAAGGAATTCATATTCATAACCAATTCAATTAGAGGAAAACATAAAGAAACAGCAGAAATTGAGCATAGAGAGTATTTAAATTATTCTAGGCTATTCTTTCTTTCTGCTATTTAGATAGTGATAACAATAAACAGAGGTAAGATGCACTTATTGCTTCAGGCTGCAGCACAAGAATTCCATCTTCATATCTCCAAAACTTTCATTTACAACAGACAGTCTGTTATCCAAGCGTTCTGCAATCTTTGATTATAGAAACAGTGAGGTATACAGTGCGAGTCTCTAGTGAAAATTCTCAATCGACCAACCCTTAAAACTATGCGAGGGTGGTATATATAGGGCAAAACTATCTACAGAGTTCTTTATTACATCTTGACCTAATTAGGTCATAAAGCATAATTAATTTACCTACTCCTATCTGAAATAAATGCATGAAAATATCTCAGCCTATGCTGGGGCGGCCGTATCAAAACTGAATAACTTATGTAGTCCTTGGTGGCTTGGTGCAGGTGCTTCTGAAATAAATGTGCATGGGTTTCTGCTTCTTCGTTGTCCTGTGGCTTTGAATGCCTTAATTGTGATTTGAGGGTAAGGATGGGCTGATGATGCCTGATTTGACTTTCTGGGGGCTTCATTAATGTACAGGTGCTTTGAGCCCCTAAAAATATCTGCTGATACTCTTTGACGTCCTTTCTTCCTCTGATACTCTTTGGCAATAAATTGATGTTGTTCTGTCGTGCTGTAGGTCTTATTCACAAATTAATGGCCGTTGTTCGGCCTCTATTTCTTTCAAAACTGTTTTCTGCTCCTTTCAGTATGTTCTGCGAAGAAAATGGGTCATTTTTTTGCTTTTCGGGCTTCCTGGGGGCTGCATAATGAAAAGATTCCCTGAAGATTCTCCATTTCGGCCTAAAAAACTGCCTCAGAATTGGATTCCGGGGCTCCGAAGTGCGACTTTTGCTCCTTCGCGCCAAAAAAGTGATGATGACGTCAGCATGACGTTAGCATGATGTGACGTTGTATGGCGGGTGACGTCAACGATGACATCAGCATGATGACGTGGCGGGATGACGTCAGCATGACATCATCATGTACGAACAGTGATGTGGCATGACACGTGGCAAGGGGCCACGCAAGCAGATGACTGGACATGTGACTGGGCAGAGGGGGGTGACGTATGCGGTGACTGTGCAGGGGGTGACGTATGCGGTGACTATGCAGGGGGTGACGTATGCGGTGACGGCACCGAGCAGGAGGCGGTAAGCAGTATTGTGGCGCACCACCTTTGGGGGAGAGCGGTTTTGGGGGAGAGGGCTCCGCCACAACGCAGGAGCTGACGCGTGGCAGGAGTACGGCGGTAATACCGCCCATCTCCCGGACGCTAAAGCTCGGGCGATTCGGGGATGGGGCGGCCCGCCCACCATTGATCTGCGGGGCGGGTGATCCAACGGTCGGCGGCAAAGATAATACGGTAGGGGAATATTTAAAGAATATTCCTTTTTTAATAATGCACGCGGGTGGGTTTAACTATGGGAAACGGGGTTCATGGGGGTTAATAATCGGCGGGGTTAATATTTAATGCCAAGACTTTGGGTTGGGGGTAAAACATGGGTTTTGAGCGCGAGTTTTAGCAGTTTGCGCCCGAAAACTTAGGATATGGGCAAAAAGTGGGTTTTTTGGGGGTTTTTAGGGCTAGGTGATAGGTTATTAATCTGGCCAGATGTCAGATTAATCCCTGTTATGACTCGGATGGGCTAAAAACAGCCCCAGATGGACTATTTTTTCCTGGACTTTCTAAAAATATGGCTATATTGCCAGGGAGGAGATATTTACATAGGGGAATTTTATATACAAAGTTTTAATAGGGGAAGGGGAAGACTGCTAGGGAGTTATACAATACTGTTAATAGTTAATATGAAGGTGGCCAGCAAGCGCTAAGGTCAGAGACCTTAGGCTAAATTTGGGGAAAAGAACTTGCAAAGAGATGAAGTCCTTGAGTGAAGCAGATCTTCACCAAGGCAAGTGATATGGATGATGATGAAACTAAGAGGCATCAGGCAGATCCTGACCTCTTTGGGAGTTAGCAAGGGACTTGGGGCATTAGAAGAAGGGGAAGTTAGTGATGTCCAACCTTGATCTCTTTCTGAATGGAAACTGCCTGCAATGTGATCTGTAAAGATAAAACACAGTTTGAAACACAAAATTGATCATGAATCAGCTTTCTGCAACCACAGCTACCTACCCATCCTACATTCCTAACATTTTTTCTTCTTTTCTGATTTGGGTGCACTTAGACTTGCAGACCCAGAATTACAATTTTTTCTTTTGAATTTTTCCTATCTAAATCTACACTTATTTCTTCCAGGGCCCAGATTAAACAGTTGGGTCCCTTTGATTCTCTACCTATCTACAAAATCTGCCAAGGTTAAACTGTTTGGACAGATGCATTCTCTATATTCTACAACAGGAAATTGAAACCTAGGGAGACCAAGATTAGACTGTTTGGACCTCCCTTAAATGAAAATTCTTCAAAACTGGAACAACTCATCAAAATGGAATCTCAACAGTGGCATTTGGACTAGCACACTCTCATGGTATCTTCTGGAAATATGGAACACTGCAGCTTGCCAAGTATGACATATTTGGCATGTAAAAATGTCAATCATGAAAGATGATACCTGTTGCAACAGGAGGCTAACAGTGGCTCCACTTGGGGATGGCTTTTCCTTGTGAAAAGTCAAGAACAGCAGGTCAGACTACCTTGATCTTCTGTTTGTTGCTGTGGACCGGGAAATTCTTCTTTGTTCTGGCTGTTAAAGATATGAAACTTTGAATTATGAACAACCTCCTCCTCGACTGAGTTACTGTGAATTGTACAGCATCGCCTGCTTTCTTCTGCGTGCTTGATCTTTATGTACAATGCTGCTGGAACATGCCTTTTAAAACAGTTTAGGGACATGGATTAAACTGTTGTGTTTGCCTTGCTTTTGCTTAGAGCACGGTGCTGACATGAACTGAAAATTTTGCTCTGTTTTGATGCTTTTGAGACTGGAAAATTTGCATCGGCTGCGTCCTCACCAAATTTGCTGCTATTCCTCAGACAATCGGCCTGTTTATAGAAACATAAAAACTGAGTGCTGATATTTACAAATAATGTTGTACAAAGGTATTTACAGAATTTGCATTGTTTCAACAACAAGGATCATGATAATGTTTCAACATCCTGCCATTCACAGGGCCTTCTTCAACAATGCTGTCCTCCATAGATCTGAGAAAATAAGTGTTGTTTCCCTGAACAGCAGAAATTACAAATGGGCCTTTCCATAGAAAATCAAACTTGGCATGTTTACCCTTGTCTTCTCTTCTTGAATTCCACTTTAGAACTTTGTCACCAACATTGAAATCTTCAGCTTTTGCTCTCTTATCAAACATCTTTTTGAGCTTTTCTTGCACAATCTGAGCTCTGTCATAAACTTGTTCTCTGGTTTGCTGCAGATGGATGGTCTGATTGATTCTTCTTTGAATGTCATTTGGTTCAGCCTGAATCTCTTGTAACAGCTTGATAATAGGGATGCCCAGGGATGAAGGAAATCTAGCCTCCATGCCATATACTAGCTCATAAGGGCTCATCCCAATTGATCTTTTGCTTGAAAGTCTGTCTGCCCATAGGGCATTTACCAGTTTTTTGTGCCAGTTCTTCTTGTTTTCTTCCAGCACTTTCTTTATGATGTTGATGAGGCTTTTGTTAGATGATTCGGCCAAGCCATTGCCTTGAGGGTAATAGGCTGTGGAGTGGCCCAAGGTAATATGAAATCTGTGGCAAAAATTGATCATCTTTTTGGACTTAAAGGCAGCGGAATTGTAGGTAATGATTTTCTCAGGGCAGCCAAATCTGGAAAGGATATTGCACTCAAGGAATTGGATAATGATGGTATCATTGGCTTGTCTATAGGGAATGGCTTCAACCCACTTAGTGAAATAGTCGGTGGCTGTTAGAATCCATTTGTGCTGGCCTGAGGAAGAGGGATGGATTTCTCCAATGAAGTCAAGACCCCATTGTTGAAAAGGTTTTTCGGTGGAGATGGGTTTAAGGGGCAGGGGCAACAATTTTCTCTTGCCCTCAAAAATTTGGCATTTGTGACATGATATGGAAAACTTTTTTACATCTGCGAAAAGAGTGGGCCAGTAGAAACCAGCCCTTAGAATTTTGTCAGCAGTGGACTTCCAATATAGATGTCCTCCACAGTCTCCTGCATGGAATTCTTTCATGACATTGTTAGTTTCATTCATGGTTAAACAATTAAGCAATATACCTTCATGATTTCTCCAAAATAATGCACCATCTATAACACAAAACTTTAAAGCCTTCATTTTCAAAAATATTTTCTTGGTTCTGGACAATCCTGGGGGAGCACACAGGTTTAACAATACAAAGCATATATCAGCGTACCATGGGGATTGTAAAAAGATCTCACTGATCTGTGGAGTCGCCAGCTCTGGTTCATTGTCCAGCTGGTTTATGTCTAAGGCCTGAAAGTTTGTTTCGGACATCAGTTTAGCTAAACCTTGTCCCTTTATCAGCTTGGTTGGTTTTATTTCTATGTCATATTCAAGGATGTTTGCAATCCACTTACCTCTTTTGCCTTCTAATCCTTCTTGGGTCAATATGTCTTTAACAGCAGCGTGTGGGACATAGGCAATCACGTGTGAATATAGAATATACACCCTGAAATCCTTGATGGCCTTAACAAGTGCGTAGGCTTGTTTTTCCATTATTGGGTACTTCAAAGGGGCGTCTCTTAAGGCTCGGCTGAAAAAAGCAATTGGCTTTTCAGCTCCCTGCTCATCCTTTTGTAAAAGGACAGCGGCTATGGTGTGATCAGATGCAAATGAAAATATGATAAAATCTTTATCAAACTGTGGGCTAGTTAGGACAGGGGTTTGGGTTAAGGCTATTTTGATACTCTCTAATGCTTGCTTGGTTTCCAGAGACCATTTTACCTTGGCATCCTTCTTTAACATGTTGCTTAACAGTCTTATTAATTCAGCCAGATTTGGAATAAACCTTCTTAAGAAGTTGATTTTTCCAAGGAATGCTTGTAGCTCTTTTATGTTTCTGGGGAATGGGATTTGGAGGATGGCTTGTATTCTTTCAGGATCAATTCTGATCCCATCCTTTGATATGATGTGGCCAAGTAATTTGCCTTCTTCAAGGCCAAACAGAGACTTCTTGGGGTTCAAGGAAATGCCATATTTCCTGCATGTTATGAAAATTTGCCTGAGATGCTTGAGGTGTTCTTCATCAGATTTGGAAAATGGGGTTAAGTCATCAAGGTAGACAACTAGGAAGTCATGTATTTCTTTTGCAAATGCAATATCCATTGCTCGTTGAAAGGTAGCACCAGCGTTTTTAAGACCAAATGGCATCTTTACATACTTGAATGTTCCCCAGGGTGTAGTAAAAGCAGTTTTGTCTTGATCGTCTGGGTGAACCAGTATTTGGTTAAAACCTGAAAAACCATCTAACAAAGAGATTCTAGATGATCCCACTACTCTCTGCAAGATGTGGTCCATTTTAGGCAAAGGGTAATGGTCTTTTAGGGAGACTTGGTTTAAATTTCTGAGATCTACACAAAGTCTGATTTCACCTGTCTTTTTTCTTGTAGGAACAAGATTGGACACCCAATCAGAAAATCTAATGGGTGCTATTATGCCTGCTTCAAAATCCTCTTTACTTCCTTCTCAATCGGGGGAAGAAGCATGGGGTTAATTCTTCTAAGTTTTTTCTTGAAGGGTTTCTGGTTTGGTTTTAAAAGAATGGTGTGTTGGATCACCGAGGTGTCATAGGATTTCAGATCCTCATAGCTCCAAGCAAATACATCTTGGAATTCTTTGAATAAGTCAATGTACTTGGACTTTTGATCGAGTGGTAAATTTTTGGACAGTTTGATCATTTTTGGATTTTCTGGTGTCCCGTTGTTGTGTTCTTCTATTTCAGTGTTTATGGGCTGCAATTTCGGCTTTCTAGGCACGTCATTAGCATCAAACATATCTTCTAATGGGGTTAGGCCAGCAGGCAAAAAATTATCTTTCAAGTCAATGACCTCTGCCTCTGTTTTATCTATCTCTTCTATCTGTGTTTGTTTCAGCTGTTCTATGTTTTCTTTGTCAAAAATAGTTGGTTTTGTGATTTGCTTGACTGTTGCAACTGTTATATCTTGCTGATTTTCAGTTGTTTGGTGTTCTGTATCTGTCATAGCATCCATGTCAATGTTAATATTTGAAAATTCATGCTCAAGGGTAAGGAAACTGTTAATTTGGGCATCATTTTCGAATACTTGCCAATCTCTAACGTTGTTTGGGACAGTAGGCCTATGTTTTATTTCAGCCGTGAAATGATGGTTTGGGTCAAAAGGAAGCTTACATGTACTAGCAAAGGTGGCTAGGCTGTGTGCATGAATGTTGTGATTTCTGGAAATCTTGTCAAGCTTGAATTCAGTGAATGCCTGGAGTATGTCTGTAGCAGCGGTTCTATAGGCTCTCATTCTGTTGTCGTTGGTAACAAAATTACCTTTCATCTGTTGTATAACTAGATCAGAGTCACCTAAGATAGACACTTTTACAGCTCCTAGAGTTTTAAGTAGTTTAAGGCCTAAAAGTAGAGCCTCATACTCTACCATATTGTTTGTGCATTTGAAGTTCAGTCTGTAGGCATGACCTTCTGCATGGTTATTGTATGTGTTGTGAATCCAGACACCTGCCCCTGCTCCTAACTTGTTGACAGAACCATCAAACTCTAAGTACCATGTGATTTCTTGCTTGTGGTTCGTAGTAAGAGTGTGAGCTATCTCAGGATTGGGCAGATTTAAACTTTCTGTTTGAGGATATTCTTCTGGTAGGCTGGTTGCAACAGCTGCTGTGACAGTTTCGTGGGTATGCGCAACCGATTCTTCATTGATGTGTGCTTGTTGCTCTAAAGCGAAGGGCTCATTATCAATTGAAACATTGGTATTATGATTAAACAAAATAAATGAATCCATATCAGGGTGGATTGAGTAAATGGGAAAATTTCCAGGCCTGCTCTCACTACTCACCACATATTTCATCAGCGTTTCTCTGTACAGTCTCTTTGGTTGCCCAAAGACTGAAATAGTGGCGTACGAAAGGTCTAATTGAAGGGATCCTTGTAACTTTGCTCCCCATGACCTTGAGAGGAGCATACCATACTTTGGTGGAATGTCAGCCACCACTACATCCATGAGGATGGTCTTGTTGGGATATTGGACTAAGGAGACACACAAGTCTTTGATGAGGCCTAAACATTTCACTTGACTTGAGTCAAATGAGTACAGATCTTTGTAAGGTCTTGTAACATCAAGATTTAGTTTTTCCATAACTGCTTTGGGCATTAGATTGTGTGATGCCCCTGAGTCAAACATAGCATTGTGAAAAACTTTGTCATGTATATGTAAACTGACATAAAAGGGTGGGATAGGTCCATGTGTTGATTTTCCGTTAACTTCTGGGCCAAATAGCAGCTCTGGGGTATCGTCTAAAACATTTACATCATCCTTATTTTCTGGAATTTGAAGTGAATTTTGAATTTGCTGCCTGTATACATCGTGTTTAGCCAGCTCTGAAAGAGGAATGGCTATCTTGAGTTTTCCTATCTCTGCCTCTAAGTTAAATGGCTTTTCTAGTGGAGTCTTGGTGTTGACAATGGCAGTTTTTTCTGTTTCCTTTGAATTCTCAGCGATCTGCTCTTGTTTATCAGCGTTATGGGAAGTTTTTGCTTGCGGTTGTACAGTTTCAGGAGTGCTTTTTGGGCTACTGCTTGAATTTTCTTTTGAGGAATGGGGTGGCAAAGGCTGCTCAACCGAAGGCTGCGAATCTGTTATGTCTTCTATAGTCACTTGATGCGGGTTTGGAACAGGTATACCAGCTGGTTCTGTTGTGACATCCTTGCCTTTGATCTTGTTTGGCTGTTTGCTATCCTTTGTTTTACTAGGTTCGGAAATGTCAATGGTCCTAGTTCTCAGCTTATATTGTTTGTGTACTTCATACACAGCGGTATCATAACCTTGTTTAAAATCAAAAGACTCGCCAGACTTGGTCTGAAACTGATTGTAATCGGGTTCATTTTGGTCTTCTTGGGACAGGATAGTTTGATGCTCACCCTTTAGATCCATTAAGTTCATGTGATCGTCTTCTGTTTGATTACCAGAGGTGGATCCTTCTACATAGTTGTCTTGGAAAGGGGGTCTTATATCATGGTCTTGGTTAGGCCTACCAACATTTGTGTTCTGTGTTTTTCTAAAATTTGGGTTCCTTATGGTATTAGACTGTTGTCCTTCCCATGATGCTTTTCTCTCAACATTTTCTACTCTTTCTCCTAGTCTTTGCAGGCCATTGATGATAGCATCAAGCTTCTGGTCAAAGGCTGAGGGTTCTTCCTTAAAGGTAGTTTTTCTTTCCATTCTAGCTTGTTTTCTTTTGGCAATTAAATTGGCTTCTACGCTGACAACAACATTTTGCATGTCCGCAAGGGTTTGAGGAGCTCTTTCTTTTAACTGGTATGCCATATCCGGGTCGAATCCATCGGGAAATTTGTACAAGGCCAGATTAGGTGGAGGCCTTAAGTTCTGTGGTATTGCATTATATACATTATTGAATCTTGCACAGTACTCCAAAACAGTCTCTTGAGGACCTCGTTTGATCGTATCATATTCAGCTAGTATGTGCAAGGGGTCTTTCTTTTTCTCCCATCTGTTGGTAAAGGATTGATAAAGCTCATCTGGGGTGGTTATAGAATTTGCAGCAAGTGATCTGAACCAAGTTCTTACACAACCTGTCAAACTCTGAACAAAAATTCTCATCCTGACACTATCATCGTCTATCTCATAGTTTTCAAAATAGTCTTGCATCTTTTTGGTATGCTGAATGGCTGTGAAAGGACCGGTGCTGTCAAAATATGTGATTTTAGATTGGTACTCTTGAGGTAAAGCCCCAGCATTAGCAGGTAATTGCAGGGTTACATATCTATTAGCCATATTGACAGGTATAAGTGGAACAACGGGGATAAGTGGAACAACTAGAGTGACGGGGATCACTGGAGTAATTGGAACGCTGGAAACAACAGTGGTGTCAGTATGTGCGGTGAATGAAGGAGTGGAAGGAGTACTACGGGATGTAGATGAAGAACTGATGGAAATAGGAGTTGAACGGAACAAGACCTTGACAGGAGTCAGAAAACAGCTAGGGTAAGTTGTTTCAGGGCTCAAATCATCAAAATTTTCTTGTCCTTCTTGCTTCCTAAGAATTTTCTGGATTATATTAGGGTTTTCAAAAATAGCTGGAGGGTTGGGATTTGGATTTGACCTTGTATATCGTGGATTTTTCTTGGGAGCCAGCTTCCGAATTATTTTTTGGGTATTTTTCCTGGGAATGTTTTTTGTAATCGACAAGGGACTAATTAAAATTTGGGACAGCTTGTTTGTAACTTAAAACTAGCATGAAGATTGACTGAAGCAGCATTTATTTACTCCTGTTAATGCAAAGCAAAAAACAATCTCAAAGGCTTCCTGGCTGACATTCAGGCTTCATCTGTAGTTTTAAGAGATAAACAGCAATTGGAAAGTTTGATTTATGGTCTCAGCAGAGCTTTCTTACCTTCTTCGTGAAACTATCTGAGGAAGTTCCCAGTGGAGCTTTCCAACTTAATCAATAAAACTTTCTGAGGATTAGAATCCCCAGCGGAGTCGCCATTATGTTATCACTCAGGTTGTCCTTAAGCTCCAGAAAGGATACGGCCGAGGTAACCACAGACCAACTTTGGACTGCAGGTTCTAGCCAACCTGCAATCAGAGAGGGCTCTCTCTTTTAGATTTAACTTTGTTTGAAAAGGATTTTAGGCTAGGTCTCGAGTTCAGAGGGTTTTTGTTTTGTTTTTGGTGGGAAAATTGATGTTTTCAGACAGAGAGGCAAGGCATAGTCTGGAAGTTTCAAACCATTGGGCATGGAGTCAAGGATAAAAACTGCTGGTGCTTTTCCTTAATAACAGTGAGGGAAAATGGAGCAAGATAGCTGAGCATGAAACAATGTTCCAGGTTTAAGGGATGGAGAGAAATGCTAAGTAATGAGAGGCAGTTAAGAATCTCTCAATTATGCTTAACAAGGGAAAATGACAAGGCGCTACCTAGGGGCAGTTAAGAATCCCTAGATAATTGGCAAACACAGGTGAATTGGGGTAAACATGAGCCAGAAGGAATTCATATTCATAACCAATTCAATCAGAGGAAAACATAAAGAAACAGCAGAAATTGAGCATAGAGAGTATTTAAACTAATTCTAGGCTATTCTTTCTTTCTGCTATTTAGATAGTGATAACAATAAACAGAGGTAAGATGCACTTATTGCTTCAGGCTGCAGCACAAGAATTCCATCTTCATATCTCCAAAACTTTCATTTACAACAGACAGTCTGTTATCCAAGCATTCTGCAATCTTTGATTATAGAAACAGTGAGGTATACAGTGCGAGTCTCTAGTGAAAATTCTCAATCGACCAACCCTTAAAACTATGCGGAGGGTGGTATATATAGGGCAAAACTATCTACAGAGTTCTTTATTACATCTTGACCTAATTAGGTCATAAAGCATAATTAATTTACCTACTCCTATCTGAAATAAATGCATGAAAATATCTCAGGCTGCCCTGGGGTGGCCGTATCAAAACTGAATAACTTATGTAGTCCTTGGTGGCTTGGTGCAGGTGCTTCTGAAATAAATGTGCATGGGTTTCTGCTTCTTTGGTGTCCTGTGGCTTTGAATGCCTTAATTGTGATTTGAGGGTAAGGATGGGCTGATGATGCCTGATTTGACTTTCTGGGGGCTTCATTAATGTACAGGTGCTTTGAGCCCCTAAAAATATCTGCTGATACTCTTTGAAGTCCTTTCTTCCTCTGATACTCTTTGGCAATAAATTGATGATGTTTTGTCGTGCTGTAGGTCTTATTCACAAATTAATGGTCGTTGTTCGGCCTCTATTTCTTTCAAAACTATTTTCTGCTCCTTTCGGTATGTTCTGCGAAGAAAACGGGTCATTTTTGTGCTTTTCGGGCTTCCTGGGGGCTGCATAATGAAAAGATTCCCTGAAGATTCCCCGAAGATTCTCCATTTCGGCCTAAAAAATCCTGCGATGAGCAATTTGCGCGCGCAAATCGCTCATCAAAAACTACCTCAGAATTGGATTCCGGGGCTCCGAAGTGCGACTTTTACTCCTTCGCGCCAAAAAAGTGCTAATGACATCAGCATGCTGACGTGGCGGGATGATGTCAACATGATGTCATCATGTACGGACGGTGACGTGGCATGATACGTGTCAAGGGGCCATGCAGGCAGATGACTGGACATGTGACTAGGCAGAGGGGGGTGACGTATGTGGTGACTGTGCAGGGGGTGACGTATGCGGTGACTGTGCAGGGTGTGATGTATGCAGTGACGTCACCGGGTAGGAGGCGGTAAGTGGTATTGTGGCGCACCGCCTTTGGGGGAGAGCGGTTTTGGGGGAGGGGGCTCCGCCACAGCCCAGGAGCTGACGCGTGGCGGGAGTACGGCGGTAATACCGCCCATCTCCCGGATGCTAAAGCTCGGGCGGTTCGGGGATGGGGCGGCCCGCCCACCGTTGATCTGCGGGGCAGGCCATCCAACGGTCGGTGGCAAAGATAATACGGCGGGGAGTTACGGCGGGGGAATATTTAAAGAATATTCCTTTTTTAATAATGCGCGCGGGTGGGTTTAACTATGGGAAATGGGGTTCATGGGGGTTAATAATCGGCGGGGTTAATATTTAATGCCAAAACTTTGGGTTGGGGGTAAAACATGGGTTTTGAGCGCGGGTTTTAGCAATTTGCGCCCGAAAACTTAGGATATGGGCAAAAGGTGGGTTTTTTGGGGGTTTTTAGGGCTAGGTGAGAGGTTATTAATCTGGCCAGATGTCAGATTAATCCCTGTTATGACTCGGATGGGCTAAAAACAGCCCCAGATGGACTATTTTTTCCCGGACTTTCTAAAAATATGGCTATATTGCCAGGGAGGGGATATTTACATAGGGGAATTTTATATACAAAGTTTTAATAGGGGAAGGGGAAGACTGCTAGGGAGTTATACAATACTGTTAATAGTTAATATGAAGGTGACCAGCAAGCGCTAAGGTCAGGGACCTTAGGCTAAATTTGGGGAAAAGAACTTGCAAAGAGATGAAGTCCTTGAGTGAAGCAGATCTTCACCAAGGCAAATGATATGGATGATGATGAAACTAAGAGGCATCAGGCAGATCCTGACCTCTTTGGGAGTTAGCAAGGGACTTGGGGCATTAGAAGAAGGGGAAGTTAGTGATGTCCAGCCTTGATCTCTTTCTGAATGGAAACTGCCTGCAATGTGATCTGTAAAGATAAAACACAGTTTGAAACACAAAATTGATCATGAATCAGCTTTCTGCAACCACAGCTACCTACCCATCTTACTTTCCTAACATTTTTTCTTCTTTTCTGATTTGGGTGCACTTAGACTTGCAGACCCAGAATTACAATTTTTTCTTTTGAATTTTTCCTATCTAAATCTACACTTATTTCTGCCAGGGCCCAGATTAAACAGTTGGGTCCCTTTGATTCTCTACCTATCTACAAAATCTGCCAAGGTTAAACTGTTTGGACATATGCATCCTCTATATTCTACAATAGGAAATTGAAACCTAGGGAGACCAAGATTAGACTGTTTGGACCTCCCTTAAATGAAAATTCTTCAAAACTGGAACAACTCATCAAAATGAAATCTCAGCAGTGGCATTTGGACTAGCACACTCTCATGGTATCTTCTGGAAATATGGAACATTGCAGCTTGCCAAGTATGACATATTTGGCATGTAAAAATGTCAATCATGAAAGATGATACATGTTGCAACAGGAGGCTAACAAGGTGTACATGGAGAATACTGACCACACTAGCAGATGCACAAGACCATGTGATGGCTGGCTGCAACCAGTAAAGAGGTTTGCAAATCTATTTCCTAATGCATAGACAGGATGACAGCTCTCTGGCACCAAGTAAACAAAAACATGCATAACACATTCATTGATACATACTAGACTTCAACACAGAGGTGGGATGACAGCCCCTCTAATGCTAAATATCAAGAGCACATGAACAAATGCATAACAGGCACAGCCTAGAACAGAGCAAAAGAATCTTGTATTAGCTGAAAATGAAGACCAGACGCTGGAAGTATCAAAGTAGTTACAGTCTCCAGAAGTTGAACCTTACATCAAAACAACAACCATCAACCCATCCCCTGATTACATCTGTTTTTTGGGTATATATAGAGTTTCTTTACAAAATGTTCTGCTATTCTAAGCGGGGAGGGGTCATAATGGACCACCAACCACTTTAACTCTATGATGGAGTCTCTGCTACAATCTGCTTGCTTTAATGAATGAATTTGACGTTCTTTGGTGCTCTGTTGTCCTTCTCGAGTAGGTGGAGTGTTATATGGAAGGAGTCCCATAGCTAATAAATGTGTTTATCTACTCGAGGATGGTCCTTTCCCTTTTCGGACATCCTGTTTATTGAATGCAGTGGTTGAATATTAACTGTGCAAAGTGCTGAATACGGGCCACCTTCTTCCTTTAGATGCACGAAACAAGCTATGGACAAGCTGACTGCATGGCAAAACAGATATCAGCCGTTGGATCAAGTGAATGGAGGGCAGAGATTTGTTAGCAAGAAGAATCGAGCGGAAGCAAGAGCAAACAAATGTGAGCCGTCAGATCGCGGGCAGACAGATCCGACGGCCATCGGGCGAAAGAGTAGCATGGGAGATAACGAGCGGGGACGGTAAAATGGGTGGTAAGCGGTATGTATCGCACCGCTTTTGGTGGGTGAGCGGTAATTGTACAAGGGCGAGCGATCACAATCATCGGGTGATGCATGGCAGATGGGACGGGATGAAAACCACTTCGATTGCGAGTTAATGTGCGGGCAGCTTATGGGCGTGAGAGGTATCGGGAGATATGAGAGTGAAATGGGCATGGGTCATTGGATCTTGTCGGGACTGATTGGACGGTGGAGGAGTGATCGGACGAGTCGCTTTATCGAGCGCAATGAGAGTCATTGGATTGGGCGATGTGCGATTGTGATCAAATCGCATCGCAATATCACATCGGCGAAAGTCAAGGGGCGTAGCCTTTATACACATGGATGCGATTTGTGATAGTGACTAAATCCGGACCCGATAAAGGAATTAACTGCTTTTAAGACTGATGAAGGGAGAATGAGCGGTTCAAGGGAAGGAGACAATAGCTATTGTGATGGAAAAGGGCTTATGAAAAGTGCGTTGTCGCACGATCACGGTCTTATGGGTTTAAACTTTGCCCCCGGGCATCTGAGGGAAAGCGGGTTTATCCAGGGTTTTGGAGGAAAATAGAGATAGCAAGGGCTATGAGAGTATAATGAAAATGAAGGATAAGAAGGAAATAGACTGCCGCAAGCTCCTTTTTTGCATAAACACACAGCCAAGATAGTATTTGTTCCTCCAAATGTTGAAGTATCTAGCAGAGCTAACAGTTACCTATGCCTATTCAAGCCTTTGGCGGAAACCTCTTTGTAACTTATGCCTCTTACCCCTCATTAGGAAACATCCTTACTCTCTTACTCGGGGACTAAACCTATGTCTTGGGAAGGCCTTTGAAACCTCAGACTCTGACATACTAACTTGGGAATATACTTTGGAACCTTAGACTTTGACCTACTCCTTGGCACACTCTGAGTGGCGTATACTAACACCCCCGGCACAGTACAACACACGACAGGCTACGGCTAATGGCGGCTAACAGCACAAGCACACAGCACTAGCAATCCTTCCAATTCAATGACATCCAGAAAACATCCTGAGAGTGTTAGTTAGTAATTTAATTAGTTAGTTAGTTAGGTGAGGCAACAAACTTTCCACTTCTACATGCCTGGTGCAACTACCCAATGGAAAGATGTGAATCAATGGAAGAAGATGAAGAAGAAGAGAAGATGGTGGTTCATGCATACCCATTATGTCCAAGCCTTTCAACCTCTTTCTAGACTCTCATCCATCCTCTAAACTCCTCCCATAATGCCTTCGGTGGGAATAGCCTTTGGAACCTATGCATCAGACCTACGCCTTTGGACTAGCCTTTGAAAGAACCTATGCATCAGAACTATGCCTTGGGTGGGAATAGCCTTTGAACCTATGTCCTAGACACCCTACTACCTCTACCCTCAGCCTTGGGAATAACCTTTTGAACCTAGGACTCCCTCAGCTTTTAGTGGGACTAGCCTTTGAAAACTATGCCTCATACATCAGCCTTGGGTACCTATGCCTCCTCCTTTGGACCCTCCTTACACTCTTACTTGGAAACCTATGAGACCTACTCCTTGGCACCCTCCTTACACTCTTACTTTGGATCGCCTCATCCACCTACTACTTGGGAACATCCTAAAACTATGCCATACTACCTCTAAACGGACCTTTGCTTCTGACCCTTGCCTTCCCGCACAAGTGATGTTGTAGATGTGAATGATTGTGTGTTAGGTGGGGGGGTCATTGCTAGGTGTCATATCTTATATCCAGTTCTCATTGCATTTTGTCATAGATGGATAGCCAGTAGTAGTTGATAGTCCTAGCCAATTCTCATTGCTAGGAGGTAGGTGCATTGCTAATCGGTCAGCCGGGAGACCATTTCCAATAGCCGATAGTTGATGCGCTCTATGTCGGTACTCAATGCTTTCAATCCAAAAATGATTATGAAAGGTGGGTATTATTTAGTAATATGCTATAAGGAAGGAAGGTGGGTGGTGCTTAGCTTCTTGTATGTATATTCACATATATAATCTATCATGGTTTCATGCAGTGAGTGAGTGGCTTAACAATGACTCTTCAGTGAACGGCTTAAGTGAACGACTTTCTTTGTGCAATGCATGAATCAAGCTTTAGTTCATTGTGTGAACAACAGCTTCATGTAGTTAGTGGCTTGTGCTCTGTCTACGACTTGGATTCAGTGAGTGGCGTGTGCATGGGAACATGGCGGTTGGATTAGCGATACCTTTGTTGATCCAAGAGAGATTTACCAATGCTTGCTGGATATGAGTCACCACCTGTTGAGGATCATATGATAATGAAAAAACCTATAACAAAGCCTGAACTGCTATGGAACCTAGTGCATGGACTACAACTAAGCTAATAGGTATTATGTTTCACTTGGACTCACATATATACATTTCACTTTCATCAATATATGTATGATATCAAATCTCTACGTGATGCTTGCATCTCTACGTTTTAACAACAATGGAGCTTACGACAGTCTCTTAAGGCTTGTTTCCATATGACACAAAGCTTGTATTTTCTCTAAAGGCTAATGTCCATGGACCTAACCTATATCATATGAAATCGAAATGTCTTTCCAAAAGACACACTCTCAAAACCATGCAAAGGATGGCATGATTTCTCACTGAATAGATGTTCGCGAATTGTATTGCCTAAGTCAAGCTTGATTACTATACGGTGGATACCATGTGAAATAGCATCAGAAAGTAGCTCAACCACTGCATTATACTTAGCGATGTTGTTAATCGAGTGACCAATGCAAATTCCTTGCATACTCAGTAGATTGCCATTTAGATCAAATATTGCCCACGCCACAGAGGATGGGTTCTGAGTAATATGGCTAGCACCATCGACATAACCAATACACAATTTGAGACAGGTTGACATCTATAATTCAAAAGTAAACATAATCAACATAAACCATGGGAAACTCTGAAAAACACATTGTAAACACACTTAACACACCTATAAACAATATGTACATATTGTACCATGCATGAGATCAAGCATAATATATTTTGAGGTACAACCCATTTCTAGATTGCGCCAATGGAACTCCATTGAGATCTACTAACTCATAAGACCCTTTTGCAAGGAATCGCTTGAAAACATATGGGCCCAGCCACATAGGCTGGAACTTTACTTGACCTTTACTTGCCAGCCTCCTGGTCATATAAGAGAACCAGATCTCCTTCCGAGAAGATTCTAGGCTTGACACTTTTTTCATATTGCGCTTTGATGCGTATTTTATGGGCTTCATTGGCTAACACAGATTTGCGATGGGTTTCATCCAAATGAGTTAAATGTAAAAGATGCTCCTCCTCTGTGGAAGTAGCAGGAAGAAGTTTGATAGCTAGTTTCAACGATGGAATTTCACATTCGATGGGGAGGATCGCTTCCAGTCCATACACCAATTAGAAGGGTGTGAATCAAGTAGCATGTTGGCATTATGAGACAAGTGTTGTCCTTGATGGCAAATCACACTGATGACAAATCATAGTGCAGAAGGATAGCAGCAAGGAATTGATGATCAGTCTACAAGTATGAAGAAAAATATATACACGCTGGTTCACTATATACCAAGTCGCGTATACAAGCAGGTTCACTATATACCAAGTTGCGTATACGCAGGTTCGCTATATACCAAGTCGTGTGTACACGCTGGTTGGCTTCAGTAAAAGCGCGTGTATATGGAAAAACTTATCTTTGGTCCACGGCGGTTATTCCTTGGAAGTTGTGCCTATGGGTTTGGACCTTGGTGTCTCGACGGACGTGTTGATCCCTAGTTTTGAAGTTGATGGTATTGGATTTCTATGGTTTTGGCCCTTGGTATCGAACAAGGCCTAAGGCTATATAAGGAGAAGGAAATCATTAGGCAAGGGTATCTGAAAAGGCTTAAATATCTGATGAAGTATTAGATCCAGTATGCAGGTTATTGGTTGATGATGTATTGCTTGATCTGAGCTAAGGAGAGATCTCATCGGTTGATGGAGAACAAGATCTAAGGAGAGATCGGGATCAAATGGTTTGAAATGAACTATCTTTATATGGTTGATTATGCGTATTTCTAGATCTGCATACTGACGCAATGTTATGTTCTGGGTATAACTGATATCTGGTACAGCTGCAAGATATGAAAAATATTTTTAGATCTGTACGCGGGTTGGCCTTGGAAAAAGAGCGTATACACGCAGGTTGGGTTCATCCAAGTAGCATGTACATTGTAAAGCTTGATATTTGAAGTTGCAGATGGGTCTGATGGTTATTGCAGAGTTCTGTGTCTGCTCTATGTTCTGGTGACTGTGTTGTTGACAGTGTTTCAGTGTTTCAGTGATCAATGATGCATGTTGTACTACAATGATGATTGTCTTATGGATCCAGTATGAAAATGTATGAAACGTGGTCCCGGGTAGATCGTAGGCCGGCACCTACGTACTGGTAAACATATCAGCCAGTACAAGAGCAAGGGGAGTAAAGGTTGGAGCATTCTGTAGGTAGGCACCTACGTACTAGTAAATGGATCGGCTAGTACAAGAGCTAAGAGGGTTGTAGCCCTCTGCAGGTTGTAGCCTGCGTACTGGTAAAGGACTGCACCAGTACATTGTAAAAGAAGTTTCTTATTAAAGGAAGATAGAAACAAATTGCAGCAGGTGGTTTTCACCCACATTGGGTTTCCACCTTATATCATGGTGTTCATGTGTGTGGCTTTTGTGTGATGATCTGTTCTGTTATACTGCACATGTTTACTGTTAATATGGTTAATAATGTTCTGATGCATTTACTGAAGATAAGCTAACTGAATCATAAGATTTCTGGATATACGCTAGTTGCTTTAGACACAGTAGCGTGTACACGCGGGTTCACTTAACCGAAGTAGCGTATATGTTTTTGAGCATTGAAAAATTTTTAATGATTTGATAATACTGATTCACCCCCCCCCCCCCCCCCCCTCTCAGTATTATTTCCAACAATTGGTATCAGAGCAGGTCCTTTGGTAGAAGCTTGATCGCTTGAAGGAGATCCGTGGAACAATGGGAAAGAAGCTTAAGAAGAAAGCTCATAAGAAGAAGAAGACATCTCAGAAGATCTATGACAGTGGGAGAGTTGATTGGGGATTAGGTATAAGAAGTTCTTCAGATTCAGAATCATTATCAGGTATGAATGTGTTATCCTCTGATGTTCCAGCTATATTTCCTTGTGAAAGAGATGGAAGTGATAGTGAAACTACTGAACATGCTTTTATGGGTGAGCAAGAAAAGTATCAAATAGAGGCAGTATTTAGAAGGCTTGCAGACAAAATTAAAGATCAACAAGATATATTGAACAAAAGGGAATGTGCTTTCAAAGAAGAAGTTACCAAACTAAGAGCCCAATTAGAGGAAGGAAACAAGGTAAGAAAGTTACTCAAGGACAAGGAAAATCAATGTCAAAAGTTGCAGGGTGAAGTAACATCACTAAGAGATGAAGCCAATAAAAGAAGCATAACCATCAAGAAACTCAGAGATAGATCAAGTTACTATGAAAGTCTTGAAGCCACGAACCGCTCCCTAAAAGGAGATCTTGAAGAATCAAAGAAGCAGAATACAGATCTACTCCAAGCTATTGCAAAACAAGAAAATGAAGTCACCAGCTTAAAATCTCAACTAGAATGTGCCTTCCGAGTTCGTCAAATGCAGCAGGATCTGAATGAAGAACAAGAAAAGGAGATTCTCAAACTAAGGGAACAAATGGAAGAAGGAAGGAAAGCTGAAGAAGACATGAAGAAGCAATGTCTAGAAAAGGAAGAACAACTTCAGATTGAGGTAAATATCTTGAAAGGTAAATTAGAAGAAAAGGATAAACTGTTGAGATTTCAAGATAGTACTAAAGCCTTGGATGATATTCTTAGTAGTCAAAGGTCTCCTGCTATCAAGACTGGTCTTGGTTTTCATGAATCTGTTGAAGGTGAATCTAGTTCACAAGGTGAGGCAAGGAACTCTAAAGAAAATCTAAAATGATCAACAAGGAGATGAAAGGTCAACCCCATCAACAATCAAGGAAAGAGACTTCTCAAAGAAAATCTTTTACTCCTCCTATGAATAATGTTGAATGTTATGTATGTCATAATCTTAGACATGTTGCAGCTAGATGTGGAAGAAGAAGGGTTCAAGACCATCATGTAGAAAGATCATCACATTCAAAGTACTTTAATGGATATTGTTTTTCTTGCAATATGTTTGGTCACAAAGCTGCTGATTGCTACAGGAGGAACATGAAACATGTTAGATGTTATGCATGTAACAAGCTTGGACATATAGCAAAGGAATGCAGGAACAAAGGGTGGACATCACACCAAAAGAAGAAAACCTCATCACACTTGAAGATATGGAGGAAGAAGGAAGTACAATCAGCACAATGTACTGAGACACAGCACAGCACAGACATATCAGACTCAGGGGGAGCTGAAAGTGTAAAACATCAGTGTTCTGAATCTCATACGCAAGTTCCTTAAAGGGAAGTAGTGTATATACGCGAGTTAGACACTGCAAAGTCGCGTATATGTCAGTCTGAGGAAAAGCAGTGGGGACAGGATCAGAAAAAGGATCTGATATGATTCAGTCTATTATTTGCTCTATTGGTTACAGTCTGCTGAGGATGTGTGGAAATGTTTTGTTACTTGTATGATGTCTAGAAGTGTTTTGATCCTAGCTTGAGGATGGTGATGTTTTGATGCTTATTGCTGATATATGCATGATCAGATCTAACAGATGGCACTGGTTGAGGGGGAGCATATGCCTTTAGTAATTCATTGTTGGCATTATGGTTAATAATCCTTGGTGATGATTCTTATATGGCTAAATGATATATCTTGCTATGATATGATGTTGTGAGTTGTTTATGATAAAATCTCATATGATTCTTGAAGTTACATAGTAGATGTTCAGATCAGATTTATGGTTGATCCTTTGATGATGCTTACATGGTGATCTTCATAAGGATAAGGAGAAGTACAAAGCTTGAACACACATCTTCCTCACTTGATGATGAGTCACTCATATACTACTGTTGTCATATGCATAAAGATCATACAGTTATGATGCAGGCACTCTTGTGGATAAGGATTGTTGTTGTTGATGATATCAAGAAGTTTTGTCAAAAGAGCTTGAGCTCAAGATACATAGTGCTGATACATGGATGACTACTCAAAGTTGCTTTGTTGGAGACATGGTGATGAGTTCTTATCTATATGATGATAGGTTGATACTTACATATGTTGATTGATGCAGATGTTCCCAAGTAATGATACTTGGATCATGTAGATCTTGACGTTGATATAATGGCTATGATGGTTTCACATGTAATGTGAATGATTTCATGATGATGTTTAAAAGGAGGAGTTGACATCTATGTTTAGACATACCTTGCTGCAGGACATTTACAGGTTGCTGATATGAAAATGGTTGTACGCGAGTTTCATAAGGCCTATCCGCGTATATACGCTTGTTTATGTGGATGCAGACGCGTATATGGAGTTTTGAAGGAAATCAGCAGGGACAGATGTTGGTTGCAGAAAGTCTGATATGGGTCTGATAGAGATCATCTGGCACAGGTTCAGGGGGAGCAGATAATCTTCCAATGATGCATTGTTGGCATTATCTTAAAGCTTTTGGTTATAGTTCACATTTGGTGTTGATTTCAGTAGGAACAAAGGCGAAAGGAGAACAGAAGGATCTCTTGGTTGCTGATCTGAATGGTGATTATCAGATGCTGCTGGTGACTTTCATAAGTCTTGGTCTAGTTCTTTCGTCTCTATGTCATATATCTCTTTTGTGGTATCTCTTTCATGGTGTCAAGGTCATGTAACGGCCTATTTTGGTTTCCCCACTATGCCTAGGATGATTGATGCAATATGATTGGTTGTCATATGTAAACTTTTGATGTAACCCCACTTGGTTGGGTGGATGAGTCAATTTTTGTATATCCTCACTTAGTTGAGAGATGGATGTATGTATGAGTCTTTGGTGATAGGAAGGTCTTTTATGATGTATAGAGTCATGTTCTTCTTGAAGAACATCTTTTGCAGATCTTGCCTACAGTCAGGAAGAGCATGAACAGCACACTTTAGCGGTACAGAGATTCAGCATGTACTCAGAGGGAGCATGGACAGATTGGTACACCTTGGCATATACAAAGGGGGAGATTATTCAGAGATCTCAGCAGGTACTCAGGGGGAGTATGGACAGTGGAATGATTCAGCAAAGGAAGAGAATATCTTGGTCCACCCTTTGCCCTTGATGTCAAAGGGGGAGAGTGATTTGGTGTTGTTGCCATCAAGTCCAAAGGGGGAGATTGTTGGCATTATGATGCATGTGTTGTACTTGATGGCAACCCTCTCATAGAAGAATATCTCACTTATGTATAACTGGATGAATCTTCATAAGAGATGTCAGATGTGACTGATGGAGGACAGCTCAAAGGAATCAATGATAGTTCTAAGTGTAACAAGTTAGCTTTGCCATCAAGTCCAAAGGGGGAGATTGTTGGCATTATGAGACAAGTGTTGTCCTTGATGGCAAATCACACTGATGACAAATCATAGTGCAGAAGGATAGCAGCAAGGAATTGATGATCAGTCTACAAGTATGAAGAAAAATATATACACGCTGGTTCACTATATACCAAGTCGCGTATACAAGCAGGTTCACTATATACCGAGTCGCGTATACGCAGGTTCGCTATATACCAAGTCGCGTGTACACGCTGGTTGGCTTCAGTAAAAGCGCGTGTATATGGAAAAACTTATCTTTGGTCCACGGCGGTTATTCCTTGGAAGTTGTGCCTATGGGTTTGGACCTTGGTGTCTCGACGGACGTGTTGATCCCTAGTTTTGAAGTTGATGGTATTGGATTTCTATGGTTTTGGCCCTTGGTATCGAACAAGGCCTAAGGCTATATAAGGAGAAGGAAATCATTAGGCAAGGGTATCTGAAAAGGCTTAAATATCTGATGAAGTATTAGATCCAGTATGCATGTTATTGGTTGATGATGTATTGCTTGATCTGAGCTAAGGAGAGATCTCATCGGTTGATGGAGAACAAGATCTAAGGAGAGATCGGGATCAAATGGTTTGAAATGAACTATCTTTATATGGTTGATTATGCGTATTTCTAGATCTGCATACTGATGCAATGTTATGTTCTGGGTATAACTGATATCTGGTACAGCTGCAAGATATGAAAAATATTTTTAGATCTGTACGCGGGTTGGCCTTGGAAAAAGAGTGTATACACACAGGTTGGGTTCATCCAAGTAGCGTGTACATTGTAAAGCTTGATATTTGAAGTTGCAGATGGGTCTGATGGTTATTGCAGAGTTCTGTGTCTGCTCTATGTTCTGGTGACTGTGTTGTTGACAGTGTTTCAGTGTTTCAGTGATCAATGATGCATGTTGTACTACAATGATGATTGTCTTATGGATCCAGTATGAAAATGTATGAAACGTGGTCCCGGGTAGATCGTAGGCCGGCACCTACGTACTGGTAAACATATCAGCCAGTACAAGAGCAAGGGGAGTAAAGGTTGGAGCATTCTGTAGGTAGGCACCTACGTACTAGTAAATGGATCGGCTAGTACAAGAGCTAAGAGGGTTGTAGCCCTCTGCAGGTTGTAGCCTGCGTACTGGTAAAGGACTGCACCAGTACATTGTAAAAGAAGTTTCTTATTAAAGGAAGATAGAAACAAATTGCAGCAGGTGGTTTTCACCCACATTGGGTTTCCACCTTATATCATGGTGTTCATGTGTGTGGCTTTTGTGTGATGATCTGTTCTGTTATACTGCACATGTTTACTGTTAATATGGTTAATAATGTTCTGATGCATTTACTGAAGATAAGCTAACTGAATCATAAGATTTCTGGATATACGCTAGTTGCTTTAGACACAGTAGCGTGTACACGCGGGTTCACTTAACCGAAGTAGCGTATATGTTTTTGAGCATTGAAAAAGTTTTAATGATCTGATAATACTGATTCACCCCCCCCCCCCCCCCCTCAGTATTATTTCCAACATAGCAGTCCTAATAAGGTTCGATATGCCCACAAGGAAGCAAAGAGAAGCAAGTAATAGTCCAATTTGTGGACCCATATCATATGTTGAAGCATAGTCTTAAAAACTTTGTTAATCGCCTCAAATTTTCCATTAGCCTGAGGATAATAGGGAGTGGATTTTTCATGTGAAGTCCCAATTTGAAGCTAATTTAGTAATCATATGATTTCGAAAGTGATTCCCATGATTTGTTACTATTTCTTGTGGAACATCGAACCAAGAAATCACGTGGTTGAAGAAAAAATACCCAGTTGTTTCATCGGTATTATTGAATGTAGGCATCACTTCAGCCCACTTAGTAAAGTAGTCAAAAACGACAATAATGTAGCCATGCCCCTAGCTAAGTGAGGGTTACATGTCATAAACCGATGGCCCATTTTTCAAAGGGACCAATGATGACAACGAGACGTAAAGGAGCAGGCGGAGCATGGAATTTAAGATCATAGACTTGGAACGCATGACATTTCTAAACTGCGAGGATATAGTCACAGAAAATGGTGGGCCAAAAGTAACCGGCAAGTAAGTTTTTTTGTGAGGTATCGTAACCAGATAAATGTCCACTGCATTCTCCCGAGTGGCATTCATTCAATAATTTCTCTACCTCCTCAAGAGTGAGGCACCTCTATAATATCTTATCGATACCACAACGGTAAGGCTGTCACCGATAATCACATAGTTTCGGATTTGGTATCGGATACGTCGCTGCTCTGAGTGAGAGGTATTAGGACAGAAAGTATAAGTCTGTAGATAAATGATAAAATATCCATACCATGGGTCAAATGACAAGATCAAGAACAATGACTCATTTGGATGGAATCTTTAGATGTAGATTCAACATCAAGGGAAGGGAGATCACATATAAGCTTGGAAAAAAATAAGGATTTCTTCGACTTGGACTTGATGAATTCTAGGTCAAACTCTTGGAGAATAATGATCCACTTAGAGTATTCCCCCCCAAAAATTGACGTGACAATATGTATGTCATAGGGTTGCAATTTAAAACGACCGTAGTTTTGCGAAGCATGATGTAATGGTGAAACATCTGGATGGCTTCAACGACCACCAAAGCTAACTTTTCCACATGAGTATATCGGATCTCAGTATCGTTGAGGTTCCAACTCAGATAATAAATGGGATATCCAATCCCTATATCATCTTCTTAGACAAACACCATAGCTATAGTAGAGATGACGGCAACAAGGTACAATAAATAATCGCATTAATAGTTGAGAGGATATAAGAGAGATGCTTGAACCAGAACATCTTGCAAGGCATCAAACACTTTCTACGCAACATCATCCCAATGGAAGGGAAACCCTTTTTTTAGTAAGCGAGTAAATCCTTTGGTTAGTTCAAAGTAGTTAGGGATGAACCTCCTTAGGAAGTTGGCTTTCCCTTGGAGTCTTTGTAACTGAACAAGAGTGGAAGGCGCACGCAAGTCAGTGGTCACCTGAACTTTTAAAGTATCAATATGAATTCCTTGTTTTGAAACTACGAAACCAAGGAGTCAAACAGAACCGACACATAACACACACTTGTGTGCGTTGAGTCAAATGTTATAATGTCTACAACGGAGGAAGATGACCCATAAATGCATGGGGTGATCAGCTCGACGCTTAGAGTGAGCAGGGAGATCGTCCAAATAGGGTTGTACGATGTGCTTGATATCATGGAAATCATAACCCACCACACATTGAAACGTGGCCCCTGTATTCTTTAAACCGAAAGGAATATTTCTATAAGAAAAAGTACCCCAGGGAAAAATAAATGCAGTTTTAGGTTGGTCCATCGGGAGAATGTTGATTTGATTATAGCCCAAGAATCCATCCATGAATGAATAAATTTTGCAGCCAGCATAGTCATCAAAAATCTAGTCAACAAATAGGGTTGGGTAGTTTTAATTTGGTCAAGCTCGATTTACGTCCTAATAATCGACACATACTCAAATCCTTCTTTGTTTCTTCATGATAGGGACAATGTTCAATACCCAATCAGTTAAAGGAACTAGGTATATGAAACCAACCCGGAGATTTTTTTTATTTCAGCTTTTATGCCAACAACCTTCTTGGGATGGACCAGACGGAGGTGCTGTCAGACGGGTTTTGCATCAGGATACGTCTTGATATCTTGCACTAGAATGTTTGGGTCAATACTTGACATTTCTTCATATGTCCAAGCAAAGACATCTCTAAACTCATGAAAAAGGGCTCAATAAATCTCGATTTCAAATGAAGTACAAGATGCTTTGATGTATAAATTTTCAACTATTTTTGGTTTAATTGAAATATTGAAAGGAATGGTTTCTTCGATATTGGAAAGGTTCTTTTCAGAGTCAATCTCATGAACATAAACATAATTCGTAAAGGGTTCAAAAAAATTAGGTAGGTACACACCACTGAGATTATCTTCAATGGTATCTGGGAAGGAGGAACAGTGATGATGTTTATCCCACGGTGTGTCATCTGACATTATGATCTCCATGATTCTTTCATCAGTAGAGAATGCATGCGAGAAAGGATCAGAGGGTGAACCATAATCTAGTGATCGATCTACCCAATTGATCAAAGAAAAAGTATGGGCCACAGAAGTTGAGAAGATGACTTCGTAATCTTTCTCAACGGGGCTAAGTGGCATTCGGTTACCAAAACTTTTGATGTTAGTTTCATCAGGGACAATCCATGGATCAACCAGGATCATAGATGATGATATCATGTTGATATAAGAAACTAAAGTGGAGGAGCATGGAAGGGGGGGGTGTTACAGGGAAAAGTGTCTATTTAGAACTGCTCTATCCCACTAAGGTGTGACAACTACCTTAGAAACAAACAGAGAAAAGCTACTTTTGTATTTCCTTTATGAATTATAGATAGAGAGGAATAGAAAGGACCAACCTGTGTCTTGCACTAATCCTTAGATTCGATCCCTCTCTTCTTTGATAGTCTCCAGCTACCTCCTCACTAGCACGCCCAGCTTCACAAAGTACCTGAAAGATCACAGAAGCATAGCACTATACAAAGACATGGATCTATATTCATAAACAACTTAGGATCAGATTTAAGTTAACCATACAAATGTAACAAGCATCAATGATACAAAAGCATGGAGGAGAACTCAAATAGCTTTTATTGATAAACAAGAAAAGATCCAGGAGGAGTTACAACCAGTGGTTCCGACCCAGCATCAACCTTCCAGCAAAGAAGCCCCTCTTCACCTCAAACAAAGCATAGATCACCCAACAATCTGATGTTTGTCTCTAGAAACCAATAACAATTCCTTACAATATGCAAAATTCCAGCCCCTGGATCTCTGGGATGAGGGATCCATATATAGATATCTGTAAGGAGGATGAGTTAGCTTGTGATTTGATTAGTGTCTTCTCTCTGTCAGTTCTTGCTTCCACTTGGAGACTGAGGGCCTCTTACTCATCCTTGGTCGAATTCAGTGAGGCAAGTGTCACAGGAGAAGATTCTGGAAGCTTCCATTGCCTCTCCACCTCGCGGAATGACACTGCCATTTGTCATTTCTCGCCCATCGCACCCCACAGAAGGGAGTTTTGAAATGAAACGCACCCTCACAGTGCATTTTGGTGAGATGCAACGCACCTAGCCAGTGGAGCAGCTACAATGATCCTGTTTTGACCAATTTTGAGTAGTTTTTCATGGAGAACTTCTGGCAGAAGCTGTAATCTGTTGACCTTGTTCCTTTAGGGGTTAGAAAAACACTTTTAGGGACTTAGGAGCCCTTGGTTTATGGACATTTCATGCTTGGATCTGTAGGGCACAAAAATGTCTATAACAGTTGCCCCCTAAAGTATGAGGCCGTTAACCTTTTGGTGTCGGGTGAAATGCTTTATTATGAGGATCCGAAGTTCTTTCAATGCTGGGAGGAGACCTGTAATAAGATACAATACAATACATTATCTTCATAATATTTTCATGATTTAGCTGAGGCGGGCATTCCCATGCTTAGCTTTATAAATTCATTTTCATGCACATAGGACAAACAACCGTCTGAGTGTAGACTGATGATTCTGATAGAGCCATCATCCTTTTGGTAGGATGATTATCTGTGCTGCAATGTTGTACATTTAATGTCTTTATTTCCCTGAATATATATCGCAGCCCGGATGGATGAAACTAGATCCGGGGTCTTCAATCTCGTTCGATCTTCACTCGAAGTACAAGTCGATCCATGTGAGAAATGTTCTGAAGTCGAACATGGAAAGACATCTCTTGATTACCAGTCAATGATGTAAATTGTTAACAAGCGCGAGAGGAATCACCGATAATGATAATGACCCTCAAGGTACTGCAGTACAATTCACGTGATGTGAATAAAGGACTTGGCGTCGAACACCACGCAAAATCTTTCGGTCGAAGGCCGTTGATGTAAACCTGTCGCCGGAAGTGAGAAACTTGCCATTGAGGCATGCAAGCTTCAAAGTACTGAATGGGGTGTTCCTAGATCAACTTCTTGGATAATGAGCTGATGTCGACGAGAAGTGATCCATCACAGGAGGGCCTTAATGAATCCCACATCAATGACACGGAACGGAGCAAATGATTTTGATGGAGGTGAAAACGATCTGGTGATATAAGGTTCAGGGTGGCGGTCATGAAAGAATGGAGTATAATGTATGGTAGTGGGTGAGACACAGGTGACTTCTCTGGATGACTTCTCTTGAACATATCGGCGACACTGATGTGATGGATTGGTAGCATTAACCCCAAATGTGGATGGTATGGCGTGACCATGGTGATGTGACCGGTGAATGAAACAACCCAACCCGACTCGGACACGGAGTGGAAGTGTCATGTTCAAGAGCGACTTGCTACCAACAAAGTTTCTTTGAGTTTTCTTCCCAATTTTTCCCCAGTCATTGCTGACCAGTACCTCTTTATTTTTGTCAAGCTTGAGGAGGATAACATATGCTTGTTCTATAATTTGCCCTTCGGGCAAACCCATCGCTATGTTTTAATGAGCCTAGCGATAGTGAAACTCGTTCTCATCTAAAGACAAGTTTGTCGCTATTAATCTTTTTAACGAGTTTAACGACAAAGATAACTCGGTCCTTTTCAATTTTAGAGAGTCTGAAAAGGAATGTAAAGGTAACTCCAAAATTCCTTTTTCGTCATCTAATCCCTTAAGTCCGAAAAAGTATAAAACAATACAGAAGGGATGAATTTTCGATAGTTTTAACGAGCCGAACAAAACAAGCGCTCGATCTTTTTGTGTAATAATCCCTCAGGTCCAAAAAGATTAAAATCTAGAGCAGGGATAGCACTTCCTGTCCCTTTAACGAGCTAGAGAGGCCAATGGCTCGGCAATCTTTTCATATTTTACGAGTCAGTTGAAAAGAGCTTAAAGGAGACTCGTCTTTTGAGGAACGAGTGATAAAACGAGTAGCAGCTGATTCCAGGTAAGGTTTGGAATTTTCCAATCACGGCAGCGTCACAAGGATGGCTAGTGAAATCACTTTTCGTAGTTGTTCCTCAAAATGGGTAAACAATCAAATGGAGGTGAATGATCGGCCAATGAAAAGTGGAGGTGACGGTGCAAACACGACCAAGGCTTTAATGGCTGAAGTACTACATTCACGATGGTTATTTACCGGGGAATAGTTCATTTTTTAACGAGCTTAAACACGGGTGGAAACATTTGCTCATGTCTTATGTTTATTTTTTAACGAGCTTGAACTATGTGCTAAAACTGCTCGATTAATCCAGTCTTGTGATAAGAATGTCTCATATAAAAACGGCAACTTTTAGAGATTTTCCCCACATCCTTTCTTTATGCAAGTTAGGAAACGACCAATCCTACGAGTTTAAAGGGTTAGAGGTCCTAAAAATTTAAAAAATAAATAGTCGCTCTTCGCTTGCATTCCAAAAGGTTTGCATGCCCCCAGGTATAAAATAGAGTTTCAAGGTTACCCCTTCTTTAGTCCGTTAAAACATTTGTTTTACCGAGAGAGGCCTACCTCTTACAGGTTACCCAAAGAGTGTTCTATTAACAGCGCAAACAAAACACTTCTTCGGCGATGTCTACTGAGATAAACAAAGGTGAGCGGCGGTGCTCGCCAACTCACATAACTTTGACAAGAGAATCTTGTTCCAGTCAAACTCCCCCTTCCAAACACGGACTGGAGTACGGAGGTCATATTCTCTCGTGGAAACCTACCCTATACCCGAAGTTTTCCTGCCGAAGCAGGCCATGGTGCATGCCCCCTGGGTTTCAGTCACGTCCCTCCGAATCACTCGCGCTCATCGGGAGGACGGACTGGAGATTGAGACATTTCTTGCGTGAAAAGACCATTCAGGGATGGTATATGACTATTTGCTCTGTATGATCCGGGAAATGAAAGCTGGTCCATGAGCTTGACCACTCTTCCTTCGTGCGGAAAACACATTACTCTAAAGAGTGAGGAGACAATTGCTCCCATGCAATAAATATAGTCTCGTCCAAGGAGTAGATTGTAATCTAGGGGTCCTTGAACTACCATTACATTCATGTGAACGGTTTTCCCTCTCAATGTTATGGGCACATCGGGAAGGATCCCTAACGGTCGACTGGTTCCTTTATCAAAGCCTGTCAGATTTCTCATCTCAGGCAAAAGCGGTGGCGAACCAAGCACTTTCCAAGCAGTTGAGGAAAGGATACTCACAGAAGCCCCCTCATCTATGATGGTACCAGCCATAACCATTCTATATATTTGAACAATAATTCGGAATGGTACACTAGCTGGTAAACGGGGTCTGCCTAGTTGATTCCAGTCGAAGGAGACAACTAGGTTGCTTGGAGGTGGGACCGAATAGACGGCTGGGTACGACTCTGACGAACTTCCTTCCTGCGGTAAAGGAATGGGTAAATTGCCCCCATGTTCGTTGGAGTCTGTGCTTATGAAAAGAATTTGGACGGTGTCATCCTTGTTCTCTTCATTGATTGTATCATCTGAAGATGGAACCTCTGAAGGCAAGACCGGGTCAACTGCCGCCTTGACCTTTTGAATTTCGTCTGGTATGGATTCAGATGGTTCATCTTCAATGACAGATGCTTCGGCCGACCACCTAAGCGGGTCAGCCGGATTTTCAACTAGTGACGGACTCGGCAAGAGTTTTTTATATCCAGGAGGAAGTCGTAACGGTGAAACCGGACGATCATCCAAAACTCTTTTAGCTTCATCTAAGAAGGGACAACGGTGGACGGCATGATCGCCTTCGCACAGTTTACAAGGAAATCTATATTTTCCTTTTTGTCCTGGGGCTTCACTTTCACTAGTTGACGGTGTGTTTTCAACATGATCATCAGAGGTTGACGACACCGGGTTGTGCAAACGAGGAGACCAGTCCCTTAAGATCTGAGGGATGCAAGGACAATCTCTGTGAAAGTGGTCTCCTTTGCAAATGACACATGGCGATTTAGGCCTGGTCGGTGCAGTGTGTGGATTTTCGTTAGATGACACTTGTTTGCCCCCATTCGCTTTTGGCTCCTTCTTCTTCTTCTCTTTCTTCTTCTTTTCCTTCTTCTCCTTAGGAACTTGACTTTTGGCTTTACCAGCCCCATCAAGCGAAGAGAAAGGAGGAGAGGAAGAATTAGAGGAAGTAGAAGGTTGGTGGGTAACTCTGGACTTGTCTAATTGCTGATTCGATTGTTCAGGAATAGTGGTGTTCTGAACGACAGAGGTTGAGAAGAGCCATACAGGCAAACCAATTATCAGTCCTGGAAGCAACAATGTGGCCATATGGGGTGCACCAACATCTCCCCAAGAGGAGAAGGGACTAGGATTTCCTCCAAGGGGAATTCCTTGGTTGGTGTACTCCATTTTCTCAACCCAAGATCAACGTAGGAAAGGGGTAATGAATATTCTATTTAAAATATATTTTTAGATGCTTTGACACAACTTGTTTTTTCAGTTTTTAAGAGTCGAGAAAAAACAAAAGATGACTCTAGTCTCCTTCGATTTTTAATGAGCCTGAAGTGACAAGTGCTCAGATGGACCTTTTCCGTTAAGGAGTCTGAAAATGAACGAAAGGGACTGCTCTGGAGATCTAGGTAGAGGGAGTACCAAACCAATTGCAAAACTGCAGAATACTTTTTACGGTACGGCAGTCAATCTTCCCGAATGCTGTGTTCAGTGCATTGCGATCGATAGGGCGGCAGACACGGCTTCCTATGGATAAAGGATTTAAGCCTATAGGGGTCTCCCAAAATATACTTGACGGTACGTGGGAGCACAAGTCCGTACTGGCACTTATCGTCTCAAAGTGGAGGAATCACCCAACCATCAGTGAGGACAACAGTTACTAGGCTTTACGACGCCGGAATACGTCTCTAGCCTAGACCTCTAAATGTTGTGCGTTGAGTTCCAAAGCGTTGTTAGATTCATTGAATTTATTTTAAGTTGATCTTGTTTATGAAGTTTTCCTTTCGGGTTCACCACGAGATGTAGATGTAATTCCTAAAATGCAATCTAGAGATGATAAACAAACTTTTTATCTCTTTTGTGCGATGAAAATCCTAGCTACTAGGGAAAAGAAAGACAGAATCTTTTCACAAAGAGCAAAGAGCACACTGTAAATGCACTTTCCTAAATCAAGCCAAACACACAGTCTATATACAAATGCACATGCATGTATTTGTTTTCGACTTTCTTAGTATTGATGCTAAAAAGAAAGTTGATGTACAAATCTGAATTTCTTTTCAAGCGACAAATATAAACAAGCTCTTTTTTGAAATCAAAAATAGAGATGATTACGACACCTTACGATTTTGAAATGAACACTCGTTCTTGACACTAGAAAATTACAAATTCAGACCAAAGGCAATAGTAACAGGATAATCGACCATCAACAGCAATCAAACTTTCTCCTATGATTGAAATCGACACTTGCGACAAATTCAAATCAAAGGACGACAGTACGACTATGCTACTTTTGCAAAGGAAAACTATAAACAACTCAATGAACACACAAAAACATCTACAGTTCTTTTGTACAAAGGAGGTGGAATAACAGCAAGGAAAAGGGGTTTCAAACAGACATATACTAATCACAGGCAGCAAAATTCAGGGATATAACCGGAAAGAATGAAGCACAGGAACCATAGCTGCACAGAGCTAGTCTGATCAGCGCACCTGTAACACAGAGAATCTGAAATGCAGCGCAGGTTGTCCCTTCGGGAAGTGCGCTGAAATTCAAAATCTCTGAACAGTACCTACGCTGGGCCAGAAACGAGACTCTGTCCGGGTTCCGGGTCACAGTTTGCAGTTCAGTCCTTGGTTTTTGGTCGAGTAAAAAGCAATCAGTAATGCAACAATCAGGGGTAGATCTAAGGAGGATCTAAGAGCTATCACAAAGGCAATCAGATAGTTTGTGAATCAGTTGTTTAAATCATAAACAGATCCAGTGAATGGATTGAAGCAGCAGTTATCTACTTTGCATTTGTTATGGAAAATGCAGTTCGAATGCTACTTATAAGTTTATGAGACAAACAACAAAGAATGATACACAAACAAACTAATTAGACATTCCCCAGCGGAGTCGCCATTTTGTTACAGGGAAAAGTGTCTATTTAGAACTGCTCTATCCCACTAAGGTGCGACAACTACCTTAGAAACAAATAGAGAAAAGCTACTTTTGTATTTCCTTTATGAATTATAGATAGAGAGGAATAGAAAGGACCAACCTGTGTCTTGCGCTAATCCTTAGATTCGATCCCTCTCTTCTTTGATAGTCCCCAGCTACCTGCTCACTAGCACGCCCAGTTTCACAAAGTACCTGAAAGATCATAGAAGCATAGCACTATACAAAGACATGGATCTATATTCATAAACAACTTAGGATCAAATTTAAGTTAACCATAAAAATGTAACAAGCATCAATGATACAAAAGCATGGAGGAGAACTCAAATAGCTTTTATTGATAAACAAGAAAAGATCCAGGAGGAATTACAACCAGTGGTTCCGACCCAGCATCAACCTCCCAGCAAAGAAGCCCCTCTTCACTTCAAACAAAGCATAGATCACCCAACAATCTGATGTTTGTCTCTAGAAACCAACAGCAATTCCTTACAATATGCAAAATTCCAGCCCCTGGATCTCTGGGATGAGGGATCCATATATAGATATCTGTAAGGAGGATGAGTTAGCTTGTGATTTGATTAGTGTCTTCTCTTTGTCAGTTCTTGCTTCCACTTGGAGACTGAGGGCCTCTTACTCATCCTTGGTCGAATTCAATGAGGCAAGTGTCACAGGAGAAGATTCTGGAAGCTTCCATTGCCTCTCCACCTCGCGGAATGACACTGCCATTTGTCAATTCTCGCCCATCGCACCCCACAGAAGGGAGTTTTGAAATGCAACACACCCTCACAGTGCATTTGGGTGAGATGCAATGCACCTAGCCAGTGGAGCAGCTGCAATGATCCTGTTTTGACCAATTTTGAGTAGTTTTTCATGGATAACTTCTGGCAGAAGCTGTAATCTATTGACCTTGTTCCTTTAGGGGTTAGAACAACACTTTTAGGGACTTAGGAGCCCTTGGTTTATGGACATTTCATGCTTGGAGTTGTAGGGCACAAAAATGTCTATAACAGGGGGAGGGAGGGGAAAAGTTCCCATAAGCGATGAATCCTTCAATGAATCAAATCCAACATGTTGATAGGAATGTAGGACTCCCCCTACAAGAGGGACACTTCCAGTAACATTGGAATCAAAGGCAAAAAAAGTGAGTTGATCTATGGCCACGATCCCACCTTTATGAGGAAAGGTGATCATTCAGAAGTAAGTTGAAATGACGACAGCCATAGCATAAACCCATGCACGTCCCAATAGAAGATTAAAATCCAAAGGTCTATCGATAACTTTGATGAGCCCCATAAATGGGTAATTATATGGGCTCATTTTGCCTCCTAACATAGTTAAATCAACCATTCTCTTATCTTATTGCATGTTTTTTAATTATATTTATGCTTATGGAGTGAGTTGGGTTAGTTATGATTCCATGAGGTCTAATATGTGTTTAATGCATTTTTTTGTTGAATTTTGAAGACAAAATCAAAGATTCAATGGAAAATTGGCAGCAATAATTCGAAGTGGACAAAGGAGAGTATTTATAGGAGGGAATCTCCCTCATTTATTACTCCCCACTTCGAATTCTCCTTCATGAAGCTCGGAGCACAAACAGCCAAATCAATGCACTAGGAGGCAGCCGAGCCTCCCTGATTTTAAGGAAGTTGTTGGGATCTTCAATTGTATAAATAGAGAGGCCTAGGGCCTCACTAGGGTCTAATTTTTGTCGGTTTTTTGTTTCACTTTTTCTATTGTAAAACTCTACTCAACTTCGAGCTTACTTTTGTGGATAGTTTCATGTAATCCTATTACTGTTTTGATAATAAAGATGAGATCCTTTTTGAGCTAGCACTGAGTTACCTCAGAGGGTTGAAGCTCTTGGGTTAGGGCCCAATCCAAGCATCCAAGCTCCTCTTTTCTTGTATTTGTATGTTTCATTTCACTTTTTAGATTAGGTTTCTATTAGATGTATTTCTTTTATGGATAAGAATAGGTGGTTTTTTATGATTCAGTAGTTTGCTTCCATTTTTGTTTTCAATAGCAGGTTAAGTAGTGATAATGAAAAGATCCAAAAGGCTCTCAGCAGTGCCTTGGCCTCTCTTCCTCCCTTTGGGACAATGATCTGAGGCAAAGACCCTCTTGTTGCCCCAAAAACACAGATTTTCCTTCTCCATAGGATTTCTAGTGTTGCAATTTGTTAGAAGGTTAATGCTTTGCTTTAGATCTCTTTCACCAAGCTCATTTCTGTCTTTACAATAAGTCTTCTACCATGCTTTCCCCCATTATAGCATTTTTCAACATTTCTTTCCATAGCTCATAATGTAGATTAGCTTGATGCAAAATTCTGTTTTTTTTTTATGTACTTAATTTACTTGCTTGCTTCATTTCATTGTTTGACTGTCAGTTCTTTTGCAGCAGATTTCTTCTCACAGCAGGTCAGCCTATCAGCCATCACATTCTCTCCCTGATCTATGCCCTACAGGTCGCCCAAAGTTCACCTCAAATCTACCTTAGTTTTCTGCGTTTTTCCATAGGATTTCTTCCTCTCTCCCGACCATCATTCCCTCTCCTAGTGATCCTTAGTGAATCCTAGGTGCCCTAACACATCATCCCAACCTTCATCTACCCTTTCCACCCACTCTCACACCTTCAAAACTGCTCTCGGCATCCTCCTGTAGACCTCCTGTAGATTTTCCTGTAGGCTTTCTTTTGAAGGCCGAGGGTGGGAAAAGCCTCCAGAAGGCCACCCGAGACCTCCTAGGACCCATCCAAACCATCCTACATCTCCTCAAACCCTAAATTTTCCCTTCAACACCACCTATTCACTTCCAGCTTCACACACAATAAAATACATGCATGTCATTTTCACATAAAAATACATAAAAATCCAAAAAGATGTCTTTTGCTCACTTACTTCTAGAAATATCTTGAGAGATGTTGTTTACTTCCTTGAGTAGGTAATGCATTCATTTCATCATTTTCATAGTGCTTTCTACAAAACTAGGATTAGCTGGTTAAGTAGGATTTGCTAGGTTTACTTTACATTTCAGTCTTTTTCCTTTCTGCAATTAGAGTAGCCTCTATAGAGTAAGCTTTCCTTTCTTTCATCACATATAGAGCTTCTTTTGGAATCCATAGAAGTTGGTTTGAGCTCCTAGTGATCTTGCGCCAGCTGACCAAGTGATAGCCTGCAATAAGAACTAGTACTTGTGCATACAGCACCGTCGCTTCCAAGTTTGTTACGAACTACCGGGTTGATAAGAGTAAAGTAGGCAACCCAAGAGTTGCATCATTATTGTTGCAATACTGATGCTCACCACTTTTTAGTGTTGTTGCCGGGGAAGCGTCAAAATATTTTGTGATTACTGATTTCTTCTATTTTCTATCGCAACATTCTGCTAAGTAGTTTATTTCAGCAAAAGTAGAATAGTTGTTTCTTTTAGTTTCTGCATTTCCTTGCTTTCCTTTTCAATTCTGCAAATTTCATTTCAGCAAAAGTAGAATAGTTGTTTCTTTCATTTTCTGCATTCCCTTGCTTTCCTTTTCAATTCTGAAAATTTCATTTCAGCAAAGTTCATTTCAGTTAGTTACAATTTGTATTGTTCAATCCATTTCAGTTTTGCAGGTACAATCAGTGAAAAAACACAAAAACCAACCAAAAATATTTCCTTTCATGCCTCGTAGGAATAGAGATAATTCAGGAAAATTCTTGCCCAACACCCCCACTACATCACACAACCAACCTTCTCTTTTCTTTGGCGGCAGTGATTAAGAAGAACCTTTAGGTGAACAACCAGAGATATTTGAAGAACCTATAAGGGAAGAGGAAGAAGAAAACATCCCTCCTGAGCCAATGGCTAAAAATAGAAATGCTAGGCGAAATGGAGAAAGAATAGAGGGTACCTTTCCCATTAGGGAGACCAATGGGGACACCAAAATGAAGAATATAAGCCCTTCAGCCCTACCTCACTTCCATGGTTTGACTACAAAAGATCCTGACACCTTCTTGTTTGAGTTTGTTTTCATTTGTTGAACCTATGACTATGCAGAAGCTGAGCAAAAGTTGAAACTATTCCCTTCTACTCTCAAGGATGTAGCATTGAGTTGGTTCATGGGGTTACCTGGAAATAGCATCACAACTTGGGGTCAGATGCAGTAGGCCTTTAATAACAAATATCAAGACTACTGTAGGTCAAAAGATACCAAGGAAGAAATCTTCCGAATGACCATGGGAAGAGATGAATCCTTGGAAGATTATGACGAGAGGTTCCAACTCAGTTACATAAGGGCCAGGTGCACACTTGACCTTGAATCTCTGAAGTTGGTTCTACTCAGGGGAATCCCGGAAGACCTTCTAGACACCCTCCATCTACTGGTTGGGGGAGAAATATACCAACCACCTTATGAGGACATAAAGATTGTCTTTAGAAACCATTCTAGAGCAGCTAGAAAGAGAAGTAGGGGGAGTCAACCCATAGCCAGTACCTCCTCTTGCAATTCATCCATCAAAGTTGAACTCGAAAACATGTTGGAAGACTTCAAAAGTGAGATGTTGCAAACTCTTGCCATGCAAATGGATACCTTGCATATCAAAAGGAAACAAGCGGAAGCAGAGAGGGCTTTGGCCATCTTCTATCCTAGATGCACCAGGAGGCATCCTAGGAATGAATGTCTATTGAACTCTGTAGAGGTTTTTTCAGTCTGTGAAGAAGATCATTCTATAGATAATTGCCCTTCCTTGCCCGAACTTAAAGTTGTATACCATGGGGCTGAAGGAGCCACTGAACCACTCTATTTCATGAACCAAAGGAGACCACATGGACCTAGACCATACCAACAGGGGATGCAAGGGACATCTCAGGCATATTATAACCCCAACCATGTCACTTCCATACCTTCTTGGGGACCCCCTGCTCATCCTTCCTAGTCCATGCCTCCTCCTTGGTCCTTTCCATCTCAATATCATGCCCAACCAGCCACTCATTCATTTCAATCCTATGCTTAGCCACAACCTCAGTGGAATGCATCTCATCAGGGGTGGAGGCCCCAGTACAACTCTCCTCCCGCTTTTTGGACTCCACCACCTACTCAGCCGCAACCTCAGTGGAATGCATCTCATCAGGGGTGGAGGACCCAGTACAACTCTCCTACCACTTTTTTTCCTCCTACTCCACCAAGGCATCCCTAAATGCCTGCCCAGCTAAACCAAAACCCGAACAACGGACAGGCTCAGCAAGTATATAGTGGGGAACCATCATGCCCGACTTATGCTGTGGAGATTCAGGACAATAACTTGCAATCTGGGAAGGTTCTCCCAGATAGCCAGCCTCCATCTAAGGAGGTTGAGGAAGATAAAGAGGAAAGTGAACCTAAAGCAATTCCACCCTTTCCTGAGAGACTATCCAGGACAACACAGCCTACCCCAGAAGAAACTAAACCTCTGGGAGAATTGAAACAGTTATGTGTGAATATACCACTTCTCCAAGCCATAAAAGATGTGCCTATCTACAACAGGTTGATCAAAGAGAAGTGCTTTAGGCATCTAGGAAGATGCAAGAGAGATGCCCCTATCATCAATGTCATAGGAAAACTGTCTGACCTCATTTTGGGGCAGGTAATCTATCCGAAATATCTGGACCCTGGAAGCCCAGTAGTTGATGTCCACATCAATGGCACCATGATCCCACATACCTTGATTGATCTGGGAGCTACCATTAATGTGATGAAAAATGACACAATGCTCAAACTTAACCTCCAGGGCTCCTTGAGGAAGACCACGACAGTGTTGCAGCTAGCAGACCGCTCCACTGTGACCCTTGAAGGGATTGTGGAAGATGTGATGGTCTCCATTGATTCTTGGGAGTACCCTACTGATTTCTTAGTTCTCTAGCCGAAGGCAAAGCTCACTGGGTATCCTCTCATCTTGGGAAGACCCTGGTTGGCTACTACCGATGCCTACATCAGCTGTCAAGCTGGGAACATGACCATCAAGAATGGGCATATGTCCAAACAGTTAATCCTATACCCTCTTGTCCAACCCTTGCTAAAACATTATCTACCTCTCTGGTTGGAGGAGGAGGATGAGGATGAAGTCTATTCTGCACTACTTTGTGCATTAGAAACTGCCATGGGGGGGAACCGCAAGATGAAGACGATATCATTGAAAATTTAATTCAGAATCCACCCCCCAGTATCTTACCATTAGAGGACATAGTGAGAGAAACACAAAAAAAAACCCTTAACTGATCTCTTTGTGGCTGAACTGACCTCTCTCCATGTTAAGAATATAGAGTTCAGCCCATAAATAACCTTGAAAATCAATCCATCCCTGTCCACTTCCCAGGAGAAGGAGTTGTGTAGCTTATTGAGAAAACATTTAGATTCCTTAGCCTGGAGTTATAAGGAGATGAAGGGAGTGCACCCTTCAGTATGTACCCATCATATATACATTAAGGAAGATTGAAAACTAGTCTGGCAGCCTCAAAGGAGGATGAATCCAGCACTTGAAGACATTGTTAAGGAAGAATTGCAAAAATTACTTGATGCAAGATTCATCTACCCCATCTCTGACAGTGAATGGGTCACTCCCTTGGTGCTAGTACCAAAGAAAAATGTCAAGTGGAGAATCTATGTCGACTATCGGGAGTTGAAAAAAGCCACTAAAAAGGACCATTTTCCTTTGCCTTTCATAGATCAAGTGTTAGATGGTCTGGCGGGGAAAAAGTTTTTCTCCTTCCTAGATGGGTTTAGCGGGTACAATTAGATTCAAATCAGCCCAGAAGACCAAGATAAGACCACTTTCACTTGTCCTTGGGGTACCTTTTCATACCGAGTCCTTCCTTTTGGTTTGTGCAACGCTCCAGCCACTTTCCAGAGAGCGGTATTGAGTATATTTTCTGAACTGGTTCATGATGCAGTGGAAATATATATGGATGATTTTACTCCTTATGGTTCTGACTTTCAGGAAGCTTTATCTAACCTAGGAAAAGTTTTGGACAAGTGTATTGAGATGAACCTGTCCCTTAGTCCAGAAAAATGTGAATTTTTTATGACTGAAGGGACCGTGCTAGGTCATGCAATATCTCAACAAGGATTGCAGGTGGACCCCAACAAAATTGCCATCATCCAAAGGGTCCCACCTCCTCAAAAGGTGAGAGATGTCAGAAGTTTCCTAGGCTTAGTTAGGTATTACCGAAGATTCATTAAATATTTCAGTAAGCTAGCCTCCCCATTGTTTGGTCTGCTAGGCAAAGATGTACACTGTCAAGAAGCGTTAGATACCTTGAAGAGTAAACTTGTGACTGCCCCAATTTTGAGAGGCCCAAACTGGGCCCTACCTTTCCACATTCACACAGATGCCTCGAACAAAGCAATAGGAGCAGCCTTAGGGAAAATTGATGAAAAGTTATCTTATGCCATATACTTTATAAGCAAAAAAATTTCAAAGGCATAGTTAAACTATACAGTGACCGAGAAGGAACTCCTAGCTGTTGTGAATTCTTTAAACAAATTCAGACATTATATCACAGGCTATCAGACCTTCGTGCACACTGATCATGCTGCAATTAGATATTTAATGAACAAACTGGATGTAAATGCTCGCATTATTAGATGGTTGCTTTTACTACAGCAGTTTGATTTGACCATTGTTGATAATCTTGGCAAAGAAAATGTTGTTGATGACTTTTTGTCTAGAGTAAATTTGCCTGCAAGTGAAGAAGGAATGGTAGATGATCAAATGCCAGATGAACACCTATTTTCTATCTCAGTTCTCTCTCCATGGTTTGTTGATATAGCAAACTACTTGGTTTCGGCACAGTTCCTACCACACCTGTCCTTGAAGGAGAAGAGAAAGATAGTGAGGAAAAGCGCCCCTTTCACCCGGATTGGGGTAATCTCTTCAAACTTGGCACAGATCAGATCTTGAGAAGATGTGTCAGGGAGAAGGAAGTTTTTGACATCCTCCTAACCTGTCATGACAGGCCGTGTGGAGGTCATTTTGCAGCAAAGAGAACTGCCTTCAAAATCTTGCAAGCAGGCTACTATTGGCCCACTCTTCATCAAGATGTGAGGAGATACACCAGCCAATGTGATTGGTGTCAAAGGATGGGGAAACCTACTCCAAAGGATGAGATGCCCATGTAGCCTCAAGTGACCCTTGAGCCATTTGAGAAGTGGGGCATGGACTTTGTGGGTCCTATCAACCCTCCTTCAAAACAGAAGCAATACATCATTGTGTGCACTAATTACCTGACCAAGTGGGTAGAAAAAAAGCAATCAAAGCAGAAACAGATGAAAAAGTAGCTGAATTTTTTAGAGAAAACATATTCTACAAGTTCGAGTATCCAAGAGAATTGGTCACAGATCAAGGCAGCCAATTCACTTCCAATTTGATTGAAGACCTGCTCACACATCATAAAAACAAGCACAGGACTTTCACCCCTTACCATCCACAAGATAATGGGCAAGTGGAAGTCACTAACAGAGCTTTGGAAGGAATGCTGACCAAGGTAGTGAGCAGTAGCAGAAAAGATTGGGCGGGCAGATTCGTTGAGGCCACCTGGGCCTACAACACAACATGGAAGACCACCACAGGTTTCACACCCTATGAACTAGTCTATGGGAAGAAGGATTTGCTATCAATAGAATTCGAATTCAATACACTTAGGATGGGAGCTCATCTGGACCTAGACCTCAGCCATGCATAGAAGGAAAGACTACTCCAGCTCAATGGATTGGATGAACAAAGATTGCAGACCCTTCTCCACACAGAGGTAGTTCAGCTTCAGAGGAAGATATGGCATGACAAAAATATCAAGGAGAAGCAATTCCAAAAGGGAGATTGGACACTACTCTATGATTCAAGGTATAAAGAATTCAAAGGCAAGCTAAGGAAAAGATGGCTAGGACCCTACACTGTGGAAAAATGCAATGACAATGGTTCAGTTCTGATCAGAACCATTGATGAGGAAGCCATCCCCATGCTTGTCAATGGACATAGGTTGAAAATTTACAAGAAGCCCCTCTCCAAGCGAGAGTTCATTGAAGATTTGAATAAGACAGTGATGGTAGTGGAGCATTTCTTAGCCTCCACTTCACCCACTCACTGAAGAAACAAATAAGAGAAATAAAAAATGAGGACTCAAGTGAAAACCTCCATGATGCACTTGAGTCCCATCATTGAGTTGAAAACTTCTTCTGAGGCGGCTCAGTGACGCCAAAAATAAAAAATAAAAAAATAATATCCCTGGGTGAAAACCTCCCTTCGAGGTGCCCAGGGCAGGCAAATAGGGTGAGAACCTCCTTGAGGAGCCATAGTTGTTTTCCAAAAAAAAAAAAAAAGAGAAAAGAAGAAAAGGAAAATTGAATTTTAATGAGTATTGCAGGTGGCAGGAGGACCACAGGGAGCAAGAGAAGATGCCAAAGAGCCTATTTCACCTCCTCCACACTCTTCTCCATCATTTGTGACCTTTCTTCCACCCCACTATGTTTTTTTTACGGAAAATGTGTGTTCTACAGGAGGTCCTATGTTTTCTACAAGAGGCTCCTGTAGGAATCACAGAGAGCCAGAAGTGGTTCCAAAAAGCAGTTGGAAGGGCTGAGAAGCTTTATGAAAAACATGTAAACCCTCATACAGCTATCAACCCTCCTTGCCATACATTCCACACCTACATCACATCATCATCATCATTTTTTTCCCTTCCTGTCACAAAAAAACACAGAAAACCAGTTTTAGAAAAAAACAAAAAAAATAAAGGAAGCAGCACCTCAAATCTCACCTGCAGCTTACCTAGTTCCTCTCCATATCATCCAGCATCTCTGGCATTATCCTCACAACTTCTAGTATAGAAATAAGCTGAAATTTTAAAGGGAGAAGTAGCTAAATGAGCTCCTGTAGGAATTCCTATAGCAGTGGATCCCATTAAAATCAAGCCACAACAGCAAAAGAAGTGAAATCATGGGATTGAAGGAGATATGTGAAGCTTAGATCCAGCTAGAGGATACCTACACAAGACAAACAACCACACATTAGAAAGCAGAGAGCATGCAGCAAAGGAAATACAAGCATGCAGCAGTAAAAGGAGCCAAAATTCCTCACAGCGCATACATTCGACTAACAGGTAAGTGACTAACCCGCTCCTTTGTTGCATTTGTGTAATTGAAAGATATGCATAAGAGAATGAGATGGTTGGGGTTGAACGAGAAAAGGTGGCCAGTTAACTTGGCCACCTTCATCCAGTTGACTGCACTCATCCGAAGATGTCACCACACGTGCGCATAGTCAACTCAGAGAAAGATCCCAAGGATAGGTAGTGGAGGGTTTGTAAACTCTGATGTAATGATGAGAGGTGATTGCAGAAAGAAACCATGATGAAAAGGCATTTTGGGACCAACGGTCCAAATATGGCCGATGTACCTTTTTTCCAACTCACCCCATCACCGGAAATATCTAAAAGAAGGAATAAGTACTCCTCCTCGAAACACTCTCACCACCTTTTCTTTCATTCTATCCTCATCCACTTAGCTACAGCAAGCTCCTTGTCACCCCACAGCCTTGAAACCATCATTCTCCATCGCTCTCATCCATCCTCCTGCTATCGGCGTTCTACAGGAGCACTTACAAGTTCTATAGGAGCACCTACAGGCAGTTCTACAGGAGGGGCAGTGAGTTGTTTTTAAGGAGAAAACACGGGTTTTTTGCTCGATTTCTGGCTTGAGGAGGTAGGTTCCATGCATACCCACCTTTATTATCAATATGTGCAAGGAATGATATCATTTTAAGGAGGAATTGAGTCCATAGAAGAAGAGGAATTCCATAAAAAAATTCTGCTTGTTTTCTTAAAAAAAAAACACAGTTTTCCTCTGTTTTCCTATTTTCTTCAAAATTCTTGTCTCCATCTCTACATTTGGTGTTCAAAAGGGGTATAAGCACAATGACAGGAGGATTCATGAGGAAGGAGCCCACTAATTCAACCAAGCTCCATGAACATCCCCAAGTAGTAGCCATATTCACCAGGGCAAATTGGATGACATTTTTTGAGAAATTCTAAGGGTTTGATGAGGAAGTTGCTCAGGAATTTTCCCTTTCTTTAGTCCCTCACTCAAGAACCCATGCCACTGTCACTCTTAGAGGTATTTCCATGGAAATCACCCCAGAATTTATCAGTAGGGTTACTACCCTTCCTCTTGGATTGCCTTGGAGCAAAGATGAAAAACCAATTGGAAAGGCTGCCAAGAAAAATTTATTCCAAAACAATGAACATCCTATAGAAGATTAAAATGGCATTAGAAAGATAAGCATACCCTACCCTTGGGATGAGGTTAGTTACCGAATCATCAAGTATGTTTCCTGTGAAGGGAGGTATAGCATAGTCTATGGCTACCATTTTAGAATCCTTCATGAGTTGAGATATGGCATGGACACTCCAACACCCCAGAAACTCAGCATCCCCTATTTCCTCCTGCATACCCTCACAGACTCCAGCATTAGGTTCAAGGTAGGGAGTCTAGTTGAGCTGGCTCACCATGGGTTAATTAAAATTTTAGTAGAAGAAGCCCTCCATACATTCACAATCCCCATAGCATGGGAAATTTTCCGAAACATGATAATAGAAGATGACATAAAGGCCCTCACATATTAGTGCTTCTGATAGTGAGGACGAAGAGCAGAAAGGGGGAGAAGGTGAAGAAACTGAGGAACAATAAGGGGAGAAGAAAGAAACCAAAACGGAGCAAGGAAAAACAAAACAAACAGAGATAGAGGAGAAGACAGAAGGAGGAGAAAGAGGGGCAGAAAAGATAGAAGTGTCTCCTGAGACCCTAGAAAGAGAGGCAGTAGCTGCTTTCACTACCCTCAATACCCCAATTAAACCAAAACAAAAGAGGAAGAGGCAGACCTCAATGTATTTCAGGGCTAGGAAGATCACAAGGATCAAAACAGGGAAACCCCGGCCTTCTTTTAAAGTGCCTATTGTTATTGAAAGAGGGACTCCTAGATCTCCCACATGGAGGGAAAAAGTAGAACTACAGGACTCAAAAACAGTTCTACAGGAGGCACACACTGTTCTACAAGAGACCCTGTTAAGGCTACAGGAGAGTGAAAAACTTGAAAAAAGGATAGAAGGACAGCCATAGGGGAAAGAGGAACAACAAAGGCACAAGAACCTGACCCCCAGCCTAGTCTTGGCTCTTACTACAATCTTCTTGAGGGGGGAAGAATCATTCCACAAAAATTTGCAATTCCACTATTCTTTAAGTTGGAGAAAGAAAGAATAAGGACCCATAGTTGGATGAAAATAGCCAAATCCAAGGGAGTTGAGGATATTGGCCATATGGAGAATGAACTCAGAGAAATGGACAAAGAATTAAGTGTTGTCAAACATAAAGAAGCAATCACAAGAACTCACTTTGAAATATAAAATGAATTGCTAAGAAAACAGCTGCAAGAAAAGAGACACAATTGGCATGCATGGCCAGCTGGTCCATGGAGGCATTGCAATGTAGAACACCAGCAAAATCCTATGGATTATACCTCAAGGACCAATGGCTACAGTTTCAGATAAAGACTTTGGCACAGAGAGGCACAATGCCTTTTCAAGATTACAGACAGTTTATGGACCTGTGTGACCAAAGCTCATCAGAAGACAAGGCAAAAATAGCATAATTCTATCTGCATAACATGGCCCTCACAGACATGAATGTGTGGGACCCCAATGCTAGGCTAGGGGACCTGCAACTAATGGCCATGGCCTCATGGATGAATCATGAAGAGTTAAGGGCAGAAAAAATAAGAAATTTGATGATAAAGGAGTAGAATGAGCCCTTAATGATCAGAGCTGAGCCATCAGATCCCATGGCTCTCATCAGCACACACCAACTCCTTGCAAATAATCCCCAAATTGCCCCTAAATATATCAATGATCAGGCTCAAGCCATTGCACATTTTGAGGATATGGAAAGGTTACTTGGGGATGACTGTATTCATGCTTGTATGAGGAGGTGGAACACCCTACCACACAGTTTGCAGATCAGGGAGTATCACTCCCCAACAAGGATGAAAGAGGCACTAAGGAGAGTGCCACTATACAAGCGCTCCATGCAGAGTTTGAAGGTCAATTGGATTGGCCTCAAATTAAGTCCCCCACTATTGTTGGGCATGCTAGAAGGCAAAAAATAGGAAGAAGAGCAACAGCAGTGGGAAGAGGTAGACAGAAAGGCAAGATTCCATGACAAAGAAGAGGAGATCACATCAGAAGCATGGGATGTTAGGGAGGCCATCAAAGATGAGGAGATGGACTAAGTTGCTCAGAGGATGAGCAACACCTTCAATAGGGGATGATGATGAGCCCCATAAATGGGTAATTATATGGACTCATTTTGCCTCCTAACATAGTTAAATCAACCATTCGCTTAGTTTATTGCATGTTTTTTTATTATATTTATGCTTATGGAGTGAGTTGGGTTAGTTATGATGCCATGAGGTCTAATATGTGTTTAATGCAGATTTTTGTTGAATTTTGAGGACAAAGTCAAAGATTCAATGGACAAGTGGTAGAAATAATTCGAAGTCGACAAAGGAGAGGATTTATAGGAGGGAATCCCCCTCATTTATTACTACCCACTTCGAATTCTCCTTCATGCAGCTCGGAGCACAAACGGCCAAATCAATGCACTAGGAGGCAGCCGAGCAAGTGGAGGATAACTTATGTTTATCTCAAATTTTGGGAGCCAAGCCTCCCTGATTTTAAGGAAGCTATTGGGAGATTCACTTGTATAAGTAGAGAGGTCTAGGGCCTCACTAGGGTTGAATTTTTGTTAGATTTTTGTTGCACTTTTGCTATTGTAAAACTCTGCTCAACTTCGAGCTTACTTTTTTGGACAGTTTCATGTAATCATATTACTGTTTTGATAATAAAGATGAGATCCTTTTTGAGCTAGCACTGAGTTACCTCAGAGGGCTGAAACTCTTGGGTTAGGGCCCAATCCAAGCAGCCAAGCTCCTCTTTTCTTGTATTTGTATGTTTCATTCCACTTTGCAGATTAAGTTGATGTTAGATGTATTTCTTTTATGAATAAGAATATGTGGTTTTTAATGATTCAGTAGTTTGCTTCCATTTGTGTTTTCAATAATAGGTTAAGTAGTGATAAAGAAAAGATCCAAAAGGCTAGCAGCAGTGCCTTCACCTCTCTTCCTCCCTTTGGGACAATGATCTGAGGAAAATACCCTCTTGCTGCCCCAAAAACAGAGATTTTCCTTCTCCATAGGATTTATAGTGTTGCAGTTTGTTAGAAGGTTAATGCTTTGCTTTAGATCTCTTTCACCAAGCTCATTTCTGTCTTTACAATAAGTCTTCTACCATGCTTTCCCCCATTATAGCATTTTTCAGCATTTCTTTCCATAGCTCATAATGTAGATTAGCTTGATGCAAAATTCTGCTTTTTTGATGTACTTAATTTCCTTGCTTGCTTGATTTCATTGTTTGACTGTCAGTTCTTTTGCAGCAAATTTCTTCTCACAGCAGTTCAGCCTATCAGCCATCACATTCTCTCCCTGATTTATGCCCTACAAGTCGCCCAAAGTTCACCTCAAATCTGCCTTAGTTTTTTGTGTTTTTCCATAGGATTTCTTCCTCTCTCCCGACCATTTTTCCCTCTCCTAATGATCCTTGGTGAACCCTAGGTGCCCTAACACATCATCCCAACCTTCATCTACCCTTTCCACCCACTCTCACACCTTCAAAACCTTCAAAACTGCTCTCGGCATCCTCCTGTAGACCGCCTATAGACCTCCTGTAGATCCCCTGTGTCCTCCTGTAAATTTTCCTATAGGCTTTCTTTTGAAGGCCGAGGGTGGGAAAAACCTCCAAAAGGCCACCCGAGACCTCCTAGGACCCATCCACACCATCCTACATCTCCTCAAACCCCAAAGTCACCCTTCAACACTATAGGTTTTAACCCCGTACAGAAATTACCTACATACGAATTCTAAAACACAAAAAATAAACAATGCGAGAGCATAACACATAAAACACATATACACAGAGATTTTCTCCTAGATTCCAAAACCGGGACTACTAGCTTGATTTTTCATTATGTTCCTTTCAATGTTATAATACATATTTATACATGCCGAAGCATCCAATACCATGGACCGAAAACCATCACGCCCAATACCATGGACCGAAAACCATTGCATCCAAAAACATGTGTGAAAATCATGCACAAAACCATAGGTGGGTCCACCCATCTTAACATAGGGTCCAAAACCAAAATTTTCCAGGGCGCTACCCTGAACCCCATAAAGTGGGGTTACGTGTACGCCTCAAACTCCCTGTGACCCCCCTCCCCACCCGCTACACAATCGGCACAACGAAGGGGGGCTACGCCCCCCCTCTAACTCCCCAGTTAACTACGTGGGCTAGTCGTGGAAAGAATATAAAACAACCCAACATTCTCCCACTTGTTGTTTTCTTTCCACATGGGGCCATAAGAGAGCTTTGTCATTTTTCCAGCCCTAAAATGCCCATAGTCTCTCTACACCAAGAGAACTTCTCAGAGCTCACAGATTTTGTTAATGCATCTGCAGTATTCTTCAAAGTGTCCACCTTTACCAGCAACACCTTTTTGTCTTCTATCATATCCCTCACAAATTGATATTGAACATCAATGTGCTTTGTCTTTGAATGATATGCGGGGTTCTTTGCCAAGAAAATTACACTTTGGTTGTCACAGTCTATCCTTATAGCTCCCTGTACTAACCCCATACTTGAACACAATCTCTGCAACCAAACTACTTCCTTGCTTACATGAGTTGCTTCCATGTATTTTGCCTCTGTAGTTGATAGTGCCATTACAGATTGTTTCTTACTCATCCAACTGACTGCACCTCCAAATAAGTTAAACACATACCCACTTGTAGATCTTCTCTGATCCAGATCTCCAGCCCATACTACATCAACAAAGCCACGAATATCTAACATTCTGTCCAATCCTGATCTTCCTTGGTAGCACAAACCATAATCACTAGTGCCACGCAAATACCTAAAAACCCGCTTCACTGTTGTCCAGTGCTCCTTCCCTAGTTTTGACATAAACCTACTTAATACTCCCACTACATGTGCAATGTTTGGTCTAGTACAGACCATTGCATACATCAGGCTACCAACTACACTTGCATATGGAACATGGGACATGTCATCTTCCTCTTCTTGTGTCTTGGGACACTGTTCAGTAGATAACCTCACACCTACAGGAATAGGAACCTTCACCGGTTTACTATCCGGCATATTAAACCTCTACAGTATTGTCTCAACATAATTCCTCTGGTTTAACCAGAGCTTCCTCTTTGCCCAATATCTTTTAATTTCCATGCCCAAAATATAGTTTGCAGCACCAAGATCTTTCATGTCGAATTTGGCGGACAATTGGGTCTTCAAATCCTAGATAATTTCTATGCCATTTCCAACCAGCAACATATCATCCACATACAAGACCAAATAAATAACACGGTCACCAATTAATTTAAAATACACACAGTGATCTGCTTTTCTTCTGGTGAATCCAAGTCCCCGTATAAATGTATCAAATTTCTGATACCACATCCTTGGTGATTGTTTTAGCCCATACAAACACTTCTTTAACTTGCCTACCAGTTCTTTCTTACCCTTCACCGCAAAGCCTTCAGGTTACTTCATGTATATTTCCTCTTCCAGATCCCCGTGAAGAAATGTTGTCTTCACATCCATCTGTTCTACCTCAAAATCAAAAGCAACAGCAACAGATAAAAGTAACCTAATAGAAGTTACCTTGGCAACAGGAGAAAAAATATCACCAAAATCAATTCCCGGCACTTGCGAATAACCTTTTGCTACCAATCGAGCTTTGTATTTCTCCACCTTTCCTTCTGCATTTGTCTTCTTCTTGAACACCCATTTGCTACCAATGGGTTTCCTTCCAGCCGGCAACTCCACCAGATCCCAAGCCTCATTTTTTTTGCAAAGATGTCATTTCATCAACCATGGCCTCTTTCCAGAGTTTGCCATCCTTTGAATCTATTGCTTCCTTCACAATGCTGGGATCATCATCAGTAATAGATAAAGCAAATTTTGAACAAAAAGCAAATGCACTATACCTTTCTGGCTGCCTTCTTTATCGAACTGATCTTCTCACACCCGGAGTTTGTGGCTCTTCATCTTCTGATTCCTCCTCTGTTGTAGAGTATGATTCTTCCTCCTTAAGCTCAAACTCTATCTTCTCAGGTTGCTTTAGTTGGACTTCATGTTTAATAACATATTTTACCTCTCTAAACACCACATCTCGGCTATACACAACCTTCCTTGTGACTGGGTTCCAAAGCTTATAACCCTTTAAACCATCCTTATACCCAATAAAGATGCACTTTTCAGATTTACTATCCAACTTTGTTCGTTTCTCCTTTGGAACATGTACATATGCATCACATCCAAATACCCTCAAATGTGAAAAAGAGGGTTTCTTACCTCTTGTGGAATCTTATCCTCCAACGTTGATGAAGGTGATCTGTTGACCAGGTAACATGTTGTCTCCACCGCCTCTGCTCATAATTCCTATCCTAACCCGATACCACTGAGCATGCTTCTTGCCCTTTCCATCAACGTCTTGTTCATTCTTTATGCAACTCCATTTTGTTGAGGTGTATATGGAGTAGTTTTCTGCTGTGCTATACCACACTTCTTACAGAATTCTTCAAATTCCTTGCTTCAAAACTCGCCACCCTTATCTGTCCTCGGCACCTTTATCTTCTTCTCTATTTGGTTTTCCACTAGAGCCTTAAATTCTTTAAACTTGTCAAAGACTTCAGATTTCTTCTTAAGGAAATATATCCATGTATTCCTTGAGAAGTCATCTATAAATGATACATAGTACACAGACTTACCCAGTGATGGAACCTTCACAGGTCCAAACACATCACTGTGCACAAGCTCTAATATTTGTTTCTCCCTCTTACTACCAGAGGGGAAACTCACACGATTTTGCTTCCTGTATACACAATTTTCACAGAAATCAAAATCCTGAGAGCTATTACTCATACCTTCTACCATACCTTTACCATGAAGTATTCGAAGGCCCTTCTCTCCAATCTGTCCAAGCCTTTGATGCCACAACATGGTCTTCTCTCCAGAGACCACTAGATTTTCTACTCCACTTTCAGGAACCATAGAACTGTTGCACCCATCAATAACAGTGCTACCTTGCAGCTCGTATAGAGTTCCAATTCAAACTCCCCACATCAATACTAGTGCTACTCGAACCATTTTGCAGGTATCCTTCTCGAACACTGTTTTTACACCTACATCATCCAACTTGCTTACAAAAATCAGATTTCTGGCCAATGCAGATATGCAGAACACTCGGAAGTGTTCTGACCCTTCCACCTTGCAAATTCAACTTTACTTTTCCGTGACCAATGATTCTTTCCTTCCTATCATCCCCTAAGAAGACATCACCATCGTATTTCTCATAATCGCAGAACCACTCTCTATGGGGAGTGAAGTGAAAGGATGCACCTGAGTTAATCAACCATGCCTCATGATCTACATGTGTAATTGAAGAAGCCAAGTACACATCCCCACCTTCATTTGAGGTGGTTTTCGCCTCTGCAAAAGGAGCATCATCAGATCCCTTTCCTTTATCAGGAGCTTTAGATTTACAGTCCCTTTTGTAGTGCCCTTCCTTTCTGCATTTCCAGCACACCACCTTTACAGGTTTTCCTAGACATTTAGATCTCCCTCTAGATTTAGATCTCCCACTCGATGACTTATTTTTGTTTCTGTTCTGGGACTGTCCTCGTACAGACAAGACATCACCATTCTAGCTCTCCATATTTTTCCGTCTCATCTCCTCCATCAGCAAGGATAAGACTATTTCATCAAACTGCAAGGCAGTTGCATTGCTACCTATTGCAATAACCAGACTATCCCACGAATCTGGTAGAGAACACAACAAACTAATGCAGTTATATTCATCTGAAATTTTAATATCAACAGATGCTAACTGACTTACCACAGTATTAAATGCATTCATATGCTCTGTCATCGAGTCTCCATCTTTCATCCTCAGGTTATACAGCTTTTTCTGCAGGCACAGTTTATTCACCAGATACTTAGATTGGTACAAAGTCTCTAACTTGTCCCACAAAGCCTTCGTCGTAGCTTCCCCTAATACATTCAGCAATACTGAATCTGAGACACACAATTGTATTGTGCTTTTTGCCTTCTGATCCAACTTCTTCCATTCTTCATCGGACACTCCCATTGGTTTAGTACCCAGATCTACCGCAATCCACTGATCTTTATCCACCAACAGATCCTCCATCTTGTGTTTCCACAACTCAAAACTCTAACCATTAAATTTCTCGATCTCTATCTTTTGACTGCTCGTCATCTTCTTTCACCACCAGAATCGATCTCGTAAATCTCCCACTGAACAGGATCTACCATAGGCCCGAGCAAAACCCCTCAGCAACAAAGGCGTCCCCTTGAAGCCAAAACAACTTTAATACCAAATGTAGGTTTTAACCCTGTACAGAAATTACCTGCATACGAATTCTAAAACACAAAAAATAAACAATGTGAGAGCATAACACATAGAGATTTTCCCCTGGATCCCAAAACCAGGACTACTAGCTTGATTTTTCATTATGTTCCTTTCAATGTTATAATACATATTTATACATGCCAAAGCATTCAATATCATTGACCAAAAACCATCATGTCCAATACCGTGGACCGAAAACCATCGCGTCCAAAAACATGTGCGTAAATCATGCACAAAACCATAGGTAGGTCCGCCCATCTTAACATAGGGTCCAAAACCAAAATTTTCTGGGGCACTTGATCCAGGTGGATATTGGTGGCCACCTGCCAAGTCCACCTGGACCCCCACCATTGTCTTTCTCAGCATTTTCAGTTTCCTTAATTGTAGCACAACTTACTATTTTTAGCAGTTTTTCGGGTCCTGAACTTCCGGAGCCGTTTTGAGGCCCTAAACGACGTTTTTTGGGGAATCTGGGGGCAACATGGGTCCATGGAATGGACATGTTGCCCGTTCCAACAATGGTAGTACTCGGATAGATCTTTCTAACGAGCTATTGTATGCGTCAAACGGAGATCATATGCTAAAGTTACGACCCCGGGAAGTTGATGTACCAATCTACCCCAAACGGGGCCCACAGTTTTGGCGTTTCATCTCCTAGGGTTAGGTTTTGGAATGTTAAGGGTTTTTCATTGTTTCTCAGCAATAAATAGGCCTTCGAGCCTCATTGTAACACAGTTCAGAGGCATGTAGCCATCACATCTCTTCTCAGAGATAAGCTACCATCGCCCTAGCTGGTTTATTTCCATTTCTGGTTGTAAGCATATTTCAATATTTTCCATTAATGAAATGAAGTATTATTTCCGCTGCATCTTTGTGTATATGGTTATCTCTGTAATTTGTTGCGTTCCTGTTTAAATCCGGATCAGTGGTATCAGAGCGGTCTGCTTTTTCTCTGTTTTTCTTTGCATGTCCCCAACAAGGTCGGGATATAAGGAGTTAGGGCTTGAACTGGTTGAACCTTTGCAAGACCAGCCTCGGAAATCCCGACGACCTCCCATGGCGGACGAGAAGAAAGACGAGGGGGCAGGAGATCCCATCAAAATCTTGCTCGAAGAAGCCCTCGAGCGACAACGGAACGCGATGATGGACAGCTTTGCCCAGATCCTTCAGCAGCTACCCAGAAGCAACGCATCGGCTTCCAGCAGCTACTCTGGAAACGCCACACCTTTTAAGGTACAAGTTAATTTTGAAATCCCCATATTCGAGGGTCAGATAGACGCAGATGTCGTAGATAAATGGTTAAATCTGCTAGAGGGTTATTTTTCTGTTCATGAATTTTCGAGTCGGGAAAAGATTGTTTTTGCTCTCCTCAAAGCAGCCCCCCACGTCAAGGACTGGTGGGAAACCTACTGCGAGCAGAAGGATGAAAGTACTGGCTCACTATTTTCAGCCGCACCCACCTGGGATTCGTTCCGGGATGCCGTCAAGGAGCAGTACTACCCTGTTGGAAGCTATGAAGATGAATACATAAAGTGGACCATGCTGCGGCAGGGAAGGGACCAAGACGTGCCGGAGTTCACCAATCTTTTCCATACCCTTCGCACAAAGTTGGGTATCAAGGATTCGGAGCAACATTTGATACTCAAATATCGTGGCTGCCTGCACAAGTACATCCAGGAAGAAATACAATTCCTAAACATCCCCTCGCTCAGCGCAGCATACCGATATGCCATCAAGGTCGAGCAGAAGTTTAAACAAAAGAAGCGAGACTTTGGATCTGCGAATCCAAAGCAGGGGAAAGGTGCCCCGAAACCACAGAACAAAGGACAAAGCCAAGGCGGGACAGCCCAAGACAACCAGCCGAAGCTACAAGCAAAGAACAGCACTGCGAAGCCGAGAAAGGACACTGGAAAATGGTGCGAGTTCCATAAGAGCTCCACTCACAACACAAGTGAGTGTCGGGCCAAGCAGTCACTAGTGGCTGAGCTAAAGGTTTCAGAATCAGATGCATGTTCCGACTCGGAGTCAGAACCCGATAAGGGGTATGAAAAAGGGAAGCAGATCATTGATGCGGATCCCAGCGCCACTGTTGCTACCGCAAAGATCCAGAAAAATGAACCCGAAGATCCAGAGGAGGAGGAGCGTCTCTTCCACTCGCAGATGTGGGTAAAGGGCTCCCCGATACAGTTCATTGTTGATAGCGGGAGTCAAAAGAACCTCATTTCGGCAGAGGTCGTGAAGCGGTTGGGCTTATCGACCACAGCACATCCACAACCATACACCATTGGGTGGCTTCACCAAGGACGAGATCTTCGCGTGAGCCAGCAGTGTCGCCTTCCATACAACATCAAGCCCTTCACGGATGAGGTACTATGTGACATTGCTCCCCTTGAAGTTTGTGATGTATTACTAGGACAACCATACTTGTGGAAGCGACATGCTGTGTATGAATCAAGGACCCGTGCTGTTATTATTACATTGGGAAATAAGTTGTTCAGGATACCAGAGGTAGCACCACCTGCCGCCATCTCTTTGATTACTGCAAAACAATGCAGTAAGATCATTTCCAAAACCAGGAAATTTGTTTTCCTGATGATACGCCCTCAAGGAAAGAAGAAGACAGTGGCCGCGGCCTCCAGACGGGGTCCCTCTGCATGACAACTATAGATGGACAAGATTGTGGAGGAGTACGAGGACATCTTCACCTCCCCGGCAGGGGTTCCTCTGCACTGTCAAGTCAAGCACTCCATCGATCTGACCCCAGGTGCGCCGCTACCTAATGGACCAATTTATTGGCGCTCCGTTCTGGAGAATGATGAAATCAAGAGGCAGATTCAGGAGCTCCTGCAGAAAGGTCACATCCGTCCGAGTTCATCGCCCTGTGGGAGCCCGATCGTGTTGGTACAGAAGAAGGATGGGACGTGGAGACTCTGTATTGACTATCGGGCGCTGAACAAGATCACTGTCCGCAATAGGTACCCGATCCCGCAGATTGATGACCTCCTAGACCAACTAAAGGGGGCGAAATATTTCAGCAAGATCGATCTGAAGTCAGGATATCACCAGGTACCAATCGAACCCTCTGATGTGTGGAAGACTGCCTTCAAATCCAAGGAGGGCCTCTTCGAATGGTTGGTCATGCCTTTCGGATTGACGAATGCTCCTGCAACCTTTATGAGGCTAATGGATGACATCTTGCGGCCATTCACCAACTCCTTTGTAGTAGTATACTTGGATGACATTCTGATCTTCAGCCAGAGTTGGGAAGAGCACCTCCACCACATCTGACAGGTTCTCCAAACACTGCGGCAACACAAGCTATGCGCCAATTTGGAGAAATGCACTTTTGGCATGACCCAGGTTCAATATCTGGGATACATCATTGATGAACAGGGGGTGCATGTCGATCCAGCCAAGATCCAAGTCATTCGGGATTGGCCCTCTCCAACCACTCTAACAGATCTCCGCAGCTTTCTAGGTCTTGCCAACTTCTACTGCAGGTTTGTGTTGGGGTTTTCTCATATTTCTTGGCCCTTGAGTCAGGTCACCAAGGGAGGGGCGAAAGCAAAGTTCTTTTGGTCTGAATCTCAACAGAAGGCATTCATGGAGTTGAAGGATCGCCTCTGCACGGCACCAGTGCTCGCGTTACCAGATTTACAACAACCATTTGAGGTCGAGACAGATGCCTCTGACTATGCTATTGGGGCAGTCCTTACTCAACATGGACATCCAGTGGCATATCACAATGAAACACTTTCAGACACAGTCTGGAAGTACCCCACTTATGATAAAGAGATGTATTCCATTGTACAGGCCTGCCGAAAATGGAAGCATTACATTTTGGGGAAAGAAACGGTCATCCACACAGACCACCGACCCCTGCAGTTCATACAGACCCAAGGGAAATTGCAGAATGATCGCCATCAGAAGTGGTCTACATACCTGCAACAGTTCCACTTGAATATCAAGTATAAGAAGGGTAGCACCAATAATGTTGCAGATTGCCTCAGTCGACCACCGATCATGGCGTTAACCACCGTGCTCAACTCTTGTGGGCACGAGACTTCTGATTGGCCACTTCTCTACAAAAGCGACCCAGAATTCGGCCACACATACCAGACACTCTTGGAGGGTCGGCGTGTTGCAGATTTTCACCTCCAGGATGCCCTATTATGCCACCTCGGTCACCTCTGTGTTCCTTCAAGCGAGCGTGCCAAGATGATTTGGGAAGCACACTACAGTCGGGCTGCTGGGCATTTCGGGGTCGAGAAAACAGTGGCAGTACTGCAAAATTATTTCTATTGGCCGAATCTTCGACAGGATGTTGGGAAGTACATCAGATCATGTACTGCCTGTGCCATTGCCAAACCGACCATTAAGAAGCACGGCCTCTATACCCCGTTGCCTACCCCTAGTCGACCTTGGGAATCCATCTCCATGGATTACATGTCAGGCCTTCCTTCCACTAAGCATGGAAATGACTGTGTTTTTGTGGTCGTCGACAGGTTCTCGAAGATGGCCATTATGGTGGCCTGCAAGAAGAATATCACAGCAAAAGCCACTGCTAAACTCTTCTTTGAACGAGTGTGGGTGCACTTTGGGATCCCACAGTCTATCATCTCAGATCGGGACAGTCGGTTTCTCAGCGCATTTTGGTCCAGTCTCTAGTCAATGCTGGACACCAAACTCACGAAGTCCACAGCCTTCCATCCTCAAACTGATGGCCAGACAGAGGTGGTCAATAGGATGATTGTGCACATTCTGCGCATGTATAACTCAAAGCATCCACACACATGGGACGAGAGCCTCCCCTATGTTCAGCACAGCTACAACCGAGCTCTTCACAGCTCCACTGGCCATAGCCCTTTTCAGGTGGGTTTGGGATTCCATCCACTATGCCCCATTGATGTGGCCATGCCACTTGCAGCTACTCACATGAATTCAGCTCATGTCCAGTCCGAAACAGATAAGGCCACCAGCTTCATTGAGCGCATCCAACATATTCGCCAGCAGGTCCATGACATTCTTGAGAAATCAAATGCCAAGTACAAGCAGCGACATGATCAACATCGGGTGCCACACAAGTTTCAGGTGGGCGACAAAGTCTGGTTGCATTTGCAAAAGGAACGCCTTACTGGAGCCTATCGGAAATTGAGACCACTCCGATATGGTCCTTACACCATTACTAAGGCTATGGGAGACAATGCATTTGAGCTCAGCATTCCCCCATTCCTTGGCCTGCACCCAGTGTTCAATGTGGACCGCCTTCGGCCATACTTTCCACCATTGCTAGACACATCCGACATTGCAGAACAGCTCAAACCCACAGAATTAAATCCAGATTGCATGGAACAAGCTGCAACTAATCGGATCATGGACACACAGATCAAAAACACTCGCCAACAGAATATCCAACTGTATCGAGTTGTCAAAGCCGGCCAACTCCTTCAGCAGGGCAAGTGGCTCACCAGGGAATAGGTTCAGCACAAGTTTCCTCATCTCATGGAGGAGCTCAACACAATGGGGACCATTGCTTCCTAAGGGGGGAGGAATGATCCAGGTGGATATTGGTGGCCACCTGCCAAGTCCACCTGGACCCCCACCATTGTCTTTCTCAGCATTTTCAGTTTCCTTAATTGTAGCACAACTTACTATTTTTAGCAGTTTTTCGGGTCCTGAACTTCTGGAGCCGTTTTGAGGCCCTAAACGACGTTTTTTGGGGAATCCGGGGGCAACATGGGTCCATGGAATGGACATGTTGCCCGTTCCAACAATGGTAGTACTCGGATAGATCTTTCTAACGAGCTATTGTATGCGTCAAACGGAGATCATATGCCAAAGTTACGACCCCGGGAAGTTGATGTACCAATTTACCCCAAACGGGGCCCACAGTTTTGGCGTTTCATCTCCTAGGGTTAGGTTTTGGAATGTTAAGGGTTTTTCATTGTTTCTCAGCAATAAATAGGCCTTCGAGCCTCATTGTAACACAGTTCAGAGGCATGTAGCCATCACATCTCTTCTCAGAGATAAGCTACCATCGCCCTAGCTAGTTTATTTCCATTTCTGGTTGTAAGCATATTTCAGTATTTTCCATTAATGAAATGAAGTATTATTTCCGCTGCATCTTTATGTATATGGTTATCTCTGTAATTTGTTGCGTTCCTGTTTAAATCCAAATCAGCACTGCCCTAGACCCCATAAAGTGGGGTTAGAAGTACACCTCAAACCCCCTGTGACCCCGCCCCCGCTACACAATCGGTGCAACAAAGGGGAGCTCCACCCCCCCTCTAACCCCCCAGTTAACTACGTGGGCTAGTCATGGAAAGAATATAACACAACCCAACAAACACCACCTATTCTCTTCCACCTTCACAAACAATAAAATACATGCATGTCATTTTCACATAAAAATACATGAAAATCCAAAAAGATGTTTTTTGTTCACTTAATTCTAGAAATATCTTGAGTAGATGTTGTTTACTTCCTTGAGTAGGTAATGGCATTCATTTCATGGTTTTCATAGTGCTTTCTGCAAAAGTAGGATTAGCTGGTTAAGTAGGATTTGCTAGGTTTACTTTACATTTCAGTCTTTTTCCTTTCTACAATTAGAGTAGCCTCTGTCGAGTAAGCTTTCCTTTCTTTCATCACATATAAAGCTTCTTCTAGAATCCATAGAAGTTGGTTTGAGCTCCTAGTGATTTTACGCCAGCTGACCAAGTGACAGCCTGCAGTAAGAACTAGTACTTGTGCATACAGCACCGTCGCTTCCAAGTTTGTTACGAACTACCAGGTTGATAAGAGTAAAGTAGGCAGCCCATGAGCTGTAGCATTATTGTTGCAATACTGGTGCTCACCAAACTTCTACTTCAACGAATATGGTTTTTCCCCATAATTCCACTTGGAGGGAGTTCAAAATCCCACAAGGTTTTTAAATCCTTCCATCAAAGGATTTTAATGTAGTGGACAATTGACTCAGTTGGGGTGAACCAATCGCTTTCCAACAAGACAAGGACATGATGTAGGTCGAGGCTCCCTCGTCCACAATATAATTATGAATGTTATTACCATGGAAAAAAACTTGGATCATAAAGTATAGCTAAACCGGAAGTCGAGGGTATAATTTTCATGAGAGAAATACACTAGGTTGGAATCTGATGGATCCACACATCTGATAGATGCCAATAAAGCCTTCTTTTGCATGGGGAAATTTTGCAACACCTCAAGAGTTGACATAGCCAAAGGAGACGGAGCCAAGTCTTCAAATACGTTATAATTTTGAGTGGCTCTTGAAAAAAGGGTTGAAAGAAGATTTATGGATAACACCCTTCGGAGGATTGATAGTCAATTTCGTAGGAACCGAAGGTGGAATAGGATTAGATGAAGGTGATACCAAACTGGTAATTTGATCACTAGCCTGACCATTCAGTGGATTCACATTACCGTAGTTCTTATTCTGAGTGGCCACCATGACATCAAACTTTAGGTTTAAGAAGGAAAGCATCAAAATTGTGTTAGAGGAAGAGGCATCTCGACAAACCATATGGGTCTCTTGATTGGGAAATGGGTCGATCAGCACAGCGGGAGAAGTGGATGATTTAAGGAACTGATTCACTTCAATGTGGTGTGAAAAATCGCGTGTATAGTGATCCTCCTTACAAATCAAACATGGGTATCAAGGCTTTCCTATCTCATCGGAAGAGGAATTTGTTTGTTTGTCCTATGGTGAGGAATCTTTCTTTTTCTTACCTTTACCTTTCTTCTTGCTTGCAAGTTTTTTTTGAGACTTGCCTTTAACATATGAGACGACATTTATCTCGAAAGAAGAAGCCGTAGGAGGATGAAATGGAGGGTTTTGTGTAGGAGCAGCAAGAGAAAAACTAGATGGTTTACTCATCGACTGCGAACTAGAAGAAACTATAATGCCATCGATAGCATGATATTCTTTACCAGGTGGAGGAACAGTATTCGAGGGTCTCGGAGCATTTGGTATATTATCATAAAGTGTGCCTCATTGGGTATAAACTAGATCTAAATACTGAGCACAAGCAATAACTTTCCCTTCGATCATGAATCCACCTTTTGGCCACATCTTATGTTATGGGAGTTAACAGAGACTTGAAAAACCATTCCGCTAACAACCGATCAGGAACATAAGTCCTGACCAACCGATGACGGCATATCCACTCATGAATGTGATCCGAAATGTGATTAGATTATGATTGTTTAAAGTGAGTCAATAGTTCCATTCTAGTTTCGTATCTAATGGGAAACTAGAAATGTGTCAGGAAGGTAGTGGCTAAAGTGTTGAAGTCATGAAATGAATCTCTAGGCAATTTAATATACCATTTATATGTGATACCCGTAAGCGTTCGTTAGAAAAGACAGATTCGAATGGAATAATCATTAAGTGAATTGGATGAACACCATAGATGATACATCATGACATGCGTTGACGAGTCTTCTCTAGGATTACCATTGAAATTTCGGATATTAGAAGGAAACTTAGTGGGAATGATCGACCAGCATGGCGAATGAGCAATGGGGTCGTTAGTAAGTCGAGTTAAATCTGATAATTCAAGAGTAGCCACAAAATGAAACTACTTGTTAAAGTACAGAGGCAGATGACCTAGATATGAAGGGATAGCCTGGGAAACATGCACTTGCATTCCTGGATAAGGAGGGTTCTAATAATAAGGAACCTGGTTACCAAAATATGGAGGGGTTCGATAACCAGCATACAAGTGGGTCTATTTTCCAGTCCCAGGATGGCGATAAAGTTGTTGGAATGGTTGGGTTTGGATTTGCTGGCCTTGAAAAGGCATATGATATGTGATCCATACTATTTCCTGATTGGGGTTTAATTTCCCCCCTGGTATGGGTTCAATTGGGACTGCGCCAAATTATGAATAATTTGGCCTACTAAAACTTGACTAGTACCTAGTGCAAGTGATTGAGAAGGTGAGGGACCTTGTACAAGTTGACAAATCAGCATCTGGGGAGAACCATATATCATTTGAATGGGCTGTAAAGTTTGGCTCACATGCATTTGAGCTTGTTGAGGTGCTGATGGATAGGTTGGATTTTGCGATGAAGATGGTACGGTTTGAGAATTCAACATTCAATCCCAATATGAACCAAGTTGTATGGGTAAAGTAGGTTTCCAAACACTGGAATCCATTCCAGGATAAGGAGGAATGTAAGTAGGCAGATTACCATATTGAGGTATACCAACAATAAGTTGCCCACTTTCCATGGGAAGAGGAGATAATGGAGGCAACTGTGATCCAAATGGAGGGTACCCAACATAAAGAGGGTTGGGTTGTTGAGGGTAGATTTTCCCACTAACATAAGGGTTAACATGTTGCTCTATTGTAGGTGTAGATGGAGGAAGAGGAGCAGACTATGTGGCATTCATAAGAGAGGTACCAAACATTATTCCTGAATTGGATGTAATGAAAGAGGTCCAAAGACTAGAATTCGCACCAAAAAAGGTACCAGATAATGACTGATAGCCAAGCGGGAGAGACGGGCCACCATATAAATGAGCTTTTGGTGATGTTACAAATGTGGATGAGGATGTAACACTTGATGTCTCAACCATAGTGATGGAAACATGTTGGTAGTTTGAATAAGTTCCAGTCATGGTTAACAATCCCAGTGAATATTATCGCAAGAGAACCATGGGTAGGCCTAAAGAATCAAGTAAATTGGTTCGATAAAAATAAAGTCCTTCCCAATGAGCAGGAGTAGAAGGATGAGGCTCTTCTTATGGGAACTCTTCAATACCTACAAGTCTATATGGAAAAGGCTCACCATCAGGCCCAAGATATATTGGTTTCGTCTGAGATAAAGGAAGAGAGGAAGAAGGTCCCAAAGAATGAGGTAAAGATGGTTGAGGCTCCTCGGGTTCAATAACCTTGGGAAACAAAGTTTCAGGGACTTCTGTTTCAATTGTGTCAATGTCACGAACAAGAATATATGTAATCTCGAGTTCAGAACTCAAGGGGACAGATGATTCTAGCTGATCAATATAGGGTGGAGGGCCAGAAGTAGTTCCCGATGTTCCCGATTCGGTAGTTTTCATTTTCCTATGTCTAGGATGATGGTTAGGAGTAGCCTCAAGAGGAAATGGAGGCTTATTTTGCATTCTACATGAATGACGAGGAGGGGAATTTTGTTCTTCCACGTTGGGCAATAAATTTTATTAACACATAAATAAATTAATTAAAAAAAGGGTAATCTAGACATAAAGGATTACCAAGCAACTGTGAACTGCAATATACACCTTGGTGAACCAAGGATTAATGTTTAATGACGTTGGAACATGTCTCTAGCCTAGACCTCTAAATGTTTGCATTAATGTTACAAATGCTCCTTAAGTTGATTCAATAAATTTGACTGTTTATCTTTGATTATGTTTTAGTTTTAGGGCTCACCACGAATGTCACCTGAATATCCTAAGATGCAAATCAAGCATGAGAAAATAGAAGTTATTTCTCTTTCAATGAAAATCTAGCTAAGGAAGGGAAGAAACCATCAAGATGCAGCACACAATATGCAACAAAATTACCTTTTCGATGCAATTGTTCCTATACTAATGCACATGCAAAACCCTAAATGCCGATGTAAAATTTTTCTTTCCACCACACTTAATTTACAAAATGCAGAAAACTAAGATAAAAATGTTCAATTACTGATTTAATTACACTTTTTAGAATGAGGACTAGAACAACAATTCATCCAAGAGACTAGCAACCAAAGGAAAATAATTTTCAAGTGACCAAATGATAAGAACAAATAAAAATAAAAACCAATCCTTACCAAAGGAAAACAACACAAATTCAAACCAAATGGAGTTTTTAGAGGGACCACAAGACTCTGAAGACTTAGAGAAGTTCAGCTAGAAGTAGGCTGACCAAAGATAGGCTCAAGAGCGAAGGAAAAATTCATGCAAAAATAGGGACTAATGTTGGTGCAGAAGAGGCACCAGTGTGTTACAACACTGGTGCAAAGTCGTCTAGGGTGAGGTGTAATGATCTTTCAAAGGTACAGAGAGTGCGTTGGGCCTGGGAAAGAGGTTTATGGCACAAAAATTGCAAAAAAGGTTCAATGAAATCACTTCCTAGGTCTGTTTTTGGTTGGATGATACAACAAAGGTATATCAAGGAGGTAAACTAACACAATGGACAAGGATACCACCAAGGGAATGCTTCGTTCCCCAGTATGGTCGACAATTTATTATACAGAATTTACAATTGCATACAAAGGTATCTCTCCTAGGTCAGTGGCTAACCTAGAACAACAGAGAGACAAGGAACACAATTTTTTTCCTTAAAGTAAATAGATGGTGGAGCGAGGCCTACCTGGAATCCTTCGCTCGCTTCGCTCCCTCTTCAACTTTGAAGCTCCAATCTCAATTGCGATTGCCAAAATTAGAACCTACACAGTCATATAACACAAGCCAAGAAACTACAAGATCTATGTAATATCATCTAAGTACTTCACTCAATAAATCAACATGGTATTGAAATAAGTGAAACAACATCACATATAGGAAAACAATTAATTCTTTGCATTACTATAAATGGAAGGATATTACAACCATAAGTAGTAGTTATTCTTGTAGAAGAGCTCCTCCAAGTTGTTGACTTGTCCTTTCCTTGTCACAATATGCACCTCCAATCACCCTAAATGCATGGAAATATGACCATTCACTATAGTAGCAAAAGGGTAGAATCACTCTCCAAAATCCAACCCCAAAGCACATGGAAGGATGGGAATATATAGAGAAATTTGGTAAGTTGGGAGTTCTTATCCAATTACCAATCTAGGGTAAGAGATCCGCCTTTGATGGAGGGATAGGATCAAATGATAAGTGGTGAAAACTCCAATGTAGGGATGGATAGGATTCGAATGTTTTATCCAAGGTAAGAAGTTGTAACAGGTTCTAGAAACTCTTAGAAGAGGAAGCTTCTAGAATCCTTATCATTCTCCCAGATTTCTAGAACCAATGCAGGTGCAAAGGGGAGAAACCTGCTGGTGACCAATGCAGGCCACAGTGGAGCAATATGTTGGTGAACGCACCCCATTAGGCTTATAGGGAGCCTTGGTCCTCAAACTGGCTCAGATGAAGCAGTTTAGGGCTCCAAATTTGGGAAATGAAAGGTACATGCTTAGGTATTTTTTCAAGATGGTGACAAGGGGGAATAAGATGTTGATTGATCCCATTAGGACGCTCACTGATCAAATGTGATATAATGGCCTATAATAGTTGCCTTTATATTCTTCTTAATAACTTGCATTTCATGTTCCATCTCTGCGAACATATCTAACCCAATCAATACCATGTTCACTGGAGCAATCCAACTGAAGGAATTATTACACCTCCACCCATAAAGTTCCTTAAATGGACTCATATTCAAAGACTCCTAATACCTATTATTGTACGCAAAATCCAATAGTAGAAGATACTCTTCCCACTTCCATTGTTGATGCATAACATACATTCTCAACATGTCCTCAAGAATCCTGTTGTCCCTATTTGTCTGTCCATTTGTCTACGAATGATAAGTTGTATTGAAAGCCAAATTTATTGCCAATCCTTAAAACAAATCTTTCCAAAACCTAGAAGTGAACTTGGCATCTATGGCTGACACAATCTTCCTATGAATACCATGCAATCTCACTATCTCCCTTATGAAGCCCTGAGCTACCTCACTAGTTAAATTCGTAGACTTCACTGGAAAGAAGTGAGATACCTTAGTCAACCTGTCAATGACAACCATAATAGAGTCATGTTGTTTAGATGTCTTCAGTAAACCTGTAATAAATTCCATGGAAATGACCTCCCATTTCTATACTGGAATTGGAATCTTCTATAGTAAACCATCTGTATGCTTACACTTTACTTTTACCTGTTGACAATCGAAGAACCTCACAACAAACTAAACCACCTATTTCTTCAAGTTTGGCTAATGTTAGAACTTCTTAACTACTATTAATGTCTTTTGATATCCCAAGTGACCTAAATATGGCTTAACATGAAATTCCTGCAAGATAATATTTTTGAGCTCACTGTTGTTCGACACATAGATCTTGTCCCTAAATCTTACCAAACCATCTTTTGTGAGATGATAATCCACATCCTATTCACCTATACCATGTTGTTGTAACCTATGCTTAAGCTGTTGGTACCTGTCATACTATTGTCCTACCTACAAGATCTGATCCTGTAAATCTATCCCGTGTGAAATCATAACTACAATGTGATTTACCTGTATTATTCTACTAAGAGCATATCCAACTCTATTCTCTTTACCCTTAATGTACATGATCTCGGAGTCAAACTTACTGAGAGTATCCAACCATCTAGATTGCTTGGAATTTAGATTAGGTTGGTCAAACAAGTACCTCATCCCACTGTGATCACTCATCAAAATTAACCTCCTACCAAGAATATAGTGTCTCCACATCTTCAATGCGTGAATTATTGTTACCAAATTAAGATCATGCGTCACGTAGTTCTACACGTGCTCATCCAATTTCCTTAACTCATAGCATACTACCTGTCATTCCTGTATCAGGACTCCACAAATTCCTATCTTGCAAGCATATGTACATAACAAAAACTCTTTTCCTTGATCTGCAATCTTTATAACTTGAGTATTTGTAAGCAACTGCTCAAAACTAGTTGCACATTCCTCTGTCCATTCAATTTTTTTCCTTTTCACTGATAACCCCATGAATGATCTAACCTCATCCACATTCCTCAAATTTTCCCACTCCATGATAGCTCTGATCTTTGCTTGGTCCATTGCTATACCTTCCTTGGAAACCACATGCCCCAAGTAATGAAATTTTGTCTGAAATAAATTGTATTTACTAATTTTGGAATACAATTGATGCTCTCTTAGCAATATCAACACTACTGCCAGATGTTCTACACGCTTTTCCTCATTCTTAGAATATAACAATATATCATCAATAAATACTATCACAAAATTGTCCAGATAAGGATGCAACACACTATTCATCAAACACATGAAAGTCAGGTATACATCAAAGAAGAGAACATCTACAAGACTACTTTTTAGACTAGGTAGAGGCATTATGAACTCAGATCAATATTTGAGAACATTGTCGCTCCCTTCAACTAATCAAACAAGTCATCAATCCATGAAAAAGGGTACATGTTCTTAATTGTCACCTTGTTCAACTGCTTGTAATCAATACACAACTTGAGAGTACCATTGATCAAAATCTGGATTAGGGGAAAAAATTAGCTTAAAAACCAAAGTACTCGGAATCATTCGAAACCTACACGATTGTGCCCATCTCATAAAAAAAATCCCAACGCAACTTGTTTGGTTCAAAGCGGAGTTTGTATGAGGAAGATAGATCTTGTTGACTACTTTTCCAAAGAGAAGAAATTTTTGGAAAAAAAGGTACAGTCACTGCCTAGTCAGCAGTCTATACTGCTGACATGGCAGATGACTGGGCAGGTGAAGGTTGGTCAAATTCCAATGTGTTTTCACCAATTTTCATGTTGTTATTGGTCGATGGTAAGGTGACATGTCATGTTTCTATTGTTTGGGAATGGACCAATGAGGAGGGGACAAGTGGCAAGCCCGGAGGCCGCCTTCTGTCCCTCCCCAAAGGACTGGTATCGGTGCGCAGTAAAAGTTTTATGGAGGCAGGGGGATTCAAACCCATGACCTCTGCCACACTAGCACCCTGCCTTACCACTAGACCACACTATGTTTCTTAATAATCATAGTGCATGAATTATATTTAAAGACATATCACCAAAGGTTTAGGGGTTAACCACTACCGGTTACCGCTAACATTTAATGCGCATGTGACCACCACTATTTAACCACTAGCATTAAACCTTAACCGCGTGGATTAGGTGGAGTTTAGCACTAATTAAACCGTGATTAACTCCTAATTAAGAGGGATTAAGTTGGCAGACTTTTAGTGGACCTTCCACATTTGGCGGAAACTCCAATTTTAGTGGAGTTAACTAGAGTTCCTCCAGTTTTAGTGGAGGTTTACTAGGAGAAACAATTTTGACCATAACTTGGGCAAAATTCAACCAAAACTTGGGAAAAATTCGACCAAATTGGGATCAGAAAAAGGTGTTCCTCGCTGATTTTGGTGCTATGAGTCCATTGAAGTAAGTTTCAGGAGCTATAGAGCTTCATAAACAACATTTTTTCCATTTTGAGCAAATGCAGAGTCCCAAGCCATGGAAGTTGGACCAAGGAGATGTAGCACAAGAGGGGTGAACTCCTTTATCAAAACACTGTGTTAAGTGTTCATGTTGATGGTTTTATATACTTTTCATTGTTGTAGTTCAACACTTGTTTTTCAAGCTATTTTTCTCATGTATTTCACATAAAATTTAATAAAATTTATTGTTTCCAATTACAAACACCATAAGAGAACCTACGCACATGAAGCAATTAAAAAGCATCTATTTATAAATCTAAAGTTGAAATTAGCACAGAAAAACTAACATTCAACAACAAATCAAGTTGGTATCAGAGCAAAAGCTATTTTCTTGATTGCTTGAGTTTTGTGCAAGTAGGGTTTTAATGGTTGTATATTTGTGACGCTTTTTGATGCATTACAAGTGTGATGGAAGCTTGAACAAGTGATGTTTCTAATTTATTGTCCTTAGCAAGATTATTTGATGAATATATGTTGCAAGATCCTATAATAATGAGAGATATGTTGCAAGAGTTGTATGAATATAGGAAGGAGAACACTATGCTTCAAGAGCATTTGATGGCCATGAAGAAGAAGAAGCAAGAGCTTCTTGAAAAGATGCATGAGATGGAGATTCAACTCCATGATGCCAAGGAAACCCTAGCCAAGTATGTGCATGAAAATGAGGTATGCAATTCAAGTTTATCTTCAATTTCCTCTCAAAATGAATGTTTTGGTGCTTTTGAAAGATACACTAGAGGAATAGGGTCCAAATTATTGATGAATATGAGCTATGAAGGTAAAGGGTTAGGAAAACACGCACAAGCCATAGTTGAGGCAATTGTTGTTGAGGAAAGGCCTAGGTATTTGGGTCTTGATTATGGACAACATGATGGAGAATTCTCCAAAGCCAAGGAGGCACATGAAAGTGTTCCAAGGACTTTCATTACATGTTCATTGCCTCAAGCTTGTGAAGTTTGGGTTCATGAGGAATGAAAAAGTTTTATACCCACTTTGCAAGAAGATGCTCATAAGCATGCAACTAGTGGAAATGGAAAACAAGAGGATGTTGAAAGCTCTAAGGTAAATGAAACCATTGTTGGTATTCTGAAGAGAGCCACTACCTCATCAAATTCACCTCCTCAAGAAGGCAACAAAGGTGAATGTGAAAGGTATAAATCTTCCTTTAATCAAGTTTCTTTTGATTATGATAAACATGGTAAATCTTCACACAAGATTTGGAAAAAATTTACATGTTCTTTCTGTGGTTTGAATAACCATACTATTTCAAGGTGTTGGAAGAGGATAGTCATACATAGGAAACTTTCAAAACAAAAGAGACAGAAAGCCAAAGGTCCATTGGATAATGGAGACCATGTTGAAAATAAGTTGCAATTATTTCGCACTCATTTCCATAAGCAGGGTCATCTTGTAGACAAGTGTTGGAATTTTCATCCAACAAGTCATCCACGATAGATGAAGAAGTTGGAGAGAGATTTTGGCAAAGATGGAAAAGATGATTCCATAATTGATGTGGGTCTGGATGATACACATGATGAAGTGTAGCTGAAAGAAGCGCCATTGAAATGGTTTGGAAAGAGATGGTTAGATTTCTTAACCAATTAAGGCCTTGCATTTCTTTTGATAATTGATGCAAACAAGGCAAGATTTTCATTTCCTTATTGATGCATTTCCTGGTTATTTGGAAACATTTCTCTTCTCCTGAAAGTATGTTGCATATTGCATGAAGCAAGATGTTGGAAAAGTAGATTTATGTTGACTCACTTAGATGCAACAAAGATGGAAATTTGCATTCTTGAACTTGCATGTTTACGCCAGGAAGGTGTTCAAAAGTAGAGCATGTTGACTTACTTTGTTGCACCAAATTTGGTCATTCCAGCTCTTTAAGTACTCATACATACCAATGGGATTCTTGTACTTGTGATTGTACTTGTGAGAGAGTTGAGAATTTTTATACATGCATGAGTGATTGATTGTGTGGTCGATTGATTGTTACATGTATGTTATATCGACTTGGAAGAGTTGATTTTTTCTCCAAAGATGAAAGGAAGAGGTGACGAATTGTTTCATGAGAATGTGGAATTCTTGTTGTAAATCGTCAAGTTGTTGTACATGCTTTTGCTTGACTTGAAAGACAGTTGTTTGAAGAAGCATGTTTCATCGATTAGTGTTTAGTTGATATTTTATACACCATGATGTAAGAGTACATGGTGATGTTCACATGATGTGACATTTGTTGCTTTGAAGAAGCAAAAGGAAGAGATCTTCAAGATATATTCTTGCATGAATGTCTTTCAAACACCATTAACTTTGAAAAACAAGATGAGTGTGTTTTGTTGTGACAAGATGTCATAGGATTTTGGAAGGTCCATGCTTGAGAAAGAGGCTCATTATTAAACTTCATTCTCACATCATGACATGAGCAGCATGTTGATACTAGAGGATGATGGAATCAAGAATCGAAAGTGGACAAAAGTGCCAAAAAAATTTGCAGCCCTTGTAAAATATCAAATGGTCTACACTTTGATTTGATGTGTTGACGCCAAGAAGCAAAAGAGATGGTGAATGCATTCTTCCAGATGTGGAGTTTGGAACCATGGAGGTAAAAGAATGGTCATTTATTTTCTTGTCATTATTGATATTGGAGCTCATTGTTGTAGTTCACTCAGATGGACTTCACTTGGAAAAGTGGTTTCCAAGGAGAAGCTTGCATTGAATGTATGTGTTGCAAAGGAGGAACATGATTCTTAGTGGGGAGGCCATCAGTAAGCTTTCTAAGCACCGATAGATCGCTTTGGTACATCAGGATGTTTAATCAGTAAGCAACCAACAAGTTTTGGATTAAGTCAGCAACAAAAAGAGAACATTGATTGAAGTCCCAATCCATTTGCAAGGCAAGGCATGTCAGTGAACCCAAGTGGTTGTCATGGAGATTTTTCCAAGTAGAATTAGTTGATAGAACTTGGGAAGGAGAAGAGTATTCATCTCTCATCAGATAACCAGCTTTTGTGGGTCCAAAAGCCTGTCAATCGGAAGGAGTGATCAAAATCTAGATTAGGGGCAAAAATTAGCTTAAAAATCAAAGTGCTTAGAATTGTTTGAAACTTGAAAAATCATGTCTGTATCGTCAAAACGATCCCAACGCAACTCGTTTCGTTCAAAACGAAGTTCGTATGAGAAAGATAGAGCCCGCTAACCGCTTTGCCAAGAAAAAGAATTTTTTGGGAAAAAAGGTACAGTCACTGCCTAGTCAGCAGTCCGTACTTCTGACGTGGCAGATGATTAGGCAGGTCAAGGTTGGTCAAAGTCCAATGTGGTTTCATCAAGTTTCATGTTGCTATTGGTCGATGGTATGGTGTTGTGTCACGTTTCTATTGTTTGGGAATGGACCAATGAGGAGGGGACAAGTGGCAAGCCAAGAGGCCACCACGTGTCCCTCTACAAAGGAGGGGTATCGACATGCAGTAAAAGTTTTATGGAGGCCATGGGAGTCAAACCCGTGACCTCCCCCACACCAGTGCCCTGCCTTATTGCTAGACCACACTATGTTTCTTAATAATCATAGTGCGCGGATTATATTTAAAGACATAGTACCGAAGGTTTAGGGGTTAACCACTAGCGATTACTACTAAAATTTAATGCGCATGTGACCACCACTATTTAACCACTAGAATTAAACCTTAACCACACAGATTAGGTGGATTTTAGTGCTAATTAAACCATGATTAACTCCTAATTAAGCTGGATTAAGTTGGCAAACTTTTAGCGAACCCTCCAAATTCGGAGGAAACTCCAATTTTTGTGGATTTAACTTGAGTTCCTCCAGTTTTAGTGGAGTTTTATTAGGAGAAACTATTTTTACCATAAATTTGGCAAAATTAGACCAAATTGGGATTAGGAAAAGGTGTTCCTAGCTGATTTTGGTGCTCTGAGTCCAGTGAAGCGAGTTTTAGGAGTTGTAGAGCTTTTTAAACAACATTTTTTCCATTTTGAGAAAATACAAAGGCCCGAGCCATGGATGTTGGACCAAGGAGATGTAGCCTAGGAGGGGTGAACTCCTTTATCAAAACATTGTGTTAAGTGTTCATGTTGATGGTTTGTTGTACTTTTCATTATTGTTGTTCAACACTTGTTTTTCATGCTATTTTGCTCATGTATTTCACTTAAAACTTGATAAAATCTACCTGTTTCCAATCACAAACACCATAAGAGAACTTATGCACATGAAGTAATTGAAAAGCATATGTTTATAAATCTGAAGTTGAAATTAGCACAGAAAAACTAAAATTCAACAACATATCAACCATCCTTCTTCTTCACAAACAATACTAGTGCACCCAAAGGTGACACACTTGGCCTAATGTATCTCTTATCAAGCATTTCTTTCAACTGCAACTTCAGTTCCACTAACTCTGGATTGCTCATCATGTACAATGCCTTTGATGTTGGTGTTTGTCCTAGCATCAACTCAATAGAAAATTCCACTTCCCTATGAGGCGGTAACTCTAATATCTATGATGGAAATGCATCCTGAAACTATTGCAAAATCGGATACCTCTTCAAGACTTCCACATCCACAACATCCTTCCCTTTGTCACTAGAAATGTGAACTGCAAACAATACACACCCTTTCTTTCTACTGCATTTTTCCTACATAGTTGTAACCATTCTCAATGGCGTAGGATTCTTCTTACCGTGTAATATTCTCTTCTCTCCATCATCATCCAAGCACTCAATAGCCTTATCATAGAAATCTACCTTAGTCCTGTGAATGTACAACCAATACATACCCAAAAACATATTATATAATCCCAATGGACACACATTTAGATGCACTAATGTAGACATACCGTTAAGCTCAAATGCACAAGATCTTACCCAATGATGAACTATTTTCTTAGTACCTGTAGCCAACTACACCAACCAAGACTCTACATGCACTTCTTTATTCAAGCAGCACTTATCCACCAATTCAATATTGATATAATTATAATTAGATCCATGATCAATCAAAATAGAAGCAACTTGATCACAAATCTTACCTTTCATCTCGATACTAGATGCCTGATGATAAGCCTGCCTATTATCCAATGCTACATAAATTCGAGGAATACTCCGTCCAACATCCCCAACTATTTGTGCCTCCTAAGAATTATAGATTTGTGGTTTTCCACCCTGATGTTTTGGACAATCTCTCCTATGATGATCCTTTCCACAAGACCAATATTGCAAAGGTTTCCTACCATCACCCTTGTTCTGTTCCTCGGAATGAAATCCCTATCCTTTGTCAGTTGTATTAAACTTCTTGTGCGCCACTACATTATCCTTCTCATCTGCATCCTAAGATTTTCCTCTCTTATTATCCCACTTTCCTTTATTATTCTCGTTACCTTTCCAATCCTACTTGGACTCAGTCTTGCACTTCAATTTCTCATAACAATGTTTCAACTTTATGATGGATTCCTCTAGCAATCTAGGCTCATCAAACTCAATCATGTCTTCGAATGACACCGACAACCCACTGATGAATCTCTGAATATTTTCTTTCTCCTACTTAAGATAAGACACATATCTCAACAACTCCAAGAATCTTCTGGTATACTTCTCATTGGTCATAAATCCCATCTTCAAATCATAGAACTCATTTGCCCTTTCTTCATAGTATCTTTCAGATAGATACTTCTTCCTAAAAAGTCTCTTGAACTCCTTCCAAGTCATATCCTCTTCTCGAATGCCTCTAACTTTCTTCACATCTTTCCACCAGATGTCTACTTTCCCTTTAAGACTCAAAGTAGTTATCCTGGATTTCATATTCTTTGAGTAATCATGTAATCTAAATAACTTATTCATCCCAAGAAACCAAGCTTCTTCATCTTATGACTTCTTCATTTCACCATCAAATGTAGGAGGCTTTGCTTTCTTGAAATCCTTGGGAAAGTACTACTTCTCACTTCTCCTATACAGATGGTGGCAGTGATGATGATGTTGTCTCTCTGAACCAGAATTAGAATAGAACTCATGGTAATTACCCCTCCTGTCAGGTGTATCCAAAAACCTACCATCTCTAACTATATCATCCATGTCAAACTTGTATCCTGGTTTAAACATGCTTCCATATGCTCCATTGGTACTTTCCTCCTGTCCATGACTGATCCTAAGAGATCCCTATCTCTGCAATTCTAATAGACTCTGAAGAATCACTACATTGACCTCTGGTTGCTTTTCTTGTTCCCTAGAAAGTATTTCCTGTGACTGAATGATCCTGTCATTATCCACCTTACAACTTCTGATCTCTACTTTCAAACTTCTCAATGTATCATCTATGTCAAGAGAGTACTCATTAACATATTGTTCATCTGATCTATATGGAGAATCACGAGAAACTTATTCCACCATTTTTCTTTTCATCTTTATCTTCTACTTCCTGCAAACATACCATGTCAGATAAACCAAATATAAACATAATCAACATACCTCAGTGAAGTTTAGGGGAGGCTATATCATCTACAAAATCAATCTAGATTAGCACAACATATGTATATGTAATGAAATTAACATTTCAATCATCTCAACATCAACATCCTCAACCTCTACACGACAACACAACTGTAACAATGACCATCACAATGCATGTGTAACGAACACATAGAAAACTGACATGCATGCATGAAAAACACATTCTTCCCATCCAATCCAAGTGCTTGAAACTGGAAGCTATGATACCACCATGTAATCACCTCAAATTTACCCAATTTCACTGGCCTTATAGGTTAAACATGATATGAAGAGTTACTATGAAATGACATGACCTCCTATATCAAATTAAGGAATTGGGGCCGACAAATTAACTACATACTGACATCCTACAGGGGCTACAAGTCACTCATAGGCTCAAAAACCACACTAGGTGTCCAAAACCTAAGCTGGAACCCTTTTTATTTACCCTGGACCCACAACTACACACACAAAAGACATGCATGTGGTTATAGGCCTCCAACTGCATGCACAACATTGCATCCATGCAGTTATAGCCCAATTTATCCAGTTATGAGCATGCGGCCCTGGGATGAGTGCCACCTTTGCAGGCCTACCTGTAGACCACTACCCAAAAGTGCTTGAGACTTTCCAGAATCATATTTAACATGGAAACTAATCTAAACATTCAAATTCAACTCAAAAACTTGACCTAAACTGCCTAGAACATAACAGTCATTTTGTCAAACACATGGAAAACATGTAAGCTATAGGTCATGAATGCATATTTGATCATAAAAGTCTGATATTTTTCCGAGAATAACCAAGAAGGCCCTATTCCCGCTACACATAGTTGCAACAACACTTATTAGCCCATACATTCATCAACTGATCAATAGCTAAACCATCAATTACAAGATCCATAGAGGATACACATCATATGAGAAACATATAACTAGAAAATAACCAACATATAAACCATGGCATCCCATCCATAATATCACCAACAAATTTCCAACAAATATACATGAATCACAATAGAATAATAGATCTTATTAACATATTAAATCACCAACCAAGTCAGGGACTTCCACGTACCACACAACCATAGATTGGGCTAAAACAAATCTCTCTTCCAACGAATCCCCCTTACGGCATATTCCAAGCATTAATGTGAGATCTCATGGAATAAACCAAGCAAAATCAAACTAGGGCTTCCATAGGCCAAACCACCTCAACCCTCAACCATTTATTCCACCTCACGGCCAGACATCACTTACACCAACCAGATCAATCTCTACCCAAGTTTTCCAAGGCTCCAGAAACCAGTAACTTAACCCATAGCCTTCTAGTGCTCCATATCATTTGTCCAACCTAACTCTAGGACTAGTAGCTCAACCCTCCAAGGGCTCCAGAGCGTTTGTCCCAACCTAGTCTCCAAAACTAGTAACTCAACCCAAGTTGTTCCAGGGCTTCCAGAGCGTTTGTTCCAACCCACAATCATAAGGAATTATGAGCACCAACTAGAAAATAATCAAGTGGAAAAACTCACAACACCATGACTATCCAGGAAATGGCAAGGCAAGGCTAAAACCATTATCAATCCAGGTAATCCTCCATGCCAATGATAACACATAAGCATAAACTCACATGCATATTGTTACCTGCAAAGCAATCCAATTGTAGTTTTTGATCCACTTGTTCCCTTGCACTTTCCTACTTTCCTTTTTCTAAATCCAAGTGAATACTAGAGTGCTCCAAGCATGCTCTAAGAATGCTCTAAGCTTGAAAGAGTATGAGAGAGTGAGAGAATAGAAGAGAGCTTCAAGCTAAAACTGACAAAAAGCTCAACTGGAAAAATCTCAGTTGTCAAAAGATGTGAATTGATCCTCAGAACCCTTTGTATCATTGAGGCCTATATTTTCTTCATTTTCCTTCATTTTTTCCTTCAATACTCCTCACATGAAAATTTGTGCCTCTTCACCCTTTTCTCCTATTTTCCTTTGTTTCATAAATAAAATGCCAATTTTACCTCTTTTCATTTGTCAATGCCTCTGCCAATTTCCATAGCCATTAATTAATCACCAATGATAGACCATCACTATATTTTTCCCAAAATTTAGGTTGGAATATGTGTCCCATGACCTTGGTCTTATTTTATTTACATAGAAAATCAACTGGGGATTGTTACATTTATATACATAAATATTTGAGTTTAGGCTTCTGTGATCCATATCAAGTTAGAGAAATATTTCGGCGAAAATCACATGGAATGTCATTTGTCAACGCGTTTCGAACCAACCAGTGTGGTTCATCTTGTCCTGACGATGAACCACACTGGTTGGTTCGAAACGCGTCGACAAGTGACATTCCATGTGATTTTCGCCGAAATCTTTCTCTAACATAAATATTTTCTTTCTAGTAGAATGATCCTTTTTTTCCCAAGAATATGGTCTTGAATATTCTATGTATTCCAACATATAGGGACTTGAATATTATATGTATTCTAACATATGCATTTGTAATACTTGACTCTTGAAAATTAAATCATTGAAAAAAAAATGCCTATCTAAATATTATTACTGGGTAAAATTATACATTAGATTATATAGGTAGCCTTGAAAATGTGCACGAGTACAATAGATAGCTCTCATAATTATTTGTCTTTGTAATCAAAAACACCCTTTGGAAAAATTTGAAAGCATATTTATGCTTATATTAAGCATGGTGTGTTGATCATTTTGTAAATTCATTCTGCACCTCAACCTTTATGGAGGGAAAGCCTTATGGTGAAGGTGCAAGCTAATAAGTTCTTTTCAATAGACTTAAACTGAGGGCATTATAATAATAGAATACCAAATTCAATGCAGTTGCAAGAGGGAGAGGCATGTTGAGGGTTCCAAACCACGGTCAATGGTTTCCATTCAGAAGAAATATTCACCATTTTCACAACAACGAGCCCTCAATAATGGTCTAGACATGATAGAATATCTTCTGGAGAGGAATCTCAATTCCCAAAAGATGTCAAAAGAAAAATACGATGAGCATTTAGTCCAACAACATTTTACCAACACCAGACATGAAGAAATCACTTAGAAATCTATATATCAGTAAGGTCAGACTCTATAGGAAGCATAAAATCATTTAATAGATAGGCCACACTCTATATTAATTTTAAAAACATATACAAAAGAAACGAAACTAACGTTGTGGGATGAGACAAAGATAGGTGAGGGGGTTTTCTAAAATGGGCACTAAAGAGTGGAAAAGGAAAATTTCGATAGGTGAGGGTAGAATCATTCCAATGCTAGAAAATACTAGGCACATAGACACAATGGGAAAGAAGTAACGAGTCTCAAACCTGATAGACACACATAATAACAATGCAATGTTAGAGGCACTTGATGAACTAAAACCTAAAAGATGATAGGACTGAGGGTATGCCAATGATGGTAGAGGAGTTACTGAGTAGGGAGGAAGTTCCCAATTTCAAGCGAGGAAGCTAAATCCTAATTGTATTTAGCATTAACGTGAGCATCATTATATACATGAAGATGGGTGACCCTAGAGATTCATATTCCAAGGTCTCTTTCCATTCTAACTATTCAAATTTCTTTATTTACATATGTACACATATTTTCCCAATCCTTGAGGAATAGGTGTCTAAAAATATCATTTCTTAAAAAGCAACTTTGTACAAGACTTTTCCTATTTAAACACCAAAGCTCCACAAGTTTAAGATGTAGTTCTAGTTGGAATCATAGTGTTAGATCTCCCTCTCTTTCTCATAATCTAATCACTGACCCAAGAGATCGACCTTATGATTTTTAATCTCAAATATACTCTCACCCTGAAGAATTTAAGTTGCATAGTACAACATGATTTATTGCACGATTACCTGCTTAAAGAAAAAACCTCCTCCAATTATGAAAGCCTTCAAACTTCTTTGTGGAAAAATCAACTAGATATTAGCTTCTTCATCTTGATCTTCAAATGAGCCTATGAGGATTTGGATTGACAGTGAATGGGTGTAATATTAAGGCACTCCTTGCAATAGGTCATTAGTTCAAATCCCCCGTTGATTAACTAAAAAACAGAAAAATATTTATCTTCAAATGAATATGCAATGATCTCAATGGTTCTTTTATTTGTACACCACTGGTTGTGTCACCCATAATCCAACCTCTTAATTTTCTTAATGCAAAAAATCACTCTCTTTCAATTCTTCCACATTGCCTTTACCCCACATATCCTAAAGAAGAATCCCATAGAGGGATGGTGGAAACCACCACATGTCTATACCCAATATTACAATAATTGGTGTACTCAACCCATACATGTACTTCCAACCACCAATCATATCAATTTCTAGATTACCCATCATTTTCAATCCATGCATGAAAGTTTCAAAAGCTTCTAATTTACTTTTCTGTAGGTACACCCAACACATTCTAGTGTAATTATCAATAAAAGTAATCATATTTATTTCCATTAGCAGAAATAATAGGTAGAGGGCCACACGAATAAGAAATAATCAATGCAAGCTTTCTACGAGATTTGGAAGCAAAATCATGAAATGGATTTTTACTTTGTTTTCTTAGGATACAAACATCACATTGCTTTGATTCCTTGGAATAGATGGAAAACCAAAAACATCATTCCTTTTCAACAAATGAATATTGTCATAATTAAGATGCCCAAATATTGCGTGCCACAGAAGGCTAGATGCCAATGTACCTTCACTATCCTGAGAATTATATGCAATTTTTTGTGCACAAGCAGATGTTCCTTGCATCTTCAATAGTCTTTCATCCTCTATTCTAGTCATGACAATTGTATTTTATGATGCTTTCCTTATCTCCACTTTTCCATCAAACATATGGATGGAGTGTCCTTGTTAGGGAATGTTAACAAGGGACAACAAGTTTCTCTGTAGTTTTGGAAGGTAGAGTACATCATGCAGAATAAATTCAGGAAGTTTAGGCAGTTTGAGCCTGATGGTTGCAAGTCCAAATGGCCTAAGAATTGAATTGTTTGCAAAGTATATTGCTTCATATACATTGGCACTAAAGTATTAGAATAATTCCTTTTGAAAGTTCATATGGAAGGTTGCACTTGTATTAAGAAACAATGCATCCTTCCAACAATCAAATAAAGTATGAAATACATCTTCAGTTACTTCAATATTAAAATGCGCAACATTATAATGAGTAGATTTAGGTGCTTTACAATTCGATGGATTTGGTGTTTTACCTTTATCTTATTTGTGTCCTTGCTTTATTTTTCCCCAATATATTTTTCATGTGCATGCATCATATCCATCTCTATTACATCGAATACAATGGAAGTTCCTCCTTCAGGATATTTACCCCCCCTACCTATGTTGTTCTTCCTTCCATGTCCACTTCTACAACCTCTTCTTCTAGAAGAATATTGTGATTGATTTTTCTCTTTTTGTGCAAGGAAAATCACTTATTTAGGGGACTACGAAGTTGTCTTCCTCTTCCTGAAAGCCTTCTCCTGTCCTACAAACTTCTCCACACATGTCAAAAGTAATTTCCTTGAGTTGGGCACTAGCTTGTAAGGATTCAAGAGAGTGAGAGTATGTAGAATAAAGGGCCTTGACAAAGGTTGTGAGAGGGATGACCATTTTAAATCCAATGGATTATACATCATGCATCATGGCTCTAATATATGAGGCTAGGACCAAGGAGTCATCTTCCTTCAACTCTAGGTTGAAGGGCTTAATCATCAACTAAACTACTTCTAATTATGAGTGTGGATCATATAAGTCTTTCAAATTTTTCGACACATCATAAGAATTTGTAAATGGAATATGATGACTCACCTCTTCACTTATAAAAGTATAAATTAGGGCATGAGCCTTGTTGGATTTATTCTCCCAAATAGATAGCTCTTGATCTGATGTGGGTTTACAAGTGCATTGTCACCTTCTCCACAAATTCATTTCCATAAGTCATTAAAGATGAGGGTGTGCTTTATCTTTATTAACCATTCATTGTAGTTATATTTTTAATGAGTGCTACTCCAACTATGGAGATGGGAGAATGCATATTAAGCAAAGTCATGCGCTGAGGTAAGAGTAATCTCCACAACAATAATAAGGCTTAACACAATCCTAAATGTAGGATATTGACGAATTGAGATAGAAGGTGATAATATTTGGCCCTTTATTTTTTATTTTTTATATACTTAAATATTTTCTTGCCACTAGAATGATCCTTCTTTTTTTCCCAAGAATATGGGCTTGAGTTTTCTACGTATTCCAACCTATACATTTCTAATACTTGATTCTTGGAAACAAAATTAGTGAAAAAAATAATCCTATCAAAAAATTATTGCTAGGTAAAATTTTGTGTTAGATTATGTAGGAAACCTTGAAAAATGTGCATGAATACAACAAAACCCTCTTAGAATTATTAGTCTTTGCAATAAAAAACACCCTTTTGAGAAGTTGAAATCATGTTTATGCTTCTATTAAGTATCGTGTGTTGATCATTTTGCAAATGCATTCCTCACCTTGACCTTTACTTGAGAGAATTATAATAATACAAATAGCAGATGCAATGTAGCTGCAAGATGGGAGAGACATGTTGAGGGTTCCAAATTAGGGTCTATAGTTTCCAATCAAAAGAAATTTTCACCATTTTCACTATAGCGATCCCTCAATAATGGGCCAGACACAATATAAGATATCCTGGAGTGGATCTCAATTCCCAAAAGATGTCAAAAGATGAAGAGGATGAGCAGTTAGTCCGACCACATTTGAACAACACCAAACATGAAGCACTCACTCAAAAAGTCATATATCAATAAGGTCGCACTCTGTAGGAAGTAGAAAATCATTTACCAGATAGGTTGTGCTCTATACGAATTAGAAAAACGTATACAAAATAAAGGAAATAGACGCTATGGGATGAGACAGAAATAGGTGCGAGGGTTTTCTAAAATGGGCACTAAATATTACACAAGGAAAAGTTTGGTAAGCTAGGGTAGAATCATTCCAATACTAGAAAACACTATGCATACAGACAGTGGGAGAGAAGTAACAGGTCTCAAACCCGACAGACACAAATTGATAGGACAATTCTAGAGACACCTGATGAACAAAACCCTGAGAGATGGAAGGACTGAGGGTATGGCAGTGATGACCGAGGAGTTACGGAGTAGGGAAAAAGTGCCTAAATTTGGAACTTAGGATCTGTGCTTTGATACCATGTCACGCCAAGCATCTAATCCCAATTGTGTTTTGCAGTAATGTGTGCATCATTATATACATGAAGAGGTGTGACTTTTGGGATTTATATTCCAAGGTATATTCCTATTTTAATTATTCAAATTTGTTTATTGACATATTTACATATATTTGTCAATCCTTGAGGATTAGATGTCTAACAATATCATTTATTTACAAATAAAATTGTACAACTTTGCCAGTTTAAACACCAAATATCTACAAGTTTTAGATATATTTATAGTTGGAATGACAATTTTAGATCTCCCTCTCTTTCTCACGATTTAATCACTGATCCAAGAGATATGCCTTCTGATTTTTAATCTCGAATATCATCTCACCCTAAAAAATTAAAGTTGCATAGTATAAAATGTTTGTTACACAATTATCTACATAAAAAACAAAAAACCTCCTCCAATTATGAAAGCCTTCAAACAGCTTAGTGGAAAAATCTCCTACAAATTATATTTTTCATTTTGATCTTCAAATAAGCCCATGAGCCTTTGGATTGATAGTGAATGAGTGCAATATTAAGACATTTCTTGCAATAAGTCAACAGTTCAAATCCCCTTAGTTAACTCACAAACAATAAAAATCTCCATATTCAAATGAATATGCAATGCTATGAGAGTTTATTTTTAATTGGTGTACTCAAACTATACATTTATTTCCAACGACCAATCACATCAATTTCTAGATCACCCATTGCGTAACCAAGCAATATTCCTAGAACTTTGTGAAAAGTTCCTTTAATGATACAAGTGTACCATGAATCTGAGATGGAGAAGTATCATAATTGTATAAAGGAGTTGCATGTGTAGCCAAAATTATACCAAATCCAAACAACAACCTACAAACTATAAGCACAAGAAGTCTAGGAGAAAATGTTGTGACTAAAGCTCCTGATGAATATAGCATTGTCATGACAATGAGCTCCTGATTTTATGCAACATTTGATGCTACTTGGCTTCTGTAATTCTTGGTTTTTTTCAATTATTGATGATTGGAATTGATGTCCTAAAAGTTGAACAAATTGGAAGGAAACCCTTGTTGATTAGAGGTGTTAGTGGAATTGTTCTATCTATGCCACAACAAGGAAAACAAAGTGACAAAGAGATTGTTTCCATTTCCTAGAACAAGAGAGGTTGTGTGGAAATTATATTTGGATATAGATTAAGTGATCGAGTGGTGTTTACTAATACCACATTACAAATCTACAACAATTTAAGGAAACATCGATCTTGAACCTAATAATGATTCGGCCTCTCAAGTTTCAACAAGAACAAAAAATAAAGGTATAATTTCTTGTAGATGATCGTTATATAGTCCTCTATGATTTCCCATTGTTCTATAGCACACTAGATCATGGTTTATACATTAGATCCCAATAATGAATTTACAATGATTCAATAGATCATTTATGTGATTGAAATGATGCCACAAGCTCTTAGGAAATTTCAAGTGTTGAAAAGGAAGGCTTGCATGTGTTCCATGTAATACATATTAAATCTCTCAAATCTACAAGAGATGTGAATTATTGTAGCAGTGATGACATTTGAGGTAAAGTTTTGAGAATGGAGATCACAAGTATACTCCAAGTGTTGGAGAAATTGGTCAAAAAATGGACTTGCAAGCACATTATTAAAGAGAGCCTTATCAAATCAACAACAAATATTTCTACCAAGATATTCAATATTCAACATAACATCACTCTACTCAACAATCCATGTGTGAGCACAAAGTTTTAGGGAATATGCTATCTCCGATTCGTAATTGTTTTACTCACAATAATGCTCTCTATATATTAAAATTGTTCATGATACCTTGTTTTTGGTAAAATTCCATAATGCTCTCTATATATTAAAATTGTTCATGATACCTTATTTTTGGTAAAATTCCATTAGATTCCTTTTGTCTACATGACATTTTTTGTCAAAATTTGAAATGGGTATAGGTGTTTGTCACAAGTTTTATACTATGCTCTATGGTTTACTGAGACATGAAGACAGTTTTATTTGCAAGAGAGTTGTGTTATAATAAAACCAATTTTTTAATTTTGTGTCTTAGATCTGCCCAAAATTGAATAAGGGGATCCTAGGTACACCTTGTGTAGTTGTGTATTATTTTCTATCTCTAGATGCTTGATGGTAGATCTTCTTTGGTAAACAAATGGAAGTACACAAATGCAAATTCTTATGTGCTCATGAAGGATTATGCCACAATTGAGAATTAAAAGCATGTAACAAGATTGCAATTTATTTGTTCCTTCAATCTTTTGAAGCCTTAAATTGCTCATAAAATTGTAGAAGTTGAAGGATAAAGTTGTAAAAGTTGAAGGCGTTTCCAAGACAACAGAGAATTGTAATAATTCCTGCTTTAAATTGAATAAAGGGATCAACTTATAAAATTCAATCATTGTAATCACACAATGGGGTGCATGATTAGTAATACGCAACAACCTATAGTGACATAAAATCAAGCAAGAGTAACAAATAAGCCAGTGAGAAAGCAAAAGCAAACCTGTCAAGTGAAAAACGGGTAAAGGAGGACAGCGTCTACAAAGTGCATATTAGGAAATCAAGGATTTGCAATAGTACAACCATGAATTGAACAATCAAATTAAAGCACCTGAATGAGACTTACAATAGAAACAAAACATCATAGATCACATGGTTGATACAATACAATCACTTAATAATATTCAAAGTGATCAAGAAGGATAATTGATTGATGCACTTCAAATAAAATTAAGAGAAAAGAAAGATCAACTTGATGATATGCTTGATGCAACATATACAACTAAAATAGATGTGATTTGTGACATAGGGGACCTCATACAAAAATTCAAGCAATTTGTGATGTAGATGAACTCATCTAAAATTTTGATGCAAGTTGTGACACTGATTTATTAGAGAAGATTGATCTAATAAATGATATAGACGATATTATCCAAAAGTTTGATTCAACATGTGATACATATGAAATCCTGCAAACGTTTGATGCTCATTGTGATATAAAAGACTTGATGGAATCATGTAGTGAATTAATAAAATAAACAATGAATGAATATGAGTCAAAAGCACAACATGATAGCAACAACAATAGAAAAAGAAAATATGAAGAGGAAAAACAACAACATCAAGAGATTTCCAAGATGTTTGTTAGACCTTTGGAAGAGTTATAATTCAACAGAAATCGCCATGGCCTAAGATATGACTAAGGAAACAACTTGCATATTCTGGATTACTCCAAACCAATTTAGTTTTTCAGCATAGGATTTCATGAAGATGTCTACAATTTTGAAAATGAATGCCAACATTGTCAAGGAGTTGGTCACATGGAGAATCAGTGTTTTGATCTCCATTATTGTCTTCATTGTGGGAAGACAAATCAATTATCAAAAATGTTGAAAGTGGAAACAGTCTAAGAAGAAAGTTAATTATGGATATATAAATTCTTGGAGATGGAATCTATAAGTAAAGAAGTTGCATTAGTATTATTGCCTAGTTAAGACAAAGGTAAAGAAAAAAAAGAAGCTATGGAGTAGGTATCGCAAATGATTTTGAGCATGACCTGGATCTAATTCTATATGTTCACTGAAGTCAAATATGGTACCCTCTACACCTCAAGAGCCCGAGGAGCACAATGATAAAATAAACTCTCCTACACCTTTAAGGGGAGGAATAACTTGATAAAATGGAAGATGGTTAGTGGTAAAGAAAAAACCACGACATTATTCAAATCAAATTGGTTAATGGTAAACCAAAAACCATATTATTCAAAGTAGTTGGTTAGTCATCATCCAAAAACTAGCACATTATTCAAAATACATTAATTAGTGGTCATCCAAAAAACACCACATTTTTCAAAGCAGTTTGGTTAATGATAAACCATAAAACACAAGTTTCAATGGAAGATGGCTAGTGGTTAACCAACAAAACCTAAACCTAAAAATTCCAAATCTATATATGGTATCCTCAAGAATGAACAATTGAAAACATTCTCACCTTGCACTTAACAGGGGGGGAATATAATATATCACAACTTAAGATTCAAAGTATAATAAGTCAATCAAACTTCAATCAACATTTAAGAACTCCAATGTAGCAATTGTTCTCCTCAACAACTATTTCATTATTCATTGGGAATCTTGAGATAGGTAGATGTTCACTTCTAGACATCTAGATATTGGTAGTTTTCCAATAATATCTTCATCAAAGCTCATTTCAACAATTTCATATTGAAGATGACATAAGTTATTGTAAAATTATTCATACTTGTGATTTGGGGAAATGTCAAACTGTGAATCCCTAGACAATTGCAAAGTCTAAGACCACATAGACGGAAAGCTTATCCTTGATGAGGTATTTCCATGATACACTAATGAGTTGTTAGTGAGATCTAGATCTAGAACAATCCAATTGATGTACTATAAATTTGTATCCTAGGATCAATACAACGGAATATGGTTTAAGGTCTTTTCTTCCATTTTATTATTATGCCTTGCTAGTGCAACAACTTATGGACCATCTCAAATTTTCCCATACTTCATTTTATAATCCTTGACACTATTCTATTAATAGTTCAACTAAAGTCGAACTTGATCTACTCAGCAAAAACTTGATGGAAATCAACTGCTAAAGCTATTGATGAATCACATTACACGAACTTGATCCGCATGGCTAGAGATCCTATGGAATTTGTGCCTTGACGTATGCAAAAAATGATCTACACAGTGGCTTAGCAAACAATGAAAAGCTTCCCATCCCTTCAACTCACATCTAAATATTAAGTCACTTTTCATATTGAAATGTAGGTGGGTGGTTATTGTCTTCATTCATGATTATGTTTTTATACAATTAATCAAAAGCTCTACATGTTTTCAATCTACTACCAATAAAATAAAGTGACAATAAATAAGGGAAACACATAAGCATCAAGGGTATATATATATATAAGAACTTTTATCCTTATTTTTATATATAAACAAACACAAAAGTTTATATATATATATATATATATATATAATATCAAAAATCACAAACTCAAACACAAATTTTTAGGTTTCTTGGTTCAATTCACTCGCCTATAATATGATTTGTGATGTTGGATATTATTTAAAGTAAAAACTACTATTATAAGAAAAATATCCTCTTACAAAGAATTGGACAAGGAAAAAAGCATTTCAAATATGAAGTGGTTGTTATAGGATAATGGTCTTTCTTTTACCAAGGTTATGAAAAATAATATTGTTAAAAAAATTGTGATTTATCTATTAGGATTTGGAAATAGTGAAATTAATGTAAAATAGTAATTTAAAGAGTGGAATTGAATATAAAGCAATAATATTTTTAAACATGTGATTTCTGTTAGAATTTCCTGAACCCAATACCCAATATTTATTTCTCAATAATTAATTACCGAATAAATACACAGTTAGATTCTTAACCAAAATATTTAGTAGAAGGAAAATTACTCGATATGAATCACATACACAAATAGATTTATTCTCAATCAATAATTCATCAATTATAAATTAATCACAAAACTTACTTGGTCTCCCACCCTGGGATAATGGCCCAACTGAGAAAATACAAAACTGATCACCAAGTTCGCTGCACTCTTGTGGACCCAGGATACACTCACTGAGAAGCCTCTCTCATTCTTGTGTTGTTGGTGTGTCTTAGCTCCTCACTTTAGGCTCAATTTATAACTTTCCTAAGCTAATATTGATGACCAAAATTAGTACGTTAATTGAAGATAAGTGACTTTACTTTAGTTAACTATCCTATCTTTAGCTTTCTCTACTTCAACTCAAGTACAAGTCGTAAATTTATCTTGTTTTACATGCACATCTCATGCATGTCACGTTTAACACATTCACATGCATGCAACTCATTTGCACACTTTGCATGTTGAATGCAAACTCCTAAAGGGGAAAATCAAGGTTCTTCTAGTGAAGACACAAGACTAGAAGTACCTTTCAAGCTACAAAATTCAATATTCCCTCTTAGTGAGGGAGGTAATTCTGGAAGAGCCTCCTCCACCTAGATCTATATCCAACACCATCACGTTATCCATTGTTGTAGCTTCTCCCTCTGAACTAAAATACTTCCCTACTACTTGTTGTGGAATATGATTGAATAATTGTTCCTTCCAACCATGCTCCTATGATCTTGATCCTGAGTGTCTAACAATGTCATATCATACCAGCTGAGGCTCCTAACAGTACTTGAAGAATCACTCTTCCTTGCCACCTGCTCCCTCTCAGCAACGGACATTGATCATGTATCCAAGATCGCTTTGGATATACCCACACGTTGTCCCAACAACCTGTATGACTGCCCCTATCTGATGCCAAGCACTACGACTATATCCAAGGTCACTCCCTCTGAATATAGAAGCACCTGTCCATCTTGGAACAAAATTTATATCCAGCATCCTCCAAGGATGATACTTATAGCATGTGTACCATAAACCCTAGAACAAATAACATCCATGTCATCTCTAGAAATCCTCTTGACTCTAATTGGAATCTAACACATCCAACCCCCTTCACTGCATGTATGGTACTATTCCCACTAAACACACTATAGTTTGAGCCTGTCTCTAAAACACTGTGGAACACTGACCTTGTCCCCATGATGTGACTGGATTCTCTATCATCCACTAGTCATAACCCAATCTCGATGGCTTCCTCACACAGTCCCGTCTACAACCTTACTAGCTCCAACTTCCTGTCAGATGGGTATCCTCGTGGCTTGACATTGCTAACATTTGCTACTATAGTGGCTTCCTTTGATGTGCTGTTATTGTCCCCCATGGCACACCTCCATGATTTGTTTTTGCATGTCTACACTATTTTATCTCGCAATAACTCTATGTTGTTAAACCTCTTGACATTCTCGTGTTTTCCACACAAGTCAACTGCTACAAATCTCTCACCCTACACCCTTTACATCTGGCTCTAACACCTTCGCATTAATACTCTAATGGTGTTAACCTATAGCTTACAATAGCTTTGGCTATTTTCCTTTCTTTCCACCTTTCATGTGACAACTGCTTCCCACGTCCATGTGACTACGTTGACCATCTACCCAGCGACTTTTGAGCACAGTTTTTGATGTGTCCTTACGCCAACCATCGACCACATTTGGCGATCATTTTTTCCACCATGTCAACCTTCAAAATTGCTTGTTTCTACCGACAATTCATTCATGTCTCTGACACCCTGTCGTAGCCTTGTCTCCATAGTTTGTGTATTGTGGCTATGGCCTACCTTTTTTCCAGCCGGTGGATAATGATAGGATTTTACAATCTAGCGCATGCCCCTACAGTCGACCACTTCTCACTTGCATGCTACTTATTGCAACACTTCCATGCATATGTCACTAAAATTACACACCCATGCATCCCTATCCATTGACCTATTCAACACCTTGTTCGATTATGCTCGACCCTTGACCACCTTCAGGTTGTCGACTGGTCTACTAGGACGTCAACAACTCTTCTTTCGACAACCACTCCTTTGTGTATCAATCTGACTTCTCTAGTAGTTCTACTGACTACTCACTGTTGATCACTCTTGACCTTGAGCTCAGACTTGGACACTTAGCCCCAATAATGCATCCTCGTGCCTCTTTTGACCTTGCTGTGTTAGAAGTTGTTGGCCTGTCAATCCTATGTTAGAGAAATTTTGAGGTAAAAAATGGACTTCAAAACAAAAATGTACTACAAAAATCAACTTTATAAGAACCAATAGGATTCAATATGATGATGTCAACCATGGGGGATGATTCACATTTTGGAGTAAAAAGGTAAAATGATATAAATAAATAAATAACTATTTTTTCAACACATATTTTAACTTATCTCCCTACGGTTTTACTCAAATTTCAATCGGAAGCACTCTTTGTATGAAGAATTTGATTTTGCATCCAAGGAGTACCCATGTGCATACTTTCGATGGACCCTACTACACCAAAAATGTGAAATACAAGAAAAATTGTTTACAATCACATTTTTTCATGTATTTCACATTTTTCGTATAGTAGGGTCCATCAAAAGTATGCAACATGGGTACTCCTTGGATGAAAAATTAGATTTTTCATCCAATGAGTGCTCCCGCTCGAAATTTGAGTAAAACCATCAGGAGATAAGTTGAAAATAGTTTTTATTTTTTCCCTCCAAAACTTGATGAGGTAATACAATATTATTTTATTATTTCCACTATTATTTTATAATATTCCTTAGGAGGCCCATTTTAGCCCTCAAAATTTCTCTAATGACTTTTTACAGCTAGTCCACCCTGCTAAGTGGTCTAATATGATTCGCCCCCCAGTCTCCCAATCCTTTACATTGTTGGTGCCGCTTTGCCACGACTAGTCGGTTGGTTTGCTCATTGTCAGCTGCCCTGACAGTTGGCTAGCTTAGCATGTTGGCCACCACCATGGTCATTCAAACAATTTATTTATTTATTTTAAATGAGCCCTCTTTTCTTTTTTATGCTTTTTTTAATCGTAAATTTTTTTTGTTTAGAAAAAAATTGCCCATAAAAAAAATCCTCTTGGCCCTTTTAAAAAAAATCTCATCATCTTAATAAAAAATTACAATTCATATGATCATATCCAACTTGGCACCGATGATCGGATACAAGCCCGACACTTGTAATTCCGAGATTGATTCGGAGTAGTTGCTCTGATACCATGTTAGAATTTGTCGAATTCAACACGTGATATTTAATTCCCAATAATTAATTACTGAACAAATACATAGCCAAATTCCTAACCAAAATATTTAGCAGAAGCAAAATTACTTGATCTGAATCACATACACATAAACAAATTTCTGCCAAATTAACAATTCATCGTTAATAAATTAATCATAAAACTTACTTTGGCTCCCATCTTAGGATCATGGCCTAGCAGAGAAAATATAAAATGGATCACCAACCTCGCTGCACTCTCTCCGACCCAACACACGCTCTGTGAGAAACCTCTCTCAATCTTGTGTTGATGTTGTGTCTTAGCTCCTCACTTTAGGCTCAATTTGTAACTTTCCTAAGCTAAAATTGACGACCAAAATTAGCTCGTCAAGTTAACTGAAAAATGACTTTTCTTTAGTTAACTATCTTATCTTTAGCTTTCTCTACTTTAACTTAAGTACAAGTCATAAATTTAGATTGTTTTACATGCACATCTCATGAATGGCACATGTAACACATTCACATGCGTGCAACTCACTTGCACACTTTGCATGTCGCATGCAAGCTCATAAAGAGGCAAATTAAGATCTTTCTAGTCAAGAAACAAGACTAGAAGTACCTTCCAAGCTACAAAACTCAACATTTTGAGTTATATATTTGAGATTTTAAAATAGTGAAAATGGCATATAAGAATGCCATTGAGAAGTAAGAATATAAATATAAAGAAATTGAAAGTATTATACCTAGTTTCAAGGAAAATGGTAAGATGAAATTAATGGAAAAGCATTGTAAAAACTAGGATGTTGCGATAAAATGGAAAAGGAGATTAACAAACACACAATAAAGTATGGAATTGAAGTGAAGATTTTCTAACTCCTAAGATTAGGATTAGGGATGATGTGATGTATAGAAAATGATAAAATGGAAAAGTGCATTAAGTCCTTATGACTCCTAATATTTTATTTGGCTAGTGAAATTATTGATTATAAATAGAACATAATTTGTTAAATGTTAGAATGAAAGGTGATGCCATATTCAAATTAGATGTCAGTGGTATATCTTCGTGAATATAAATTCAATTTAAATTTTGAGAAGTTCATAAATTCCATGTTGAGAACTTAGAAAATATTAAGTTGGGATAATGCTTATGTAGTTGTACCTACAATTCTTATCCTGGTGGATCATAGTGATCATATTAATAAGGCGCGATTTGTTAAAAGAGAAATTGCCAAATATGCTTGCCATGTATTAGGAGGTTGTCATTCAATAGACATAATGAGACAAATCGATTCAGTCATCACATCATCAAATTGGGGCTCTAATCCACTTGGGAAATCTCAAATTCGTCAATTAGTTGGTTAAACCTCCAATCACTGGCTTGTTAAATGCACGCAGTACCTACAACCTGATTCAATGACATCATCGAATTGATACTCTAATCTACTTTGAAAATCTCAAAGCCACCAATTAATTGTTTAAAACTTGGATCACTAGCTTGTAAAATGCACGTGGGACCCACAACCCAAACCGCGAAAGCGACATTTGACTATTGGTGTGAGACCCTGATCCAACGAATGAGGATATGATGATGATAACTATGTAGATGCTTCTATTTTAGGTTTCATATATAAATTGATAAACTTTACAAAATTTAATTACGCCTCCTACTTGGGTTGCATAGAATGAATGAATGATATTTTAATGTCGATGAGACTAAAAATATTCTATGGGACCACCAGCCTCCCTACTTTTCGCCTTTTGCAATTCAATCCTTTTCTTATTCAAATTGATGATGAGCTGACCCAACCTTCTAACAGTTCCCTCACTAAAAAGACAACCAAGTGACCAATGCTAACATATTTCCATAATTGACTTTGATGTCTATGAATGCATCACATTCCAAAATGAAATTTTTTTCCGGTTTCACTGCCCCAGAAGTGCAAAAAGTACACAATCATTCTTCCCAAGCTTCTTTAGGTCTTTTCCACCGTTCTATTTCACACCAAAGTTGATGTGAGTTATTTCTTAATTGAGTAATAAGAATCTCCACGGAATATTAGCTCCAATGTACTTTTTTTGTTGGAGATCACAAGTGGGGTTGAATTCCTAAACATAGTACTTCTTCTTTGTACCCAACTCTTTTCCCCATATATGCTTACGAAACTTCGCTATAAAAAAATTCTTTAACTCCTTGCTATTTGTGGGATAGGCTTTGAGGTAGGTATTCCATTTTTGCATCCATTTATTGTTCCGTCTCATCAATGATTTCTTCCATTAGGCCATTTACCTACTCCCATTTGCTCAATTCTTTTTAGGTACCTTATGAGACTCACCATAGCAATTGCTTCGACGGGAGTTGCTCCTCTTTCACTCAACATTAAAGGAACCAAAAATTTTATTTTGAACTTGCTCATGATCAAGCATTATTGGATTTTATCAATTTGTTTCCATTTAGAGAAAGGGATGATGCTAGCCCACAATTCACACCCATATAATATCACTGGAAAAACTAGGAGTCTAAAAAGCACTTTAATCATTTTCCAATCCCATAACTCTGCCTCTCTACATTTGTTTTGAAGAGCATATAATTCTTTCCACCCTCTTAAAATTCTCTTCTTTATGTAGTCCTCCCAATTAAGCTTGTTGTTGAAATCAATCCTAAGGTACTTGTATTCATTTATTTCTTCAAGAATGTTGCCTTCAAAGAAGAATGTATGTTGGATTTGTTTCCTTTTAATAGAGAAAATCATTATTTTGGTCTTGTTGGTATTGAATTGCATCCACACTACTTTACAAACATGCTCAAGGGAATATAGGTTCATTTGTAATCCATGGGAAAATTTAGCCATCAATACATGGTCATCAGCATATAAATGAAGCTTTATCACAAACTCCCCCAACCTAAAACCATCCCCACCTTGTATATTTAGCCACTTGTAATGCCTCCTCCCATATCTACCCCCTTTCATCGACCTGCCCGGGGTAAACATGACTCAACCTCCTAGATAACCTTAAGGAAATGACTCAACCTCTTAGATAACCTTAAGGAAATGGATCCAACAAAGCAAGACCTTATTGACTTCCTTCAAATGTTACAAGACCACTAGGAGCTAACCAACCACTATAGGTGCCCAACCCCTAAGTTAACTTTCCTTTTTAGTGAACTAGACCACTAGTCGCTCCCATGACAAGGCCTCTAAGAGATTATAACCCTCTAGTCGCTACCACAACCCTGCATCCCAGCGACTGCAGCCTTTTTCACTCAGTTTTGTGCCAACGAACCCCAGATCTGAGCCACTTTTTCAGGGCTAGGATCCAAACCTCTACCCAAAACTTAATGAAACTCCCAGAAGTGATAAATAACACAGAGACAAAGCCTCTAACACAAAACTTAATCAAGAACTTGATCTAACCAGTTCTAACCATGACATTCATTTTGTCAAACACATCGAGAACATGTAATCTACGTGTCATGAATGCATATATGAACACGTGGATCTGAAACTTATCTAAGGTTTACCAAGAAGAACTAATGCCCCCTCATAATAGCTGCAATAACATTTATTAGGTCATGCATTTATTAACCATTCATTTATTAATAAAACATGATAAGAGTCATAACTTGAATATGTCATAGAACCATGCTTATAATCATCGTATAACCAGATTAATAACAATGATAAAACAACCATTAATTCCACACAATAAAAAGTACATTTGCTCATGAAATACAAGAGGAAATTATCTCTTATTGACATATGCAAAATTCAATCAAATCGGGGACTTCCACATACCAACCGACTATAAATTGAATTGGACCAAATATTTCTTTAAGCCAATCACCCCCATGCCATATTCCAAGCCTAAATGTAGGATCTCATGGGATAAACCAATCTATAAACAACCAAGGGAATCCAAAATTTAAACCACCTCCACTCTCACACTACCATGATCTCAATGAAATGGTCACGAGATCGCAAAACCAAACCGAGCTTGGATGCCTCAGAATTCCTTCACCATCCCTTGAGGAATTTTCCCGTCTCCACCCACCTGTTGAGGGCTTCTAGGAGAAAACCATCTCCACCCCCAACCCTTGGGATCTCCGGCCTAAAACCTTTTTTCCCTTTTGCCCTCTTTTCTTTTACTTCTGCTCACTTATTGATTCTATTTTCTACCATGTTATCGAAAATCTTTGCAAACAGAGGATTGATCATAATGGGGTTCTATGGTTGGAAGGATTATTAATGTCTCCACTTTTAAAAAGGGGTATTGCTAGGCTAATTGTCCAATCTCTTGGGAATCCTTACCGAATGAAGTTGTTGAATATTTCCAGGATTTTTGGTGCAAGAGTGCTCATTCCCCACTTTATATATTTTTCTTGAAGTTCAACCAAGTCCTTTGCCTTTCTTGTTTTCAACTTCCTAATTCTTGCCTCCACCTACTGTAATGTGGAAATATTTGTAGGTGTGTTGATCCTGGGTGGAGGCTCAACCTCTTATTCTTTCTCATAGAGTTGTCTTGAATAGTCAAACCATTGATTGGTTGTAATATTGATCCGGATCTTAGGGCTTTGAGTAATTGCCACACCAAAGAAAGAACAAAAATAACCCAAACCAAAAAAGTAAATCATGAACCAATTTTTATTAGATCATAAAACGATAGTTACCAGTACATTGTGCTAGAAAAATTGTCCTCTTACAAAAAGAGGATCGTTATTTATAACATTTTTTAGTTACATTACCATGGGTAAATACCATGGGGGGATTTCCATTCGGATCATTACCATGGGTAAATACCATGGGCGAATTTCCATTCAGATCAAATATTATTTTCCCGCCAAAAAAACTTTGGGTTATTCTTGCCTAGATATATTAACTCTTCTCACCTTGTTTGCATGAGCTCATATTTTTTCCTTTTTAAAATTCACTTATATAACTTAAAATTCATCTTATTCTCGCTCGTATTTTTCAAGGTTCATATTTTGATTTCCTATTTTTTTCTCTTTTGCATCTTTTCAAGTTCACCCTAAATAATATTTGTTAACTCATGATTGTTGAGGCTTTGGGAACCAATTTTCTCCTTTTGAGCATTTACGGGAAAACAATTTGATTTTGATTTCCTATTTTTTTCCTCTTTTGCATCTTCTCAAGTTCACCATGAATTATATTTGTTAACTCATGATTGTTGAGGCTTTGGGAACCAATTTTCTCCTTTTGAATTCATCTCTCCAGCATTTTTTCGAAGATAGTGCAATTTTCTTGTGTTAGAAGAATTTTGGCCCTTAATATCGATTGTTACCATTATATCTCACTCCTAGAATCTTTTCCCTGGAATACATGCATCAAAGAATCCATTCAGTTGATCTGCATTTTGCATCTAAAAGAAGAAGGTTAACATTCAATATTCCTATTGAATTATTTGGATTTATATAAAAATCCAAGCTAGCTTTACCAATCATTGAAAATTTCTTAAGACTTTCAAATTCGAGGAAGATGAAAATTAGAAATATGATGTCCTTCATGTCATTTCTAACCTAGGGTTTCCATGAAATTTTCCCCTTGTGTCCATGAATCCAATGAAAAAATAAGATGTCAACTAATAAAATTTCCTTGATTGAAACTCCAAGATCAACAACAAAACAAATCTTAGACACAAATGAAGGAACATCATAGATTGTGACTTTGGAAATCCCAATATAGTTAGAAAAGTTTGTGAAGATCCAATGGATGTAGATTTCCATATTTTTCAGACTAAGAGATTTAAACAATGTTTATTCCTCCAGAGAAGGCTAATACTAAGACATTGTCAGTTATTAATTTTTCCACTGATAATTCTTGTCTCTTTAGAAATGTTATCACAGGACAATTATGTGGTGCAAATGGCAAAGGGTAAAGATGTCTTTTTAAGCTCTTAAAAAGAAGTACCATATCAGGGTAAACAAATATTGCACACTCAATTAGCACAAGAAGATTCGGCAGGGTAAAGATGTCTTTTTAAGCTCTAAAAAGGAAGTATCATATCAGGCTAAACAAATATTGTACACTCAATTAGCACAGGAAGATTCGGCCACTTCCAAGATTCTATCTTCAATTGATTATAAAAGTATACAGTTATAGATGGTAGTTTTGCAGCCCAAGGTTGACGAACCAACCCACTAGTTTAAGCCAAATGATTATGAAACAACAATTTACAATATGCCTTGATAACCTTGTTCGTCGGGATAAGATTGATTGGAACAAACATACCGATGATGTGATGGTAGAAGAAAATTTACGGATATAAAAGGTAGGTAACTGGGCCATAATTATTATCATAGCCAATCTATGGTAGATGATAGCTGAGACTAGAGCACCTGAGAAAGATCAAGCATCCATAGCTAACATGCTCAAAGAAAAGGACAATGAAATGAAGTCTCAAAAGAAAAATTGAACATGTCAGCAAATGAACATAGCCAGAGTAAACAGAACAAAAATTGAAACAAGAAAAATCTCAACAAAAAATCCATGTTAGATCTCTGACAAAGGCCAAGGCCAAGCAGCATCAAACCTTGCAGAGAGATTGGAAAAGTAGAAGGTCATATACAAAGTAGAAGTTATTAGACAAGAATCCAATGGAGAACAGCTTATTAGGCTAATTAAACAACTATCTTAGATATAGGATGAGTGTCAAGTTAAGGTCTCAAAGATCTTATACTCACAGGCATTGCTTGACGAACGAAATGAACACATAGACCAAAGTCATTCTGAGATGGCCCAAAAGGACAAACAAATATCAAAGTTAAAACTAGTCTATGAAGAAGTGAATAGAAGCCTTCGTCATAAGGTGGATGCTTAGAAGGAAACATGAAATTAAATATGCATAGGATTTAGAGACATCAACAAATAATTGATATTCCCATGTTTAGTAACATTTTCCAAGAGTGGGTGGCAAGTGTGGGAGGGGTTAGTCTTATATCCCGAGAAAAACAATAAATTAAATATGCATGGGGTTTAGGGACATCACCAAATAATTTTGCCAAAACCTATGCTTTGTTGTAAGGCTTACATCTTGCGTCATATTTTGAGAGATTATAATACCCAAGATGTATTGATCGAGTAATGCTTCTCAAAATGGGGATATATTGTCAATATAAATGTTAGCCATCAACCCATCCCATATCATTAATGAAAGACTCAGCACATAGAGCTCATGCAATCAAGCACATGGAAAAATACAAAGTAAAGACATCAATTAGCAGCCCAAGTATGGTGAAAGGGCCACCTCCCTTTACCTACATGAATATACATTTATCTTTGCATAAATTTTAGTTAGAGGAAGTTCTTCCTTGGGATCACAATTGAATAATGGCATGGGAAAAGGGCTATAAGAGGTGATAATGCAAGCACATTGGCCTCTTCATTGAATAGGTAAATTTTGGTTCTATGTTCAAGCTAAATTGTTTGGCTTCCATCTTTCTCTAGAGCACCAATAAGCTATTTCCTTTTCTTACCAGTACTCTTCTCATTTCCGCAACACTAGCACTGTGGATTGGAGAATAGGGGTTATCTATTGGGTTATTGCCTCTCTACTGAGGGCTCTTTTGTTTATATGTTTTTTTGTTATAAACACTCAAAGCACACTCATTTTGGGTTGTTTAAATTAAGCAATTGGATTTGGTTTTGTTGGAAAAAACCCACTCAATTTCTTGACAATGTTTATTATATTCTTCGAAGACAGAGACCCATTTCTCATTAATTAGGGGGAAAGGGTTTGTTTCTCAAGTACCAAAATTATCAATTGAGGATATTGTAGCTCTATTATTGTTGAATTTTGTAGCTATAGTTGGTCTTCATAATTAATATTTTAACCCTTGAAATGTACATAATGAAAAATGTAATACTTGTTCTTCATGTCATTTTCAAAACAAAAATACAAGACATGTTCTTCACGTCAGTTGCAAAAGAGAATTTTGAATTTCTAAAAGGTTGATTTTTTTGCTCCAAATGACAAGTCAGCCCTCCAATAGATTGAGTTGGCCCCAGTGAAGAGACACACCCATTTGAGCTCTTGAAACGCCTATATATAGGCCATTCATACTCCTCCATAAGACAAGAATTTGGATAATCTCTGAGACGAGCTCGGAACATCTGAGGCAAAGAGAGAATGAATCTGAGGCAAAGAGAAAGGACAAATATGAGACAGAGAAAGAAAGAATATGTGGCAGAATTTTTGGGCTTATCTGCACAATAGAATTGAGTTTTCTTGGGTGAAGAAGAAGTAGGAATTTGGCCCTACCAAAACTGACTAGGCCAAATTTGTTGGGAAGTAGAGTGACTTTTCTAGTGGGAAGTTTGACTAGGTGTGACCAACGTTGTCAATTTGACTTTATGTTTGACTTAGATGTATCTCTGTTGACTTAATAATATCTCTAAGGAAAAAGTTGTTGGGTTTGAATACTCTCAATTGGGTTTTCCTAGAGCAAATACTTGTGTTTCTTGTTTGGCTATCTCTTTATAATCCTACTGTCATTTTTGTTTAATTGTTGAAGATCTTCCATGTAATTGCTTTATGATAAATTTGAATGCAATAAAAGATTAACGTAAGAAATCATAAGTAATTATCAGTGAAAAGATTTTATGAAAAATCAACATGGAGCAGCCAAAGGAGTTCAATAAGGCTAAGAAATATAGGATTAAGTCTGTCAAGAGGAGGCCGAGTTTCTCCTTCTAGGTCTGGTTTGCAGGAGCATGGTTATGTGCAAGAAGGGTTAGAAATACATATTTTCCAGGACGTGTTTGTTCCCTAAGTTGTGTGAGAGAGTCCAAGCCCTAACTCTCTGTGGCAGGAGGGCTGAAAGGGCAGTAAGGTTGTTGAAAGGAGGGTCGAGCTCCCTCAGGTCAGACACAGAAGGGTTTAAGGGCCGCAGGCTGTGATAGGAGGGTCATATCTGAAATTTGTAGGTAGCAGTTGTTACAAAGACAAAAGGCCTCAGACGAAAGTTTCAGAGACCGAAAATCTCAGGGCTATTGCAGTAGGCCAAGAAGACCTAAAATTTGTCACAGTAAACCAAAAACTTAAAAAGCCGCAGACATGGCTTCAAAGATCCGAAGTATCTCAGAATGGAATCCCTTAGTCAAATCCAACTGCGTTGTCTCAAATTGGATGAATATATTCCAACCTGAATATGCGACTTACGGAGCAGCTATTGCAATGATCGAGAAGGTAACATTGTTTTTAAACTAGTAGTGTTCTAGATATGCCCATGGACCTTTCAATTTGGTATCAATTGCGAATTATTTTGTGAAGCGATCATTGTAAAAACCTCAGATACCAAGGCCGAAGAATCTCAGAAGGTGATTTAGAGAAGTCCGAAAATGCCTCGGTCAATGTCAAAGCCAGTTAAGGTATCTTTCAAGAAATCTACTAGTCTTCTTGCATTGCAAGGTACACTTATTGTTCTCAGTGATTTTTGGTCAAAATCAAAATTCTTTTGGGCAATTGTTACAAGGTTTAAATTATAAATTGAATCTTCCTCAATCTCAAGTATAAGCAAGATTAAACTGTGTCATAACACGAATTCAAAGGTGTTATTCCTACTCACAAATCAAAGGCAGTATAGTTGAATTTGTTTGAACCTATATTAAAATTTCATTCAAAAATAAATAGAGACAAGTTCATAATATTGGCAATAAAGGACCTTGTCTGCTTGCCTCGATTAAAAGAATGTAATCTCTGTGGAGGATGTTGAAACATCTTGTTCTCCTAATATGATACCTGTCAGCAAAAACGACAGCGTTCATTGATCCGTATGACTACAATTTAGAAAACCGTAGAAAACCTAAACGATATGGTTCAAAATTGATGAGCCTAAAAGGCTGAATAAGAAGGATGAACCAAATGCACTTGTGTCGAGAACGTTTGGCATCCTAAAGACAAGTTGGATTAAATTTTGTATAGATGTGTAAGAGGTATTTCTTTGATATACAAGAAATTAAGAATATTTCACCTCCGTGGAAATATCATGTCAAGTATGCAGAAGATTTCGTGCATTACCTACATGACAAAGTCACTAAGAAGTATTGTTATTTAATGAAAGGTCACACTTCTGAAACAAAGGAAGTTAAGTAGGTCACCTGCAAGAAATATTGTTCAACCTTTGAGAAGTTTGGTTATCAAATCTAAAGCAAAACCCTTCAAGGCTCTTATTAAGGCAGAATGCATCTTAGATACATTTGCTTCAAGTGTCATTAAAACATTTTGATGATTTGAATTTAAATCATGCTGATGGTTTTGAAGAGGCCGAGTTACATAAGAAGAATCAAGGACACTTGAAGATTATATGGTTAATAGACATCTTGGAAAATAATTTGCAAATGGTGTTAAAATCTACATTTGTTGCCACTGTTACCAGAAGTCTAGAATAAATTCTCGATGTTACAAGGGTTGCTGAAGAGTGTTTGTAACTTATGAGTCATGTCAGCAGTCTCTTCTAGGTCATTTCGATTACATGGTAATGTTAATGTTTGAAGATGAATGTGGGTTTTCCAACTTTAGGTATGTCTTGAAGAGTACGATTAAGAAGGCTCTAAGGTTTGTACAAAACCCTAGAACTAGATCTTAAATATTGAAGGTTGATGTTTCCGCTAAAAGAAGAAATTCATGCTCATGGAAGGAAAGACATCATACTAACAATGTTAATGAGGTTGATAAATTTACAAGATGGATGCAAGAAGGCCAAGATCAAGAGGGAGTTGCATTTTCTTATAATCTTAAAAAATACAAGTACTTTATATCTCTCTTCTTTGATTATTGTTGTTGTTGTTTTACTATTAGCCTCGTCTTCGTTTATTTTGTTGGGTTGTAATTGTTCTTCCATGACCTCCTAGTGAGATTTGAAGGTACACATTGAAGGTTGCCAAGGCTCTAAGAACAGATGGAAGTAGTTGAAGAACGAAGCAAAGCGTGTGACAAGACCTCATAGTGAGATTTGAAGGTACACATTGAAGGTTGCCAAGGCTCTAAGAACAGATGGAAGTAGTTGAAGAACGAAGCAAAGCGTGTGACAAGAGGACTCTCCCAAAGTCAGTGATTTGTGTTGAGAGATATTGTAGTAGATGAGATCCAAGCTCAGAGGGAGCACACAAATTGACCTGTTTAAAGTATACATTGATTGTGCCGAAAAGAAGGTAATGGTGACTTCCAAATAGATCTACAAGCTCTAACGTGCAGTAGATGGCAACATAGAAGCAAGATTTGAGAAGGTTCTCCCACAAAGAGGGAGAGGATCATGAAAATACATTTGTTCTAGTTACTAGGTAGACTTCTATTAGAATTATTGTACATGTCAAGAATGTTCACTGAAATTAGGGATAATGGTACAACAAAGGACAATGATTCATCTTATGTAAAGTATGTTGACTGGAATTAGGAAGAATGGTCCTAGAGACCCAGGATCACTCATGATGTACCATGTGTTAGGAGTACCAACCAAGATTATAGAAAGGATACACCATAGGTTAGAGGTTTGTTGTTGATTTACCATGTGTCAAAGTTGTTGACCAAGTTTATGGTAATTGGATGATGTTGTTGCTAATGAAAAATTGTTATAAATTTTCTTAAGGGAAAGTGACAACAAGAGAACATTGGATAGTCATTATGAATACCTCCCTAACTAAGAGGAAGTGTTGAATTTTGTAGCTATGATCGGTCTTCATAATTAATATTTTAACCCTTGAAATGTACATAATGAAAAATAAGACACGGTCTTCATGTCCATTGAAAAGAGAATTTTGAATTTCTAAAAAGTTAATTTTTTATTCCAAATGACAAGTCGACCCCAATGAAGAGGCATGCCCATTCAGGCTTTTGAAACAATGTATATAAGCCATTCAGCCTCCTCCACAAGACACAAATTCAGACAATCTTTGAAGCAGAGTTTGGACCATCCGAGGCAAAAAAGACAAATCTAAGGCAGAGAAAGAAAGAATTTGTGGCAAAGTTCCTGGCCTTACCTTATAAGTAGAATCGAGTTTTCTTGAGTGGAGAAGGCCAATATTCAGCCCTACCCAAATATACTAAGCCAAATTTATTGGTTCTGTGGCAAAGTTCCTGGCCTTACCTTATTAGTAGAATCGAGTTTTCTTGAGTGGAGAAGGCCAATATTCAGCCCAGACTAAGCCAAATTTATTGGGTAACGCAGTCTACCGAAATAGACTAGGCCAAATTTATTGGGTAACGCAGTGACTTGTATAGTGGGCAACTTAACCAGTGTGACCAGGGCAAATAGACTAGGCCAAATTTATTGGGTAACGCAGTGACTTGTATGGTGGGCAACTTAACCAGTGTGACCAGGGCTATCAATTTAACTTTATGTTGACTTCAATAATTTATTGAAGGAAAAAGTTGTTGGGTTTTTAGCTTTCATTCGATGAGTTTCCAATGCAAACATGTCTTAGCTACAAAAGCTCCCCATTCCAATTCATTTTTACACAATTTAGTCTCAAAATGGACTACAAGGAATTACAGGAATTCAATTTTACACAATTTAGTCTCAAAATGTACTACAAGGAATGACCAGGGCTATCAATTTAACTTTATGTTGACTTCAATAATTTATCTAAGGAAAAAGTTGTTGGGTTTTTAGCTTTCATTCGATGAATACATTTCAAGTTTCCAATGCAAACATGTCTTAGCTACAAAAGCTCCCCATTCCAATTCATTTTTAAACAATTTAGTCTCAAAATGGACTACAAGGAATTACAGGAATTCAATTTTACACAATTTAGTCTCAAAATGTACTACAAGGAATTACAGGAATTCAAAAAATGGACTACAAGGAATTATAGGAATTCAATTTTACACAATTTAGTCTCAAAATAGACTACAAGGAATTACAGGAATTCAATTTTACACAATTTAGTCTCAAAATGGACTACAAGTTATTACAGGAATTCAAAAAATGGACTACAAGGAATTATAGGAATTCAATTTTACACAATTTTGAAACTAAATTTAGTTTCAAAATGGACTGCAAGGAATTACGGGAATTCAATTTTACAAAATTTAGTCTGAAAATGGACTACGGACTACAAGGAATTACAGGAATTCAATTTTACACAGTTTAGTGTCAAAATGGACTACAAGGAATTACGGGAATTCAATTTTACACAATTTAGTCTCAAAATGGACTACGAGGAATTACAGGAGATTTGGAGGGCATTTGGGGCATTTAACCATGTGCAATGTATCAATTCTCACTATGCGACTTGAAAGACAATTGTTGAAGTGCATATAGACTTGGCCATAGAAGCTACAAAGAAGGTAGCTAATTAGCACACTTCATTTATTTTCTATGTTTTTTAAAATAGCTCAATACTATAACACACAATCTTTTGGAAGCACTTGTATTATGACTGTAGATATAACATTGCAGATAACTCCTTTTTGAGATCAAATCAATTTTATTATACTATTGTTGCGATCAATTTTATTATACTATAGTCAATGATAAAGGAGATGAGAAGAAGATACTAAAACTCTTGTGAAAAACAATTCATCAAAGACATTCTAAAATGTATTACTAATGATATTTTCATTGGAAACTCTCGTCGATCCAATGACAAAGGATCATTTAGAAAGAATTAGAGATTGATAAGAGTACATTATGAAACCTTTGTTTAAGCCAATTACAGAATTTTGCGTCTCCCATAAAGCTTTTAGTGGTTAGAGAAATGAAATAATGCAATCTCCAGTAAAAGGGTTTTTATTTGGAAAACAAATTGTCGCTAGTGTCAAACCTTTCACACTTGTGAAAGAAAAGGCAGAGGAAAATTATTATCTTTATATATTTCCAACGTTTCCAACTGACACACGATCACAGCAATTTAAGAGAAGAATTATCCAAGCATATATTCAATCCAACAATTCCCATTAGAACCATTCGAAAGATATTTACGCCTCAATAAAAAGAGTCTGATGAACTTTCGAATAAGTTAGAAAACGAGCAGACAATTGTCTCGTTAAATTAAACCCTTAGAACCTTTTGTTTGGCAAAAACCTCGATGACAGATTAAAAATTAAAATAACAAAAAAAAAATGCCCCTCCGCCTCAAATAGTTCAATACCATCGAAGCAGATTTGCGGATATAACAGTGTAACTGACAACAGAACTACACTAGGGTTATCAACAGATAATAAACAACCGAAATTTAAAAGCTGGGCACATAATGCTAATAGCAACATTGAGACAATATATTACTATAATCACCATACATTTGATTTTGCGTTACTGCCATGTTGTTCCAGAAAGCCAAAAATTGCTCAACCAAAAGCTCATTTGCAGTACAATTATTTTCCTGGCATTACAATACTTTCTATAGGCTTATTAAGCTTTAAATGCACTTGACGGCTAAATAACCTGACACTTTGTGACGTCAATTCCTAAACAAAAACAAGCTCTTAAAACCTTATTGTTATATGCAAATTCCAGAATTTGCCCTGCAAGCTAATGTAGGCAACAATGCTGATTGGACATGTTCAAGTTCTAACAGGAATATCTACAAACCTCTAGTTTACAAAGATTGATTTAAAACATAAAAACACGCAGTATCCCATTAACACCTTAACACCTCAACAATTAACTACACCCTGTGCACATACGGGAACATCTACACGCATGCTAGGTAGCCGGTCTGCGATGGAAGAGCAGCTCTCCAGAGCTTTTAATGATTTCAAGGATGCCACAGGCAGATCTTTTTGGTGTGCTTTACCTCCAGTCTGACAACCAACCCATAGGTAAGATAGCCTTGCCAGTGCAGCTGAAGCTCTTGTCGCCCCTCTTGCAGCAACGAAACGCACCCGATAAGTTACCCCCAATTCTTTCCATAATCGATTGCCAATGAGACCAGCATCTTCAATACTTCTATATCCCTCTAGATCAGCACTTGTAACAAGCACAATTGAATCATCGTAACAGAAACCCCTATTTCCCATGTCGGTAGTTACATTGTCTTCATATAAGCTGTGAGATATGTATATAGGCATCATAGGAGACCGATTTGGAAGTGAAGGCCCAACAGGAAAAGTCAATCTTGTCTGGCTTGCATGTTTGCGTTTTTCATATTCCTGTACTGCCTGTTCAAATCACAGCATCAGATACTCTATATAGAGATGCAACTTTTTCAATAACACTAGAAGTGTAGTCTGCCTACCTGCCACTGCGAGGCAGCCAACAAAACTCTTGGCCTCTTTGACCTTACATATTCGTACGCATCAGCAGGTGTCATTTGCTTGTACTCCACCTGTTATTATCCAAGAGCCAAAGGTTATCATGTTTTCGTTTTTACAGTCATTTTCCAAAGCTCCTTACACAAAAATTAACTTTAGTTGAGAAATCAGCTGTTCCCTACACAGACTATGTCAAGCCACTCTTCTAAGTCACGCTAAACATAGCAAAATTTTGCTCCATTCCATAAGTTTCTCCAGATCTACTTTAAGAAAGTTATACCAGGTTTCGTTATCTATACTATTTCAAAATAATTAACCTAATCCAAGACAGAAGCTACAGCTAATAAACCAACGACAGGTGAAGATGATTTCATAATTTATTCTATTCAAAAATATTTAACCTTGTCGGAGAAAGGCCCTTAGTGCAATAATTCCAGTCAGCATGTAGCTGCAGACAGAAGCCACAGCTACCAAACCAACAACAGGTGAAAATGGTTTCATAATGTAATTATTTATCCTAGTTGAAAAAATCATCGAAGAACCGCCCTTGGTGCAACAGGGCAAGTTAACATGCAGCAACAGACATCTATTTGGCTACCAAAACCAGCAGACCAGGGTCTAGCAATAGATGAAAATGAAGACAGCAAAGGAAACTAATACAAAGGCGTTTATGGTTCACATTGGCATTGAATAAGAAAAAAGAACATGCAAGAAAATAAATAATTGTGCAAGTCAATTGTTTTGGTGCCAACTGGATCTAGCTTGGGCAGTTGAGAGGAAAAGTGTCAACTTTCCCACCCAGGAAAAGGATCAATTCCTGGAAGTAACATGTTGAGATCTTATTCCATGTATTGTTGTATCGGCCTTGAGCCCTGAAGAATTTTGTTTACACTGGATCCATCCTTGAAATGAGGGAGAAAAGCTAAATTGTTTTAGAATAATTATGCAAGGCAAGGGGGAGATGTTGCAACATGTTAAAATGGACAGATTCCCTACCAAAAAAGATTACCTAAAAGTGATTTCTTTTTTCCAACACTGAAGTAGTAGATATTCAGACATCACAATTTGCTTATGAAATTCCTAATGACACATAAATTGAGAACATGGTGAGCAGTAAGAATATACCAAATAACAGAGTACAATAGTTGTGCTGCGTCCACGCCCAGCTTTACAATGAACATAAGTCATCTTCCCACAGATTGCATTTTCTTTAGAAACAAGACATGAAAATAAAATCATCATATAAAGGCTGGATAAACTTGAAGTGGTAGCAAGCAGGAAATATATATTATAGACTATGACCACAACTGGCAATAAATTCGTATTTCAAACCTAGAGTAAAATCTTGACTGTAATTTATCAACCATAGATTTAACTTATGCATGAATAATGATGATGAAAAGACATGACCAAGAGCTTTTTTTGCATCCAACTAATTAATCTACACCAGCAAAGTCAGGTAGTATTAATAAGGTAAAAGATGCTTACGGACCATGAATAAATTCCACAGCTCGACGTATATCATCATACGAAGGGGCAAAGAGATAATCTCTTGTTGGAATAACCAGATGCTTGATGTCATGTTCCTGAAACAGAGAGAGAGAATTTAATTAACGAGAAAAGTATTCTCACTCAAACCGACCATGAATAAATTCCACAGCTCGATGTATATCATCATACGAAGGGGCAAAGAGATAATCTCTTGTTGGAATAACCAGATGCTTCATGTCATGTTCCTGAAACAGAAAAAGAGAGAATTTAAAGAACAAGAAAAGTATTCCCACTCAAACCAGACACCTCCCCCCATATTTAACTATTTCTGCATCATTTATGATACTTTGTGCTATTTTCTAAATATTTCAAGATATTTTCACTAGTCTGAACTCTGAATCTTGCAAATATTTCACATAATCTCTGTTTATGTGAAATACAGAGCATAACAAGACATATCAGAGCAGCCCCAAGGGATAGCTCAGTTGGTTTCACCTTTTCCACTAAGGCATGATCCTCAAGGAGGTTGTGTTAAGTGCTAGAAGTCCATCAAGAAGGTAGAGTGTTCACTAGAACAAATGTCTATTCTATGAAATATGGCCATATGAGCCAAATAGACACAAGAAAACCAAAAGGTGCTCTACCATACAATAGATTCTTCAATCATGCCCAAATGTTGTTCTAAAACCCTAGGATGCTGGAAATGTGCCAAGGAGGTGGGTACTCTCCAAGAGAAGTTGTTTATCATGCCAAATATCACTATAGAAGTAAGATAGACACTTCACAAACAAGGGTGCTCCATCACAATTCTATATCTCTCAAACCAGCCAATACCCTAGAGTGCTCCAGAGAACAAGGAAACAGTAAGCACTCTACCAAAGGTTTGTCTATCTTGTTAGACACCATCATGGAAGTGCAATAGGCATCAAATTAAAAGAACACTCCCCCTCAAGAATTTAATGTCAAATATCTGATCATAAACCCACAAGGTTCTCCAAAAGGTGACAAAAGAGAGCACTCTAGCAATTTACTAACTATTTTGTTAAGTATGAGAGCATCCAAATATTCAAGCCAAAGAGCATCACCATCATCTAACAAGCTGAATCAAGGCATGAGCATCATCATCATCCAAAAACACCATTAACCAGGCACATCATCATCAACAATCATCACCCAGGAGTATGTGATCACCAAGAAAGCAACCAAGACCACCAAAAGCATCTGCCCCATGATCCATCAAAAGGAACACTGTGATCTCAACCACCCTCGGGCAAAGAGAAATATGGTATGTACCTCCAACATCGCTGCAAGTTACTCTTGCAAATATGTCTTTACCACTCTGTCAATATGAAGGATAATAGGACTAACAGCTTATTGCGAGCCAGAGTCTGACATTTGGAAGATGCCATAAGAAAACATAATGCATATTGTTGCATTGATTAAAAAGGAAGTGTAGATAATTTCTTATATGCATGGAAGCTATGGAATCACGAATATTGTAGTGAGAATAGGGCTTTCTGATCTCTACTCACTGGGTGTTCAGGTTTTTTCTTTGATAGAATAACTAAGAAATAATTCGCATACTCCAGGTCTTATTGCTAAAACAACAGTATCTGTATGGTTTCCAGTAAAAGTTTTGGACAAGGTTTCTTAAGAGGGGTCTGTATGTAATGGCTCACCTTTTAATCACCAAAAACATTGAATCTTATTCCCTACTTCTCCACATATGACATAAGACAATTAAGAAGGGCAAGCATTACCTGGTACAAGGAGGTAGGGACCAGGGTCTCATAAGGCTCATTTAGTGTAACAACACCTCGTACTCCAAGCTCTTTCAAGCGTTGAACATCTTTAGGGAATGGAACAGCACCTAACAAAACAAACTGACAAACAAAGAGGTCACAATACAAAAGAATGGAAAACAATGTAAATACCTGCTGTAAAATAGTTACTAATTAATTACTAAACCCGGTGAAGGCAAATAATATAAATCAACAAGAAATATAAGACAATATTACAAGTTATCCCAGATACAACTAACATTAAAAATCAGGCATCAAGTGCATCAAATAGAACCCATAGTCTGCATTGGTTATTTTGTGCAGGGCCTTTCGGGCCTATGAGCCAAGAAAACCCATGCCACATGGAACAATAAGAAAAATGCCATGCATGTCCGCTGTCACTAAAAAATAAAGTTGTATAGAAAGGTGGTAGCAGCCAGCTCCAGGGACGTACAGATCTGTCCTAAATCTTTATGTTATAAAACACTAAATAGGAACTAAGCTAAGGTTATACACAAATCTATATATTTTTAAGAGACACAAAATTTACTAAATTTTGAAAGCTGGTAAGACTCATCTCAAAGCTAGAGCAATGATAGACTTGGCATACCAGGCAATAAAAAGAGCAAAAACAAAAAAAAACCACAAAGCACAATTAAAATCACCGATGACAATGGTTAAATCTAAATATCCATGAAATAGACGGATTATTGTGGGTTTGACAGACCCACTCCAAAAGTACATAAAAGCCTCAACGACCTAGACAAATCCAAAAGTACATAAAAGCCTCAACGACCTAGACAAAATGTCCAGTTATAGGCATCTAATAAATTCCAGAATTATCAAAAACCACAGGAAACAGTATAGAGTTTGACACAAGCTGAAAACTTCAAATATATCATAGTAAATAATCGAGGTCACAGAAAAACCAAGCATCTGAACAAACTTCAATGTGAAGCAGGATGCGAAAAAATCATTTATTACATTGGAAGAAAAGACCTGTCAATAGGCAATTCAGGAAGGCAACATCCATCCATCATATGGCTATAGAACAAATACCAAGACGTGAATTGGACCTTAAGAAATAAGAAAATATTCTTAAGCATATAAGTCATGAGAAAGATAAGAACCTTCCAATATTATCGTAGATCATGTAAAGGTATCACAGAAATTAAAAGCAAACATGATGTTCACTTGAAGGATCACAACATAACTTCAATCATCATTGATGGAGAAAACATGAGTGGCCTCATTCAAAAACTCAAAATAGAATTAGTACATGAAGATATCTGATATTTTTTAACAAATACTTGTGTAAATCCTTCCAAAGAAAAACATTAAACCAAGGGACTAATTGAGTGTAAATAAGAGAGATAAGATCATAACCAAACCTGATCAACCTCATCCCACCATCGAAATTCCGATTCAAACTTGTTCCGAACAACATTATAAAATAGAGTCGGATAAAATAAGACGCGGGCACCTGCCCCAACAAACGCCCTCTTAGCAACCTTCTCTATCCGGACATCGTGTCCAGTAATCTTGACCGATCGATCCTTGCTCTCCAATTTCTCACAATCGGGGTCGGTTCCTGGCTCGACCAAATCAACTTCCTTGATAAGCATTGCTTCTACTTCTCCTTGCAGTACCAGTAATTGTATCCACAATTCAGGTAGACGAAAACCCCAATAGTACGTGACCGATGATTCCTGGTTTCTCTAACCCTAACTGCCGGAGAGGATTACTCTATAAAAGAAAATCCCAATTTCGCATGTTCAATCTTTCGATCTTATTCTCAAATTATACAATTGTCTTGTGGAAATCTCCGGACCCTTAATTATATCATAAGTTTGTTAAATACATAAAATGAACCGACTTGCCCTCAAAACCCATTCATAGTGTCGGCGTAACCTCTTATTGCACCCGCCGATCCATTTGCCTCTCAAAAATTAAAAATTAATTATACACCAGAAGAGCCGTAACTTCCACCTTGCAAATCCCAAAGATACAACGCCTCTAGACGATGCAAACCTAGTACCCAGACTCGCCACCTCACCACCTCCGCCTCAACATCCAAGGTTCGATTCCCAGGCAAATAAAGGGGCAATTTTATTCCGATTCTCCATCCGAAACCTAAATAGTTCGCAGATTGACATTAAAAGCACATACAACCATAATTAACCATCAGGACACAAAATAAAAACATCTTATACAATTTTAAACAACAGAAATTCTGCTAACTGACAAAAATATGCAAAATTGAAAGGGCCGATTTTTAACCAGAATGAATTCGAGGCCAAACAGAGCCGATAGAGCGCCAATTTCAACTAGATCACCGCCCCACGAAACAGATTTCTAGCCAAATGAGTTGAAAAACCGTGATCAAAGGGCTTTTTCGAAGTTGTCGTAAGATGTAAACCAGCTTACAGGGTCACCTATGGCGGAATTGGTAAGAATTTCCTGCTCCACCTAACTCACACAACAAACCCCACAGCCGTCCCAAATGCTTTCATTCAACCAAAAATACGACCACTTGTCCACCTCATCACATGCAGGGCATGCCCATCGTTATCTCGGTACAACGCGTCTCACATGTGCCACGTAAGACCCGGCCACCATGGCATACTGGGACACGTGTCGATAATTTATTGTGGTTTCCCTTATCTGAAACGTGCGAACCTTGCTCTTTGGAATAAAAACTTTGGAAGGGTCGGGAATTAGAATATTGGTATTGATTTCTTTACAAGGAAAATATAAAAAGATGCTTCAAGAATGATGCGGGATTTGCAAGAGTCTTTCCCTCTTTATGCAAACTAACACTTGTGGTCTTACTAGTTGTTCCATATTGTTTTTACGACGTCTGATTTTATAAAGGTATTTTTTTAGTGTTATATGAAATGATGTTTATCATATTAAAAATAGTTTATGAGATTACTGGTTTATTGATTTTTATTTTTTATAATTTAATATTTTTTTATTCAAATTGATAATGAGTTAATCTAATTTTTTAATAATTTTCTTGTTGAAAAGACAATACCAAGAAACTGATGCTAACATATTCTCATAACTTTCTTTGATGTTTTTGAATGCATCACATTCTAAAATGAAATGTTTTTCCGATTCCACTGCCCCAGATGTGCAAAATATACACACTCGTTCTTCCCAAGCTTCTTTAGGCCTTTTCCATTGTCCTATTTCACATCGAAGTTGATGTGAGTTGGTTCCTAATTCAGCAATAAAAATCTTTTCCCTCCATGGAACACTAGCTCCAATGAACTCTTTTTGTTGTAGATCACATGTAGGGTTGAATTCCTCAATGTAGTACTTCGTCTTTCTACCCAACTATTTTCCCCATACTCGTTTATGAAACTTCTCCATAACAAAACTCTTTAGCTCCTTGCTATTTATGGGACAAGCATTGAGGTAGATATTCCATGTGTGGTTTTGTCTCATCCATGTTTTCTTTCTTTTACTCATTCCTTCATTGAAGATAACATTAGGTCATCTACCTACTCCCATTTGCTTAATTTTTTTTAGATATCTTATGAGCCGCACCAAAGCAATTTCTTCAATGGGAGTTGCTCCTGTTTCACTTAATATTATCTCATAAGGTATCGAACTTTTTATTTTGAACTTGTTCATGATCAAGCGTTTTTGGGTTTTCTCAATTTGTTTCCATTTTCAGATGGGGGTGCTACTAGCCCACAATTCACACCATTTAACATTACTGGACAAACTAGGAGTCCAAAAAGTACTTTAATGGTTTTCTAATCCCATAACTCTACCTCTCTACCTCTCTACATATGTTTTGAAGAGCATATAATGCTTTCCACCCTCCTAAAATTCTCTTCTTTCTACAGTCCTCCCAATTAAGTTTGTTGTTGAAATCAATCCTAAGGTACTTGTACTCATTTACTTCTTCAAGAATGTTGCCTTCAAAGAAAAACGTATTATGGCTATGCTTCCTTTTATTGGAGAAAAACATTATTTTGGTCTTGCTAGTATTGACTTGCATCCCCACTGCTCTGCAAAAATTCTCAAGGGCATATAGGTGAGTTTGCAATCCATGGGCCGATTTAGAAATCAATACAAGATCATCAACATATAAAAGAAGCTTTATCACAAACTCCCCCAAACGAACACCATCTCCACCTTATAGATTTAGTCACTCTTCCAGTTTATCAATATATAAACCAAAAAGAGTAGGGGATATAGTGCAACCTTGCTTTACTCCAATGTCACTTCTAAAGCTTTCTGAAATACCCGATGAGGTTCTAATTTTGACTTTCACATCTTCATAAAGTCTATGGACAATGGCTCTATAATGCAAAGGAATTTCAAGTTCTTCCATTCTACGCCACAATTTTTCTCTAGGGACTGTGTCAAATGCCTTTTTGAAGTCAACAAAGCAGCATAATACTTCTTCTTTGTCCTCCCAAACCTTTTCAATAATGTGCCTCAATGTAATACCATGATCCATTGTAGAATGCTTCGACCTAAAACATGTTTGTCCTTTTGCCCTTTTTTCTTTTACTTCTACCCACTTATTGATTTTATTTTCTACCATGCTGCCGAAAAGCTTTGCAAACAAAGGATTGATCATAATGGTTCTATAATTGGAAGGATTATTAATCTCTCCACTTTTAAAAAGGGGTATTGCTAGGCTAGTTTATATGTGTGTGCATAGTTTGTATTAGAATATTTCTTAATGTTTAAATAAATATGTTTGGTATTTTTTGTAAATAGATATTAGTTGAATTAATAGATTTATATATTTGGATAATGCAACATGCGAAGGAGGGGCGGTTCTTTACTCATATGAAAACCATCTATGTAAGCTCCAAAGTGGATTGGGCTGAGACAAATAATTATGCGGAATTTCTTAGCTTAAAATTTGGACTTTTTTTTGCTAACGAAAAAGATATTCATGCTCTGCAAATATTTGGTGACTTAATGATCATTGTCAACTAGTTCAACGTTGTGCAATGTTATCACATACACATATTGATACTCATTCTTGAGGAGGTTTATCTGCTGAAACAACATTTTAATCATATTTCTTGTCGATATATTTACAGGGAGCGAAACACAGAAGCATACTCTCTATCTAAGGCAGGTTTTGCTCGGGTTATGGGATTATGGAAAATAAATGAACAAATAGATGGTGCGACTACATAATTTTTCACAGAACTTCCATTGCGGGACTCTATTTGGATGATCCAGGAGCAACTCATATATGACCTTTTTTGTTTTTTTTTGACATAAATGTGTTCTATATGTTTGATTTCAGTATTTATCGGGATAGTCTTCCTATGTGATATTTGTGTATAGCTGTAATGGTTGGACTCTTATCTATAAGTCAAACAATCATATGGATGCTTCTAGTCGGTTATAGTTATGGTCTTATATGTGGTTTTGGTATGTCTCTCGAGTCTACAGATAGATACAATAGTTTTATTATTATCAGAGACAATATTTTCTTTTCCAGTATGTTAAAAACACATGCATATGTTATTTTATTTTTACTAATAAAATTATAGAGTTTTTCTTCAAAAATATATATATGTGTGTGTATATTTGGAAATAAGGAAACATATACGAGATCACCAAAACCATATAAATGATTATGTAAGCCCATAAATTTCAATAATAAAAAAAGGTCTATGTAATATATATACATTTTACATAGAAGGAGAAGATTTTTTTGTGATTAATATGGAGGAAAATATAGGGTTTTTGCTATCATTGTAAGCAGGTTTCTCCCATGTCATTTAAGGTTATTCTCTTCCTCTTCACCACTTTTTTGTACTAGTTTTGGCTCACATCCCCACATAGATTGGCCTCCTTGTCCTCTAGAAGATGGAGGAGGATTTGGTAGATCATTCGGAGGACCCATTGATAGGGGCATAGATTTGGGTGGACCCTTGGAGATCGTCCACATCATTGTTGTTGGTTTCAGGTACGACACTCACTTTGTTGAATGGAGCAACCCTTTCATCGACACAACAATCATATCTAAGGCGTGGTCTGTCACAAACTCTTAAAAGCTGGTTTGGAACTAAACATTAACATCTCGAAAATTACAACAACAAAAAGAGGCAACACAACATAATATCTTCCCTAGCCTTGGCCATAAATAAATTTTTCTTCTTATCTTCATTAATCATAATCTTTTTTGACATTTTAAGAACTCTTATCTACAACTATATTATCTATATGAGCACATATCAATGGCTTTAAGGTTTTTTCAAGAAGTTATTTTGGGCAATCAACAAGAAGTATTATGGATATCTTTTCTATGTTGGTTTATGTATTGATATCAAACTAAGGCACTTTCTTGTCATGATGGAACGCTCAAAAGCATATATGGATGCAATTTTGTTTATACTTAATAAAATTGTAGGATTTTTTTCCAAGGAAGAAATTATGTATGTGCATATTACATTATAATAAGAATTTAAAGACTTAATAAATATAAAGACATGTTTAAAAATTTAGTATTATTAATTAAAATAACAATAAAATAAAATGGTCTTATTTATTTTCATTGTTTTATTTAAAATAAACAATCATTATTATAATTTGATTTAGCCTAATGGTTATGAACATGAGTTTCTTTTTATGAGGTCATACGTTCAAATCTAGAGGGGATATAGTATGTATATCCTTATATATTTTTATTTTATTTTTAACTATGGTGAGTCAGTAACATATTAGAGTAACCTGAGTGAGGCCAAAGATCAATCTTTTGGTTGCCATTATAACACCAAGAGTGTATCCAACAACCCACAAGCCAGATATAACAATAACTTATGACTTAGCAAGAACCAAGGCATCACATTGGCGGGGATGCCTACTTTTCGAGCCATATCACAATGGGCCAAACATGCCCTTCTAAATTGAACCCAAGTGGATGAGAGAGAAAATTGTGCTCCCAACCACTTAGGCTACCAACCTGAGACATATATTTTCCTAGACTTTCGTAATCAAATTTCTACACAAAGGTGGGTCTCTTGTCCCACAGATAAAGGGGTCTCCACACATTAATTTGATGTCTCACTTGGTTGTGACTTTAAAATTAAATTTCTATTATTATTATTATTATTATTATTATTATTTTATTTCTATCTTTAATCCAAATCTATTAAACATAAAGATAGATCAAATTTCTTAAGGTTTAAATTTTTTAATCAGTTAATTATATGCCATCCATTAATTCCTTAGTATTAAGTGATAAAAAGAGTTACACCTTAAAAAAATTGATTTTTTCAATATTTGTAGATAAAAGTTTATGATGATTTATGCTAGTTTATTTTTTTAGATATTGTCATATGCATATGTACATAAATAGTTTTTTCTGGTTACATAACATTACATGATAATGTCTTCTGCATTATTAAGTTGTACAACACCACCTCATTACTCTCAATATAATTAATTATAAATAAATTTAAATTTACAAAACAATTAAATTATAATGAAAATATAACACATCATTTCATGCATATAGATTAAATGAGCCAAGCCATCACATTAATGGAATTTGAACCCAAGTGTATAGAAGAATAAATCATGCTCCCAACCACTCAAGTTATCAACTTAGAGATATCTCTTCCTAGACTTTAGTAGTCAAATTGCTATAGGAAGGCAGGTTTCTTGTTCCATAAACAAAGAGGTCTCATACACTAATTTGGTGTCCCTTTTGGTTCTGAATTTAAAATTAAATTACTATTATTATTATTATTTTATGTCTATCTTTAATCCAAATCTATTAAACATAAAGATAAATCAAATTTCTTAATGTTTAAATTTTTTAATCATTTAATTTCATTTCATATATCAATTTTTTCATATTAAAATATAATAAATATTTCGTATTAAGTGATGAAAAAATGTTCCAGTTAATTTTAAAAATAAAAATAAAAATTCATTTTCGATATTTGGAAATTCAAAGTTTAAAATGGTTTTATATTAGATTATTTTTTAAAATATTACCATATACATATGTACATAAATAATTTTCAATTCAAAATTTAAAATGATTTTATGTTAGATTATTTTTTTATATATTAATTAATACATATGTATATAAATAATTTTCATTTTAGGTTACATAACATTTCATGATAATATCTTCTGCTCTTCATTACTCTCAATATAATTAATTATAAATGAATTTAAATTTATACAACAATGAAATTATAATGAATAGATAACATGAATCCACCTATGAGATAAACACGGAATATGTGCAGGATCATCATTAGAACCATCATACTTGCCGACCATCAATGAATGGATCAGATTAACCAACCAAAGTTAACTTCGGTCATTAGGTATTGAACAGAGGCAAAAGCTTTTGTAACGGTCGGACGATAGTAAAAAGTCATAGCAAAACCAGTAGATATTTGTACTAAAAAACAAGTAAGTGTGATCCCCCCTAGACAATAAAATATATTGACATGAGGAGGAACATATTTACTGGTGATATCATCCGCAATCCCCTAAATCTCGAGATGCTCTTCGAATCGATCGTATACTTTATTGAGATAGGTAAACTAAAATTCCCCCTCTAAAACCGTACATGAGAATTTCCCTTCATACGGCTTGAACAAGAACACGCAAATGCTTTTGGACACGAATAAATAAATAAATTTGGGAAAAGAGATACTTGAGGGTTCATTACCTGACTGGCTGGAGAAATGAAAATGATTCGAAACAATCCAGCATTTCTATTAGAAGACTCTATAGTGCCAAAATTTCAAAAAGTGCCAAAAGTTGAAGTCGGCTCATCCCTATGATAAATCACTATAGGCCCTTTGAACGATCTTTTACCCTATTTGTGTGATATCAGTTCCCTAGAAAAGAACTAATATAGACGATTTATAGGAATTATCTTGTCGAGATCTCAATAGATGAATCAATCCAAACCTCAGATTTCAATTAGAACTCGATGATTTTCTCAAATACCCAAAAGTTTCTCTGGGTAATAACCTTTTCATTTTCGCTCATTCGATGAAATATGCTACCTAAGAGAAATCATATACTATATCATTCTTTGGTAATAATCAGCATCATTATGAGAGGGGATAGATCCTTCGATTTATTATAGGAAATACCTCTTTCAATTTCTTTATTGGAAGTCTGGTGACGAGGAAATGATAGGTACAAACCATAGTTCAGATCTTCCCAGAACATATCTATGATAGACCTCGTGCTCTAGAGATTCAATATTCTAGAAATGAAATATCCAATGAGGTAGGACCAACTTGATGAAGATAACAGATTGGTCTTTTGTACTATAAATATGGATCGATTTCAACAAGTCGCACACCCATATTCCAAAAATCCTTAGAGAAAAGTAATTACATGATCAAACTATTGGAACAAGATAAGCTAAAAACTCAAAGCCACTATTTGGTCTGGGTTTGAATCCCTCAGTTCTTTTTTTTTTCTTCAAGAGCTCACCAGGTGAATTTTGGAGTTCCTCTAGCCCCAACTAACTGGAATCCCATCCAATAAAATAGAAGAATTATAAATCTCTAAGATAATAGATAGGAATACTGCAAATAGAGCCATTGCAAAACCCATAAGAGGAGTAGTTCCCCATCTAGGAGCTACTTTACCATATTTTGAATTAAGCGGTTTAAAGGTCGTTCCTACAAGGGTTTCTTTTGGCGTGGTTTTGGAAGTATCATCAATGGTCTGTGTAGCCATAGAAACTAATGTATTGGTTGAGATCTGTTAACTTTGTTATTATATGGTAAACATACCATGATATTGGGATCACCTAATAATGGAAACTGCAACCTTAGTCACCATCTCCATATCTTGTTTACTTGTAAGCTTTACTGGTTATGCCCTATACACCGCCTTTGGGCAACCCTTTAAACAACTTAGGGATCTTTTTGAGGATCATGAGGACTAATTGAAAGAATGACCTTCCCATATAGGGAAGGTCATTCTTTCTTTGATGGGAGAGAAAGAATGACGATTTGGAGAAGCAAAATTATTTTCCCCCTTTAGTCGAAACTTTGGGTGGTTCTCGGAGGAAAATAGCGAAAGAGATTATCCCTAGGGTCGATACCAATAGGAATGTATAAACCAATGCTTCCATAGATTTGATTTGATTGTAATTTACAATTATGGAGATAGCTTTCGTACTAATATTGATTAGGGAAGAGATAGGAGCAATATCATACCACTTGTCTTTTAGTAGTTGGATCTCCCAGTTTTTGGAATGCTCCAAATTCTACTGGAGCATCCAGATCCGAGTCGATACTAGCAAAAACATCTTTGAATAAGGTCCTAGCACCATGCCAAACGTGTCTAGAAAAGAAAAGGAGAGAAAATGTAGCATGTCCAAAAGTAAACCAACCCCTTGGACTACTACGAAAAACACCATCAAATTTTAGAGTAGCACGATCTAATTCAAAATTTTCACCTAATTGAGCACGTCTAGCGTATTTTTTAACTATAGCAAGATCACCAAAACTGACCTTGTCAATTCCACCACCATAGAACTCAACAGTTACACCTAATTTTTCAACACTATACTTTGATTCTGCCCTCCTAAAAGGAACATCGACTTTCACAATTCCTTCTTTGTCCACCAGAACCACTGGAAATGTTTTGAAAAAGGTAGGCATACGACGTACAAAAAGCTCATTTCCCTCCTTATCTTTGAAGATAGGGTGTCCTAAACAACCAACAGCTATTCCATCTCCATTATCCATTTCACTTGCTCTGAAATAACCCCCCCTTAGCTGGATTATTACCAATGTAATCATAAAAAGCGAGTTTCTTGGGAATTTTGGACCAAGCTTTTGATAGGCTTGAATTTTCGGCCAGACCGGCACGAACCCGTTGATCTATTTCTTGTTGGAAGTATCCATGATCCCACTGGTAACGAGTGGGACCGAATAATTTGACTGGAGTAGTTGCGGAGCCATACCACATGGTCCCAGCAACAATGAAAGCTGCAAAAAACATAGTAGCAATACTGTTGGATAGGACCGTTTCAATATTCCCCATGCATAATCCTACGTATAAACATTGGGGAGGACAAACACTGAGATGGAATAGACTTGCTAATATACCCAAAATACCCACTGTTATATGATGAGAAGCTATTCCTCCTAGAACAAAAGGATCAAAACCTTCAGCTCCCCATGCTGGATCCACTGGTTGTATTTTTCCAGTTAATCCATAAGGATCAGACACCCATATCCCAGGACCATACAAACCCATTACATGAAACACTCCAAATCCGAAACAAGCTACTCCTGAGAGGAATAAATGAATTCCAAATACTTTTGGCAAATCTAAACAACGTTTTCCCATACGTTCATCAGAATATGTCCAGATCCCAATATACCCAATTGCAAATAGCTGCCAAAAAGCACAGGCCAAAAAACATGATATGTGCCGCGGCCACACCTTCATAACTCCAAATACCAGGATTAATTACAGTTTCTCCGGTGATGTTCCATCCACTCCATGAATCCTTTATTCCCAAACGAGTTATAAAAGGTATAACGAACATACCTTGTCTCCACATTGGCTCAAGAACAGGATCGGATGGATCAAAAACTGCTAATTCATACAGAGTCATTGAACCAGCCCAACCAGCAACTAGAGTTGTATGCATTATATGTACAGAAATTAACTAGCCAAGATCATTCAATATGACGGTATGAACGCGATACCAAGGCAAACCCATGAAAACACCCCTTTATCGGAAAAAGTAGACACTATGTAACTTTCTCACATTGGATTGGAAGAGATCATGTTATCAAGCTAGACCCGGATCATCTCAAAAGTGAACATCTATTCACTTGGACATTGCTAATGATGGAACAAGTTTGAAACAATTTTGTTCATACATAATAACAGGGATAGGCAAAGATATTTTATCGTTTGAATTGTTGGAAATAATACTGAGAGGGGGGGGTGAATCAGTATTATCACATTAATAAAACTTTTTCATTTCCATAATCAGATTCATATATGCTACTTCCACAACTTCTTATGATTAAGTTAATTGATCTTCAATGAGTGCATTAGAACATTATCAACCATATTATCAGATAACAGATGCCGTAATAGAGAATAGATCATCACACATAAGGCACACACATGAACACCATGATATAAGGTGGAAACCCAATGCGGGAGAAAAACCACCTGCTGCAAGTCATCTCAATCTTCTTCTTAATAAGAAAATCCTTTTACAATATTTGTACTGGTGCAGTCTTATACCAGTACGGGAGCTACAACCCCCTTTGCTCTTGTACTAGCCGATCCATTTACTAGTACGCAGGCTGCTACCTGCTACAATGCTCCAAAGATCTCCCTTAGCTTTTGTACTAGCTTAGATACTAGTACATAGGCGCTGGCCTACAATCTTCTCTCCTCCAGGTACCACGTTTCATCAATTTTCAGACTGGATACACTAAAGCACAACACATAATCTGAAAGGCCACTTTTCATCCAATTTTCATACTGGACCCAACAACAACATTGAAGCTCATAATCAAACAACCTTCTGAATCACCCAATCACCAGATCCATACATATACAATGATATTATGAGAGTTATCAACCAGATCTAGTACATAAAGATAAGTCATTAATCATGCTGTTATCTGAACTCAATACCAGTAACCAAACATCAGCTATGCACCCAAAACCCTGCAGAATAGTCAAAGGCAGTTAAAACAAATTTTAAGCAGGGATCGCAACTTCACTGGTATAGATCTGTGGATATCTGTACTACCTCCGCACCTGCGCCTTCTGTGGTGCCGCGACCACCGCACCTGCGCCTTCTATGGTGCCGCGACCACCGCACCTGCGCCTTCTGTGGCGCCTCCGCACTGCGCCTTCTATGGTGCCTTTGTGGCGTCTCCGCACTGCGCCTTCTGTGGCGCCTCCGCACTGCGCCTTCTGTGGCGCCTCCGCACTGCGCCTTCTGTGGCGCCTCCGCACTGCGCCTTCTGTGGCGCCTCCGCACTGCGCCTTCTGTGGCGCCTCTACACTGCGCCTTCTGTGGCGCCTCCGCACTGCGCCTTCTGTGGCGCCTCCGCACTGCGCCTTCTGTGGCGCCTCCGCACTGCGCCTTCTGTGGCGCCTCCGCACTGCGCCTTCTGTGGCGCCTCTGTGGCGTCTCCGCACTGCGCCTTCTGTGGCGCCTTCGCACTGCGCCTTCTGTGGCGCCTCTGTGGCGTCTCCGCACTGCGCCTTCTGTGGCGTCTCCGCACTGCGCCTTCTGTGGCACCTCTGTGGCGTCTCCGCACTGCGCCTTCTGTGGCGCCTCTGTGGCGTCTCCGCACTGTGCCTTCTGTGGCGCCTCCGCACTACGCCTTCTGTGGCGCCTCCGCACTTCCGCAGCTGCAGCGCTCGAGAGATCACCCTTCACAGATTCGCTTTCAACTTCACTTTCATAGATCAAACTTTCAAAACAATAACCCAATATTTCAGATCTTAAGATATTCAATTGCAAGGATGAATTAGCCAAGTGATCTCCTTTGCTTTATATAGGCTTAGGCCTTTCACAATACCACGGGCCAAAACCATAGGATCAAAAAAATGTTGGACTAATACCATGAACCAACCATGAAAGTACGTGAGATCAACACTTTTGACGAAGTACCATGGTCCAAAACCATAGGTTCAAATACCAAGGACTAACTACCATGGACCAAAGGTAAGTTCTCCAACATATACGCGCTTTTCCTCATAGGTTCAAATACCAAGGACTAACTACCATGGACCAAAGGTAAGTTCTCCAACATATACGCGCTTTTCCTCATAGGTTCAAATACCAAGGACTAACTACCATGGACCAAAGGTAAGTTCTCCAACATATACGCGCTTTTCCTCATAGGTTCAAATACCAAGGACTAACTACCATGGACCAAAGGTAAGTTCTCCAACATATACGCGCTTTTCCTTACATGAAAGTGCGTGAACTTTTTCTCTACATGAAATAATCTTTTCTCTGCATAAAAGTGCGTGAACTTTTCTCTACATGAAATAAACTTTTCTCTGCATAAAAGTGCGTGAACTTTTCTCTACATGAAATAAACTTTTCTCTGCATATAAGTGCGTGAACTTTTCTCTACACTATAATTTATTATCTGAGTGGGTTGCCATCAAGTACAACATATGTATCATAATGCCAACAATCTCCCCCTTTGGACTTGATGGCAACAACAACCAATCACTCTCCCCCTTTGACATCAAGGGCAAAGGGTTATGCTCCCCCTAAGAACATGCTCCCCCTGACTATAAACCAGATCTGCAAAGAAGAACCATAATCCATGACCATGAAAGAGATAGATTGCAACAATAATCAGACCAGCATCCAGGATCTCCTTCTGTACGTCCTCCATAATGCCAATAATGCATTATAAGCTCCCCCTGAGTACCTGTTGAAATCTCTGAATGAGCTCCCCCTTTGTATATGTCATGGTGCACCAATCTGATCATGCTCTTTCTGAGAACAAGCTGAAATGTCTGCTCTGCTATATAGTGTTGTTCATGCTTAGGCCCCCCTGACTGTAAGCAAGGTCTAAATAAGATGAACATCAGCAACAACACTTTATGATCTGCTCCATAGTATTTGTCAACAGCAACTAGACCAGCAACTTGTATTAGTGCATGAATTATCAAGGTATGTCTGCATCAACAGAATTTCACATTCTATGTGAGAAACATCATAGCCATCCAGATCTACATGAATCAAGTATCATCAATTGGGAATATCTGCATTAATCAACATATGTATGAAACAATCCTATCATCATATAGATAAGAGCTCATTATCATCATGTCTCCAACAATGCAACTTTGAATAATCATCCCTGTATCCAGCCAACAATCCTCATCCATTTGTGCCAAGAATGAAAGGAATCATAACTGTAATATATGATCTTTATGCATATGACGACAGCAGCATATGAGTGACTCAACATCAAGAAGATGTGAATTCAAGCTAAGTGCTTCCCATGCAAGCATCATTAGAGAATCAACCATAAATCTGATCCAAGAACCATGTGAACAACTCATAACCATAGCAAGATGAATCATTTATCCATATAAGTATCATCACCAAGGACTATTAACCATAATGCCAATAATGCATTAAGTCCATATGCTCCCTCTAAACCTGTGCCATCTGTCTGATCATGCATATCAATAAGAAGTATCAAGACATCATCAATATCAAGTTAGAACCAAAACACTTCTAACCATCATATCCACACATCATTATTATTAACTAGAGCAAAACTGATCCTTCTCTTGAATCTGTCCCTACTGCCTTTCTTCAAACAATCATATACGCGACTGTGTAGTAACTAACTCGCGTATATATGCAACTTTCCTTTATGGAGTTTGCATATGATATTCAGGACACTGAAGTTTTGTACTTTCAGCTCCCTCTGATTCTGGTATGTCTGTACGTTGTGCAGTGCCGCCTTTTTCTGACTGTACTTCCTTTTTCCTCCATATCTTCAAGCGTGATGATGACATTTTCTCCTTTTGATATGGTGCCCACACTTTGTTCCTGCATTCCTTAGCTATATGTCCAAGCTTGTTACATGCATAACATCTTACATGTTTCATATTCCTCCTGTAACAATCAGCAGCTTTGTGACCAAACATATTGCAAGCAAAGCAATATCCATAAAAGTACCTTGAATGTGATGATCTTTCTGCATAATGATCTTGAACCTTTCTTCTTCTACATCTAGCTGCAACATGTCCAAGATTATGACATACATAACATTCAACATTATTCATAGGAGGAGTAAAGGATTTTCTTTGAGGAATCTCTTTTCTTGGTTGATGATGAGATTGATCTTTCATTTCTTCGTTGATCACTTTAGATTTCTCTTTAGAGTTCCTTGCCTCACCTTGTGAACTAGATTCACCTTCAACAGATTCATGGAAACCAAGACCAGTCTTTATAGCAGGAGACCTTTGACTACTAAGAATATCATCCAAGACTTTAGAACTATCTTGAAATCGTAAAAGCTTATCCTTTTCTTCTAGTTTACCTTTCAATATATTTACCTCAACCTGAAGCTGTTCTTCCTTTTCAATAGATTGCTTTTTCAAATCTTCTTCAGCTTTCCTTCCTTCTTCCATTTGTTCCCTTAGTTTGAGAATCTCCTTTTCTTGTTCTTCATTCAGATCCTGCTGCATTTGACGAACTCGGAAGGCACATTCTAGTTGAGATTTTAAGCTGGTGACTTCGTTTTCTTGTTTTGCAATAGCTTGGAGTAGATCTGTATTCTGCTTCTTTGATTCTTCAAGATCTCCTTTTAGTGAGAGGATTGTAGCTTCAAAATTTTCATAGTAGTTGGATCTATCTTTGAGTTTCTTGATGGTTGTGCTTCTTTCGTTGACTTCTTTTCTTAATGATGTCACTTCATGCTGCAATTTTTGACATTGGTCTTCCTTGTCCTTGAGTAGCTTTCTTACCTTGTTTCCTTCTTCTAGTTGGGCCTTTAGTTTGGTAGCTTCTTCTTTGAAATCACATTCCCTTTTGTTCAATAGATCTTGTTGATCTCTAATTTTGTCTATCAGCCTTTTAAATTCTGCCTCTATTTGATATCTTTCTTGTTCACCCATAAGAGCAAATTCAGTAGTTTCGCTATCACTTTCATCTCTTCCAAAAGGAAAGATAGCTGGAACATCAGAGGATAATATATTCATACCTGATAATGATTCTGAATCTGAAGAGCTTCTTATACCTAATCCCCAATCGATTCTCCCACTGTCATAGTTCTTCTGAGATGACTTCTTTTTCTTAGGTGCTTTCTTCTTAAGCTTCTTTCCCATTGTTCCACGGATCTCCTTCAAGCGATCAAGCTTCTATCAAAGGACCTGCTCTGATACCAATTGTTGGAAATAATACTGAGAGGGGGGGGTGAATCAGTATTATCACATTAATAAAGCTTTTTCATTTCCATAATCAGATTCATATATGCTACTTCCACAACTTCTTATGATTAAGTTAATTGATCTTCAATGAGTGCATTAGAACATTATCAACCATATTATCAGATAACAGATGCCGTAATAGAGAATAGATCATCACACATAAGGCACACACATGAACACCATGATATAAGGTGGAAACCCAATGCGGGAGAAAAACCACCTGCTGCAAGTCATCTCAATCTTCTTCTTAATAAGAAAATCCTTTTACAATATTTGTACTGGTGCAGTCTTATACCAGTACGGGAGCTACAACCCCCTTTGCTCTTGTACTAGCCGATCCATTTACTAGTACGCAGGCTGCTACCTGCTACAATGCTCCAAAGATCTCCCTTAGCTTTTGTACTAGCTTAGATACTAGTACATAGGCGCTGGCCTACAATCTTCTCTCCTCCAGGTACCACGTTTCATCAATTTTCAGATTGGATACACTGAAGCACAACACATAATCTGAAAGGCCACTTTTCATCCAATTTTCATACTGGACCCAACAACAACATTGAAGCTCATAATCAAACAACCTTCTGAATCACCCAATCACCAGATCCATACATATACAATGATATTATGAGAGTTATCAACCAGATCTAGTACATAAAGATAAGTCATTAATCATGTTGTTATCTGAACTCAATACCAGTAACCAAACATCAGTTATGCACCCAAAACCCTGCAGAATAGTCAAAGGCAGTTAAAACAAATTTTAAGCAGGGATCGCAACTTCACTGGTATAGATTTGCGGATATCTGTACTACCTCCACACCTGCGCCTTCTGTGGCGCCGCGACCACCGCACCTGCGCCTTCTGTGGCGCCTCCGCACTGCGCCTTCTGTGCGCCTTCTGCACTGCGCCTTCTGTGGCGCCTCCGCACTGTGCCTTCGCACTGCGCCTTCTGTGGCGCCTCCGCATTGCGCCTTCTGTGGCGCCTCTGTGGCGTCTCCGCACTGCGCCTTCTGTGGCGCCTCCGCACTGCGCCTTCTGTGGCGCCTCCGCACTGCGCCTTCTGTGGCGCCTCTGTGGCGTCTCCGCACTGCGCCTTCTGTGGCGCCTCTGTGGCGTCTCCGCACTGCGCCTTCTGTGGCGCCTCTGTGGCGTCTCCGCACTGCGCCTTCTGTGGCGTCTCTGCACTGCACCTTCTGTGGCGCCTCCGCACTGCGCCTTCTGTGGCGCCTCCGCACTTCCGCAGCTGCAGCGCTCGAGAGATCACCCTTCACAGATTCGCTTTCAACTTCACTTTCATAGATCAAACTTTCAAAACAATAACCCAATATTTCAGATCTTAAGATATTCAATTGCAAGGATGAATTAGCCAAGTGATCTCCTTTGCTTTATATAGGCTTAAGCCTTTCACAATACCACGGGCCAAAACCATAGGATCAAAAAACTGTTGGACTAATACCATGAACCAACCATGAAAGTACGTGAGATCAACACTTTTGACAAAGTACCATGGTCCAAAACCATAGGTTCAAATACCAAGGACTAACTACCATGGACCAAAGGTAAGTTCTCCAACATATACGCGCTTTTCCTCATAGGTTCAAATACCAAGGACTAACTACCATGGACCAAAGGTAAGTTCTCCAACATATACGCGCTTTTTCTCATAGGTTCAAATACCAAGGACTAACTACCATGGACCAAAGGTAAGTTCTCCAACATATACGCGCTTTTCCTTACATGAAAGTGCGTGAACTTTTTCTCTACATGAAATAAACTTTTCTCTGCATAAAAGTGCGTGAACTTTTCTCTACATGAAATAAACTTTTCTCTGCATAAAAGTGCGTGAACTTTTCTCTACATGAAATAAACTTTTCTCTGCATATAAGTGCGTGAACTTTTCTCTACACTATAATTTATTATCTGAGTGGGTTTCCATCAAGTACAACATATGTATCATAATGCCAACATGAATGTACCAATACACAATGTAGGGATTGGTCCCATTTATATTGATAATAAAAGAGGAAAGAAATGAAATCTTCTAATCCTTCCATTCGTTCATGAATGATACCTTTGCAATTTATGGACCAAGTCAGTTATAATTTTTGATGAAAAATATCATTTTTCTACTAAAGAGTGGAGCTATTACTGTTCCATAAACAATAATACTTTACTGCAGGAAAAAATAAAACACTGAGCATAGTTCAAATGCTCAGTCAAAATGAGAACTTTATCATTTTGTGCTATGCAATGAAAAAAAGGTCAAAATAGGAAGTCTCTAGGTTAATAGGTCTTTTCCATTTCGTAGAAAGATTCGGGGTTATTCATTTTCAAGATCAATAGTGGATGAACGGAGAGAGAGGGATTCGAACCCTCGGTACGAATGATTCGTACAACGGATTAGCAATCCGCCGCTTTGGTCCGCTCAGCCATCTCTCCAAGATGGAAGAGTTCATGTGTAACAAAATGAATGGTGGAGTAAAGGTGTATACCATAGTATGTAAGGATTATATCGGCAATATAATGAATATTGCAATTATTCAGTTAGATAAAGAACAATCCATTCAATTGTATTGTTCATTTTGTTCAAAATAGTTCTTTCTTTTCCTCTGATTTTTTTGCTTTTCTTGGCAAAAGCAAAAAAATCAGTCATACAGTGCTTGACCTAATTTGAGAGCTAGAATACTTGTTGTAAAAGCAAGAAAAAAAGCTATCAAAAATTGAACCTCTATTATCATCTCTTCATTCCCTCCCCAATCAGTTTGATTAAATGTGTTACATGGATTATCAATTTTATTATCTAGATATTGAAGGGTTCTCTATCTATTTTATGTATTATTGTAAAGATATCAGTTGCTCAAGGCCATAGGTTCTTGATTGAAACTACACCAATGGGTAGGAGTCCGAAGAAGACAAAATAGAAGAAAAGTGATTGATCCCGACAACATTTTATTCATACATTCAGTCGATGGAGGGTGAAAGAAAACCAAATGGATCTAGAAGTTATTGCGCAGCTCACTGTTCTGACTCTGATGGTTGTATCAGGTCCTTTAGTTATAGATAGATAGAGCTTTGGATGGATCAGAGATCCATGTCAAATATCCTTTAACTATTTAAGTTGATAATGTAACGAATAAAACCCACCCGTATCACTAAACTATACACACCTCAATCCCATTGACGGATATTTCGTCACTTCATTCCTTCCACATTTGAATCCAAATTCCGGAATTCCTTAATTCTCTCTCTTCTATTTCCGAGAGAGAAGAAAGGATTCTATCCATTCTAGTTTTAGAAATTCTAGGTTGTTCTTTCCCTTTATCAAGGAATTTTTTTTGCTCAACTCCTCTAATATTCTAATTGAATTCTTTCTAATTCATTTTCGAAAGATCTTCCTCTTCCAGGAAGAAAAAGAGCCATAAACTGGAATGGATCCATATTCTTAGCTCTCAATCTTTGTTGATCTCTTATAGTAATCACAGCGTGAGGTTTGCAAGGGTAACTTGGTATATCTACCATATGGTCATTGACTTGGATATGTCCATGATTCACTAATTGTCTAGCTCCGGGAATGGTGGGAGCCATACCCAATCGAAAAAGAATATTATCTAAACGCATTTCAAGTAATTGCAATAGTACCTGACCCGTTGAGCCTTTGGCTCTTCTAGCAATACAGACATATTTCAACAAATTCTCTCAATCATAACTTGTCTCCATTCGCTTCGTATCAGCTCAGCCCAAAGTTTCCAGTATAGTGATCCTTACCCTACGAGCTACTATAATATATGTTCTCAACTTGATATCTATAAAGATAGATGGATCATCCATATCCAATTTGTTGTCCGTCTACCATAGTAGACTCACTCATTCATATATGATGAGGGGACCCTTTTAACTCAGCGGTAGAGTAACGCCATGGTAAGGCGTAAGTCATTGATTCAAGTCTGATAAAGGGCTCATGTTTCCCATGAAGAAAGAAGGCTCGGGTGTCCATTTCTATTACATAGATAGAAATATTTTCACCGAAATATGAAAATGACAACAAATCGGATTCAGATCTAGTCCGTTTTTTATCTTCTTTTATGAGGCGAACAACGGAATTGAACCCGCGCGTGGTGGATTCACAATCCACTGCCTTGGTCGACTTGGTTACGTCTGCCTTGGAAAAAACCAATTTCTCTATCTACAGTCATTTCTTCCAAGAATAAAAAACGAGCTAACATTTGTTCTTATGTGAGTCGGTGACCCTCTAAATTAAAATTTACTTTCTATAATTTTCAATATCATAAAATTAATATTAAAATGAATAAGATTAATATTTTATGATTTGATTTTTAATATTTATGAAAAAACGAATTTATTTTAAAAATTTTGGCAAATAAAAAAAATAAAAACAAAATTATTTTAAAAATGGAAAATAAGAAAAATAAAAAGATAGGAGGAAAGGTTAAAATAAACCAACAAAAAAAAATTGTTAAAATAAAAAATAAAAAATAAAATGAAAAGATAACTAGTACATTATGTAACATTGAGTTTAACTAAAATTTATTAGAATATGAGCCTAATATTTTTTCCTAAAAGTTGAGGTTAAAGAAGTAATATGAAATAATAAATATTTTGTAAATGAAAATTATGTTTTGGATTATATATGAGATTTGATATTGAGTGCTTCTTTGAAATTAAGATAAGAGGTCTTTGTAAAGTTGGATATGGGGTATGTTATATTTTTTTGGCATCCGGTAAATGTTATAAAAAAAAAAAGGGAAGCCCATTTTTTTTTAGTTAATTTATATTGTTTCAAAATATTAGATTATAACATATTATTTATTATTGATAAACACAGTATAATAATCTATATTTATTATATCTTTGATATTAGATTTTAGGATTGATCATGGATTTTTCTTTTTTTCTTGTTCTATTTTGTGGATGTCAATTTATTCCATAAAATTATTAGGAACAATTGTAAGAGGAACATTGACATCATTTCTTTGAGATAATTCCATTGTTGAAGGTTCTTTCATATTTTTCGTTTCCTTGTTGCTATTAGATTGATGTGACTTGTTAGTACATTTTTTCCCACTCATTGTAGAAGCCACAATTATGCCTAGGTATCTTTCATTTTCATTTAAAGGATTGGTCTCCTTCACTAAGGGATGACGTAGTGCCTCCTGTGGCTAAGCTGAGACTGGAGGATATGATTTGGCAGTATATGTCTTTTGTTATTGAGGGTTGTCCTGCTTTTGACCTAATTTATTTCTAGACCCTTTTTCTCCCTTCAGATCTTGCCATCCACAACTCGTTTTCTTTGAATCTAGGGGGGAAAGGCCACTTGTGAAAAGGGGTTTACATTTTGAAGATGGTCGAGTTGTTGACAAGTCCTGCAGTGGAAATCAGTATTTTCATAAGCCAACGGATGCATAAAAACCTTACCCCTCCACTTGAGTAGGATTTTATCCAACAACCCTTTATTGAGGTCCACTTCAACACATATGCAAACAAATGTGAGAATTCCTTTTGAAAGCCTTTTAGTGTCTATTTTGATGAAGCGACCTATTAAATTTCCCATGTCTTCTAAGATATCTGGATGTGTCAAATGGATGGGAAAGTTAGGAAGCCTTACCCATACTAGAGTTACCAAAGACGTCATGGAAAGAGGATTAAAGCTAGGAAACCATTGTTGCATTGAGAGGCCAAAGGAGTCCCAAAACTAGGGTCTGTGGTCAAAAACTTTCTGTCGGTCCTCTAAATTTTTTAAGAACACCACAAAGAATCCTTTTGTGTAGAATAACAACTCTATGTTATGTGACTAGTTCTAATGTACCCATTCCCGAAGAGTAGATGTTGAGGGCCAAAAATAATCATTTTTCGTTCATAATTTGTAGCCATGAAGTTGGTTAAAACATTTGTCACTTTAAGCGATGGGGTATCCTTTGCCTAATCCACAACAAATGCTAGCCTTGATAGATATTTGGGGTTCGAAGATGAATGTCCTGGCTTTAGGACTTCCTTAAAAGTCTTGGGTTGGGAGGAGGAAGGCGCCCCCCATCCTTTGGCTCCACCTCTCAATCTGGAGATTAGAGAAATAGAGGCATCCTTGTCTATGCCATATTCTCTAAGGGATTTCAGGTCCTGAACCTACCTTCCACCATATATGAGCCGAAAACTGCTAGAGGAGATCCATAGCCGATTCTGGATTCTCGTGGTGAGTGAAGAGACAAGATCCAAGGCTTTGACTAACATGTAGAAGCAGCCCCCTAATAATGGTCGTGCAAAGATCAACATATTTACTAGATCTGGGATAAAACCCTCATCTGAGTTGTAGGAAATATTATGAAGAGAATAAGAACTCCTCTGATTGGCCAAATCTTGAAGTTAGACAAATTTATTGAAACCCTCATGATATATCAAACAAATTCTCACTAAAGGTGCATATCCATCAACAAAGTCGAAAAGGACATTGAAATCAAACCCTCCAAGAACATTTCATTTTCCATAAACTTGCAAATCTCTAACGACCTGATCGATGAAGGTTGGAGCAAGGGTATTAGTGTGAGATTGAAGCTTGGCCATGATGGAGGCGAAAACCATAATACCATAGTCCGACGTGAAATGTGGAGTGATGTGACTAGGGTTAGCCCCAACAACGATGACCACATCTATAATAGAGACCGACTCAAAAGTTTGGATCATCAACTTAACTCTACATGACAAAGGGATTCATAGTGTTAGACCTTAATCATCATTGTCTTGCCCTTGTACCTATTTGTGACAACATTGTTACAACATCGCACCAACAAATACACATTCGAGAATGACTTCTTGGCCTTTTCGAGAGATTAGGCATGGTTGTATGCAGAAGTTATTGTATATTCCATAATTTCTTGTGAGAGAGGATTTATGCCAATAAATCGGCATTGTAAGACTATGATCCCCCACAACTGATCCAGGTGGATATTTGTGGCCACCTGCCTATGCCACCTAGACCTCCAATCGGTTTCATCAGTTTCCTTGACTATAGCAACATTTACTATTTTTAGCAATTTTTCGGGTCCTAGACTTCTAGAGTTATTTTGACCCCCTAAATGACATTTTTTTGAGGTCCATAGTAGGCCCATAGCCATAGGCTTGCCACAAATCCTTTAGTACTTGGAGATTTCTTTCCAATGAGGTATCGTACACACCACATGGAGATTATATGACCAAGTTACAACCCCGGGAAGTTGGTTGCCCAACTAACCCCAACGGGGCCCACAAACTCTTGGTGTTCCATCTCCTAAGGTTATGGTTTTGGTTGTTTAGGGTTTCTCTTTGTTGTTCAATAATAAAAAAGGCCCTTGAGCCTCATTGTAACACAGATCAGAGGGATGTATTTGCCACATCTCTTCTCAGAGATAAGCTACCATTGCTCGAGCTAGTTTATTTCCATTCTGCTTGTAAGCATATTTTAGTTCTTTGATATTAATGAAATGACGATTTATTTCTGCTGCATCCCTGTGTTTATGTTTATATTTGTATTATGTTTCATTCTTGCTTAATTCTAGAGCAGTGATATCAGAGTGGTCTGCTCTTTCTCTGTTTTTCTATGCTTGTCATCAATGAGGTCAAGATATATGGAGTTAGGCTCGAACTGGTTGAACCTTTGCAAGACCAGCCTTGCAAACCACCACAACCTTGCATGGCGGAAAAAGAAAGATAGGGGAGCGGGATATTTTTTTTAAATATTGCTCAAGGAATCCCTCGAGCGATAGAGGAACGCGATGATGGATAACTTTTCCCAGATCCTTCAACGACTACCCATAGGTGACACATCTTCATCCAACAACCACTTTGGAGGCGCCACTCCCTTTAAGATACAAGTCAAATTTGACATTCCCATATATGAAGGCCAGATAGATGCAGACACCGTAGATAGATGGTTAAATCTGCTAGAAGGATATTTTTTGGTTCATGACTTTTCCGATCGGGAAAAAATTACTTTTGCACTCCTTGAAGTCACCCCTATGTCAAGGACTGATGAGAAAACTATTGTGAACAGAAGGACGAGAGGGAACCCTCACTGTTTTCAGCTGCACCCACTTGGAATTCTTTCTGAGATGCCTCCAAGGAACAATATTACCTTGTCAAGAGCTATGAAGATAAATACATAAAGTGGACCATGCTACAGCAGGGAAGGGACCAAGGCGTGCCATAATTCACAAATATTTTTCATACCCTTCACACGAAGTTGGGTATTAAGGATTATGAGCATCATTTGGTACTCAAGTACTACAAATGTCTACAAAGTACATCCAGGACGAGATGGAGTTCCTGGGCATCTCCTCGCTTGGCTTCGCTTATCGATATGTTGTCAAGATCGAGCAAAAAATTAAACAGAAAAAGCATGACTTTGGATCTGAAGCAAGGGAAAGGAATCCCCAAACTGAAAAACAAAAGACAAATCCAAGGCGGGGCGACCCACGACAACCCGCCGAAGCCACAAGCAAAGAACAACACCACGAAGACAAATAAGGACATAGAGAAATAGTGTGAGTTCCATAAGATCCCCACATACAACACAAGTAAGTGTCAAGCCAAACCATCACTAGTGGCTAAGCTGAAGGCTTCTGAATTAGATGCATGTTTTGACTTTGAGTAAGAAATCGACAATGGGAACGACAAAGGGAAGCAAATTATTGATTCAGAGCCCAATGCCATTGTTGCCACCACCAAGATCTAGAATATTGAGACTGCAGATCTAGAGGAGGGGGAGCGACTCTTCCACTCAGAGATGTGGGTGAAGGGTTCTCTGTTGCAGTTCATTGTTGACAATGAAAGCCAAAAGAACCTCATTTTAGCAGAGTTCGTGAAGCGGTTGGGCCTACCGACCACACCACACCCACAATTGTACACCATCGGTGGCTTCGCCAAGGACGAGATATTTGTGTCAACCAGCAGTGTTGCCTTCCCTACAACATCAAGCCCTTCACAGATGAGGTACTTTGTGATGTTGCTCCTCTTTAATTTTGGGATGTATTATTAGGCCAACCATACTTGTGGAAGCGTCATGTTGTATATGAGTCTAGGCCTCACACTATTATTATTTCTTTGGGAAATAAGTTATACATGATACCACAGGTAGCACCACCTAGCGCCATTTCTTTGATCTCTGTGAAGCAATGCAATAAGAGCATTTCCCAGACCGGGAAATTTGTCTTCCTTATAATTCGCCCTCAGAGCAAGAAGAAGACTGTGGCCACATCCAAAACCTCCAGACAAGGCTCCTCTGCATGGTAGCAACAGATGGACAAGGTCATGGAGGAGTACAGGGACATCTTCACCTCACCCATAGGGGTACCCCTACACTTTTAGATCAAGCACTCCATCAATATCACCCCAGGCACGTCGCTACCCAATGGAGCAATCTACTGACGCTCTGGTTTATAGAATGATGAAATTAAGAGGTAGATTCAGGAGTTTTTATAGAAAGGTCACATTAGGCCAAGTTCATCGCCATGTGGGAGTTTGATTGTGTTGATACAAAAGAAATATGGGGCCTGGAGATTTTGTATTAATTATCATGCATTGAATAAGATCATTATCTAGAATAGTTATCCAATCCCACATATTGATTACCTTCTAGACCAACTTAAGAGGGCCAAATATTGCAGCAAGATTGAATTGAAGTCCATTTATCACCAAGTACCAATTGAACCCTTTGATGTGTGGAAGACCACATTCAAAGCCAAGGAGGGCATTTTTCGAATGGTTGGTCATGCCTTTCGGGTTGACGAATGTCCGTGCAACCTTCATGCAGGTGATGGATGACATCTTGCGGCCCTTCACCAACTTGTTTGTGGTAGTGTACCTAGATGACATCCTAATCTTCAGCTGAAGTTGGGAAGAGAACATACACCATATTCGACAGGTCCTCCAAACCCTGCGACAACACAAATTGTGTGCCAATTTTGAGTAATGCACTTTTGGTATGACCTAGGTTCAATATCTGGGGTATATAATTGATGAGCAAGGTGTGCATATGGACCCAACCAAGATACAAGTTATTGGGATTGGCCAGCCTCAACCATTCTAACAGAGCTCTACAAATTTCTGGGTCTTTCCAATTTCTATGGCAGGTTCATGTTGGGATTTTCTCATATCATTTGGCCTTTCAGTCATGTCACCAAGGGCAGAGCGAAAGAAAAGTTATTTTGGTCTGAATCCCAACATAAGGCATTTGTCAAGTTGAAGCATCACCTCTACTCTGCACCAATTCTCACATTACCAGACCTACAATAACCATTTGAAATTGAGACAAACGCCTCCAACTATGTTATTGGTGCAGTTCTTACCCAACAGGGGCATCTAGTGGCATATCACAGTGAGACAATTTCATATATAGTCCAAAAGTATCCCACTTATGACAAAGAGATGTATTCCATTGTGCAGGCTTGCCCACAATGGAAGCATTACATTTTGTGGAAGGAAATGGTCATCCGCATATACCATTGACCCCTACAGTTCATACAAACATAAGGAAATTTGCAAAACAATCGCCATAAAAAATGGTCCACATATCTGCAATAGTTCCATTTGAACATTAAGTACAAAAAAGGTAGCACTAATAATGTTGCAGATTGTCTCGACGAGCACCGATTATGGCATTGACCACTATGCTCGACTCTTGTGGACACGAGACTTCAGATAGTCACATCTTTACAAGAGCAATCTAGAATTTGGCAACACATACCAAATGCTCTTAGAAGGCAAGCAAGTGCCAAATTTTCACCTCTAGGGTGCACTGTTATGCCACCTGGGACACCTATGTATTCCTGCAAGCGAGCGTGCTAAGATGATTTGGGAGGCGCACTACAGTTGGGTCATTGGACATTTCAGAGTAGAGAAAATAGTGGCAGTGATGCAAAAAAAAAAATTATTGGCCAACCTTCGTCAAGATGTTGGGAAGTACATCAGATCTTGCACTACCTATGCCATTTCCAAACCGACAATCAAGAAGCGAGGCCTATATACTCCTATTCTTACTCCTAATTGACCTTGGGAATCCATCTCCATGGATTACATGTCGGGCCTTCCTTCTACTAAGCAAGGCAAAGACTACGTGTTCGTGGACACTGATAGATTCTCTGAGATGGCCATTCTGGTAGCTTGCAAGAAGAGTATCACAACAGAAGACACTGCCAAGCTCTTCTTTAAGCTAATGTGGGTAAACTTTGGGATCCCACAGTCCATTATCTCAGCTTGGGACAACAGGGTCCTAAGTACATTTTGGTCAAGCCTCTAGTCGATGCTAGATACTAATCTCACTAAGTCCACTTCCTTCTACCCCCAATCTGATGGCCAAACTAAGGTTGTCAACAAGATGATCGTGCACATTTTTGTGCATGTACATTAGAAGAATCCATGCACATGGGATGAAAGCCTCCCCATATGTCCAACACAACTACAAAAGAGCTCTTTATAGCTCATTTGGCCACAACCCCTTTCAAGTGGGGTTGGAATTCCAACCACTATGTCCCATTGATGTGGCCATACCATTTGCAGCAACTCAAGCAGATTCGTCTCATGTCTAGTCTTAAGTTGACAAGGCTAAAAAGTTCATTGAGCGCATTTAACACATCCACCAGCAGGTCCATGACATATTGGATAGAGCCAATGTTAAGTACAAGCAATGGCATTATCAGAATTGGGTGCCACACAAGTTCTAGGTGGGCAACAAAGTTTGGTTACATTTGTACAAGGAGAGCCTTGCTAGGCCCCACCGCAAGCTTTTTCCACCTCGATATGGTTCGTACACCATCACCAAGGCTATAGGGGGAAATTCCTTCGAGCTCAACATTCCATCGTTCCTTGGCTTGCACCCAGTATTCAATGTAGACTAGTTGCAAGCATACTTTCCCCCATTGTTGGACACATTCGATGTTGCTGAGTAGCTGACACCAACAGAGCTCAACCCAAGCTACATCGAACAAGCCACAACTAACATGATCATGGACACACATATCAATAATACTCACCAGCAGAGGATCCAACTATATTGAGTTGTCAAAGTAGGGCAACTCCTTCACGAGGGCTAGTGGTTCACTAGGGATCAAGTTCAATAGAAATTTCCTCACCTCATAGAGGCTCTGCACGTAATGAGGACCATTTTTTCCTAAGGGGGGAAGGAATGATCCAGGTGGATATTGGTGGCCACCCACCTATTCCACCTATACCTCTAGTCAGTTTCATCAATTTCCTTGATTATAGTAGCATTTACTATTTTTAGTAGTTTTTCGAGTCTTGAACTTCCAAAGTAGTTTTTACCCCCGAAATAGTGTTTTTTGAGGTTCGTAGTAAGGCCTTTGCCATAGGTAGGGGCTTGCTGCAAATCCTGTAGTACTCGAAGAGATTTTTCTAACAAGGTATCGTACGCGCCAAATGGAGATCATATGACCAAGTTACGACCTCGGGAAGTTGGTTGCCTAACTAACCCCAATGGGGCCCACAATCTCTTGGCGTTCTATCTCCTGGGGTTAGGGTTTTGATTGTTTAGGGTTTCCCTTTGTTTTTCAATAATAAAAAAGGCACTTGAGCCTCATTGTAACACAATTCAAAGGCATGTAACCGCCACATCTCTTCTCAGAGATAAGCTACCATTGCCCGAGCTAGTTTATTTCCATTCTCTTGTAAGCATCTTTCAATTTTTTGATATTAACGAAATGAAGATTTATTTCTATTGCATCATTGTGTTTATGTTTATATCTATATTTCGTTGTGTTCCTACATAAGTCCGAATCAACAAGTTTGAAATATGGTGGTGCATAAGCTCTCTCTGCGTCTCCTAAAAAGGGAAGTGCACTTTTGATTTTGCATAATAAATCCAATATCTTAGAGTGTAAGGATTTTGAAATATACAATAATATACACCACAAATCTTATAATTAATTAAATATAAGAAAATGAATTGGTGTCTCAATTTGGAATTCTTGTTGCATAACTTATATAATATTGGTCATGAGATATGAGATGGTTAATCTCCATTCTTTGTTGATTAATATGCGATGATAGACTTAAGCCCTAAAATAACTTAGAATAATGATATAATCATTCTTGATCTAAACACAATTATTGTTAATAGCAAAATTTTAGGAGAAAGCAATCATCTACACCTTGTATATATTGTATAAACCTCTTTTGCAATTGCACATAGATTATATGATCAAAGATTGTAAATATGTAGATCAAAAAGGTGTAGAAAAATCATAACTTTCACATACTAAGAGAGCGAAGATGCATTCTTAGCATATGAATGAAAAAATAAATTGTAAGAAAATGATAGATTTCCTTATCTATTCAATACAATAAGACATTGATGTTAATACAAAAATACAATAAGACATTGATGTTGATACAAAAATACAATAATATGAAATAATAATGTTGATACAAAAGATAATAATATGAAATAATATATGTTGATACAAAAAGATAATAATATAAAATAATATATTAATAATAAAAAGGTAAATTTCAAACAAAAATAATAACCTAAGTACTTATCTCTTCGGCCTAATAAATTAGAAGATATGAGAATTAAAACTTTATCAACTTAAAATTATACCTAAATTCACATTTTATATATATATATATATATTATTAAAAAATAAAAATAAAAATATATAGCTATATATATATAAATGATTATCATCACTTTCATTTTCAATCCATTTTCATTCCCACCATCCACATTAAAAAGTAAAACAAATTTTCCTTAACAAATTAAATCCTAAAATCACCTAGAGTAGTATGCTTATTTTCCTTGTCTTATCATATTATTTATGGTATTGCAATATTCTACATAATGAAAATTTCAACCGTATTGTCCTTATATAGCGCACTAAGTACTTAAACCATTGTAGACTCACAATTTGGAGGACTAATTAAGAAGATAACTCAATTTTATATATAGATAGGAACCAACGTCATGATTATCTCATGATGCACTACTTTTTATAAGCACTCTATGTAGCGCGCAACCAATAATATTTTAAGGTGCAAGTTAAGTCGTAGGTTGTTGATGAGTAAATGGATTAAAATACTTTGGGGGGTGGTAGTACTATCTCTATCACATTCTAATTCTAATTATCATGGGGTGTGTTTCACTGAAGAGAATCAAACACGATAAATAATCTATGAACACCAATAACACATTTTCTATGGATTTTCTTAGATATCACATGCCACATCAATCAATGTCATTTTCATATCATGAATTCACTATGTTAGATAATGTTTTAATATGTTGGCACCTTATACTTCATGTGTGTATGGTACTTTGAAAATAATTCACAAGGAATTCACTGTTTTTACCTTCTATTTTCCACTTGAAGTGGACTAATATATCACATGAAGACCTTGATAATTTATGATAGATGATAGTAATCATGTAATACTTTACATAAATCCAAGCTCTTAAGAAAATGGAATATCAATTGATCTTTACATCACAAGAAGAGACTTATAAGGTAACCATTACCACTTGTTAAAATGGTATAGCTTTTTCCATGACACTATGTTAAAATGGTATAGCTTTTTCCATGACACTTATGATTTTATGAAGTAAAGAATGGAGTTAGTTAGAAGAGGAGTGGACCATAGTGCAAAACATGGATGTAAAAATCTTATGCATTAAAGAAAACATGAACTTACTTTTCCAAATGGTAAGAGATTCCACTATTAGTTACATTAGGGATTTATAATCTAGAGATGTTTGTTTGTAACTTTAAAGGCAACACCATCAAGCCTTCCTTTATATCTAGCTTGGCCTTATTTCCAACTAGATTTATATCATGCTTAAGAATGTTGGTTAATGTAATTGTTTTGTTTATTTTTTTAATAAAATAATGTTATAACTTTTTAAACTATAGTAAATTTAATAATTAGAATATTTGTTTTTCTTCAGAGGTAGAGTGGGTTAGGTATGTAGTTCAATTTTTACATAGAGGGGTCATAGAGGGGGTCGTTTACAATATTCCATTAGGGCTTTGTCTTACATTTTCCCTCCTCCTTAAGCCTATGTACAACAATACAACTAAATTTAAACCACCAACCTATATATACAATTTTAATAATAACACAATATAAAGAGGGGAATTCCATGAACCCATTAGGCATATGCAATTGTACCATCAAATTAAGAAAAATGACAATGCACAATTATTAACATTATAGTAAAATATTTGTAACCCATAACTCTTTGAAGTCCAAGCATTGATCCAATGGTGCTCTAAATCCCACCAACCAAACTTGAATCAACAGGAGGGGGAATTCCACCCAAGGATTGATTTTCCATCCACCAATGCAACCAATTTTATAGCTGTTCCCCCTTTGAGCAGGGATCGATATCAATGAGGTGAGGAAGTTTAGGGCACACATAAACTCTTTTTAAAGAATGCACAATTCCCAACACAATATCATATATTAGACTTAAAGTTGATCAACCATAGTGTAGTGGAGAGTTTCTTGGAATACAACACTCCCAAAACCTTACAAGTATGGTCCATAGCAGTGTTACTACCACCCTTTCCCTTGGTGATTGCAACCACACTCACTATTGGCTTCCCTCTATAAGGATCTTACTACCACACTTGACCTTAATACATGCAATCAAACATGGCAATGGCATCCTAATGGTCCTAAAATGAATAAAAAATTGCTAGCCACAATTTGAGCATAAGCAACCTATAGTGGATAAGTACATTCTTAACCTCTTTAAGAACTCAATATTGGGTTAGAACAACCAATATTTTGGTCAAGCAAGTGCCAAATTCTAATCACAAGCTCTATCAGTAAAATTTCGAAACATATCTTCATGAATGTGCTATCCCCATCAATGGGCATGCAACTTCTTTTGTGATCTTTCCCAATGTTTGGCTCTTGGCCTTCCCCATTTTTATGCAAGGGAAAAATTGGGCTTGAGGTTGAATTTACAAGTGTCAAGAACAAGGTAAAAGTAAGTTTCTGCTCTTTCCATTTACCCTTTTTACTCAAGTTAAATTTGGAGATCATTTTCACAATTTTTTCCCTTCCCCATGGATTCCTAAGCTTTAGGATATGATGGTCATCCTCATTGAGACATAAGTTGTTCCCTTGAGAGAATTTCCCCATTTTTCCATAATGTCTCAACCTAAAATAGATTAGCCCTTCCAAGATACCAATATATATGAAACATTATAATCAAAAGTCCATAGCATCATGATCATGAATTACATCAGTCAAACTGCCATCCAACAAGTATATATTGTAACACCCTCATCCCACATCTACCCAAGCAACTGATCAACCGGGGTACATATGTGACGAGAGGCCACTATAATGAGATTCAACCTCCTAGGTGACCTTAAGGAAGTGGAATCAAAGGAAACATACCACATAGGTCTTCCACATCAGCAACAAAACTCCCAGGATCCATCCCAACCACTCAGGTAACTAGCCCTTGGGTCCCATTGAGTTTTTAGACCATTAAACCCTCAGACTCTCCCTTGATATGGAAAAGCATGCGTCTAGGAGGCTCCACATGCTCCCACATGCATCACGTACATCCTCAACATATCCTCCAATATCATGTTGAACCTCTCAGTCTATCCATCTGTTTGCTGATGATAAGTTGCACTGAAGGCCAACTTTGTGCCCAAACTTGCAAACAACTCCTTCCAAAACTTGGAAGTGAACTTTGCATCCCTGCCTGACACAATTTTCTTTGGAATACCATGCCATCTAACCACATCTCTAATGAATACTTGTGCTACATCACTAGCTAAGAATGTAGGCTTCATTGGAATGAAGTGCACAACCTTTGTCAACCTATCCACAACAACCATGATGGAATCATGTTGTCTCACTGTCCTCAGCAAACCTATGATAAAGTCCATGGAAATGACCTCCCATTTCCACTCTAGAATTGCAATCAGTAGTAGCAGTCAATCTGGATGTTTACACTTTGCCCTTACCTGTTGACAATCCAAACATCTAGCCACAAAAGCTGCTACATCCTTCTTTAGATTCGATCAATAATAGAACTTGTTCATTGCGGTCAATGTCTTCTGATAGCCTGGGTGACCTGAATATGGTTTCGCATGAAACTCCCTCAAGATCACCTTATTGAGCTCATTGTTGTCTAGCACATATATCATGTCTCTAAACTTGATTAATCCATCCACTGTAAGACAATAATCCACATCCTATGCACTTGCACATGCACCTGTACTTATACTCTGCTGCAACCTGTGCAAAATCTCCATATCTTGACATCCTACTGACCTACCTGCAAGATCCTATCATGTAGATCTGTCCCATAGGAACTCATAGCTATTATATGATTTACATGTATCCACCTGCTAAGAGCATCTGCGACCATGTTCTCCTTTCCTTTGATGTATCTAATCTCAAAATCAAACTCAATGATCGTGGCCAACCATCTAGCTCACCTGACGTTCATATTCGATTGGTCAAACAAGTATTTCAACCCACTGTGATCACTCATCAATACAAACCTCAAGCCAAGAAGATAGTGCCTCCACATCTTCAATGCATGTATAATCGTTGCTATCTCAATATCATGCGTCGGATAGTTCTGCTTGTGCTCATTCAGTTTCCATGACTCATAGCACACTACCTGTCCTTCCTGCATAAGGACTCCACCAAGTCCTCTCTTGCAAGCATCTGTACATACTACAAATTCTTTGTCCAGATCTTTGATCTTTAACATCAGTGCATGTGTCAAAAACTGCTTGAGCTGCTCAAAACTTGCCTCACACTCCTCTATCCATTCAAACTTCTTACCTTCCCTTTGCAACGATGTAATAGGATAAGCAATCTATGAGAAGTTCCTAGTAAACCTCGTGTAGTAACTTGACAATCCCATGAAAGAACTCACCTCATCTACATTCCTAGGAGCTACCTACTCCATAATAGGTCTTATCTTCTCTGGATCCACTACTATGCCCTCCTTGGAGACAACATGTCCCAAGTAATGTACCTTAGTCTGAAAGAAAATGCACTTGCTGAGATTAGCATACAATTGATGCTCTCTCAACAACCTCAACACTGCTGCCAAATTCTCAACATTCTCTTCCTCGTTTTTACAATATACCGATATGTCATCAATCAACAAAATAAAAAACTTGTCCAGATAAGGATGCAACATACTATTCATCAAACACATAAAGGTAGCTATAGCATTAGTCAAACCGAATGCAACTACAACAAACTCATAATGCCCATACCTAGTCCGAAAAGTTGCCTTGTAAATGTTCTCCTCTTTTATGCGTACCTGATGATATCTGAATCTCAGATCAATCTTCAAGAACATTGTTGCTCCCTTCAACTGATCAAACAAGTCATCAATCCTGGGAAACATATACCTATTCTTGATGGTCACTTTGTTCAACTACCTGTAGTCAATGCATAATCTGAGAGTACCATATTTCTTCTTCACAAACAATATTGGTGCACCCCAAGGTGATGCACATGGCCTAATGTATCCCTGGTCAAACATCTTTTTTAGCTGCAACTTTAACTCTACCAACTTAGGTGTGCTCATCCTGTAAGGCACTTTTTATGTTGGAGCTTCCCTGAAACTAACTCAATAGAAAAGTCTACGTCCTTCTAAGGTGGAAACTTTGAAATATCTATAGGAAACACATCCTGAAACTATTGTAGAACTAGATACCTACTCAAAAAATCTGCATCCTCAACTTCCTTACCTTTGTCGCTAGAAATATGCACTGTAAATAACACACACCCTTGTATGCGACTGCGCTTTTCCTTCATAGCTATCACCATCCTAACTGATGTGGCCTTCTTTCCCTGTAAGACTCTTGGTTCCCCATTGTCATCCAAGCACTCAATGGATTTGTCATAACAATCCACCTTGGTCCTATGAAGGTACAATCAATCCATGCCCAAAATCATAATATATGATCCCAATGGTAATACATTCAAATGTGTTATGGTAGGCATACCATTCAAATCAAATGCATAAGCTCTTACCCAATGGTGAACTCTTTTCTTTGTACCTATAACCAATTGCGCTGACCAAGATTCTGCATGCACTTCTTTATTCAAACCACACTTATCCACCAAGTCAGGACTAACATAACTATAATTATATCCAGGGTCAACCAAAATAGAAACAACTTGATCACAAAGCTTACCGTCCATCTCAATAATATATGCCTGGTGGTTTGCCTGTCGGTTGTCTAACGTTACATAGATACGAGGAATGCTTTGTCCAACATCCCCAACATTCTGTGCCTCATGTGCACTATAGATATGAGGCCTACCACATTGATTCTATGGACAATGTCTCTTAAGGTGTTCCTTAATGCATGTCCAACACTCCAACTGTCCAGTACCATCACCTTTGCGTTGTTGCTATGATCCATGTTCTTGTCTAGCTGCATTGAACTTGTTTTTTGGTGCCACATTTTCTTTCTCTTCTACATTATGAGGCCTTGTTCTTTTCGACTGCTATTTATCCTTACCTTTATCCTTATCCTTCCCTTTCCATCCTTGCTGAGATCATTCTTACGCTTTGACTATTCATAACAATGCTTCAATTGCCCAATAACTTCCTCAAGTGGCTGAAGCTCATCATACTCAATCCAATCTCTAAATGCTAATGGAAAACCACTGAAAAATTATTGAACTTTATCCTTATCATCTTTAAGATACGGTACATATCTCAATAGCTCTAGGAACTTAGTTGTGTACTCTTCGTCTATCATTCAAAACATCTTTAGCTCATAGAATTCTTTGGCCTTATTGTCGTAGTACCTTTCTGACAAGTACTTCTTCCTGAAAAGCCTCTTGTACTCGTGCCAATTCAAGTCCTCTGTCCTGGTGTCTCTGACCTACTTCACATCTTCCCACCAGATGTTTTCTTTACCTTTCAGGTCGAAGATAGCAATTTTGGCCTTCATGTTTTCTGTGCACTCATGCAACTCAAAGAACTTGTTCATCCCAAGTATCCAAGCCTCTGCATCTTCTGGTTTCTTCAAGTCTCCATCAAAAGTAGGTGGATTTTCTTTCTTAAACTCATCTGGAAAGTATCCCCTATCACTCCTCCTATAAGGATGATAACGATGATGATCATGATGCTTGTCAGAACTAGAACTAGAATAATACCAATACCCATCACCTATCCTATCTGGAGTATCAAAAAATCTACCATCTCTAACCATGTCATCTCTATCCAATTTGTGATGACCATGAGACTTACTACCATATGCCCCATTAGTTCTATCCTCCTATCCATGGTTGATCCGAAGTGGCCCCTCTTGCTGCAATTCTAACAAACTCTGAAGGAGTATTGCATTAACCTCTGCTTGTTTCTCTTGTGCCTACATGATTTTGTCATTGTCCGTCTTACAAATCCTTATTTCTTCCTTCAAGCTTCTCAATGTGTCTTCTAAATTAGACGAGTTCCCAATTCCATGCTACTCACCTGATTCATAGGGAGAATCTTTGTAGTCTACCATCTTGCTAGTCATTTCTGTTCTCTTTCTTGCAAGGCATACTATGTCAGCTAAACCAAATCACAATGAACCAACATACCTTAGCAAAATTCAGGGAGGATATCTCATTTGTAATATCAACCAATCAACGTAGTACATGTATAACATAATCATGAAAACATATATACATTTGAGACAAGGAATTTGTAGACAATGACTTACTTAATTTTTGTCAGAAGCTTGATTTACTGTCTGATCTAGAGAAATAGAAACAAGGACTTCTAAATGTTGATCAAATGAAGCATATCAAAATTGAATGGTCTGAGAGAATAATAATGTTAGAGAACATTATTTCTGAATGTGGAAGCATAGAAAGTAGAAGAGCTAATGCCTATGTCAAGGTGGCAATGATTGTTTGGGATTTAAACGGCCTACACATTACATGAGTTTGGATTAATTTCGAAGGACACACTGATGGCTAAAATGGACAAGATAAAACAATCAAAGGCAATATATTTTGATAGTATACTTGATTTCGCTACAGAGGAAATTAGAAAATGGATAATTACTTTGTTAGTGTTAATGTAGAGTACTCTACCTTGACTGTCCAATTGAAATAAGAAGCTATGGACATTGAGGAGGAGATATTCAATGAATGTGTCAAGCATGAGATTACTATCCCTCCACAGAAAAAATTCATTCAAGCTAAAGTGAAGGAATTCCTTGAAGAAATCATGAATTTGAAGGACAGTTAGCAGTCAAACAATCTCGGTCTATGCTTTCGCATATTGTAAGTGTTTTTAAATCTTGGAACATTTGTTTTTTTGTTTATAGTGTTTAATTATTCAAGTTTGTTGGATACATTATCATGAAATAATCTAATTCCTAGATGTAGTTTCTTGTTTTTCATTGTAGGTGCATTTTTTACATTACGGTTCATGAGAGCCCAATCCCAATCCCCATTGGGGTGAATGCATTTAATTTAATGATATATGTATTATGAATTTGATAATTGATTTCTGCAGCAAGTATTATTCTTTGGACCATGACTCTATATTCAATCCTCATTCCAAACGTTATGCAAAAACATTAGTTGATGATATGTTTTTGAGAATTTACTTTGAGCTTTTATATACTACCTAATGTTTTGTAATTGACCATTATGAAAATTAAGGTTCATGAGATCCCAATCGCAGTCCCCACTAGGATGAATGTATTTACTTTTTCCATATAAGTATCAGGAATTTGATAAGTGCTTTATGAAACAAATATTATTCTTTGGACCATGACTCTATATTCAATCCTCATTTCAATTTTGATTACTCTGTGTTCTAATTCTGATTTTGTTTACCAATTATGTAAAGAATTCTGAGATAATGTTTTGCATGAGATGTTGTGTAGGTCTGAATTCTATGTTGTTGTGCAAAAACACTAATTTAACATATGTTTAGGAGAATTTTCTTTGAGCTTTATATATTACCTAATGTTCTATAATTAATCATAACAAAAATGAATTTTTGATTACTCTGTTCTAATATTGAAACTGTTTACCAATTTTGTGAAGAATTCTTAGATAATGTTTTGCATATGAACTTATATAGATTTCAATTTTGTAGCATTTTCCAACAACATTGATTGAACATAAGTTTATCATAATATTCTTTTCATAGTTTATATTATATCTAATGGTTTGTAATTGATCACAATGAAAATGAACATTCAACAAGAGTTTTGGATCTCAGATATTTGTTCCATCTGTAGTATTTATTTTAATCATAGCTATGGTGATTGGAATTTGAATTTGAATATAGTTCTTGTTACTGTAATTGTGTTGGTTATTGTTCAAGACTTCTGAAGCACAAATACTGATTACTCTATTCTATTTTTGAGTGATTTTATGAGTTTTGTGTATAATTTTGAGATAATGTTTTTGCATAAGTTTTCAAGGATATACTTTGAGATTTTATATAATATCTAATGTTGTTTTATATCCGAATTTACTAGTTTCGAATCTATGTTTGTGTTGCATGCATCAATTAGGTATAAGACTAAATTCCTCTATGCTTGTGCAATTGTGCAAGGGGTCAAATGATAGTTATTCCTTTAAATCAACTTATTTAATAAGTATGCTCTTTAACAAACTCCCCCGCAGACAATTGCTCTGCACACCCTTTCTCCCACACTTCCGCACACTTGATCATGTCCCACGATGAGCATGAGGTCCTCTATCCTGATGAGAGAAAATATTTTCAAGAAGTTCACTTCTTCATTGATAGCCAGAGAAAGCACCTATTCGAATCTTCTCATTTGCGATTTTCCCTGTCAAATGACCCCACTTTATTATGCCACATTATTTATTTTTTCATAGACTTTAGCTTGTCACATGACTGTACATACTCAGTACTACATATCCACACATATTTTTCTCTTCCTACAATTTTTCAAAGTACCTATATGCATTGAAATCGAATCTAAGCATGCCCTTTCTCTGTTTTTCAATGCGATTGCCCAAAGTGTCAATTCCATGGTATTTGACATATGCAAAATGTCCCATAAAATTAATCGATCTTCTGCAGTGAGAACTAACGTTTATTTGAAAATGTGTAATTAGGATAATGTTAAATCATTTGATAGCATTTATTTTGATGCATTATGTAATGGTCATTGTGCAGGGCCTGGAAATGTGAAGAAGATTTCATTGTGTGGATGAAGATTTCATTGTGCGGATTGTGGAAGAAGCTCATATATAATATCACTGAGTGTTTACCTTGGTTCCATTTAATCCATCTACTTAATATGGATTTCATTGCACAAAATGAAGAGATGTGACTTGGAGAAACAATTCCGGGCCAATCTAAAGCAACTACAACATTGACTTGTGAGTAATCTTTGCAGAGAATCAATAGGTCTAGGATTTAATGACTTTCAGATCTATGGATTCCAAGTATAGTGAGATGTATTTAGCATGATACAAACTACATGAAAATTACCGCACCAATGTAGAAGTTAACTCGAAATTATGAACATCGAGGTACAAAATTACAAATTAGCCTTATTTACAATTGTAGAAGCTTTTAGATTGTGGAAGAAACATAATGAAATATTTCTCTGTAGCTCTACTCAAACACTTATACACACAATCAAATTAACTCAATTAAACTTATCTACTCGATAAATGCTACTTCGCCTTCAATACAATGTAAGATTTTTAGTGAAGCACTCTTCATGGAAACTAACACCAAATATTGGCTAGTGTCAAAGGCTCCAATTGTAATTCTTATTGATTTCTTGAGCTTCGTTTCTACCTTTGATTGTTGAAATTTTTAAAGCTTGTGCCCACAAATTTAAGTCCCCACAAAATTAATACATCAATTTCACTGTGAGATATGGAAGAATATTTCATTATGCGAGGTGTAGAGATGCATATGTGCGGAAGAAGCACAATGAAATCTTGTTGCACACCTCTGCACTTCGAGGAAATATATTTTGTATTTCTTGCGAAATATATTTTATAGAATCCTAAGAAAAGTTATAAAACAATTATGTGTAAATATCAACATGGAATATAAACTATGGATCTTTTTCAATAGATGTCTATGAATTCTTTTATGCAATTTCTCTACAAATGGTCTTTAAGCTATAATGTTTCAATCAACATCATTAAGGAGATGTGGAAAAATATCTCATTGTCATGAGTGCGGAAGAAGCAAAACACAAATGAAAAAAGCACAAAATTACAAATTAGCATCATGGACAAGAAAAAATATTTCATTGTGTGGAGTGCATCCTACACATTTTCGTCTTCCACATATTGACATTAACTCAATGCTATGATGATTCAACATTCTTTCAGCAAATCGACACGTAGTGGGGAACAAGAAGTGTTGCCACGTAAAAAAAGAAATTTCTATCAAATAGAGCCAACCCACACCGCCATAGTATTGGGTACCAACCCAACTATCAAATCGCTTCATAATGGAGATAACTTCCCACGTTTCTGCACAATATTTCTTTGTGGTTATCCTTGCATGTGTTTCAACTTAGATTTCTTATTGACAACCTATACAGTAGTTGTCATTATGAAAAATAATTCACATTTAATTTAATTTGTAAACTTCTGACACTTATATTATGTATATCGATGATATTAAAGCAATAACAAAGTGCAAAGAAAATGGAGGAGATGGTTTTGGAATTTCAATATTTATTTCCACTTTTTATCGTAAACACCAGCTTTGGTATATTGAATTGCTATTTATTGAGAGCGTCCTATAAAACAAATTTCATGTGCCAAATAGTAACATATGGTGATTATTTAGCGTATTGAGAAATATACACTTAAAGGGCATTGAAAACGTTACTGATTGAGATAATATTTTGAAAGTACAAAGTGAAAATGGCTAATAGAGGAAGGAAATAAGCTATTTGCATTAATACAATTAACTCGCTTATTCTTATCAATGAGAGCTTTCAGTGGTCGACTACGTATGAGTGATATGTGAACCTATAAATGGAAGAGAATAATAGCGCTATTATTTGGTCTAGTGGATTAGCGAATGTTGCATGTGTTCTAGAAGTGTTTGATTTCAGAGAAATCATTTATTTGTGCACAAATAATTTTGATTCAAACAAAAGAAAAATTATACTAACATCGAAGAAGAATTTAATTCCTTTGACTCCCAAGGCATTCAGATGCATATTCAAGCTACAAAAATAGAATATGTGCTTAAAATTGTCAGAAGCAAATAGTTTTCTAGAGTCAAAAGCATACAACACAAATATTATTTGAGAATTGATTTCGCCAACTTCTCAGGTTCCTTCTGATCTTTCCATTCTAGATATTTCTTTGTTTAGATAATTTTTTAGAGACTTATTTTGGCTATGTGCATGTCTAATGGGCCAAGAAACTATAATTAATGTCCCAAAATACATTCTCTATCTTCTCTATCACTCATATAAGAAATATTCTTTATTTGATCGAGCTGATTTATTTCAAATGAATTAGCTTTTCAGTTAGTCAGTTTGTCCAAAAGCAATAGATTCTTTATGATGGCATACCTGATAACAACCCTCATCTTGAGCCATGTATTTGATGACTTACCCCATAAACCTAAATTCAATTCCAACAAAGAACCGATGCAGTTATGGTATCCCATACTATGGAAGAAGGAAGCTACTTTAAATTTTTTTCTAATCCAAGATGTCTTTGTAAAGAAAATCATTTACATGATAATTGGACAAGATCCCCATTGAATATCTACCCAAGCCCAAGTTTTCCTATGGGGAAAAGGGGTGCATGAAGAAAGAGAAAATAATACAGTTATTTGAATTTATGGGTTTAAAGGTAAACCACTGTTGCTGCCAAGAATTGTTATAGATAGGTATTTTGTTGCCGAAGTCTACAGATAATACCATGCTTGGATATTTAAATTTGAACAAAAAAGGAAAAAATAATTTATTTCTTTGCCATTTACTATTGGACAAATCACTATGAAGAATTCAGCTAACATTGCAAATCTTGCAAAGTTTTTTCGTTGTTTTAACTCAAGAGAAGCTGAAGCCCATCAATGTTTTAATCCTGAAGGTCTATTTACTACACACCTAGGTGCTATTAGATACAAGAACTTGTTTATAATAGTTACGAGGAGAGTCATAGTGCTCTAATCAACAATCAAGAACCATTAATGGATACTGGAGAAATTACTAAAGAAGTGAGTGTCAGCAGAGAAACAAAATATAAGAAAATAGGCACAAATCCTACACAACAACCTCCACCTTGCAGATTTTGTACTAGTCTGAATTCATCCTCAAGTCAAAGAAAGAGAAAGGATATTGCAAGTGCAAAACTGATTTAGGGTCAATTATCAGGTGGCATAGATGACAAAGAGCCTCCTTGGGCATTCATTCCAACATCAATGCACATGGTTAAATCAATAGAAGATAAAAGTCCCCCAAAAATAGGAAGCATTAAACAAGCTATGAATGTAGAAATTGAGAGCGTTATCCTACCAGATTGGGTTAGTACTTGTTTAGCATAAAATAAAAAATAATGGATCAAATTGTTGAAGAAGCCACTACTTTCGATGATCGCTCTGTTATGTTACAAGATGTAAAATATAACAAGGGAAGTAAAAGAGTGTGAATTAAAAAAGTAAAGGTCCACAATAAAAAGTTTATTCATAAAGTAGAAACAAATGTTGATGTGTCTGGAGTTGTAGCTAGCGGACTTGTGAAATTGTATCAAGCTACTGGTAATGTACTTGCATATTCTATTGGCCAACAAGAAGTAGAGAACTTGATATTGAAAGCAAGAATAAAAGAGCTAGAAGATGCTCTAAATCTGGGTCCTTTGTTAAAGACTCCACCACATTACATGCACCACCATGGGAAATTTCTACCCTCGACACATCCCATAGACCTAATAAATCTCTCAAATTCCTTAATGCTAAAAAACATTATATTATCACTAATATATTGCAAAGATTGGAAAATATTGTACATGCATGGAAAGCAACTTCTGATCTATTGCATTTAGCACATGGAATTAACTTATTTGTCGATTTGGTTAAAAGTAATGTTAAAGAATGAAATAGTGTCATTAACGTAACTTAATTACTTTTAGTCAAAGGTTTGGTTTGTTATCTAATCTAGACAACAATAAAAAAGAGGACTCCAAAATGCTAATCAAATGAAGCTAGTCAACGCTAGATGGTCTAAAAGAATCAATACACTATAAAACATTATTTCTAAATGTGAAAGGATAAACATTAGAAGATGTGAGGCCTTTCTCAAAGTAGTACAAATTTCTTAGGATCTAAATGGTCCACACATCATACACGATTCTGAATTAATTTCAAGAGATATGCTAATAGCTAAATTGGAGAGGCTAAAAGAGTCAAAGGCAAGAGAGTTTGATGATGTAACTAATTTTACAATAGAATAAATTAGCAAATGGCTAATTACAACTGTTAATATTGATGAAGAGAAGTCCATCTTAGCCGCTCAATTGCAAAAAGAGGGTATGGAAATTGAGAAGCATATATTCAATGAACATGTTAAGCTATAAATTACAGTTGGTCCAATGAAATATATCATTAAAGCTATGTGGAGAAACTCCTTCAAGAAATCATGGATCCGAAAGATAACTGATAGTTAAATTATCATAGTCAATGCTTTCACACATTGTGAGTGTCCCTAAATCTTGGCAGATTAATTTTTCTATTTACTAGTATTTAATTATTGAGATTTGTTAGTTGTGTTATCATGACCTAAGCTAATTGCTAGACATAGTTTCTTGTAGTTACCTTTGCCATATTATGGTTCATGGGAGCCCAAGCCTAGTCCATATTGGGATGAATGCATTTATTTCTATGATTAAGTAGTAGGATTTTGATGAGTGCTTTAGATGCAAAACATAAAATGTAGGTTCAGTTACAAAATCCATTCCATTTGCACATGTGTTCCTTTTAATAGGTATCTTTGTCTCAAAGATAAATGATAATTTATTGTGTTAACTTAATTTATTAAAGAACAATTATTACTATTTGTTCCTAGAATGCGAGAGCAAATTGTTAAAGAGAGAAGATACTAGAATAACATAGTGAATTAGCCAGTGAGATGAGCTGCTGAGCATTCTCATTACCAATATAAGTGATTTCCACCATAAATTAGGGTTCTTAATGTTTTGCATAATATCTTTTATGGATATGAATTTTGTGGAATTTCCCAAAAACATTAATAGAACATAAGTTTTCGACGATATGCTTTTAACTTTTATATTATATATAATCTTCTGTTACCGATCATAATGAAAATGAATGCTTGAGAACAATTTTGGATTTCAGATATATGTTCCGTGTATAGTATTTATTTTAATCATAGCTATGATGATTGGAATTTGAATCTCGATATAGTTCTTGTTACTGTAATTGTGTTTCTTATTGTTCAAGACTTATGCTTTGAGCTCTTATATTACATCATACATACATCTGGCAATAATACATAATAAAAATGTAGTTAGGATTTTTTTTTTAACTTTAATAGTTTTATTTACTGTGAAGTTCAAAAGATGTTGGATGTTTTAAATCTTTTAAATTTGTGTGAAGTGTGGACATGCAGAAAAGATTTCATTGTGCTTCTCCCATATCTCCTTACTCAACATAATGAAAGATTATTCCACACCTCAAAATGAAATTTATATATACAACTTGTTTTTTGTTTCACTTTCATTTAATCTTAATTCTTTATTACTAGATAATGTACAACAACTTTTATTATTTTGATTATCGAAATAAATGTTTTAATATTAAGCACAATGAGAGCTTCCTCTACTTTGTTTTTTGTTTTCAATGAGCATATGACCAAGAAAAATTGCATAGAGCTATGAGTTTGTGTGGAATAAAGGATGCACAGAAGAGGGGGTATGTGCGAGAGAATGGGATTGCAAAGGGACCTTTATTCTGCAGATGCAAAATTATTTTAACTTTAAACATAAAATTAATATATAATATTAAATGAATTCTTTTTAATGTGTGTGAGAAAGGAGTTAAGTCTCACTAGCACAACCTGTTGAGGATGGGCTTCTTTAGCAAGGTGACCTAGGATTAAATCTCACGGGGTGTGGTTGTGCCCTGTGCTAGGGGGAGGAGACATGCTAAAAAATCTAGTCAGCTTAGGGCTGGTGTGGCCCAGGCCATGTGCAATCCCTGGGTGACTTTCATGGATTAAATTCCCTTGGGTCACGACTCTTGAAGCCACAGGTCAAGCTTAGAGGATCATAGACAACTTGACAAACAAATAAAAAATGCGTATGAGAAAGGAGCGTTGTGTAGGACAACGAGTATGCCAGGCTAGCAATAGAAAATTTAATTCGTAATGTTCTACATCTCTGAATACATTTCGAATTAAGCCACAAATATTAACTATGTTCAGTGGTTTTGAGTATGGAGGTGTGGAAGAAGCACAATGAAAGCTTCTTCGACATATCCACATAAATTTAAATTATTAAACATATAACATCTTTCAAACTTTCAAACATGTATATCAGATAAGGTATAAGAGTAGGCGATTAACTATCCACACTACTGCATTACCTGGAGTTGTTTTATTTGAGCTTCTCGAATATTAAGTGTGATCTCACATTTGTGAAATAAGTGCTTATTATCCAATATTAAATGAAGTGTGCTTTGTCCCCTTATGATGAGGTAGTTAGTTTCATTGTGTGAAATACAAAGGTGTAGAGAAAGCTTTCATTGTGCGCATTGTGGAAATGCGATGTTCTCAAATAACGACAAAAAAGTAATATTACGTAGTGTTTATTTCGCTTGCATTATTTAAATTGATTTAAGATAGCGAATAATCTATTTATGCATTCGTTCATGTATTCTAGAATTCCTTCCAATTCGCCAAAAGCCAGGGTTTCTGTACAATGAAAATGTTGAGCCTATATGAAAAGTTGTGATAAAGAAATGTGAAAATCTCATCTTCGACAGGGCTCAGAGAATGCAATGTGAACTCTCTTTCTTTTGGCATATTTGTCATGAAATTTAAGGATTGATCTAGAGAACTGGTAAGCCGAACGAAAGAGGAGGAGACATGCATACTCCACACACACTTTCTGCTACACTCCTCGCATACAATTTATGTTGCATTCCCCACAAAAAATTTCTTTGCACACACACTACATCAAGTCGAGCTTTTTTCCTCTGCACTCGTCACAATGTATATTTTAAAATTTTAATAAATTATTTCGCACATCAGACAGAAACCAATGTATATCAACACTTAATAAGCTTGTTCAAGACAACTGATAGTTAGTTTCATTTACAAATGCTTCCAACATTATTGAATGTTCGAGGTTTCCCTTTTCGCGAACAAGGAACATGACCTTTCCCCTCCTGCATACTTCTACCATACAAATACCTCTTTGATTGTTCAATGAAAATGCAAGTGATAGTAACATTAAAAATTAGCAATATAATTTCAAGTAACTATCAATTGATCTGAACAACATTGTTTTTTAAAATAATTAATGTGGATGTGCAAAAAAATCTTTCATTGTGCTCCTTCTGTACTTATGCACAACCTCACCTCTGCACTCTGTGCCACCAAACATAGTTTTGAGAGTCGGACATCGAACCATCTGCAAAGCAATTTTCAAAACTATGTTCATTCGCTTTGATCCATCACTGGATTATTGAATTATATATTTTAATATTTTAATTTTAATTGAGTTAATTTCATTGTGATTCCTCCACACTACGCACAATAAAAGCTTTCTCCCCACCACCACACTTTTCACAATGAAAACGTTTGCTACCCCTCTGCACTCTGTACAATGTCGAGATGAAATTGATATATTAATTTTTTGGGACTATACATGGAAACACATACTTCATATATGAGTTGAATTAATATATGAATATTTATTATTTTAAGTTTATTAAGATAAATCTAATATAAGTTTATCGAAGTGCGGACGAAGCTATCATTGAAATGCATAAGAAAGCTATGCGAAGGTGGCTTTTATTGTACAGGATATGGAAGTGCGAACACGGAAAAAACGACAGATTGCAGAAATGTAGGCATTCTCGAATAACCACAAAATGAAGGTCCCGCACAAAGAAGCATAACCTTAATCAGGGAATGACTATGCTTGCGAAGTAAGCAACAAAAACTTTAATTCGTAATGTTTTGCATCTTAGATACATTCCAAATTAACTTGCACCTATTAACTATGTTCAGTGGCTATGAGTACAAAGGTGTGGAAGAAACAAAATGAAAACTTCCTCCACATCTCCACACTCTGCATAACTCTAAATGATTGAAACATATATGGAATCTTTCGAAGTTTATAGTAAAAATAACTACTAAAGTTTGAGGACGAAAACCAATCTTTTTCAGTGTTTAATGAGCTTGTTCAAAACAACTGATAGTTTGTTTCATTTACAAACTTTTCCTCTCCCACATACTTCTATGTTACCAATATAAGGCAAATAGGTACAAGTAACTATCAAATTCAGCTGAACAACATTGTTTTTTAAAATAATTAATGCGGAGGTGCTTAAGAAGCTTTCATTATGCTCCTTATGTACCTGCACACAACTGCATCTCGAGAGTTAGTGCGATTGAACATAGTTTTAAGAACCGGACATTAGACTATTCACAAAGCAATATTCAAAACTATATTGTTTGGCTTAGATATGTCACTGGATTATCAAATTATATGTTTTTAAAATATTTTACTTTAACAAAGCTATACGAAGATGGATTTCATTGTGCAGAGTACAGAGGTGTAGAGGAAAGTTATGCGAAGGTGGCCTTCATTGTGGGGGATACAAAGCGCAGATGCAAAAATAATGATAAATTGCAGAAATGCAGACATTCTCAAATAACGACAAAATGTGGGCCTCATACAAAGAGGCATACACTTAACAACACACTGTGTGAAATGCAAAGATGCAGATAAAACTTTCATTGTGTGCATGCATAAATTTTACGGAGTGTGGAAGTGTGGACAAAGCTATGCGAAAATGACTTTCATTATGATGAGTATGGAGGTACAGAATAAAGCTATGCAAAAGTGGCTTTCATTGTGCAAGAAACTAAAGTACAAACAAACACAAATAATGACAAATTACAAAATATAAACATTCTTAAAAATGGCAAAATACATACCCACATAAAAAATCATAACCTTAATCAATTAATTAACAATAAAACATAAACTATACTACATTACAACTATTAATCTTATTTAAATAATAATTATATACTAATAAATTAGAAAAAATCTATTTAACTTCCTCACATTAAAATGTGATGATCAACACAGTTTAATTTAATAACTCAAAAACTATAACCGACATTTTTGTGATGGTCATGTTTGTTCAATTTAAGAACTCAAAAACTGTAGACTTGAAAATGACACCACTTTAATAAAGAGAAGATAAAAAACAAATTGTACCAAAAGGTTTTGCATCACAGAAATATGCTAAGAGATATACTCAACAAAAGTTATATGCGCAGAGAAAATATTAAAAAACCTGTACGCGTGCATATTGAAGATTAAGAAACATATTATATGCAAAGTTGGAAAAACACGATGTGTCACGAGGAAGCAATTGCCACATGCATATTGCAATTCATTTTTTCTCTCATATTTAATAAATGTTTTACGTTGACATTTTATAATGAAAATAGAAAAGGATTATTACACATAAAATTTAAGCTATGCACATTTTTTCATACTTATAATTCGATAAAAAAATCAAAATATGTATATATTTTTTTATTTTTTATTTTTATTTTTTAAGATTAATGTTTGAGCGGGAAGGTTGATTCTACAACTTAGTATGAAAAGATGTGTAAGTTTTATAATTCAGTGTGAAAAGATGTGTAAATTTGTCTGTCTGTTTTAATCACTTTTTAAAATAAAAATAAAAATAAAAATTAGTTCTAAATAGAAAAATAATATTAGCTATAATAATAATAAAAAAATGTATGAGTAAGATGTTTAAATCTTATACTTTTCAAAAATATTTTAACAAAAAATTTAAATAAACTATGTGAAGATATATGTTAATTAATTTATGTAGATGTCAACTTCATATATATTTTTATATATAGAAAAGCAAATATAGAGTTTAGGCTTCTGTGATCCATATCAAGTTTATGAGAGATTTTTCGGTGAAAATCACATGGAATACCATTTGTCGACGCATTTCGAACCAACTAGTGTGGTTCATCGTCAGGATAACTTGTCCTGATGATGAACCACACTAGTTGGTTCGAAACGCGTCGACAAATGGTATTCCATGTGATTTTCGCCGAAAAATCTCTCAGAAAAGCAAATGTTAATATAAAACATTTTAATGTTGTATATAAAAAATATTCAATGTGGATTATCAATAAAATATTTTAATAAGTATTAATGTTTACATATACCTACAAATATATTAATAATAAAAAACCATTTTAATTTGTGTGATAAAATATCTCCATGTACATAGCAATGTAAAATATTTTAATGTAAATTTAATATATATTATATAACATTTTAAAAAATTGTGTATACTTTATGAAAAAATTAAGTTTTTATGGTTAAAACATTTATTTAGTCCTATATATTTTATTTAGCATTTAAAAATACAATTTAAATAATGGAAAATAACACATTATATTTTACACTCTAAAAAAATTTATGCATGAAGAAATTGGATTTTACTGAGCTCATGTTAAATCCCTACTTAGAATAAATCTATACTCGTATCAATTATAAAATAACAATATAAGTAAATCACTTAAAAATGTAAAACAAATCCATTATCCATAACTAAATAGGTGAACTTTAACCTAATTGATGAAGAAAATTGATTATTTTATGAAGACTTTTATTGTAACCCACTTTTAATATAATGCATGTGATTTCATTAAGTTAGGAAGCTCAAGCGTGTAATTATAATTTAATTAAAATTTTGTAAACATTTATTTTTATTAATTTATTATATTTTAACAATAAATAAAAATGTTATTATATTTTTATTAAAATTATGTAAATATTTATTGTTAACTGTTAGACCAGGTAGTAACTCCACAAATTAATTCATATTCTATTCCTTTAGGTTGGTCTTTATTATATACATGAGGGAGAGACTGTTCACTTCATCTCCCAATGACTGTTTATATTTCTTATTATTTATTTACATTAATTACATTCACCCAATCCCGATGATTAGGTGTCAACATTTCCCCCCTTAATCTGAAGGGATGTTGGTGAGTCCAAACATCATTATGAATCGTTCAAGATTTTCTCTTCGAAGCGCTTTGGTGAAGATGTCTGCAATTTTCTCATTAGTGGAACAATGACGGAGATGGATTGTTTGGCCTCAACATGATGTCGAATTAGGTGATATTTAGTATTGATGTGCTTCGTTTGATCATGGAACTTTGGGTTCTTGGCCAACTTTATTGTAGAGGTATTGTCAATCATGAGTGGAGTTTATTGTACTTGTTTTACCTGCAAATCTTCAAGAATTTTCTTAAGCCACAAAATTTATTTTGTTGCCTCAGCTACTGCCACGTATTCAGCTTCTATTATGGAATTTGCTGGAACTGATTGTTTGCATGATCTTCAAGAGACAACTCCTAATCCAAGACTCATAACATATCCTGAAGTAGATACCCCAGTTTCTTTGTCTCCATCAAAGTCTGAATCAGAGTATCCAATCAAGCTGAAGTCGTCCACCCGTGTATAATTGATTCCAAAGTCTTGAGTTCCCTTTAAGTACCTTAGAAATCTTTTTGTAGCAGATCAATGTCCTTCATAAGGCTTTTGCATAAACCTGGAGAGGATTCCAACAACAAACAAAATGTCTGGTCTGGTAGCAATTAGGTAGTTGAGACTTCCTACAAGCTGTCTATATTTGTTGCATCCTCAAATTCTTTTCCTTCAATAGAAGTGAGCTTTAAGTTTTTTTCCATTGGAGTAGTAAGAGGATTGCATTCTGTCATGCCAAACCTATTCAACAGATCTCCAATGTACTTCTTTTGAGAAAGAAATATGGACTTTAGATGTTGAGTTACTTCAATACCAAGATAGTAATGAACATAGCCCAAATTAGTCATTTCAAAACTTTTCCCCAATTCCTTCTTTATGGATGCAATGTAGCTTTCATTGTTCCCTGTCATCAAAAGATCATCTACATATACCAAAAGATATACAACTGTTTTTCCAACTTTCTTGACAAATAAAGTTGCATCATCAAGATCATAATGTTTGAAATTGAGTTTCAGAAGATGCTTAGTTATTTTTTCATACCAGGCTCGCAGTGCTTGTTTGAGGCCATACAAGGATTTCACAAGTTTGCATACTTTACGTTCATGTCCTTTCACAGCAAATCCTTTAGGCTGGGACATAAAAACATTCTCTTTTAGATCTCCATTCAAGAAAGCAATTTTTACATCCATTTGATGGACTTTCCAACTGTTCTGAGCTACTAGGGCAAAGAGTGTCTGGATGGTAGCCCATTTTGCTGTGGGGTAAAAAGTCTCCTCATAATCGACCCCTTCCTTCTATGCAAAACCTTTTGCCACAAGCCTGGCTTTGTGCTTGTCAAGTGAGCCATCTACTTTATACTTTTTCTTGTAGACCCACTTGTAGCCAATTGGTTTGATTCCTAATGGAGGATCAACCAGCTTCCAAGTGCCATTCTTTATGAGGGCATCATACTCCTTTTGCATCACTTCTTTCCATTCATCATGAGAAGCAACTTCTTTGAAGGAAGTTGGTTCTAAATTTGTAGACAAATTCAATTCACAATCATAAGAAACATCTATATGAACAAGTGAATTAGAGTCATCTACATCACCTCCATTTTTTCGGTTTGAATTTCTAGTTCCCATCTTTCCAACCTCATCAGGATGAACACTTTCAAGTGTCTTTGTCAGCCACTTTGGAGGACCTTTCTCAAATGGTCCAGACTGCTTCGTTAATTGAGTTGGGACTGAATCAAGATTGAGTCTCCCAATTCTATCAATCACATCACTTAAAGCATCATCCGTTGTTGGAGTTTCATGTGGGGGAGAGAGTTCTTTAGAAGAATATTCCACATGTTGATCTAGTATAGGAATCCCCCCTTCAAGATGTGGAATTTGATTATCAAATTCTTGGAATGATTTTGCATTTGCGAATCTATCCAAGCAATCAAGTTACCGCTCAACAACATTGTCAGTTTTGGATGATTCAAGAAAAATTACATCCCAGATACAACAAAATTTTTATTGACTTCATCATAGAGATGGTATGCTTTGGAGGTGTTTGAATACCCTAGGAAGAAACACTTACAACTTCTCGCACCAAGTTTGTTTCTATGTACTTTTGGTATCAAGGCATAACAGGTGGAACCAAAGACCCTAAGATGCTTTACCGAAGGAACGTGCCCATACCACATTTCATATGGAGTCTTGTTTCTAATAGAATTAGATGGACATCAATTCTTCATATATGCAGCACATAGAACAACATCAGCCCAAAACATTATTTTTACATTTTTGAAGAAGAGCATGGAGCGTACCATATTTAAGATTGTCCTATTCATTCTTTCAGCTACACCATTCTGTTGGGGATTATAAGGTACAATTGTTTTATCCCATGTTGGCGAAGATAGTTTTCAAATTCATTTGATGTGTATTATTTTCCATTATCAGTGCAAATAGACCCAATATGAGATTGTGCATCATTTTCAATCCATTTATGAAAGTTCTTGAATGTTTGAAAAGCATCAGATTTTTTTCTTCAATAAATAAACCCAACACATTCTGGTGTAGTCATCAATAAATGTCATCATATATTTATTTCCATTTGCAGAAGGAATAGGCATTGGTCCACATAAATCTGAATGAATGAGTTCAAGTTTTCTATGTGCTCTTGAATGTGAATCATGAAAAGAATGTTTTCTATGCTTTCCCAGAATGCAAGAATCACATTGCTTAAATTTCTTAGGAATTGTAGGCAAACCAGCAACACCGTTTTTCTTCAACAAGCGGAGACTATCGTAGTTCAAATATCCAAATCTAGCATGCCATAATAAACTTGATGGAAGTGTACCTTCTTCATAATGAGAATTGTATGAGAAATGTTGTGCACGAGCAGAGGTACCTTGCAACTTGAGAAGCCTTTCTTCTTCTATTCCCCTCATGACAAGTGAGTGGTTAGATGATTTTCTCACCTCAAGCTTGCCATCAAACATATGAATGGAGTGATCTTGCTGGTGGATGTGGACTAAGGACAACAAGTTTCTCCTCAGCTGTGGGAGATAGAGAACATGATGCAGAAGAAAGTCTGGAAGACTTGTCAATTCAAGCCTGATTGTGCCAAGCCTTGATGGCTTGATTTTTGATTGGTCTGCAAAGTATACTTCTCCATCAACATTGTTAGTAAATTCTTCAAAAAAATATTTTCTATGAGTCATGTGGCAAGTTGCTCTTGAATCAAGCAACCAATCATTTTTCTAAGAAGCAAGTGAAGCATTAAATAAATCTTCATTTACTCCAATATTACATTGTGCCACAACATAGTGAGTGGATTCAGGTGCTTTACCTTTGTCTGTGTCATTAGTTTTACCTTTTTGTTGGTTTCTTTGTTGCTTAATTTTGTCCCATGGTAACTTGCATGTAGAAGCATCATGTGATCCATTTCTTTTGCAGCGTATGCAGTGCAAATCTACCTTTTCTCCTTGAGGGTGTCTTCCGCCCCTGCCTCTGAAATATCTTCCTCTTCCTCTTCGACCACCTCTTCCCCTAGAAGAATCTTGAGCAGGATTATTTTCTTTATGAGAAAGGAACACAGCCTCTTCAGAAGATTCAGGGGTTGTCTTCTTTCCAAAAGCTTTCTCTCTTTTAGCAAATTTTTTCACAAGAGAGTCAAAGGTAATATCTTTGAGATTTCCATTTGCTTGCAATGACTCAAGATAATTGGAGTAAGTAGGATAAAGTGCCTTGAGAAAATTGATAAGAGGAATATCCAATTCAACCTTAGTGGATTTGATATCATGCATTATAGATTTTACTTCGGATGTAAGAGCAAGAGGATCATTATTTTGTAATTCAAGAGTGAAGAGTTTAATCATGAGTTGAACAACTTCAAGTGCAGAATGTGAGTCATAGAGTTCTTTCAACTTTTGTAAGGCTTCGAAAGTAGTTGAAAATGGCGAAATATGGCAACTCACCTCTTCATTTACAGATGCTGTGATTAATGCATAAGCTTTGTTGTTCTTATTTTCCCAAATGGCGAGCTCTTTGTCTGAGGTAGGTTGTTCTGGTTCTTTGTCTCCATCTCCAATACACACTCCTTTCCACAACTCATTGAAAATGAGGGTGTGTTTTATCATCCTGGACCACTCAGGATAGTTCTCCTTGCTAGTGAGAACTATTCCCACAATGGATATGATTGAATGCATTGTAAAATATGAGTGCTGTAAAATATTTCTACTGGCAAAAAAAACTTATGTTGCTAAAAAAATACTTCTTTTGATAGAAATTTATGGCTCAAGATGTAAAGGATTTCAACCGATTTTTAATGACGTCTTTTCTCAACACATGCACCATACATATTTCAAAGCCAATGTATTCATATTTAAAATCTAATGCACCAAAAAAGCATTCAGAGCATGCATACAGTCTTCAAAAAAAATGTTTAATGTAGTCTCCAAAAATGTTAAATTCACAGGAAGCATATACTGTCTGTCACTGTCTATGTATTAACTTTCCAAAGAAACCATCTTACATTCAACAAAAAATGAACTGAAAATTTCACGGTCGAAACTTATTTGTCAATTTGCCATCCTTTCAAAATCGAACAGATAGTAAAACTAGTTCACTTCATTTCAACTAGATCAACATCATGTTATATCAATGCGTCAAAAGCCCAAAAATACACCGGCATCTATAGCGATTTGCATTCAATTTCTAATACCCAGAACAATGACATGGTTCACACAGTAATTGCATAGACTGGAATCTCTTCCTGGAGAGACAACGTAGTATTTTGGAATGAGACAGCGGAGCGGATAGGTGTGGGCTTCGAGGACAAACCCCGAGTTCGATCAACCGCAAGTTGAGGTAACGTGGAGTTTAGCACAATCAACCTCCACGCTCACTGCACCACAATTTTTACCAAAATGAAGGATAACTTCATGAATGCCAAATTCGCAATAGTTATGATGGATCCTGAGCACACTCCTGGGTGCGAGTATTCTAGACTGGTTGATAAGTGATTATAATGCCACCAAAAGTCACAGTGGAGGTCTGTTGAGTAGCAACGAAGAATAAATACAAAGAGATGATCAGAATGAGTAGCAACGAAGAATAAATACCAAGAAATGGAGTGTAACCCTGGTGGGCTCCAGTATTGCAGCAATAATGCTGCAACTCCTAAGATTCCCTTCTTTACTTTTATCAACCCGGTAGTTCGTAACAAACTTGGAAGCGACGGTGCTGTATGCACAAGTACTAGCTCTTGTCGCAGCTGTCACTTGGTCGACTGGCACAAGTCCGCTAGGGGCTTAAGCCAACTTCTATGAGCTCTTAGAAGAATCTTTTTAACTGATGGATGGAAGCTAACTCAAAGGAAGCTGATCTACTTGTAGAAAGAAACTGAAAGCCAAAAAGTAACACAAACCCTAGCAAACCCTAATTCTACCAGCTAGTCCTACTGATACAAAGGAGAGAATGCAAACTATTAAAAGAGATGCCATTACTTCTATGAAGGTAAAATGCATGTGTCTAGGCTACCTCTATTTGAAGAAAACATCCTTTTGTATTTTTGAATAAGTTATCAGAATTATCATGCATGTGTTTTTAACTGGATTTTTTGCTGTGCAGGGGTGGATCAAGGAGGAGAAATGCTTGGAAAAGGTTGGGAAGGTTCAGAGAGGGTCTAAGGAGTCCCTAACACTCTTCCGGAGAGTTTCACAAAGTCTGGATATCAAGAAACCTTATGTGTGAGCTTCTACAGGAAGTCTGCAGGGGTTCTGCAGGATGTTTCAGGAATTTCTACAGGATGTTTTAAAATTGGATTTTGGAGGATGGGTGAGTGAGGGAAGATGCATGAATGGATAGGGAGGTAGGGTAGGGGCCTGAAATGACCCAGGGACTGATGGATTGAGTGATGAGAGGGTGTGGAAGTTTGACTTGGCTTAAAGAAGGCTAAGACAATGGAGGAGCAAGAAGTTAGGGTTACGTGGGCAAAAGAACAGTTGTGAGATGAGGAACCTAATTGGGAGATGGAGCAGCTGGCCTGGACGAAGCTTAGGTGGATGAGGGAGTGGTGGAGATGCCCTGCACGGTGTACACTTAACCGAAGCAACAAAGTCCTGCACACAATCAAAGTCTTAGCTAATCTACTCTAACTGTCAATGAAACAGATGAACAACAACTTTATTTATAAAGAGAACCATGTACATCACTTAAGCAAAGAAACATTTCAGAGGTCTGAACGCATAACTAACTTCTACAAATGAAAACATTACACTAAGGATTGCATGGTCAAGCAAACTAGTGTTTTTGTTGGGGCAGCACTGTTCTTGCAATTCCAGCCCCTGATCTAATAAGGATGAGGTGAAACTGAGAGTGTTGTCAACCCCTTTTTTGGAACTTTATCTGTTATTATCCTACCAATCTATTCTACACATCTGAAGCAATTCTATTTATCACCAGTGTCCTATTTAACCAACACAACTAAATCTTCTCAACAGAAACACGTTTCAAATGCATAAAATGGAAATCACGATGCATAAAGAAAAGATAACAATACAAAGAAGGAGGCCCTAGGCTTTCAGGTTGGGCCCAACCCCGAGAGCTATGGCTCCTATAGAAAACTCAGAGCTGATATCAAATCGGACTACTTCTCATTATCAAAAAATAATCATAAGTCAAGAGTTATGCCAAAAATGGCTACAAGAGAACAAAATGAAGCTAGCAGCACTGTAGTGCAAAGTATGCAAGAGTTTCAAAAAGTCCCTCAGGAAGGCTGAGGCCTTAACATTTATACACCACGAGGCCCTAGCTGGCCTCCTAAATATATGGGACTTGGCTGCGCAAACTATGGGTGAACAACTCCTTCCAAAATCTATTTGGTTGCCTTCTAGATCCGGTTTTGGTGGCCTTTGGAGCTCGGAGTTGGGGGTGAAGATCCCGAGGGAGGCTATTTAATGCCATAGACAACCCCCCTACGAATCCTCAACCCAAGCTTGGCTGTCTCCTAGCCCATGACTGCTCGGTTTTGCTCCAACATATGTCAAAAAACCTGAAATGAGCACGTGTTAGCCACCTAGGAAGAGTGACTACCCTTATTCGTACAAATGACATAAACATACTGAAAAATAATGCATAAGTTATGAAAAATGAAGGATTGAACAAGGATAATTAGGCCAAATGAGCCCAAAATGTTACCAAATTTGGGGCTCATCATCACCCCCTGCTAAAATGATTGCTCATCCCTAAGCAACTAGTCTAGCTCCTCGTCTTTCATTGCTTTAATCACCACCCTCACATCCCAGGCTTCTGAAGTAGTATCCTCCTCACTGTCATGGAACCCGACCTTCCTTTCCACCTCTTCCCACTGCTTATGCTCTTCTTTTTCTGTGCTTCCTTCTACCAATCCCAAAAGCAAAGGTGGGCTTAGCTTGAGGCCGATCCAGCTGGCCTAGAGGTTCTGCATGGACTTCTTGTAGAGAGGCACCCGTGCCAGGGCCTCCCTCATTCTAGTTGGAGTGTGATATTCCCTGATTTTGAGGCTGTGGGACAATGTGTTCCACCTACGGGTGCAAGCATGAACACAATTGTCCCCTAATAATCGCTCCATATCCTCGAAGTGTGCTATAGCCTGAGCCTGCTGATCCATGTATTTTAATAAAGTCTGAGAGTTGGTTGCTAGGTGCTGGTGGGCTGATATCAATGCGGTGGGGTCCCCTGGCTCTGCTCTAATCAGTAGTGGTTCATGTAACTCTCGGTTCATGACATCTTTGACCTCTGCCGCTCTCTTTTCTTCGTGGTTTAACCATGAGGTTAGTGCCATCAGCTGCATATCTCCCACGACTATGTTGGGGTCCCATGAGGTTTCATTTAGAAGGGCCAAATTATGTAGATAGAACTCTGATAGCTTGGCCTTGTCCTCTGTTGAACTGTTGTTACATAAATATGTGAACTGCTGGGGGTTTTGGATTTGGGAGATACCCCTCTGTGCCAATGCATTAATTTGGAATTGCAGCCACTGGTCCCGTAGGTATAGGCCATAAGATTTGGCCGGCTGCCTACATTGCAGAGCGTCCATTGCCCAACTGGCCATGCAGGCCAGTTGTGCCTCCTTTTCTTGCACCTGCTGTTTTAGAGCTTGTATCTCTATGCTTGCCTGCAATTCTCTTTCCTGTAGTTGCTGGATTAGTACCTCGAGATCAGCTTTCTTTCCTTCTTTGCCTTGAGGTTCTGCTGTGGTGCCCTCTGATGCTGTGCCCCCTTCTTTCCTCTGTTCTAGTAGCTGTAGTTTGAGCTTCTCATTTTCTTCCTGTAGAAATACTCGCTGGCAGTTTCTTACATGTTTTGCCATAGCCAATTCTCTTATTGCCTCCTTGACTTGTTCCTCCAAGGGGCCTATATCTGCTACTCCTTTAGACTTGGCTATTCTCATCCATGTGTGGGTCCTTACCCTTTCTTCCTCTAGTGCAATGAAAAGCGACACTGTGAATTTCTGTGGAATGATTTTCCCGGCCTCCAAAAAGTTATAATAAGAGCCCAAGCTGGGCTGGGGGCTAGGTTCCATAATGTGCTCTACCTCTTCTTCCTTTTGTGGTGATTTGGCTGCCTCCCCCTCCATTCTTTCGGTCTCCTTGAGCCTGGCCAATGTTTCCTGTAGAACGGCTTCAGCATCCTGTAGAGAGGTTTTTGAAGCTGATCTTTCCATTCTCTCCCTCCAGGTAGATGTCTTCGGGCTCCCCCGCTCATAAGTGACTGATACTTTGGAGGGGGACTTCTCCTTTGGCGAGGTAGGGGTGTCTTCAATGGTAATTGGGTCTTTGGATGGAGGTTGGGGCCTGCCGGTTTTAATTCTTACACTTCTTCTTGCTTTGAAATACAGAGGAGTCTCCCTCTTTCGTTTTTCCTTTGGCTTGGGAGAGGTACTTAGGGTGGCCAGCATAGCTGCTGCCTCCCTAGCAAGAATTTCGGCTGTTTTCTCCTTCTGTTTTCCTTTTTCAGGACTTCCTGTAGAAAGCCCTGTAGTGGCTGATTTCTGGCTTCCTGTAGAAGCCGTTTTTAAACTTCCTGTAGAAACAGACGGCACCGTTTTAGCCTGCTTGGCTGAGGGTGCTTTTTCTTTTAACTTGGCTGAGGCTGCCTTAGAGGTGCCCTCACTGACGTGGACTTTTTCAGTCCTTTCCACCCTGCTCTGTAGTCTTTTCTCCCTGGGTGTTGGTGTGGTTTTATCACCCCCTGTTTTGGCAGCTTGGTTTTTCTCTTGTGTTCCCTTCTGTTCTTTCTTTGGTGTTTTGCCCGGGGTTTCTTGGCCTTTACCTTTCTTCTCTGCTTGAGTGTGCTCCTTCTCCTCACTACTGGAGGAGGTGAGCTCCTCAGCCAAAATTCGGATGTCATCATCCTTAGTCAGATTGCGAAAAGTTTCCCAGGAGAGAGGGACGATGTACGTGTGGAGTGAATCTTCCACGAGGGGCTTGATGAGCCCATGATGGGCTATCTGGTCTGGCGTTCCCTCTCTCAGTTTGGTGGCACACTCAGTCATGGATTGTAGGAGGAAGTAAGGAATTCTCAACTTTTGCTCTGAGGGTAAGTCCATTTGGTGCCTGAGTTCTGTGAGCAACCGGAAATGATAGCCATACACGATGCTAAATCGCCCCTCACACATGATATACTTCATAATCTGGAGGCTGACCTCACTCCAGAACGGCTGTAAGCTGGTTCTTCGAACTCCATTCTTGTCCTCTGAGAATTTTTCCTCTGGCAAGAAGAACTCCTTCTTAGCTTTCTGACCCAGTTTTCTCTCCTCCTTATCCCAGGGTACCCCCATCGGTAGATCAGTTACTCTGCTAATGAGCTGTGGGGTGAGTCTGAGGGTCAATCCTCTGAAGTTGACAACGGCCAATGTCTTTGACTTTGGCTTCAAGGACCGTAGGAATTCTTCTGCAACCTTGTCATCGTGACCTTGAAGCTTGTCACAGAATGACATCCAGTGTGCCGTAGGAATTCTTCTGCAACCTCGTCATCGTGACCTTGAAGCTTGTCACAGAATGAAATCCAGTGTGCACGGGAAAACAAGTCCACCACCTCAGGGGTTTCCCGTAACTTCTTGGAGTCTTAAGGCTCTTTTCTAATGAACCCTCCTGGCATGGTAAAAACTTGTTTTGTTTTCATGAGCGTTCCTGCTCGTGTGCAGAAGTAGAGCTTCAGGATTTTCTTAGACAGAGCGTAGATCTATGTCTCTGTTATGCACATAGTTATACGAAATTCACAACTTTCTACCAGTGAGCCTTGACAGTGGATCAATTATAATTCAAAACCCCAAAGAAAATCCCGCATACATACTACGACGACAATTCTCAAGCAGCGATAAGAAAACGGCTTGTAAATTCATGAACAGACTTTTATTCACGTTTTCCTACCCCTTCAACATGTCGACTTCACCACCTTTTGAATCAATTGCATGGGAGAATTATGTTCAGGCTTACATTATTCTAGAATTGCCACCTTCGACGTGAACAGTCCAAATTCCTCCGTAATGCTGGGCTTCCTGTAGCGCAGCTTCTTGTAGGAGTCGTGCACGGATTCTGGGGAACGCTTCAGTGGTTCTGGACCTTCTGTGCAGCAACAGGACGTTGGAACAGGCCGAGAACTCGGGTTAACAGCCTTCAGAGAATTGAGGATGTGTACTCGGCTGCAAAACAGTTGTGAATAAATGACTGCAGTGCGCCATAAGTGACTCAGCCGACTGATTTGAATTGCTGCAGAATTCATGGCGCGATGGTGAGTTGTCCCCGTCGACCCATTGGCTGACGTCACCGCTATCATTCCGATGCATGTATTCCTGACTGCCAAATCCTTCCCTTTGTATCTACCGCCGCCATTCCTGTTAGATCGCCGCTTCTCTCCGACTGGACGCTTCCCACGTGTCCATTTCCTGTCTTTTCGACATAACCAAAGCCTTTCAGATCTGACGAGGCCATCGGACTGGTTGTGGTGGCAAGTTGAATGACTACCCGACTCGTTCAATCCGTTCATTTCCACAGTTACGCACATTTTAGAGTATAGCTTATGTAATTTGATGAAATAGGGTGAGGCACTTACCTGTGTGGCCGTGGACGTGATTTTTCTCAGGCTTCAGGACGAGGGATGATGGATTTGCTTGCTGCTGCTTCGTGCACAGGCACAGGAGCTCCTCTTCATTGACTGCTGCTGGTTACGAGACCTTGAGACCCGATTTCCTGGCTGTGAATGTTGCATGCGTCGGCTTCTTGAACTGCGGGCGCCTCCATGGTATGTGCTCTAGCCGGATCAATTGCTACAGGATTCCTGTAGGACATCCTGTAGCCGTTTCTCCTCCTAGGGTGCATGCCGAAATAATTGAGTCACGTTCACAGGTGCAGGGTCCTTAGATTGTCTTGACAGGTAAAGCGTTGAGCCTCTGCATGCTTTATTTCCTACTAAACAAAAATATTTTTTTCTGAGAAACCAACATTCTAGTATGACTGTGCAGGTATTTCGATCATATGGCAGCAATGGTGGTGAAAGGAGGCGACATAAGTGGAGGATGGAAAAAAAAAGCGGTTGCATGCCTCCTCATCGGACTTCGAGCTTCAAATTCTCCTTCATAATCGGTCCTGGCCCGTCCAAAGGCTCTATAGGATGTTTCCTGTAGAAATACAGAACTTCCTGTAGAAAGTCCTGTAGCTTCTTGTAGAAGGCTAAACTATGACCAGATTGCGTCCAAACCTTGGAAAAGATGAGTGTTTATGGAGGGAGTGTTTGTGAGGTTGCTTGGTAGCATGGTAGGGACCCTTGTCCTTGAGTTTAGAGGCCTCCTTTTTGCATGGAATACTTACAACCTGCAACTTGCAACAATTTCCAAAGATTAAGCCTGTTTTTCTGTTTCTGCCTCCTTCTTTTTTCTCTTTTCCTTTTTTTCTTCTTCTTCTTCTTTTTTTTTTTTAAGAGACAACAGGGGCGCCTCAATGAGGTTTTCACCCCTACTATCCGCCTTGGGCGCCTGAGAGAGGTTTTCACCCAAGGGTCTTTTTATTCCAATTCTTTTTCAGAGAGACAACAGGGGCGCCTCAATGAGGTTTTCACCCCTACCATCTGCCTTGGGTGCCTCAGAAAGGTTTTCACCCAAGGATCTTTTTTATTTGCATTTTTTTTTTTATGATGCTCAGGGTATGCCCAAAACAGAGGCAGAACCCTTCTCTATGACCAGCACTGATTTTTCCACAGTTTTGATGAACTCTTGCCTCGAAAGAGGTTTCCTGTAGATCTTTAGTCGATGCCCATTGATGAGCATGGGGATGGATTCTTCATCAATGGTCCAAATAAGGACAGAACCATTGTCATTACACTTCTCCACTGCATATAGTCCTAGCCATCTTGTCCTCAGCTTCCCCTTGAAATCCTTATGTCTGGAATCATACATCAACGCCCAATCTCCCGGCTGGAACTGTTTGTCATTAAGGTGCCGATCATGCCATATCTTGCTCTGAAGTTGAACCACTTCTGAGTGGAGAAGGGCCTGCATTCAGTGTTCATCTAACCCATTCAGCTGCAATAACCTTTCTTGTTGGCTGAGATCTAGGTCCAACTGAGCTGCCCTCCTCAATGTGTTGTACTCGAACTCAATTGATAGCAAAGCTCTCTTCCCATAGACCAGCTCATAAGGTGTGAAGCCGGTTGTGGTCTTCCAAGTGTTGTTTTAAGCCCAAGTGGCCTCAACCAGGTGATCTTCCCAATCCTTTATGCTGCTGCTCACCACCTTAGTCAAAATCCCTTCTAATGCTCTATTGGTGACTTCCACCTGCCCATTTGCTTGAGGATGATAGGGGGTGGAAGTCCTATGCTTGATCTTGTGATGAGCGAGCAAGTCTTCAATTAAGTTGGAGGTGAACTGGCTTCCTTGATTGGTGACTAACTCTCTTGGGTAGCCAAATTTGTAGAAGATGTTTTCTCTTAAAAACTCAGCCACCTTTTCTTCTGTCGCTACTTTGATTGCCTTGGTTTCCGCCCACTTTGTCAGATAGTCTGTGCACACAATGATGTAAGACCTTTGCCTTGAAGGAGGATTGATAGGACCCACAAAATCCATACCCCACTTCTCAAATGGTTCAAGAGTCACTTGAGGTTGGAGAGGCATTTCGTCCCTTGGAGTTGGCTTCCCCATTCTTTGGCATCGGTCACACTGGCTGACATATCTTTTGACATCTTGATGAAGCATGGGCCAATAGTAGCCTGCCTGTAGAATTTTGAAGGCAGTCCTCTTGGCTGCAAAATGTCCTCCACAAGGCCCATCATGGCAGGTTAGGAGGATGTCAAAGACTTCCTCCTCCCTTACACAATGCCTTAAGATCTGATCGGGGCCAAGTTTGAACAGGTTGCCCCTGATCCAAGTGAATGAGGCACTTTTCCTCACAATTCTGCTCTTCTCTTTTGAAGATAGATGCAGAGGGAACTGTGCTGAGACCAGGTAGTTTGCTATATCAGCAAACCATGGAGAGAGTACTGAGATAACAAACATATGTTCATCTGGCATCTGGTCATCCACTGTTCCATCTTCACCTGCAGGTAAATCCAATCTAGACAAGAAGTTAGCAACAACATTTCCTTTACCTGGTTTGTCAACGATAGTCAAATCAAACTGGTGCAACAAAAGTAACCATCTAATAATATGAGCATTCACATCCGGATTATTCATTAAATATCTAATTGCAGCATGATCAATATGTACAAATGTTTGATAACCAGTGATGTAGTGTCGGAACTTGTTCAGGGCATGTACCACGGCCAAGAATTCCTTCTCAGTTACAGTATAATTCATTTCTGCCTTGGATAAGTTTTTGCTGACAAAGTATATGGCATATGGAAGTTTTTGTTCAACTTGTCCTAAGGCTGCCCCTATGGCTTTGTTCGAGGCATCAGTGTGGATGTGGAAAGGTAGGGCCCAGTTTGGACCTCTCAAGATCGGGGCGGACACCAACTTATCCTTTAATTCATTCAGAGCCCTTTGACAGTCGTCCGTCCATTTGAACTCAACATCTTTTGCTAAGAGGCCAAACAATGGCGAGGCTAGCTTACTGAAGTCTTTAATGAATCTTCTATAATATCCTGCTAAGCCTAAGAAACTCTGAACATCTCTTACCTTCTGAGGAGGTGGAACCTTTTTGATGAGAGCAATTTTATTAGGATCCACCTGTAATTCTTGGCGAGAAATGGTATGTCCTAGAACAGTCCCTTCATTCATCAGGAATTCACATTTTTCAGGACTAAGGGACAGGTTCATCTCAATGCACTTGGTTAGAACTTTTCCCAGATTGGACAATGCTTCCTGGAAGTTGGACCCATAAGGATTGAAGTCATCCATATAGATTTCCACCGAATCATGGACTAGCTCCGAAAAGATGCTCAATACTGCTCTTTGGAAAGTGGCAGGAGCGTTGCATAGCCCAAAGGGAAGGACTCGGTAAGCAAAGGTACCCCAAGGACAGGTGAAGGTGGTCTTATCTTGGTCTTCCAGGCTGATTTGGATCTGATTATACCCGCTAAACCCATCTAAGAAAGAGAAAAACTTCTTTCTTGCCAGTCCATCCAACACTTGATCTATGAAAGGTAGAGGGAAGTGGTCTTTCTTGGTGGCTTTGTTCAGTTCTCGGTAGTCCACACAGATTCTCCACTTTCCATTTTTCTTGGGTACCAACACCAGAGGGGACACCCACTCGCTATCCGAGATGGGGTAGATGAATCCTGCATCCAACAATTTTTGCAATTCTTCTTTGACAATGTCCTTAAGGGCTGGATTCATTCTCCTCTGAGGTTGCCTGACCGGTTTACAATCTTCCTTAATGTAGATGTGATGGGTACAGACCGAAGGATGGACTCCTTTCATCTCCTTATAGCTCCAAGCAAAAGCATCTAGATGACTGGCCAGCAGGCTATACAACTCCTTTTCTTGGGAAGGAGATAGGGAGGAGCTGATCTTTAAAGTTCTCTCGGGGCCAAACCCCACATTTTTAACTCTGGGAGAGGTTGGATCACTCACACAGAGGTCCACTAAGGTGCTGGCTTGAGTATCTTCCACCAATTTCTCTAACGACAATGCACTGGGAGGTGGATTCTGAATCAAGGTCTCAATCAAATCATCCTCGGTTTGAGGACCTCCACTGATGGTTTCTAAGGTGCACAAGGGTGCAGAGTATACCTCATCCTCTTCTCTTTCTTCCAACCAAAGTGGTAAGTCATGCTCTAGCAGAGGTTGGGCAGGAGGGTATAAGACTAGCTGCTTGGACATAGGACCATTTTTGATGGTCATGTTTCCTGCTCGGCTACTTATATAACCATATGCAGTGGCTAACCAAGGCATTCCAAAAATAAGGGGGTATCCAGTAAGCTTTGCCTTTGGTTGAAGGACCAAGAAGTCCGCAGGATACTCCCAGGAGTCAATAGAGACCAAGACATCCTCCACAATTCCTTCGAGAGTCACGGTGGAGCAGTCTGCCAACTGTAGCACTGTCGAGGTTTTCCTTAAGGAACCCTGAAGGTTGTGTTTGAGCATGGTATCCATGGTCATCACATTAACGGCAGCCCCTAAATCAATCAAGGTGTGGGGTATGATGGTGCCATTGATGTGGACATCAACTACAGGACTCCCAGGATCCAAATACTTTGGACAGATTACTTGCCCCAACATAAGATCAGATAGTTGTCCTATGAAATTGATAGTTGAGGAATCTCTTTTTCGCCTGTGTGGCTACCTGAAACACTTTTCCTTAACCAATTTGCTGTATATCGGTACATCTTTGATGGCTTGGAGAAGTAGTATTCTCACACAAAACTGTTTGAGTTCTCCCAGAAGCTCATTATCTTCTGGGTCGGGTTGCGTGGTTACTGTTAGTCTCTCAGGAAAGGGTGGAATGGCTTTTGGTTCACTTTCCTGTTTGTCTTCCTCGTCCTCTGGGGGAGGAGGTTGGAAATCTGGAAGAGTCTTCTTGGATCGCAGGTTGATCTCCTGGATCTCCACAGCATAGGTAGGGCATGTTGTTTCCCCAGTATATACCTGCTGGGCCTGTCGGTTGTTGGGGTTCGGGTTCGGTTGAGCAGGCATTTGGGGTTGTCTTGGAGGAGCAGGAGGTAATGATTGTGGTTGAGCCGGTGGTGGAGGCAAAATGGCGGGAGGAGTGTTGTACTGGGGCCTCCACCCTGGTTGAGGTGCATTTCACTGAGGTTGTGGCTGGACATGTGAGTGAAACGAATGAGTAGTGGGCTGAGTATGGTATGGAGGTGGGTAAGACCATGGAAGAGGTACAGACCAGGAAGGATGAGTGGGGGACCCCAAGAAGGCATAGGAGCAGATTGGTTTGGGCTATAATAAGCTTGGGATGTCCCTTGCATTCCTTGCTAGTAAGGTCTAGGTCCATGCGGCCTCCTTTGGTTGAGGAAGTAGAGAGGTTCAGTGGGTGCCTCAGTCCCTTGGTATATGGCTTTAAATCTCGATAAGGTTGGGCATTGGTTTGTGGGGTGGTCCTCCTCACAAATGAAACCTACCTCTATCGAGTGTAATGGACACTCGTTCTTAGGGTGCTTCCTTGTACAGCTAGGACAGAAGATGGCCAAAGCCCTCTCAACTTCCTCTTTCTTTTGCTGGATTTGGAATGTATCAAGTTGCATGGCAATGGTCTGTCTCACCTCACTCTTGAGGTCCTCCAACTGATTAGCAAACTCATGCTTGGAGAAAGTAGTACTAGCTGAAAGTGGGTTTCCCCTACCTCTTTTCTGGGCTGCCCTAGAGTGGTTTCTAAACACAGTCTTTATATCCTCATAGGGTAGTTGGTAAATATCTCCTCCAGCTAGCATGTGAAGGGTATCTAGAAGATCTTCAGGAACTCCTCGGAGCAGGACCAACTTGAGAGATTCGGGGTCAAGTGTGCACCTGGCCCATTTATAGCTAAGTTGGAACCTTTCCTCGTAATCTTCTAAAGACTCATCATTTCCCATGGTCATCCGAAAGATTTCTCCCTTAGCTTCCTTGGACCTACAGTAGTCCTGGTATTTGGTATTGAAAGCTTGCTGCATCTGAGCCCAAGTGGTGATACTGTTTCCAGGTAAGTCCATGAACCAGCGTAATGCTGCATCCTTGAGGGTAGAGGGAAAGAGTTTCAATTTTTGCTCATCTTCAGTATAGTCATAGGTTCGACAAAGGACATCAAACTCAAACAGGAAGGTATCAGGGTCTTCAGTAGTCAATCCATGGAAGTGAGGTAAAGCGGAGGGGCTTATGTTTTTCATTTTCATGTCTCCATTGGTCTCTCGGATGGGAAAGGCACCTTCTATTCTCTCATCTTCTCTTCTACCGTTTTGGTTTTCAGCCAGGGCTTCAGATGGAGTGTTCTCTAACTCTTCTTCTATTATAGGATCTTCGTATATCTCAGGAGGCTCACCTATAGGTTCTTCTGGATCACTGTCACCAAAGAAGAGAGAAGGGTGACTCAGTGAAGTGGTGGGGGTGTTGGGTAAGAATTTGCCGGTTTTATCTTTGTTCCTACAAGGCATGAAATGGAAATACTTTTGATTGATTTTTGCTTTTTTCTGCTTGTACCTGCAAAAACTAAAATAGATTGAACTACAACTAACTATCTTGCTGAAACGAAAATGCGGAACTGAAATGAAAGCAGGAAAGGACTAATCTATTTTGCTCAAATGAGATTGCAGGAATGAAATGCTAGTCTATGCCTGCAGAATTGAAATGCTAATCTACGCTTGCAAAATTGAAATTGCGGAATTGAAATGCTAATCTATGAAAGCAGGAAAGATCTACTCTTTTGCTTTTGCTTGCAGAATTGAAATGCTAATCTATGAAAGCAGGAAAGATCTACTCTACTTTTGTGGAAATGAAGTTGCAGAATGGAAATGAAATAAACTATTTAGCAGAAGGCGAGAGTAGAAAAATAGAAGAAAAGCAACAATCACTAATACTCTGACGCTTCCCTGGCAACGACGCCAAAAATATGGTGGGCTCTAGTATTGCAGCAATAATGCTGCAACTCCTAGGACTCCCTTCTTTACTTTTATCAACCTGGTAGTTCGTAACAAACTTGGAAGCGACGGCGCTGTATGCACAAGTACTAGCTCTTGCCGCAGCTGTCACTTGGTCGGCTAGCACAAGTCCGCTAGGGGCTTAAGCCAACTTCTATGAGCTCTTAGAAGAAGCTTTTTAATTGATGGATGGAAGCTAACTCAAAGGAAGCTGATCTACTTGCGGAAATAAACTAAAAGCCAAAAAGTAACGCAAACCTAACAAACCCTAATTCTACCAGCTAGTCCTACTGATGCAAAGGAGAGAATGCAAACTATTAAAAGAGATGCCATTACTTCTATGAAGGTAAAATGCATGTGTCTAGGCTACCTCTATTTGAAGAAAACATCCTTTTGTATTTTTGAATAAATTATCAGAATTATCATGCATGTGTTTTTAACTGGCTTTTTTGTTGTGCAGGGGTGGATCAAGGAGGAGAAATGATTGGAAAGGGTTGGGAAGGTTCAGAGAGGGTCTAAGGAGTCCCTAACACTCTTCCGGAGAGTTTCACAAAGTCTGGCTATCAAGAAACCTCATGTGTGAGCTTCTATAGGAAGTCTGCAGGGGTTCTATAGGATGTTTCAGAAATTTATACAGGATGTTTTAAAATTGGATTTTGGAGGATGGGTGAGTGAGGGAAGATGCATGAATGGATAGGGAGGTAGGGTAGGGGCCTGAAATGACCCAGGGATTGATGGATGGAGTGATGAGAGGGTGTGGAAGGCTGACATGGCTTAAAGAAGGCTAAGACAATGGAGGAGCAAGAAGGTAGGGTTACGTGGGCAAAAGAACAGTTGTTGGATGAGGAACCTAACTAGGAGATGGAGCAGTTGGCCTGGACGAAGCTTAGGTGGATGAGGGAGTGGTGGAGATGCCCTGCACGGTGTACACTTAACCGAAGCAACAAAGTCCTGCACACAATCAAAGTCTTAGCTAATCTACTCTAACTGTCAATGAAACAGATGAACAACAACTTTATTTATAAAGAGAACCATGTACATCACTTAAGCAAAGAAACATTTCAGAGGCCTGAATGCATAACTAACTTCTACAAATGAAAACATTACACTAAGGATTGCATGGTCAAGCAAACTAGTGTTTTTGTTGGGGAAGCACTGTTCCTGCAATTCCAGCCCCTGATCCAATAAGGATGAGGTGAAAATGAGAGTGTTGTCAACCCCTTTTTTGGAGCTTTATCTGTTATTATCCTACCAATATATTCTACACATCTGAAGCAATTCTATTTATCACCAGTGACCTATTTAACCAACACAACTAAATCTGCTCAACAGAAACACGTTTCAAATGCATAAAAGGAAAATCACGATGCATAAAGAAAATATAACAATACAAAGAAGGAGGCCCTAGGCTCTCAGGTTGGGCCCAACCCCGAGAGCTATGGCTCCTATAGAAAACCCAGAGCTGATATCAAATCGGACTGCTTCTCATTATCAAAAAAAATCATAAGTCAAGAGTTATGCCAAAAATGGCTACAAGAGAACAAACTGAAGCTAGCAGCACTGTAGTGCAAAGTATGCAAGAGTTTCAAAAAGTCCCTCACGAATGCTGAGGCCTTAACATTTATGCACCACGAGGCCCTAGCTGGCCTCCTAAATCTATGGGACTTGGCTGCCCAAACTGTGAATGAACAACTCCTTCCAAAATCTGTTTGGCTGCCTTCTAGATCTGGTTTTGGTGGCCTTTGGAGCTCGGAGTTGGGGGTGAAGATCCCAAGGGAGGCTATTTAATGCCATAGAAAATCCCCCTACGAATCCTCAACCCAAGCTTGGCTATCTCCTAGCCCATGACTGCTCGGTTTTGCTCCAACATATGTCAAAAAACCTGAAATGAGCATGTGTTAGCCACCTAGGAAGAGTGACTACCCTTATTCGTACAAATGACATAAACATACTGAAAAATAATGCATAAGTTATGAAAAATGAAGGATTGAACAAGGATAATTAGGCCAAATGAGCCCAAAATGTTACCAAATTTGGGGCTCATCAAACCCAACAACGTGGTGTAGATCTCTCCAATGATGAGGGGATATGGAGGCCAGAAGCGTGGAGAGGGCAGTGTATGGAGGCCAACAACATATATGGAAGCCCAACAGTCCAAATTCACAGTCTTAGCACAATTCGAGCAGCGTAGTAGAGCAGTGTAGTAGGACTATGTCAGAGGAGCGAGGGAGGTTATAAACTTGGTAGAAAAAATCCATGACAAACTGACGTTCTTCTAAAGAAAATAATACCATGTTAGAGAATAATGGTAAATCATAGTGTTGTTACACCAGCGTGGAGAGAGTAGCAAAAAAACTCAAGTGTTACTGAGATTATCAAGCAAGGCAGACCCTGATTATCAAGTAGAGGGAAGACCCAAATTACTGCAGAAGGGAGTTACAATGACAGTTAGAAGCCAAAAATGGCACTGGCTCTGATACCATGTCAGACCAGGTAGTAACTCCACAAATTAATTCATATTCCATTCCTTCAGGTTGGTTTTTATTATATACATGAGGGAGAGACTGTTCACTTCATCTCCCAATGACTGTTCATATTTCTTATTATTTATTTACATTAATTACATTCACCCAATCTCGATGATTAGGTGTCAACATTAACAATTTATGTTATTCTAACGATAAGAATAGAATAAGAAAAATATATACAAAATATAGTCTTTATTTTAAATTATGTTTGTACCTTAAATAGAGTCAATTAAATATGATAAATCAAAAACTAATTTGCCATTTTATGTTAATGTATTATATGTGATTTTACTAAATTATGTTTCTAACTTAATTAGAATCAATTAAACTCCAATTTGTCATTTGTCATTTGTTTGATATGAAATCATTAGTAAAATTTTTGACTTGTAATTAGTAAAATTTTTGGGGATTTATGACTTGTTTTCTTTTCTAATTATTAGTAAAATTTTTAACACGTAATTACTAGTAAATTTTTTGGGAGTCTATGAGTAGTCAGGGCATTTAAATCTAGGTCTCTCAAATTTCAACATTTCACATATCTTGAGCTATCCAAAATTAAATTAAAAGTAATTTAAATATATAATTATATTTTCATTAAATTTTATAAATATTTATTTTTATTAATTTATTATATTCTTAAAATAAAAATAATAATTACATAACATAGTTACTATATTAAAATATGTTTATGTCTCAACAATTGAAAAATAGAATCCATTAATATGATAATAAAAAAAAACTCTTCTTTAAATATCATTTAAAATAAATAAATGGTGGGAGAGTTTTTAATGTCCACTTATAAGACTAATTTTTTTTTTTTTGGCTTAGATGGTTGGTTCTTTAGTTAGAAAATATATTATTTTCTATTATGTCTATTGAGTATCTCTTATTTTTAAAGAGAGTTGGTTAGATTGTCAATCAACAATCCCTAAAATTAAAAAATAAATTCTCATTGAATCAGTTTTGATGTTTATATATACTCGAAAGTAGAAGGAATTTAAATAGAATTTAAATAGACAATAACTAAATCATAATTATACTTAAAAAAAAAGTAGTTGTAGAAGATTATATAGATTATTTTGAACAATTTCACAACGAATAAAAAAATTGATCATTATGATTGATTCAAAATGGATTATTATATAATTTTTCATTTATCTTGGTATTTTACATGTGAAAAAATTGGAGGAACTGACTTGTAAGGCTCATTTTTGTGGTAGGTCCTAAATTGGAAATTTGGGTTTGGAACCTTCTTGAGCCATTTTGAGGCTTCAAATGAAACTGGGATCAAAAATTTACGAGCATAACTCTATCCCCTATCTCTAATATATACAATGATACCTTTCCAATGATGTTAAAATCACTTCAATCAAAGTTTGTATGCCAAAGTTGTGCCTCTCACAAGTTGGCTTATCTTGTTGACCACCATTGTATGAGTGAATGCCACATCAAATCCCATTACTCACACATGTGGGGTTAGCCATGTGCAAAATTTCAAGAAGATTATAGAAGGTACAAACTTGATCACTAATTGAGGGTTGAGGCATGCAAAAATGCTAACGTTATATGACTATCAGTCTATGTTAAACATTGGGTCTCCACGAGGATAAGGGGCTCCATTCTTTAGCATTGTACTTATTCCATAATTGATTAAAGCACCTAGGGTGGGATTTGAGATCATAACAAAGGAGAAAGTGGATTATGTAGTATCCATTCAAACTGCGATGTTATAGGAAAATCCATGGTGAGTGCCCTTTTCTTTATATCTGTGTTTTCATAACTAAAGAAAATAGAGTAGAGCAAAGGCCTCGCCCTCTTGCTAGGTTTTCTCCATATTAGGTTTCTTAGGATACATCTTGTGTTCATTTGTGTGGATGGTGTGTTCTTTGGCTCATTTATGTCATTTTCATGTTTTAGTTTTTTATAAATTTGCATAATAAGCTAACGCTATTAAATATGAGACATACAAAAATAAACCTGCATGGTAAAATATTTCATCACAATATAATACCCACAATAATTTATAGATCATGTTGGTATAAGAGTAGTTTTCATTGAGGTCTTTACATATATCTCTTTAGTGCAAGGATCCAAACAGCCATTAGAACCATTGCAATTTCGAGAGTCACATCAAGGATAAGTGTTGGACGCTACACACAATATGATTATGAAGAATTATAAGAAGGTTTCCAAGAAGAATAACCTACTAGGCACTGATTTGGGAAACGAGGTAAATACCAACTCCGATGTGGATGAGAAGATTGTTTACATTTTAGTGAAAATTGAGGTGAGTCTAAGTAAAATTCATCACAACGAAGAGAAGAATATGACTAAACTTTTCCACATTAATATCTAAGTAAAAAAGACCAAGAAAGTTTATTTATTCAATTTCATCTCACAAGCTAACCTCATAGTAGACATTTTGGTTAGTAAGCTTGGCTTGCAAGTTCATGATCATTCAAGCCTGTATTTTTTGGGATGGATGAATAAGAATGTAGAGGTTATAGTCACTAAATAGTGTAAGTTCAAGTTTTGTATAAGTAAATATATTATTGATAAAGTGGAGTTAAATATAGTACACCTTGATATGTGTGGTGTAGTGTTTGGAAGCCTCAACATGTATGTGAGAGATGTGATATTCATGAGAAGAGAAAACTGGTATTTCCTACTCAAGGATGGGAAGTATTGTATCATCAACACACACAAAGGTAAGTCCAAGTTATGGGTTTTACAGGGAAAAATATTAAAGGAATGAAAGGAAATGGAACACACACACGCATAAATATAACAAAGAGCATAGTAATATAGTGAAAACCCAACTTCCATTAATGAATAAAGTAGTAGAATACTATAAAACACAAATTGATGAGAATGGTGGTATATCTACAAAGAGAGAGAGATGGTGGCTACACTCATTCGAAAAATCTATTGGAAGAGGATAAAAGAAAGAGAATTTAATATAAAGAAAGAACCCTAAAGGTCCAAAACCCTTCCCTTAGAAGATGAAGTGCCAAAATATTTGCATGCCTCAAAGTTGTTAGTTGATACAACTTCCAAGGGACACAATTTTTTCATAAATCTCTTTGTGGGGGCACAATAGCTCATTTGGAAATAACTATCCAAGGATTACAAATTTTGGATAGGGTTAAGGAAGGCAATGGAAAACCTTTTCCCCTTGAATGGCCAGAAAAAACTGTTTAGGGTTTCAAAACAACCTTATAATTTTGGTACCAAAAAACCATAAAATGGTACCAAGAATATATAGAATCGTTGAGTTAGTGGAAGAGGTGGGTGCCCACCTATATCAACCTAGATCATTCCTCCACACTGAGGAAACAATGATATTGATTGCATCAATTTTCCTCATTAGATGGGTAAAATTTTGTTGAATTTGGCTCCTAATGAGTGACATGCCTTGGTGAAGAAGCTACCGTGCTTCGATAACCTATAGAGTCATATGTTCTATTGGTGGGTATCCTTCATCTTGGTGTCCATGATATGTTCCACTGTAGTCTTCTCATTGTAGTCCAAATTTAGTAATGCAGTGGACAATTTCTCATCTACCTCTAAGGTGTTTAATAGAGGTGGAAAATATGGTCAAAGTTGTTGAACTTGTAACTAGTGTCGGTCTTCATAATGTAATGTAATTTTATCATTGACATATTTATCATATTATTATATTTTTATCTTCGTCAAAGCATGTTATTCATGCTCAAAGAGTAAAAAAAAGTCAAAATAATTCATTATTAGCTAAAAATAAAATTAATTTTTTATTGAGTCTTAAAGTCCACCAAATGAACAAGTCGACCGTCCTTGGAACAAGTTATCCTGGGCTTTCTAGAGCTACCTATTCGACCTCCTGGATATATATATATATATATATATATATATATATATATATATATATATATATATATCCAAGAATTCACTAATCATCATAATTTGTCTTATTCACCTAACAAAGGAGTAATATACTAAGAAGCACTGAAAAACTTGCATAAGTGGAGGATGAATTTTGTGAACAGGCCAAAATTTCAAGAAGTTGACCAGTTTGACCTATATCGACTTTGATTTTGGAGGTGACTTGGAGGAGGGATAGACTTGGATTTTTTGGTGGTAGTTCTTGCGTTGGTCTTGGTATTAGTCTTGGATATCTCATCTTGATTTGATTCTATAAGAAAAGGATTATTGGGTTTTCCCCTTTGTGGGGTTTTTCCCTGGCTTGGAGCCTAATTTTGGTGTCTCTCGTCTCTTTGTTTTTCTTGAAAGACTGAACATTTGTATAATTTCTTGATGAATAACACATAAGACGTAATAATAAGATAATTAACATTCACAAGCAATTATTAAGTTAAGAGGAATCAAGCCTAATCCTACTACACTTGGTTTCTTGACATGGTATCAAAGTTAAGGAAGATCTAAGAAGCAAGAAATTCTTCTCTCTCAATCTCTCTCTCTCTCTCTCCTCCTCACTGAGGTCTACTTCACCTTGTGATACTTTTAGTAGTGATATAAAAGCTTGATTTGAAGTTCTATAGCATCAATTCAAAGTTTTGTGACTTGATGTAGTCCTGAATCATTTGGTTACTTGAACAAGGTTCGATGGAATTGACCAAATTCTGTAGCACATATCTGAATCTCTGAGGTGGCTTGATCAAGGTATGTGACTCCAATTCAAACTCTGTGGTGACTTGAACAAATTCCGTGGTACATATCCAAGCTATTTGGTGAGTTGACTTGAGTTTATTACATAAATATGAGTATGTGGTCCATACTCAAGATGGAGAAAATGGTATGAGATTTGTAGTATCTCCAAGAGATTTTAAGCAAAGAATTAGGGTGATACCTAAAAGAGAAAGTTATGTTATGAGATTAGAAGAAAAAATGAAATTACTTATTTTTGGATAGGTATTCGAATATGAAGTCCAAACCTTTAACAAATTTGAACATAACAAATTCTTTCGGAAACAATCACATAGGAGCAATTTCGTCGACGCGTTTTGAACCATCCAGTATAGTTCATCTTCAGGACAAGATGATGAATCAGATCTAGGCATTGAAATAAATAGATGAAGACAACAACTAACTAGCTGTTAGAAAAAATAGCTAGTTTGACTAAGTTATTGATTTTCTATTTTTGATTTAAATTTGTACTAACTAGCCGTTAAAAAAAACAGCTAGCTTGACTAAGTTATTTATTTTCTATTTTTTTATTATTTTATTTATATTTTGATTTTAATTTGTTTAATTTTAATAAAAAATATTTTAATTATTATTAATATTGTTATTTTATATATATATATATATATATATTTAATATGCTATAGTAAAATAAATAAATAAAATGTATAAAAACGAATAATAATTTTAAAAACAAAATAATGAATTTAACCCTTTATTAATATTAATTATTATTATAATATAAATATTATTTATCTAATAAAATCATAATGTAGATATTATTTAATTTAATATAATATAGATTTTATTTAATTTAATAAAATTATAATGTAGACATTATTTAATTTTATTATTATAATATAGATATTAATTTAAATTAATATCTATATTATTTAATATAGATATTAGATATTATAGATATTAAAAATATATATATAAAAGAGATCAGGGCAGGGATCCAACACTTGTTGATGCTCCAACCATCGTCTCTGTTAAGATTAATGGGTCTTTTTTTAATTTCTAAGGCTTCTCTGAATTTACGATGATGAAAATGGTCAACCCTAGCTATGACTTTAGCCTCTTTTATACATATGTGATGATTGGTATTTTTTGCATGTTCTGCGAAGGCTAAGGAGCGAGACCTGCCATGTTTGATGTCTGTCGCATGTTCACAAATCCTCTGATTTATTGATTGACCAGTCTCTCCAATGTAAGGATTCCCATAGGAATAAATAATAATATAAGCTCCCTTCACATCTTTGGGGTTAACCGGGTCCTTGACAGAACGAAGAGAAATTTGAATAGTGTGAAGGGGTCTGAAGGAAGAAGGAATATTATATTTCTTCTTCCTGAAGAAATATAATCCTGAAGAAGGATAATATATAATCCTGAAGAAGGAATATTATCTTGAAGAAATATAATATTCCTTCTTCCTTCAGACCCCTTCGCACTATTCAAAGTTCTCTTCGTTCTGTCAAGGACCCGGTTAACCCCAAGGATGTGAAGGGAGTTTATATTATTCCTTGTTCCTGTGGGACTCCTTACATTGGAGAGACTGGTCGATCAATAAATCAGAGGATTTGTGAACATGCTGCGGACATCAAACATGGGAGGTCTCGCTCCTCAGCCTTGGCAGAACATGCAGAAAAGACCAATCATCACATATGTATAGAAGAGGCTAAAGTCATAGCTAGGGTTGACCATTTTCATCATCGTAAATTCAGAGAGGCCTTAGAAATTGAAAAAAGGCCCATTAATCTTAACAGAGACGATGGTTGGAGCATCAACAGGTGTTGGATCCCTGCCCTGATCTCTATATATATATATATATATACATATAATATCTAATATCTATATTAAATAATATAGATATTAATTTAAGTTAATATCTATATTATAATAATAAAATTAAATAATGTCTACATTATAATTTTATTAAATTAAATAGAATCTAAATTATATTAAATTAAATACTATTTACATTATGATTTTATTAGATAAATAATATCTATATTATAATAATAATTAATATGAATAAAGGGGTAAATTCATTATTTTGTTTTTAAAATTATTATTCGTTTTTATACATTTTATTTATTTATTTTATTATAGCATTTTAACTATATCATATATATATATATATATATATATATATATATATATATATATATATATATATATATAAAATAAATAAATAAATAATAATAACAATATTAATAATAATTAAAATACTTTTTAATTAAAATTAAACAAATTAAAATAAAAAATAGAAATAAAATAATCAAAAAATAGAAAATAAATATCTTAGTCAAACTAGCTATTTTTTCTAACGTCTAGTTAGTACAAATTAAAATAAAAAATAGAAATAAAGGATTGAAATAGTGCTGGAAATACCAAGAGCGGGAAATGGAGGTCTGGGCTAGGGTAGCAGGCGATCATGGCTAGCTCCATCGTGGATGCAGCAGAAGGGTGCAACTGTTTGTACCAGCACTGCACACGTCCCCATCATCGCACGTGCAGACCTCTTACTTTTTACTATGGGTTGTTTTGGGGTTTTTACTCCGTTTTCTTTTACTTGATCGCCCATTCCCACCCTTCAACATCGCTGTTTGACCTCTGGCCTCTCTTGCCGGTTTCTGTCGCTTTGCTGCTCCTCCCTCTGGCGGTTACCAAGGCAGCTGGCGTGTTATTTTTACTCGGATAGCAATGGACATATATATGGTGGACTATTCGGAGGAAGAAATAGTGAAAGACACTATCTGGACGACCTCGAGACCTGCCAAGTTGGGGACCATTTCATTTGGCGAGGATTTGCACGAGACCATCTTTGGGCTCCTTGCACTCTCTGGACCACTGGACCACCAGCTCGTATTGCCAGATGACCCTCCTGTCTGGCCGTCGCTCTCCACTCCCTCACCGTCCCCGGCATCCTTAGGGTTTTCTTCGGGTTGCCTTAACCCTAACCCTCCCTCCTTGGCCCCTGGACTATTTTCCCACCATAGTTTTTCCGTAAAACCTCCCTCCCCCTGTGCCCCTCCATCATCCTCAACTCCTCTGACCTCACCGTTCACTTCCTCTCCCCCCTCTGGTAGTTTCACAGGTACCCCCCCCCCCGCAGAAAGTCTCCCCGCTGCTTCATCCCCTCCCCGGGTGAATCCCCCCATCCAAGAGCACTCTTCAGAAGGTTGTGGGAATCTTGCAATAGAGGAGAGGACTGCAAAAAAGACGCGATGTTTCAGGACAAAGGAGGTGGACACATTCCTCAGATTAGAGGAAAACATTCGGTTGGGCGAGACCATGGATTTCACTGATAGGGTACTGGTTGGCAAAATAAGGGGACACAAATACACATCGGCTTGTTTGAAATCTTGGGTTTCGGAGGTCCGGGGGAACCACTTGGCGGAGCTGCCTACTGTGCAAAAGTTCATAAAGGGTTGGTTGCTCTTAGATTCTCCAGGCCTGACCTCACGAATTGGGTACTTTCATCGTATTGGCATTTTGAACGTCCCAATCCTACTGAAGCGATGGTCCCCTCTTTTCGACCCGGACATGGAGCAACTCGGAGTCGAGCCGATCTGGGTAAGACTACCTAGCTTCCCCCTGCATTTTTGGTCAGAGGACATATTCAGATGAATAGGGAATTCCATTGGCACTTATATGGAATCAGACAAGTCATATCTGTCCACAGGAAAGATGGCATTTGCGAGGATACTGGTTCATATGGACACTCGAGGAGGTCTGCAAGAATATTTAATGATCCAATGGAGGTATTTCACACGGAAGCAGCCTTTGGATTACGAGGGCATCCCATACAGATGTCGACGCTGCCACAAATTGGGGCATGTGTACAAAGATTGCCCTCTGGTCAACAAGCGAGTGCAATTGCCAGTGGAGAACATGCAAGAAAACCGTCCTCCACGGGAGGAACCTCCATCTGCTATCAACAAGGAAGATTCTTGCCCTCTAGAACTGACCGATGTGGACAAGGATCATGAGAAAGACCAAAGGAAGAAGCGTGGGAAGGCTCCTCTCTGGCCTCCCTCTCTGCCTCTAACTAGAGCACGGGTGGCCATAGGGGATGCTCACACCATGGGTATGTCTTCTCTCCCCCTCTCCTCTGATATTTCTACCTTTGTTACTTCTGTTATGCCTTCTTATTCTAGGCATTTTTGTTCAACTGATCCCCCCTTGTGTACACCCCCTCTTCCCCCCCCCGCACCGGCCTTCCTATCTGACCCCTATGGTCCAACAATGCACTATTGCACCCCCCCATATTCTCTTTCCCTCAGCCTTCTCTCTTGGAGGCATCCATTTCCCCTTTCCCGAACTCTGAGAATCCAGAACCCCGTTACTCCCTCTGCCCTTGGATGTGCTCTCAAGGTTTAGACTCTACAGGCTTTGAAGTCATTGCCTCCCCCTCCCAAGTCCAGAGGGAGACCCTCCCACCTCTCCAAAGCCATGCATCAGGTGGGGGAGGAGGTTTCCTCTGGCAAGCAGAAGACTTTAAATTGGGCCCTTAGAGCAGAGCAAGCCCCTCTCCCCCCCCCCCCCCCCCCCCCCCCTCCATGAAGCTCCTCTCTTTTAATTGTCGTGGGATGGCTAGCCTAGACAAGAAACTAGCCCTCAAGCACTTATTTGCCTCTGAGCAGGTCGACATCATTTTCCTTCAAGAAACCCTTGGCTCTGCTTCTGCTATATCCTCCCTTCTTGCTTCTTGGCTCCCAGGATGGTCTTTCCACTCTCTCGATGCCTCGGGTAGATTAGGGGGTTTAACCCTAGGCATTTGTAATAGATATATTAAAAATCTAAGTGTATGGGGAGGCTGAGGCTTTCTAGGTGCAAACGTATACTCCCCAACCCTAGAATTGGAATTTCAAATACTCAATGTGTATGGACCCTGTCAAGACAGGATGGCTTTTTGGAGACCTCTCCTCAACTCGTCTCTACTACTCCAAGATAATGTTATCATAGGGGGAGATCTCAATTTCTCTCTGGGATACTCAGAATCCTGGGGCAATCATGCCCAGGTGGATGCTATGACGGGCCTTTTTGAGAACCTCTTGGAGTCCCACAACCTCATCGATGTCCCTTCAGCAAAAAAGCAGCCTACCTGGAGGAATAACAGAGTGGGGGAAGCAAGTTTGGCTAGAAGACTTGATCGCTTTCTCACTAAAGAAGGCCTGATCAATGGAGGACATTGTATTAGACAATGGGTAAGCTCGGGTGGGCTGTCAGACCACTGCCCTATATACCTAGAGATTCAGGATGTCATTAGCAAGCCAAAGGCCCCTTATAAGTTCAATTCTACCTGGCTGCAAGATCTGGAATATATCAAGCTTGTGATGGACTTCTGGAAGGCACACCCTCCTGGTGCATCGGGGGACATAACTCAGAATTTCCTCCTCAATATGAAGGAACTGAAGAGCCTATCTAAGTCTTGGGCTCGGAAGAAAAAGGAGGTGGACGACTTAACCCTCCAAGAGGCGGAGAGGGCTATACTTTCATTTGAGGAGGACACAGGAGGTGTCATGAGGACCCAAGATAAAAAAGACTCCTATATGGCTATGCTTCAAAAGAGAACCCTAGTCCTATCAAACATAGAAGTGAATTGGAGGCTCCGTAGTAGGGCTATCTGGCTGAAGGAGGGGGACGATAATACTAAATTCTTCCATAAACATGCAAATGGTAGAAAGGCCATAAACACTATCTGGGAACTTAAGGATTCGGAGGGTAGGTTGGTTAAATCCTTCAGAGAGTTGGCTACCTTAGCTTGCTCACATTTTCATAATATTTATAAGGCACCTCCTCATGCCTCCCTGGCCGAAGTGATGAAAACCGTGCAGCTTTTCCCAAGGTTTGTTGAGCAGGAGATGGAATAGGAGCTAGAGGGAGAAGTATCTATGAGATAGCTACAAGATGCTTTAAAAATGTTAAAGAAAGAAAAGAGCCCGAGGCTAGATGGCTGGACCATAGAATTCTATGTGGCCTTTTTTGAGGTACTGGGGGTGGACCTCCTGCAAATCATTGAGGAAAGCAGAAAGAGAGGGAGGATCCTGGGCAGCCTGAAAGCCACCTTCATCGCCCTCATACCAAAATCTGACAAACCCTCCTCTTTTGATGGCTTCAGACCCATATCCCTCTACAACTGCATTTACAAACTTATAGCCAAAATCATTGCAAATCGCTTAAAGCCTGTCCTCTCGCTCCACATCTCCCAAGAGCAATTTGCCTTCTTGCACAATAGACAAATCCACGAGGCCATAGGGACAGCTCTACCGGAAAACGAAAGGCATGATCCTAAAGATTGACCTCTCTAAAGCTTTTGACAGAGTCAATTGGCTCTACCTCTGCCTGCTCCTCACTCATATTGGCTTCCCCTATCCTTTTATCAAATGGATCATGAGTTGCATAACTGATGTTCCCTTCTGTGTGTTAATAAACAACTTGGCTTCCCCTCTCTTTCATGCAGAAAGGGGACTCAGACAAGGATGTCCCTTGTCTCCGCTTTTGTTCATCTTAGTCATGGAGGACCTTAGCAGATTTATCCATGAAGAACATAGGAATGGGCACCTAAAGGGTATCAAAGTTACTGATTCCCTTTCTTTGACTCATCTGCTTTTTGTGGACGACATCCTCATCTTTCTAGATGGCAGTCTGAGTGACCTCACAGCTCTCCACCAAGTCATGGGGGTCTTTCAAAAGGCCACTAGAATGGTTTTAAATGAATCCAAATCAACCTTGTCTATGTTCAGTTGTGCTCAAAACAAGTGTTTGTTCGTGCTTAGGAGATTCCCCTTTATCACCTATCCGTTTTAAGAGGGCCTGAGATACTTGGGATACCATCTGAAGCCATTTGGCTACAAAATTGCAGACTGGATCTGGCTTATCACAAAGGTGGAAAAGCGCCTGAACATATGGTACCATAAATACTTATCCAGAGCTGGTAGACTAATTCTGATCAAAGTGGTTTTAGAAGCAACCCCTGTCTACTGGATGACCCTAGCATGGATCCCCAGAGGCATCCTGGACAGGCTTCAGAAAATATGTTGCAAATTTTTGTGGAAGGGGAACCAGATAGGCAGAATATTTGCTTGGACAAGATGGGAGACTCTGGCGCTGCCTAAACGATGGGGGGGGTTGGGGGATTAAGCGACTGGATTTTTTCTCAAAAGCGCTAGCGGCAAAACTGGGCTGGTAGCTCCTTAACAACGACAGCCTTTGGACGAAGGTTGTCACTTCAAAATATATAACCCCCATAAACCCTCTGGATTGGATTTGACATGATCATCGAACTTATGGGAACATCTCCAACATTTGGAAAGCAGTAAACAAAGCAAAGGACCTGATAAGGAACGGTTTGACTTGGAGAATTCGCTCGGGATCGAATGTGCGTCTGGGAGTGGACCCATGGGTGGGGTGTGGCAACGCTCACAAACTCCCCGAGGACCTGAGACTCCATCTAGCAGAACATGGGATTTCTCATCTCAGTCAAATTGCAGACAATGAGTGATCCACATTAGCATAGCAGGCCTGGAAATCGGGAGTAGTCCTAAATATTCCCATTCAGTGGCAACAAGTTTGGAGCCTCTACATTACAGCACTAATGGAGGCTCACATCAGGATCACGGAAGGGGAAGATGAGCTCATATGGGCCTTTGCAAAACATGGCTACTATGCACCTAAGATTGGATACCTGGTACTAATGGAACCTTTCAAGCCACCAGACTCTGAGATAAGATGGAACCTTCTCTGGAAACTCAAAGCTGCCCCCAGAACACAGTTGCTCCTATGGTCCATCTTGAATAACAAGGTCCCTACAAGGTAAAATCTCATGAAGCAATCTTTCACTGGACGTTCTGGTGCCACCTCTGTAGAAGCAGCAATGAGGACACATATCACCTCTTCCTGGGGTGTCCTTTGGCACAGGATCTTTGGAATGGTATCTTGACAACACTCTCCATTAGGCCCAGCTGGCACGGGATAGCAGTAAAGGAGGCGTGGACCTCTTGGTGGAGGGATACATCTGGAAAGGAAAGGAACCTACCTCTGCTAATCTGCTGGGCGATTTGGATAGCTAGGAATGAGATTATTTTCACGCAGAAGTTTCCACACTGGCCCTCCATACATAACAGAATCATAGCAGATTATCATATGATCCCCGAAGAGTCCCAAAAAAACCAGACAAGGAATGTTGAGACAGAGGACATCAACAAATCAATCCCTTGGGCTTTTTTCGATGGTTCAGCTCAGGAGACAGGCTGTGGTGGGGGAGCGATTCTATATTTATCCGAAACCCATTCTTTCAAAATTCAAATGGGATTAGGCCGGGGAACCAACAACTATGCCGAGTTGATTACTGCAAAAAACATTATCCTTTTTGCTTTACAAAAACATTGCTCAAACCTGCAGCTTTTTGGTGACTCAAAGCTGGTTATAAACTGGATCAACAAAAAATATACATGTTCTGCTTACACTTTGAGGCATATACTGGATGAGATTCATAGACTTGTTTTGCTTTTTGACTCATTCACTTGTCATCACATTTACAGGGAGCGGAACACCTCTGTTGACTTCCTATCCAAAGAAGCAGCGATCAGGGACGACAACTCTTGGATGATCTGTGAAGATTTGGACGGGGTCGTGTATCAGCATTATCACAGGCCATTTGTAGACCCTGAAGCACTATAACAGCAACACAGAAATGAAACAGTTTTAACTCAGTTTTTGATGATAAACATTATTATTTTTGTTATCTTTTTGTTATATTTGTAAATAGTCATCAGTTACTCTTTATCCCTCTGAGAAGAGGACAGAAACTTTTAAGTTATAAGTGTTTTTGAATTACATGTACTCCCTGCGAGGAGGAATGCACAATTTTCTTTCATTTTTGGTTGGACAGGCAGTGCCAGATCAAAGTAATGCTTATGCATATACAGAATGTAATTTTCATCTTTATTAATGGAAATTATGACTTTTTCCATGGGAAAAAATAAAATAAAAAATAAAATAGAAATAAAATAATAAAAAATAGAAAATAAATAACTTACTCAAAATAGCTATTTTTCTAACGGTTAGTTAGTTGCTCTCTTCATCTATTTATTTCAATGCCTAGATTTGATTCATCATCTTGTCCTGAAGATGAACCACACTAGATGGTTCGAAACGCGTCGACGAAATTGCTCCTATGTGATTTTTCCGAAAGAATTTGTTATGATTAATATGGATCACAAAAGTCTAAACTCAGGAAAAAAAATAAAAATAAAAAGAAATAAAATAAAATTTGAACATTCTTTGGTAGCACCTAAGTCTCCTATGACAATGTGGTTTACAAAAATTCACAGTGGAAACATATTTCTAAGAGTCAAGGCATCTATGATGACATCAACAAATACATCCAAAATTTTTTAAGTCAAGTCGAGTAATTCAAATGATGAATTTCTCTGTGGAAGAATGTGAATTTTATGGAACTATATGCATTTGTAAGACACTGTGATTGTATGTGAAATCTTGAGGTACATTATTATGTGGTTATTTAATAATTTGAGGGACTTTACTCTGTAATTTATGAGAAAGACAGAGTTTGGATAGAGTTTATATAAAGGACAAAAGTTTGTAACATGTACAAAAGTCACCTTACTGTGGTTATGATATATGCGAAGGATAGAGTTTATATACAAGTCTGTTATAAATATTCTGAGGCTCATCACCTTTTTGACATGTGCGAAGGCTTAATTACCATCATAATCTAAAGTTGACCTTGTTACAGTGGAGGAAAAACGTATAACATTTTAGCTCTTTAGAAGATCACCTTGTGTTATAAATTAATTAACGGAGCAATGAAATACACAAAATATCTTGGAGACACAAATATAGAAACACATAAAATAAGGGAGTCAAAGATATACATGGTTCACCAAATTTTGGCTACGTCCATGGAGAAACAACCAATCCTTCCTTTTATATATCCAACAAAACGGATATAAAACCTACAACAAATCCATTGTAATTTCTTCTTTCCTCTCACACTATCTCCTCCATCTTTCTTGCTCAGAATGATGATACACAACCGCAATATAATTCCCCCATATAACCCTGGGTTTCCTTCTAGGGAAAAAACTCTAAATTAACATAAATTATACCTTCAAATCATTCACCTAATGTACCGTCCCCCCTGCACCCCCTTGCGTGGAGGGGTGTATAGTCATCCCGGGGTATACGCCCAGTTGAAACAAAACCTTTGAATCAGGAAGATAATTAGGCTCCACAGACAAAACCTTGTTGGACCAAAATTTTGTGGCATATAGTCTGTAAAAGGGGACTGAAACTATCATCTCTAATTAAAGGTCGAACATTGGATGTAAACGTTTTGGTAAAAGATCCAAAATTACTAAGGATCCAAATTATCAATTTAAGAAGTAGAGTGATATCTCCTTGTAGCAAGGTTCGTGATAAGAAATTTGAAGGTATATGAAGCTCATCTTTGCGGCACAAGTATGTGAAGCAACTATACTACCCTCCTATATATAAAATAAGGACTAATTACATCATTGAAGCCGACCTATCTATGAAGTTTGAAGGGAATGATTTAAAGAGTCTAAAGTTTATGTGGAGATTGTACCTCCTCTTTGTAAGATCTCCGTGAACAATATTTATGCTCAAATATTGTGATCCGAGCTAAATCCAGGATAAAGGACATTGCAAGAAGCCCAAAGAAATCTCTATGGTTAGCATCAAAGTCTGATGGCTACAAGTCTAAGGTATATTTGTTGGAGGAAGATGATACGTATCAACAAAAGAAAAACAAAAGGATCAGATCTCTATACAGTTGAACATGTAAGGTTGAAAGAGGTACATATACCTTTTTTTCATTTGTAACTAATGATCCATGCCAACTATATTGCATATGATGCTGAGTATTCTAGGTCATGGTGAATCAAATTTAGAAATGAAAATGAAAAGTAAGCTAACGATCTTATGCTCTTTGAAATATAGTGACTTGTAAAGGAGTATGTATAGATATATTAGAGATTTCTATGTTAGCATTCATATTCTTTCCTTGCATTTTAAGACTAAGTTTTTATGATCAAGGAAGGAAACCTGATCTATATATGGCTTTTCAATAACATATCTAGGGTCTTGCAACTAACTCATGAGTATGCTTGTATAATTTGCAATTCATAAATGGAAGCTCTTGAAGACTTTAAAGCATTGAGGGTTTGTAAACCATAGAAACACAACCCTTACTAATCATTTCCATTGTAAGAAGAAGATATAGCTCTTTAAGATGAAAAAAATGACATCATGCCAATGTGAGGATAAGGTTGGTGAAAAAGTTCCAAGTTTAAGAGGGAGCTAACTTTCCAAGGGAGCTAACCTTCTAAGGTTAGATTCTTTCCTTGAATATGAAGACTAAGTTTTTATGATCAAGGGATGAAATATCATGTATAGATGGCTTGTCAATAACATCTCTAGGGTCTTACTACTAACTCATTAGTATGCTTGTAGAATTTTCAATTCATAAATGGTAGGTTTTGAAGACTTTAAATCATCTAGGGTTTGTAAACCCTAGAAAGAAAATCATAACCAATCATTTCCACTATAAGAAGAAGATCTATGTCTTGAAGATGATAGAATTTACATCATGCTAATGTGAGGACAAGGTTGGTGAAAGAGGTCGACGTTTAAGAGGGACATAAACTTCCTAAAAAAGATAAGTACTCTATTTCTCCTTTATTTAATTACTAGTGTTACTATTGTGTCTATGCACTTTGATTTTTATTCTTTCATAGTCTTCTAATAAAGTTTGCAGGTTAAAACAAGAACCATCTAAAATTTATTAGTAGATGGAAGAATTGAAAGAACATATCAAAGCATGAATATTTTTCTAAATCTTTAGACATAAATGAAGAAGGAGAAAGTAGTTTGAAGTATGCATCAAAGAAGTCAATGTGATGTAGGAATTTACAGGGTAAGTTCCTTCGATAGAACACCACAGGACACCGCTCACAAACAAATCATAGATCAATACACTAGTATTCTTGATGTGGTTAAAACCCTCAAAGAGGGAAATAGTCCATGGCTTGAGACAACACGACCACTTCAGGAAATTTATTAATAAAAGAAATAAAATTTACATAAGCTTCTCTCATGAACAATGACTTTACAAATGACCCTCCATGCTCTTTAAATAGAGATCATGGACCAATCGGGTCTTAAGCCACAGATCAAATGTCGGTAATATCGAAGAGAGAATGAACCTTCAGATCACTTCATGTCTAGAACATATCGTGACCGTCAGATTGTAAGTTACAAAAGTAAATAGTAAAGAAACACACTTTACCAAACTATACACTAGACGAAGTTATACTTAACTATTTGCCATGTGTCAAAATATCCTAACACCCCCCCAAGAGCAACTTGGGATAGGATTGAAGGATTTACAAATATGACACAATAGGAGAAGGAAGGAGGCATTAGAGCCTATCCCCCCTTAGTGACAACTTCCTGAACTCCAACCATAAATCAAAGTTTAGTAAACTTCGCCTCTGTGAGAGCCTTTGTAAAGATGTCTGCAACTTGATCATCGGTTGAACAATATTGGACTTCAAGAAAATGGTCATGTATGAGCTTTCTGATGAAGTGCATGTGTAGTTCAATGTGTTTGCTATGCTAATGTTGGACTGGATCTTTGCATAGTTGAATGACACTTTGATTATCACACCAAAGTGTAGTTGGATGTTGCTGCTGAAAGCCAAACTCTAACAGGATCTGACGAAGCCACAGGGCTTCGTTACTAGCTTCTACAGCGCCACGATACTCTGCTTCTGTTGAAGAAAGAGAAATGGAACTTTGTTTCTTGCAAGCCCATGTAATAGGTCCAGAACCGAGAGTGAAGACATAACCTACAGTAGACTTTTGATCATCAGGGTCACTAACCTAATAGGAATCAATGAAACCAACCAATAAAGGAGATGCTTCTGCACTGTAATGAATCCCAAACTAAACTATAAATCGAACATAACGAAGTATTCTTTTAGCTATTTTCCAATGAATTTCATGTGGGTTTTTCATAAAACGAGAAATAAGTCCAACAACAAAGGAAAGGTTAGGATGGGTATGGGTCAGATATAAAATTTTTCCTACAAGCTGATGGTATAAGGTAGCATCAACTTCAGTGGAAGTATAAGTGACTAAAAGTTTGGTTCCAGGCTGAAAGTGAGAAGGGGCTAGCTTACAATATTCCATGTAAAAGTGGCGTAGAAGATCACAGGCATACTTGGACTAGGAAATGGAAATACATTCCTTGGATTGCAAGGTTTGAAGACCAAGAAAATAATGCAAGTGTCCTAAGTCTGTCATTTCAAAACTGCTTTTTAAGGCTAGTCTTCTCATGGTTTATAAGATTTGGATCACTACCAGTAAAGATAATATCATTAACATAAAGAACAAGAATGATAAGAGACTTACCCACTTTCTTGGTGTAGACAGTATTGTCAGAATGACACCTAGAAAAGTCAGTATCTAAAAGAAAGTTACCCATTTTGGTATACCAAGCCCTAGGGGCTTGCTTGAGGCCATAAAGGGATTTCTTAAGCTAACATACAAGGCTGGAGTCTGTTTGTATAAATACAGGAGGTTGTTCCATATAGATTTGTTCATGCAAGTCCCCATGCAAGAAGGCAGATTTAACATCCATCTGATGGACTTCCCATTTGAAAGAGTCAGCAAGGGAAAGAACAAGGCAGATAGAGTTCATTTTGGAAACATGGGAGAAGGTTTCAGTATAGTCAATGCCTTCAACTTGTGAAAAACCCATAGCAACAAGATGATCTCTATGTTTATCAACTTTTCCGTCTGGTCCAAACTTGGTTTTGTAAACCCATTTGCATCTAACAAGTTTTCATCCCTTTGGAAGAGGAACAAGATCCCATGTATCATTTTCCAATAATGAACAATATTCTTCATTCATAGCTGCGTCCCAATATGGATGGCTTGAAGCTTCTGCAAAGGTGTCAGGATCATAATTCACTGAAGCTTGAGCTAGTAAAGAAGAGGCTCTATCAAACTGAGAACATGTACGTCGCTCGCTGATCTGTAGGATCACCGGCAAGATCACCTGCTGCATCTCGAGTAGCACGGACCCATTTTGGAAGCTGAGGAGCAGAAGGAGGATGCCGAGAAGGTTGGGGAGGATTGTCATCCTCGCTATCATCATCTGAAGAAGAAACATTTTCAGAATTAGAAGGGAGAGAGAGAGGTGGCAGATCTGCCGAACTAAGCTCGTAGGCCGATATATTTTCAGCAAACTTTACATCTCTTCTAATGATAACATTTTTGGATTTAGGTGAAAGAAATATATATCCTTTGACATCTTCAGAATATCCCCAAAAAAATACATTTTTCGCTCTTAGGTTTTAAGGATTTATGTTTCTCATCTGGAATATGGGCCAATGCTTCACTTCCAAAAACACAAAAGTGACTTACATATGGTTTAATTGAGCTCCATTCTTCTTCTAGAGTGATATTCTTTAAAACCTTAGTAGGAGTGGGATTTACTATGTAATTTGCATAGTTAATTTCTTCTGCCCAAAAATTAAGACTAAGTCCTTTAGATTGAAGCATACAATTAGCTATTTCCTTTAAGGTGCAATTCTTCCTTTCAGTTACACCATTTTGTTGAGGAGTATATGGAATAGTATGTTGTATTAGAATTCCATGCTTAGTGAAAAATTTGATGGTTTTTTTTAAACATATTCTCCGCCATTATCAGATCTTAGCTTAAGAATTTGATATCCAAATTGTTTCTCAACAAAGGCCTTAAAGGCCAAGAACATGTTAAATACTTCACTCTTGAGTTTTAAGAAGTATACCCAAGTGCGTCTGGAGAAATCATCAATGAAAGTTAAGAAATACTTGTAGCTAGAGAATGAAACAACTGGAAGTAGACCACATAAATCACTATGCACAAGCTGTAAGGGGCTGAGGCATGCCAAGAGGCACATTTTTCAAAACTATCTCAATGATGTTTTCCGAGTACATATCTAGAACAAACTCCATCTTTGCAAGATACCATAGGAAGACCTACCACCATATTTTGTTTACATAGATTTTGAAGGGAGTGATAGTTTAAGTGACCAAATCGCTCATGCCAAAGTTTTCTCACTTCATCATTATGAGCAACAAATACTGAGGGAAGAGTTGATGACCCAAAGTTTTTAAACTTATACAATCTTGTAGAATCTTCAACAATTCCAGTAGCTAAAATCTGTCTAGGATCTCTTAGGTCCTTAATTACAACATTGTGAGGTGAAAATTCAATGGTTTTACCTTCACCTGAATGAGTTATCTGACATACAGATAGAAGGTTGCAGGATAAGGTTGGAACACATAATACATCATTAAATTGACCATTGTCTAGATGAATAGTTCAAGTCCCTACAAAACTAAGAGATCTATCGTCACCAACATATATATTTTTGGTGTTACAATCATTTAAAGAAGAAAACATGGCGTTGTTTTTGGCCATGTGGTAAGAAGCTCCAAAATCAATGAGCCACTCATGAGAATGAGAAGAAGAAGATACATTTAGTGCATAATCAGACCAAGATGCTTGACAACCACATGCAGAAAGTGCCATTCCTGAAGATGAAGTTGAAGTTGAAGAGTGCTCGAAATGGATGTTATGCTTCTTCATTGCTGCTTCCAAGGCTTCCATCTTCTTAAAGAATTTGGATCTAAGTGGTCATCTTGATTACAAAATTTGCATTTTCTATGAGTCTTCTTCCCTTTATTTTTATTTTCCTTATCATTTTGTTGAATCTATTTTTCATTTTGAGATTGAAAGTGCTTAGGACCCTTGGTTGGTTTAGGACCATTCTTTTTAGGATGCTACTTCTTAGGATTCTTTGAACTTGGTTCTTGTTGGGTGGCTAAGGCTTTTTTAGAAGAGTTTCCAAGATTAAGAAGACCAAGATGTAAGAGTTTTTCTTGTTCTCTTATTAAAGAATCACAAAAGGCATCAAAAGAGGGGGGCTCGTAGTCTTGTCCATGAGAAATAAAGGCTTCTCTAGTAGAATGGAAGGTGGAAACAAACACATAGTTTGCTAGTCACAACTTAGTAAGAATGGAATAAATAAGGCTACCGTCTTCTTTCTTAACCATAACGCCTTCCAAGAGAAGTCTAAGGGTCTTGAAATTGGACAAAATATCTTCAATGGAAGAAAAATTATTGGGGTCCAATGTAAGTAACTCATTTTCGAGTTGATGGGCTCTAATTTCATTTTTAATTCTAAAAAATTTATTGAGCTGTTTCATTGCTTCATCAGGGGTATCAAGTTCTGCGATATGGAATCTAAGGTCTGGATAAATAGACATCCATATCAACCCAAATGCTTGATCTTGCCTATTTTCCCATTTGGCTTGCTTATCTTCATCTTTAGGTTTAGACTCTTGGTCTGCGGCTATTCTATAAAGACCTTTACTTCTAAGTAAATCATCCATGTAGGACACCCATTGAAAGTAGTTGGTGCTGTCAAGAATAACTTGGCATGGAATTTCCATTTTAACAGAAGATGAAGTTGTATATGATGAAGCTAAGTGTTACAATGGAAAGATCTCAAAAAATTATGCCGATTAAAAAAAACGGTTCTGGAAACGGCTTCTGGATGAAGAAGTTATGGCTTTTTAAAGAAAAGTTGTTGAAAATGCTGAAAAAGTGCGTGAATGTGCAGAAGTGAATGATAATGTTATATTTTAAAAAAAATCCCCCCCTTTCCAAACTTAATCTAATTAGCTCACTTAAAAAAAATATTTTATGTGACCCACTTTTATAAATAAGTGAAAGTTACTTTTAAAATGGTACTTTATGGCTACCCACTAAATTGTAACTCAAATAAAGATAAAAAGACTTTACAATTATAAGTGACTCACTTTTTATAATGGGTGAGAATTCTTTTACATAAATAACTTTAAAATATAAGTTACATGCGCTTTTCGAAAAAGTAACTCAACAAAGAGAAAGACTTGAACTCAAGACCTCTATTCTCATAAAGTAACTTTGGACCAAGTGAGCTAGTTTAAAATGTTAGCAATTTTTGGAAAAGAGGAAGGTTTTTTTTTTAGTCACTGAAGCTTTGAGGTGCGTGCTTACTTGAAAAATCCCTTTTTGCCTACAAAAAAAAACCACACAACCCAACATGGACATGCCAAAAAAAACCAAACTTTATGGCTTGAAGTTAGCTTTAGCCGGAAACTAAATATTTTCCTCAATGTTTCTAATTTTCCAAGATCACACTAAGGCGCAGCAGAAAAGAGCATACACATGAGAAAAATCCTTCCTTTCTATTTTTGATATGTCTAGATTGCACAGAGTCATGGGGAAAAGAGCATATGCAGAAATGAAAGGTATAGATCGGTAATAAAAAACAGAGAGCTAAATAAACCGAAATAAACAGAGAGATAAATAAATAAAACTGTAAATAAAGAATGTATACCTCCAGATCTTAAAAATTACGTAGCTAGGGCTACCAGAAACCTTTTCATGTGAAACAAAAGGGGTTCCTCATTGGAAGAAATGCTCCTAACACAATAGAGCAGTCCTCTTGGCCCGAAAGCAGTTAGAAATAGTAGATCTAGGAAACGACAGTCAGATGCAGTTTTATCGGCTTCGGATTTGGATCACCAATGGATGCGGCCCTCAAATAGCTCTGATACCATGTAGGAATTTACAGTGTAAGTTCCTTAGATAGAACACCAAGGACACCGCTCACAAACAGATCACAGATCAATACACTAGTATTCTTGATATGGTCAAAAACCTCAAAGAGGGAAACAGTCCACGGCCTAAGCCAATGCGACCACTTCAGGCAATTTATTAATAAAAGAAACAAAATTTACATAAGATTATCTCATGAATGGTCACCTTACAAATGAACCTCCATGCTCTTTAAATAGAGATCATGGGCCAATTAGGTGTTAAGCCACAGATCAAGTGTTGGTAATACCGAGGAGAGAATGAATCGTCTGATCACTTCATGTCTAGAACATATCGTGACTGTCAGACTGTAAGTTACAAAAGTACATAGTAAAGAAACACACTTTACCTAACTATACACTAGACCAAGTTATACTTAACTATTTCCTATGTGTCAGAATATCCTAATATGTGATGGCAACATGAAAGAAAGACTTATAAAAGAAGAAGTTCATTTACCTCAGTTGGAACGAGGGAGTTGCAAGATCTTGGATGGATAAGTCATTACTTGAGCTAATTCGATTCCTGATTTATTCGATTTAAGGACACATCAATTGGGTTAGCAGTGTTGATGATGAATACATATACTACTGATGGTCGAGTCTGCTTGGAAGTTGGTATGATTTCTTGATAGAGTATGAAGTAGCATTCTTTAAATAAATTTTGTTTCTCTATATTCCTTAAGAAAAGCATGAGAGGACTCTATCAGTGAAGATACAATTGGTAAAGCTACATCAGTGGGGGCTAATGGATAGAACCTCAAGCACACCTGAAAAGGACGATGACTAATATAATAATTAAGGGTTTTATTATAACTATGTTGAATAGATGGAAGGCCTTTATCCCATGTACGAATATACTTGTACTTTTACTTGTGAAAGATATACAAAATCATCTGATTGACCACTTATGTTTGTCCATCTATTTGGGGGTAGGTAGTTGATTTGGTCAACCTTGTATCCATCAAAGACCATAGGATAGACCAAAAGGTACTTAGGAACCTACTATCCCTATTTAAAAACATGGTCCAAGGTATCCCAAAATGCTCCTAAACACACTAAATGAAGAGTTTAACAATGGATTTAGCTATGCAAATTTTCTTGCATAATGCCAAAAAGACCATTTAAGAGAACTAATCAATAAGTACAAACACACAATTGTTATCATGCTTGGTGGAGGTAAAACATGTCATGTAATCCACGGAGACAAACTCCTAGGGTTTGTTAGGAATAGGTAGAGGAGCATACAACCCCTACTACTTAATGGCTAGATTATTGATGTCACATGCAGTGCATGATATGATATATTGCCTAATTTCCTATTGAAGCTTTGGCTAGTAGAAATACTTCTCAAGTGTTGAACTAAAAATTGTCACCTTGACATTCTGCTATCTGTGTGAGTTCATTACCACTCATACTTTCCTCCTCTGCAAGTCTAAAACATCAGTTCCTCATATGAAGCTTGGAAAATAAGAGAAAAGCTCTCAAAGGTCTTTAAAACTCTGGTTCTGCACTTTCTCTTTGTCTTACCTGCGGTCCCGCACCTAATGGTCATGTCTCCTGTGCACCTGACCGCACTGTCTCTGTGTTAAAGGTGCGAACCCCTGTAAAAGTTAAAATGGCATGGGTACATTCTGAAAAAACTCACTTTCAATTATTTCAAGAAGCTTTTGGAAGGAATCTTGAGGTGGCAAGTTCTCTCTTTTAAGGTTCATGTATCCCATACCTTAAGGAGCTAACCCCTTGATGTGAGGAGATTATCCCTTTAAAGGAGGATTCTATCCCTTCATAGGTGGACCAGTAACCTCCTCCTTTGCACTATAAAAAGAAGCATTGAGCTGGTTACTGGGGAGTTGGAAGCTTAATATTTTTTGAGGTGAAATGCTGCTAGAACTTAGTCTTCTTTAGTTGAGTTTTTATGAGGAGAGATTACATACCTCTAAAATCTCATTTGGAAGAGTGCAAGGCTTGTCAAAGTAAAGGAAATTCCTGTTTCAGACCCCAGGAAGAGCTTGTTCAACATCAAGGCTGAAAAGGTTGTAAGGTTCTTCTACTATTCAAAGTTAATACAAATATATTTGTATTTCTCAATAAGCTATTAATTCATGGTTTATTTTATGGATTCCTTGATCACCATAATATACATGATTTATAACATTTGCTATGCAGGTGCTATTTAATGTTTGCTTGTTTGTTATTGTAGGTCTTCAAAGGTAACTCTTTCGAACGATTGGAGGATGACTACCATGAACAAGCACTGGATCTAAGGTAGGATCTTAACACCTTTGTAGTTTTTATTTATAAATTCCATATGTCTAGAGAAAGATAGGTTTGTTTGTCTGTTTGTTGCTAGACTATCTTCTGATACTAGGGAGATCGGTCTTGTCTGCAAGATTGATTTATCCGGCCAACAAATTGGTGACTCCGCTGGGGAAAATATTTGATTTTTGGTTTTCCTTTGTTTTGACTTGAGAAAATTGTTTCTTTTCTAGTTTTTTATTGATGTATTACTGGCTTGGGTAGCTTTTAGAATCTGGAAGTATTTTTGTTTTTTTTGAAGTTTTCTGGGGACCGCACTTTCTCTTTACAGACGGTGTGGGCATCTCTACACTTTCCTTCAGTAAACAATGCGGGACTGCACTTGTTGCTTCTCGAGCTTGTAGACCCTGTTAAATTTTTTTGAAAAAACTTAAGATATCTTCTTCCAGTTAATTTTAGGTTTGATTTAGGATTTTTAGTGTCTACAATATCTTGTGAGTGAGTTGCGATAGTATTTTTGTTTTGAGTGATTTTCTAGAATTTTTGCATGCTTGGAGTGGTTTTCACTTTGTCTCTGTAGTGACTCAAAGACCAAAAGCTTGAGAAACCTTAGATCACCCTGGTGTCTTTTCGTCTTCTTGATGAGTCTGAATTGGTTGTGAAATCTGTCCTTTGTGAGAAATAGATTTAGTTTTCTCATAGCAAATCTTTGAACAAACTTTGTTATAAGTTCTGAATTTCATTTTTACAAAAGAAAACATATCTGGATGTTTTTGATTGGTTCGTTATTCTATGCAAATGAATCCTTAGTTTACTGAACAACTAAGTAAAACGTCCTCAAAAAATAATTGAAGCTTTTATTCAATTAGATTTTTAAAGTTTTTAGATCTCAAAATTAGTTTTTGTAGTTTTGAGTGTTTTTCTAGAACTTGTAGATCTCTTTTGAAGAAAATTGTTTTTTTGTAGTTTTGAGTTTTGAAAAAGGGAAAGGGATTTATTGTGAGCATTAATTATTTGTCTCGTTTTGAGTCCTTATTTAAAAAACAAAAAGATTTTCTTTCCATTTCCATGTTGAAAGAAAGAATTGTTTCTTAAAGAATTGCATTATCAAACTCTTCCTTTTAGCTAGAATTTCATTGAAAGAAAAACAAATTTCTTATCATTTTAGGTGCATTTTTTAGTGTGTTTGGAGTCGAGTCTTCACACCATCAAAGTTTCATTTCCATACCTATCGACTTAAAGAACAACCCATAAAAGAAACGCTTAATTAAAATTGATCTAGTAATATTTTCTATTTCTAGGGCTCTTATCACCAATATAGCTTAGGCTAATATCTTGGAGTAGGGAGCAATTAACTCTCCAAGATAGTTAAAAAAAACAAGTAGATACATCTTGCGGTAGGAAATAAATCCAATTGTAATTCATACATTCTAGGAAGCTTCTCTTAAAGGAGTCAATCACGAGATCATGTCCGAACCTTTGACACAATCAATTCTGTTTCATTGGGAAAGATAGAAGATTCGCATGTATTATAAACGGTAAACCTTGGATTAACCATTGTCGAGGAGCCTGGGGTCACTTGTTGGTAAACCTTGGATTAACCATGTCGAGGAGCCTTCAAGGCGATTGAGCTTTGTTACTCTACCCTTGTGCGTAGATCGGATCGTAGACTATCCCCCTAGTTGTATTTTTTACTATTGGTAATCTTAGTGTCCATAAACTTAAGATTATTTCCTAAGGTGGCGGTAAAGGAAAGATCTCACTGTACCTGGAGCAGACGTTGACTAGACTCACTTGGACTCTCTGGGGGGTTCTCTTCACTTGAGATGGTTTTGTGAAGAAACTTGTGCCGGTCTGTTTCATTAAGCAGGTTGTCGGGGTAACTATTCCAACCGCCCTTTCTGTATTAAACTTCTACTAAGTTGGATTTCATTACCAACTAGTGTTTTTAGTACGGGAAGTTACTGTTTGTGAGTGGTTTGAACTCTTAGATTTTTTAGGCGTGTGATTCAGCTGTTTGTTTCTTTAGAGATTTTAGGTGTTTTATTGAAATTTTATTTATTTGCGTGTGATTAATTAATATTTATTCATGGCCAAATTATCGAGACAATCTCGTAGAATTCAGGGGAAACCTCTTGAGTATACACCAAGCCAGCTTGAAGGGATACGAGCTCTTGTATCACCTAGTGACAGTAGAGTTGGATCACTAGAAGCTGAAGAGTCATCTTTAATTGTTCATCCTGATTATCAAATACAAACAACAAAGCATATTCAAGAGCCAATTTCATTTTCTGAAGTTACTGGTAGTATTTCTCCTTCCAGTGCATTAGCTAAAGAACCTAAAATTTCTGAGCCTGACACTAAACCTATTGTTTTGGAACCATCTTTAGGATTTGTTACTCCAACTTCTAGTGATCCTGGTTCACCTAGGGTAAGAAATATCATTACTCAAAATCTTCCTTCTGGCCTCATTTCTATTGAAGAACTTGTCAGTCCAGACGAAGACGTAACTCTTCCTGAAAACCAACAGACTTTAAATCTTAGGGAGCGTGAATCAATATTCTACAGTCCTTTTAGGAGTGACACTTGGTATTTATCATTGACAATTTTTTTAGAAAACCTGGGTCTTAGTTTTTCACCACCTCGAATTCCTTTTCATCCTACACCAAGAGGTTATTATCCTTTATCGATCATGTAAAGACAGTCATCTATGTTTTCCCAATCACCGGAAACATTTTTAACCAGCGGTCCTTCTGTTCCTCCAGGGTACCAGTCACTCTCTGGTACTTTTTCAGGAGCAACTCCTCGACCGACTGAACAAGAGTTATCATCTCGTAGTAACGGAACTCAAACGTTAAACGCAGAGCAAATCCTTATGATGTCTGGTAGTACTCCAAATCCTCAACCTCAAGGTAGTCAGTTACCACTTGGGGGGCAACCCTAGGGTAGTCAGTTACCACTTGAGGGGCAACCCCAGTGTAGTCAGTTACCGCCTAGGGGGCAACCGCAAGGTAGTCAGTTATCGCTTGGGGGGCAACCTCAAGGTAGTCAGTTACCACCTGGAGGGCTACCTCAAGGTTTTCAACCTTCAAGACAGTACATACCCCAAAGTCAACCCCAGATTCAGTACATACCCCAAGGTCAACCCCAAACTTAGTACATACCCCAAGGTCAACCCTAGACTCAGTACATACCCCAAGGTCAACCCCAGATTCAGTACGTGCCTCAGGGTTATCAACCTCAAGGTCAGTACCCAACTCAAGGTTTCCAACTGCCTTTTGGTCAATCATTTTTACAAGGAGCTGGAAATGTACTGCTTAATTATTAGCCCTACGTTCAACCAGGTTATGGTCCTCCATATGCACAACCTTTTATGGGTCCATACTCCAGAATGAACATGGTGTGGAATCCGTCTCAAACTCAACAGACTATGCAACCTAATGTGCAGTTACCTAATCAACCTAGACAACCTTTGGTTTCTGGTCCAACCCAGCAACCTATCCAACCTACTATTCAAATCCCTGCACTTAGTTTAGTTCAGTAGCCTGGGCCTAGCACACCTCGTACTCCGCCTCAAACTGCTGCAACTATTGCAACTTCTGTTCAACCTACAACACCTATTTCTGGAGTATTTGTAGCTCTGGTTTCTACTATCCCTGCATTAGTGCAAATTCCTCAAGTCTCTATGCCACAGTCAGGACCTAAAGTTCAGACTTTGGTCTAGATGCTTGCAGGACAAGCTGGTACAAGTACGATTACCACAAGTCAACCGTAATTCATCTATCAACCGTACCAGGGACAATATCAATTCAGTCCTATTGTAAACCCAGCTTATCAGTATCAACCGTATCCAGGCTATACTTATCAACAGCCTCAACAACCCCAGTTTCGTCTGGTTAATCCTGGTTTTCTAGGAGGTTATAACATTCCTAATGAAAATCCGATTCCAGGTTATCCTGGATATCCTCCTCCTGGAATTGGTCTCATTACTCAAGGTTTTCGCGACCCTACCCGTCAGTTACCATTTATTGCAACTTTGGATTTACCTGATTTGTTGCGCCTTACGAATGATCCGATTTACTATCTTCCGTATTGGTCGCCAATGCCTAGTAAGTTGCTGAGTGATATCCCGAAATTTGAGGGTAAGTCAGGAGAGGATCCGTCAAATCACATTATGACTTATCACCTCTGGTGTGAATCTAATTCAATTATTGATGATTCAATTTGATTGCGTCTTTTTCAACGAACTCTTATTGGTCTTGCTGCCAAATGGTACATTGAGTTACCATGAGGCTCTTTTAATAATTTCAATAAGTTAGCCACTACTTCCTTAACTCATTTTCAGTTGCCTGTCAGATACGACAATGGCACGGAACTGTTAACTTCACTGAAACAATCCACGTCCACATATATTTCTGATCATATTCATGAATGGTGACGTAGAAGGCGTTTAGTGAAAGTATTCATTCTAGATCAAATTTTAGCGGAATGGTTCATTCAATCATTGTTACCCAAAATCACTGAAGATGTAGCTAAGGGAGGAGTTGTCACTGAAGAGCAAGTCATTGCTCAGGCTCAGTACCTTGACCTTGTATATATGCAGTCAGGTACTTTACATGAAAAAATCCCTGATCTTCCAAAACACGGTCAAATAATTGCAGCTCCTTCAGGGCCTCATGCCACTGATGGTATGATTGGTTCAGTTAGTACTAAAAGTAAGAAGAAATCTTCAAACAATTCTTCTCCTATAATAACTTTACTTGATTCCCTGAAAGGAGATTCTTCCGCTGAAATTTCTGCCGACATCCATGTCGTAGAATCATCTACGACCAAACCAAAATCTGATAGTAGAAAGAATGGGAAGAAGAAAAACAAACAAAATTCAAAAGGTAAAACGGATAAAAATGAATCTACTGACGCAAAATGGAAACCTCGCTATCCTTGTTTCATTTGCGACGAGGATCATTTTACCAATGCACGCATAGAGCAGAGGTTTCGAATTTCATTAAAGGTTCTCAAACGCTTGCTGTCTTGAAGGATCCTTTTCCTACTCAAGATAGTACAATGATTGGTTCTTCCTCGAATGCCTTAGAAGAACCCATTATGATGATGTCTCATGTGAGGATTGTGACGTGATCACAAGATTATGGTAGTAAAAATCCTGTTGGTGGTAAAGAAGCAACTTCTTCTAATTCAAACACATCAACTATACCTCCTCCTGGTTCCAATCCACTACAGATTGAGAAACCCAACCCTGACTTAGTAATCAAACCGCCAGCTAAAGGTGTACTTCGTAAATTAGCTTTCAATCCACATGTGAGAGCTACTAAGAATTACAACATTGTTGAAGACTTAGCTATTTCCCCTTCAGCAATGTCGGCTTTGGAAGTGCTGCAATCGTGCCCAGCACAACATAAATTACTATTGTATGCTATAGGAGCTGTCGATATTCAGGATTCGAACCTAATAATCTTTGATTTAGAGAATAGTACACCCCGCCTACCTCATCAAATGGCTTTCTAGATTCCAGTTTTAGTCAAAAACAAAACTTGCTTTCAGACTGTGATTGATGAAGGGGCTTCTACATGTATTATGTCGATCTAGTGTTGGAAATCACTTGGTTCTCCCACACTCAATTGGTATCCGACAATTCTAAAGGATTTTGATGGCCGAGGGTTCCAGCCTTTTGGTATTTTGCAGGATTTACCTATAGGGGTCGAAGGAAAAACTGTAAATCTAGATGTAGAAGTGGTTGATGCCCCTCTAGATTACAACCTTCTCTTGGGTCGCAGTTGGTCTTATGCTATGACTACTATTGTTTCATCGGTTTTTGGCTTATCAAGTTTCCTCATAATAGAAAGATCGTTACGATAGACCAGCTAACTTATTTCTCATCCGACCTAGCCTCTATAGATAGTATTCAGCACATCGGTAAAATGACTATCCCTTACAAGGATGTTGGCGTAGGTTTGATTAAAGATTCTAGTTTACTGGGAACTTTTTCCTTCCCTCCTTCTAACGTGTCGCCTTCTATTGTGAATATTCATATGATTTCATCGAATACTGTTACTTCTGATGATCCTTGGATTGTACCTTCCGATTCTGAGGTGGATTCATTTGATGGCACGATGCCTTTAAGTCCCTTTGAAATTGCATATTAGGATGTACAATTATTTTGTGATTCCTGTTCAACCGAAACTGATCTTCACCCTATAATTTCTGTTGATCCTTTCACAAAGTGGGGTATTGACTTTATTACATGTAACCCTTACTCGGTCGGGGGGCATGCATATATTATTCTAGTGGTAGATTATTTTACTAAGTGGGTCAAGGCAATGCCTACATTTTCGGCAAACGAGAAGGCTGCTGCAACTTTCATATTCAATCATATAATTTCTAGATTCGGTGTTCCTCAAGCTATTATTACTGATCATGGAAGTCACTTTTGAAATATCATGATGACTGAACTGACAAATCAACTTGGATTGCACCACGATAGTCCTACTCTGTATTACCCACAGGCTAATGGTCTGGTTGAAGCTATCAATAAAGTTTTAGTCACTATGATCAAACGAATCATTGGTATTCATAAGTCAAATTGGCATACCATGCTATTTTCAGCACTTTGGGAATATCAGACCTCAGTGAAAACATCGACTGGTTTCACTCCTTTTCAACTGGTCTACGGTTTGGAAGTAGTGTTACCTATTGAATGCGAAATTCCGTCATTACAATTAGCCATAGAATTACTCTCAGCTACTTCTGAAGAAGAGAAATGTTTTTTGTACTTAGCTCAGCTAGATAAGAATCGACGCACTGCTGCAATAGCAAACGAGACTCATGCGAAACGAATGAAAGCTCAGTACGACAAAAGTGTTAAACCTCATCATTTTTTAGAAGGAGACCTAGTTTTAGTATATGATGAAGTGAACGATAAGCTAGGGGCTGGAAAATTTGTACCTATGTGGCATGGTCCTTACATTGTTAAGTGAAAGCTGGCAAAAGGGGCTTATGAATTGATAGATTTTGACGGTGTCTCTTTGGGTAAACCCATAAATGGACTTTATTTGAAGAGATATTATGCTTAAATTCTGTGTGGAGATTTTTTGTTAGATTAGTTTCTTTACAGCTGGTGTGTTTTAGATTAGAAAAGTGTGCCTAGTTTAGAGAGTGCTCTTATCATTATTCCTACTTATCTTGATTTTACTCTTGATATTGCAGATGTCGACGTCTCTTCAAACATACATTGGTTTTGCTAATGGTGCTTGTCGTAGTACACGAAACATTTCTTCCATAGCTTGGGTTATCTATTCACCCTCTGATGAGTTAGTGTCTATGCATGGGGTAAGCCTCGGTCAAACAGAGCATAGTGCAGTGATTGAGTTATTATCTGAGTCCATCTCATTTGGGATTCGAAGTTTGATTGTTAGGTTGGATTCTGAACTCGTTGTATTATAGCTTAATAGGGTTTATGCCATTAGAAATCCAGTGTTATTAAGGTTATTTTTGAGAGTTCGTCTCTTGGAACGTGAATTTGATTACATTGAATATCAACATATTCCAAGACATTTAAATACATTAGCAGATTCAGTTGCTTCTAGTATGATAAATAGACATTTGCAATAATCAAAACAATAAATTTAATAACATTCGATAACAAGTTACATGAGACAGCCGGTAATAATGATATATCATAGCATAGAAGTGTGTTTCAAAATATACATCGTCTTCTATCATAGGTTAAAAAACACCTTATGATCGGCAAAAATGATAATACAAAAAGACAAAAATGTCGTGAGTCTACAAAATCGATCATCCTATCCCTGGTGATGATCACGATAAGAAACTACTGCTTGGGCCACCCTACATAGGAACCTCCTAAAAGGTCTTATGACCCCAATCACATATCTCTGTAACCTAAGTGGAATATCATCTATATCAGTCTCTGGAATATCTAGTGTCAAGCGCTCTAGATGATGCTCCAAGTCGGTTAGGATCTCTGCTGATTGGTCCTGTGGGGCTGGTGCTGCTGTAGCTAGTTGTCTCCTCTCGTAAGGCTGGAGAGCAGTTGGTCAACGTGGACCCACATCTGCATTTAAACTTTTGATTATTAGTTTTGGATGATTTAAAATATATATAAAAAAAATTAAAACTTAGAAAGTGTCGAAAATGGTTTTTACCTAAATCATCCTATTGCTCTCCTGGTGGAAGAATCATGTCTGGGTCACCGCAGTAATCCATCCCGGTGTATGGAAAATCCTGAATCAAAAAAAGTTGGTTGTTCAACCAACGAAAATATTCAGGCAGGAATTGAACAACCTCTGTGCCCTCCTCAGGATGACGGGCCATCAAAGCAATCCAATGAACCATTCTAGGCTCTCGAGGAAGGCCCGTATCAATAGGAATATGCTACGGGGATAACATTTGGATCCTCTCTAGAGCAAAGCTGACTACGATAAATCCATATCCAAAGTTTTTCAGCTGTCCATTATTTGCTATGGTTAGTTGGCCTTTCACATTTTCCAACACAACCTCTCACCAGTTGTATATGGTGCCTCGAAAACAGTCTATAGCCATCTGCATCTGGGATCTAATAGCCACATGCAATGCTGCACTTCGGCATAGTCTGGTAACAGTGAATGCAATAAATTTAAGCTCAATATGGTTGATAGTTTTAATATCAATGCGTTTATCCTTGGGGTCTGCTTGATCATCACAAAACTCCAATCGAAGACTAGCGACAGACTGGCCACCTAGCCTAGTCCCGAAAAGAGATAATTGTTCACCCCTCTTGGACAAACCAGTCAAAAAGTATATGTCCTCCAGCTCGATTTCGAGCCGGTGGCCACCAATCACAAAGCACTGGTCCTGTGTGTTCCATTTGTCTACCAGCAATGTCAAGAGGTCTACTTGGGCTCTCGTGCCCTGTATGGCCCAGAACTTATACAATGTGCATGCTCTCAATGCCTACAATGTGGGCATATCATTCATTGTGGCATAATCTACATCCTCATGCTCGCGTTCTCGCTAAATAAGCATTTTGAATGTCCTACAATGCATAAAAAGACATATTAGAACAAGCTTGTTCGAAAAATTTTGGGCAAATTTAGAGAAATTTTAAGTTTTAAAATTCATTCCGCAGGGTCTGCATCTACTGCTTACAAATGGTACATAGGTCCGCATGGGTTGTGAGTAATAGGTGTGGACCCATGACCTTTTTCTTTATAGGAAAAATTTTGGGTTCGCAGGGCCCACGCGTTGCACCTACAGACCCCCGCGAGTGATTTTTTAAACCTAATTTTCCTTTAAAAATAAAATTTAAAGCCTAAAAATGAAATGTAAATGGGTGAAATGCAAGTCAAGGAGGACATGGATTACCTAGAGCTAACGGTTTTCGATTCCGACCGACAGATTTTCCAGAATCTTCACATGAAATTTTTTACCCAAAAGCTCTCACTTCTCACTCTGAACTCAAATGGTAAAATTGAAGTTAGAAAAGCCCTTTTTATAAGTTTTTTCAAATAAATGAATTTTTAATTTATTTATTTTTCACTTTAAAAAGGTTAATTTTAAAAACATTTTTATTTATCTTAAACAGGTATGTGTAATTTTTTGAGTTTTTGTGCAAAATATTGGATTTTTCGGGGAAATTGATCATTTTTCAACAAAGAGCATAAATTTATCACTTTTTCAGACTCTTTAAAAAATTTACAAAAAAGCAAAACATTGGAGTCCTCTTTAAGCTCTTTTCAGACTCTTGAAAATTGAAAATATTGCTGAGCACTTGATTGTTCGAACTCACTAAAATAAATGAATAATTGTCCCTTTAGTATAAGTTTACCCCTTTTACGGACTGAAATGGACTATTTATGAAAAAGGTATACGTTGACTAATTACGGTCATTAGAGTCCTCTTTAAACTCTTTTCAGACTCACTAAATATGAAAAGATTATCAAGTACTTGTCTTTTCCAGCTTGTTAAATTGGAAATGTCATCCCTCTTGTATTATTTTATCCTTTTTTGGACCTGAGGGATTATTTTATGAAAAAGTACCCCCATGGAGTTTTCTTAAGTTTTTCTTCCGACTCCCTAAAATTGAAAACACTGAGTTTTTGTTAGATGATCCAAAAATACAATTTTATCATAGGTTATAACATTAGAATAAAATAATTATTAATTTAAGATATTAAATTAATAATTATTATTCTAGAATGTTTATTTATTTAATGGAGACTTTTAGAATTAGCATATTGTTGTAACTAGATATGACTCTCCAAATGTGTCGTATCTTAGGCTCTATTTTAGGAGATTAGTTAGCTAGTTGGTTTGAATAGCATTTATTGTAAATGGACACTTGTTATTTAATAAGTGATCCATAATTAGAGGTAGTTAGGACATGGAGCTTATATATAGCTCATTGCAAGAGTATTTGTGTTGTTCGGGTGTAAACTCTTGCAAAATCAATTATGTAATTGTTTTTTTTCTGATTAATAAAATTACGTGTCTGAGGACACTTCTGCCATTATTGTGGTATCAGAGCTCCAGTAATGCTGCAGTGGATGTGAAGAGGAGATTCTAGCTCTACAAGTTTGTGGAAGACTCCCTTGAATTGATCAACAAATCACTGGTATGAAATTGGCCAGTTTTGTGTTCAACAAACAATTTTTTTTATTTTTTATTATTATTGCTAATCTGCAAATTGATTTGGTTAATTCTTGGATGCTGGAACATACGCCCATGCTAAAATTTGATGCAAAGTTGGATAGTATTTTTTTATTGAATGTAATATTGAAAGCGCTCGTACCATCTCATCATCGGACTGGTTACTGTTCAAACAATCTGATAACTCAACCAAGACATTCGAGAAGTTTCTACCCAGGAATTTCTCAGGCGAAATGGATCAGATCTTTTTCCATGACAGAAAGGCCATGGACCAGATTAAACCATAGATCTTCCGTCCATGCGAAGGCACAGGCACAATACCCCGAGGTATCTGCAAACGTCGAGGGCTCGGTGTCAATAGTTGACGGTCTTGTTGATTTTCTGAACGAGTCTTGGACGCAGTTCCATGCCACAGCTGAAGCAAAGCGGTTACATGCAATGCTTTCAATACAATATGCAAATTCTTTAATTTTTTCAGTGATTGAATGTACAATCGATTTCTGGGTAAGTGAAGTTTTAAATTTTGAATTGCATTTGCTATCGATGCAAATTTATGGCAAGATTCGTTGTATAGAATAAGATGAAGGTAGATTTCATGTCAATTTTAATAAACCCAATTCCAGAAAGGTCGAGCTAGAAGGTTGAATATGCTATCCTGTGTAAAGTTTCAATACTTATTAATGGAGTTCCGATTCTGTTTCACAATGGAGGAAGAGCGGATCTGATTGTATTCGATCCATGCTACCACATAAAAAATGATTTGTTTGGAAAATTGACATCGATTTGTGAAAGACAGTGTTTGCAGCAGCGATCTTGTTTAATTGAGGAACAACGTTTGCAGAAGCCGATTCAATGGAAGTTCTGAATCGAATTGCAGTTTGGGATCAGCGGTCAAAAATCCAAGTCTGTGTTGAAAATTTAATGCAAATCATGGAACAGTAAATGCTGGAGAACGCAGAGACATAAGTCTGGCAATTCGTTGAAGGCAGCTTTGGTAAGTATGAAGTTCTGGCATTTAATTTTAACCGGTTCATATGAAAATCCTGTTGTATTGATGGCGTATTGAGTAAATTGGACAGTGAAATAGCATAGCACGGTAATTCGGACCTTCAGAAGTTCGAAGATTTTTTGCAGCTAATCATATCTCATATAAGATTTGATATTGTGGATGGAAGTGTTGAAGACGCTGGTGAATTTGCGGGGTGTATAACAGTAAGCATAGAGATTGATGGAATAAAATGGATGCAAGCTCGTTTTGTAACTCAAAGTAATTTTTACTTTGAGGGGGGGTAATTTTTTTTTTTTACCAGATTGTGCAAAAGCACCATTGTAAAAATCAAATTTTGAAAGTTGCCTTGTAAAATTTGAGAAATTGACTAGAGCCAAGTGCAAAGCTCAGTCAATTTTCTCCTATTTTGACGACTATTCGAGGGTCAAGGCCAAGCCCCGATAGTTCGTTTTTTTGCGTCGTGTGTTGCTGTTGTGTTGCACATCTTGAGTTTTTTGGATCTTGATTCGTGGTGTGAAGTCTTAACACTACAATGTCTAAGTTGATTAATTTGTTTTCTAATTCCGACAAACTAGAAGGCACCAAATCTTATAAAACATGGCATCGTCTCATCGAAAGCACACTCATTTACAATGAATTATGGCAGGGAATATGTGATGGAGATGTTAAGCCAAATAAAGCCACAGATGCAGCTGCACTAGCAAAATGGGAAATCAAAAATGCTAAAGCCTTATCTCTTATTAAATCTTCTGTGAATGATGAAATGTATGTCCATATAGAAAATGCTTTAGATGCATGGTCTGCTTTGAAAACTTTTAAAGACCTCTTTGATACTCAGCCTGAATCAAAGAAAGTCGATCTACAATTAAAATTGTTGCAACAAAAATTAACTGAAGGCGGTGATGTTCTTGAATATATCTCAATACTTAAGAATATCAGGCAAGAAATTATTAATGCTGGTTTTCCCGCAATTGATGATAGCTTTATGGTCACAATTGTAATTGCTGGGCTTCCTTCTTCCTATACGCATTTTTTGGAGACTCTACAAGTAACTGGGAAATTAGAGAAATTAAAGTTTGATGAACTCTGTGAAATGTTAAGTCAACATGATAAAACTTTTGGGAAGAAGAAGAAAGTTGGTGAAGATGTTTTTCTCACAGAGGCCAGCACTAGTAAGTCATTAGCAGATAGTTCTCGAGGAAGAGGCAGATGGAATCAGAATCAAGCAGCACATAATCGAGGTCAAAGCCAAAGCAGAGGAAACAATTTTAACAGAGGAGGAAGAAATAATTTTCAAGGTAGAGGAAACAACCAAGGAAGAGGCAATTTTCAAGGACAAGGATATAATAATCAAGGTAGAGGACAATCTCAAAATAGAGGTCAAAGCAGAGGCAGAGGACAATCTTCAGGAAGAGGAAGAGACTTAAGTCAAATTGTGTGTCGAAGATGTAACAAAGTTGGCCATTATGCTGAAGATTGTCGAACATCACTTAATAAAATTCCCAAGTTTCAGCAGCATTCAACACAATTTGCAAATGATCAAGATGAAGATAACTCAGAATATGTTTTTACTTCCTCACCAGCATCACAAATTTCATCCCATCTTAGAAGTGACTATGAAGATGCCTGGATCTTGGATTCCGGGGCAACTCAACACATGACTTGTCGACGTGATTTTTTCTGGAATTTTCAAGATTGCCAACTTAATTCCATTTTTCTGGCTGATGATACAAAACATACGCCTTATGGAAAAGGAGTAGTAAAAGTTTTTCTCCCTGGCATTGAAGAAAAAATGATTTCCAATGTATGGTATGTACCCAGTTTCAAGAAAAATTTGCTCTCTTTAGTCACGATTCAACAAGCAGGACATCAGGTGATTATGGAAGATGGTTTAGTCAAGATTAATTCAGTCAAACAGAACTTGAAAACGGTCATGACAGGTTATGAAGATGGAAAATTGTTACGGATGAAAGGGACAGTTATTCCAAGGCATTCTGATTTTGCAGGGGCAGTGACTACAGGTATTTCACCTATAAGACTATGGCATGTAAGATATGAACATTTGAATTTTGAGAGTCTTTCTCAATTGCAGAAACAAGGAATGGTTAAAGGACTTCCCACATTCAAAAGGGAAAATGCAAAATGTGAAGCTTGCATTTATGGCAAACAAAGTTGAGAAAGTTTTCCAACAAGTTCATGGCGTGCAAACAGGCAGCTACAACTAGTTCACAGTGATGTTTGTGGACCACTACAAACTTCCTTTGGTGGATGCAAATATTTCTTACTATTCATTGATGATTTCAGCAGAATGACTTGGGTTTACTTTTTGAAGAACAAGTCAGAAGCATTTGATAAGTTTAAAATTTTTTGCCAACTTGTTGAAAATGAAGTCAAAGAAAAGATAGGTACTCTCAGGACAGATAATGGGGGAGAATTCACTTCAAATGAATTCAAAACTTATTGCAGTGAAAATGGCATCAGACGACATCTTACTAATGTTTACACTCCACAACAAAATGGAGTAGTCGAAAGAATGAATCGCACTTTGTTAGGCATGGCGAGATCCATGTTAACTTTCAAAAGGTTAAGTCCAACATATTGGGCAAAAGCAATCCATACAACTGTCTACTTAAGAAACAGATCTCCAACTGCTTCTTTAGACGAAATCACACCTTATGAAGCTTGGTTTGGTTTCAAACGTTGAGTTAAACATCTTAGAGTTTTTGGGTCAGTGTGTTATGCCTTAGTTCCGAAAGAAAAACGAACTAAGCTTGACTCAAGAAGTTTAAAATGCACAATGATTGGCTATTCTGATGAGAAGAAAGGGTATCATCTTTTGACCAATGGAAAATTCAATGTGAGCAGGGATGTCATTTTTGATGAAACAGAGAGTAAGAGTGCTGAAGAAATTGAAAATCTTCTTCACAAGTTAGAAACTAAGGGAAGTAAAAGAAATGGAAAAATGCAAAGTCAACCAACTTCACCAAATTGGTACGAACTTGATTTTCCTTCCTCTGAAGATGAGTCATCCAGTCCATCTACATCAACAACATCATCTGGGTCTTCTAGCAGTTCATTCGCATTTCCAAGCAGCAACATTTCTTCTGACAGTGATTCTCCACATTCTTCACCTGAACGATGAACATCAGTTTATATTAATCCTCTTTACAATGATGGGGAATTTACAGAAGCGCAAACAAGTGAGCACCAACTTCCGAAATGGGCAGTTCAACTTTTGAAAGATGTAAAGCCTGATGAACAGAATAAAACTGGCACCAGAAGGGCACATAGAAGTGAAGGCAATTTTGCCTTGATAGCAAATGATTTTACTGAACCTTCCACATACAAAGAAGCAGTAAAACATAAAGAATGGCAACAGGCTATGGTTGAAGAATATCAAGCAGTAATTGATAACAACACTTGGAAACTTGTTGATTGTCCAGCAAATGTTAAACCCATAGGATGCAAATGGGTTTACAGAATTAAGTATAATCAAAAGGGAGAACTTGAAAAGTATAAAGCACGACTTGTCGCAAAAGGTTTTGCGCAGTAGGAAGGCATTGATTATGAGGAAACTTTTGCTCCTACAGCTAAATGGAACACCATCCGATTAACACTTGCATTGGCCGCTCAAAAAGGATGGAAATTTCATCAAATGGATGTGAAAAGTGCTTTTCTCAACGGGGATTTACAGGAGGAAGTGTATATGACCCAACCACCAGGTTTTGAAGTTGAAGGACAAGAACATAAAGTCTGCAAATTGATCAAGGCTTTATATGGATTAAAACAAGCTCCCCGAGCTTGGTATGCAAAGATGGATGAATACCTTAAGAAAGTTGGTTTTCAACGAAGTGAATCTGATGATACTTTGTATGTGCGACAACAGGGAAAATATCTGGTAATTCTTGTTATGTATGTAGATGATTTGATCATTACTGGAAACCATGATGATCATATTGCACAGGTGAAAAAGGAGTTACATGCAGGTTTTAAGATGACAGATTTGGGATTACTTCACTACTATCTTGGAGTTGAAGTCTTCCAATGTCCACATCATATTTTCATTTCTCAGAGTAAGTATGCAGCAGAGGTTCTTCAGCGTTTTGGCATGCAGGATTGCAAGCCCGTTCTTACCCCCATGGAACAAAACTTGAAACTTTCAAAATTTGAAGGGGGGGAAAGGTGGACAGTACAACTTACAGACAGTTGATTGGAAGCTTGATTTATTTGACAAATACTCGTCCTGATCTATCTTATGCAGTCAGTATTCTTTCACGTTTTATGCAGGAACCACGAGACAGCCACTGGAATGCAGCCAAAAGAGTTCTTTGATATATCCAAGGAACAAAATATTTTGGTCTTCTTTACACAAAGACTAGAAATTTTGTACTTGGTGGATATTCTGATGTCGACTTTGCTGGGAGTATTGATGATCGAGCATCAACATCAGGTTATTTAATGAACATGGGGTCAGCAGCAGTATCTTGGAGTTGTAAGAAACAAGCTACAGTGGCCACTTCTTCAGCAGAAGCAGAGTACATTTCAGCATGGGAAGCAACATGTGAAATTGTTTGGTTGCGCCGAATTTTGCAGGACTTGGGCATTTCTCAGGCAGAAGCTACATCATTATTCATTGACAGCCAGTCAGCCATCAAACTTGCCAAGAACCCAGTTTTTCATTCAAAGACAAAGCATGTGGACACCAAGTATCATCATATCAGGTCTCTCATTGCCAAAGATGTCCTCAAACCAGTTTATTGTCCTTCCGAAGATCAGATCTCCGACATTTTCACGAAACCGCTCGGCAGAATAAAATTTACTAAGTTCAGGGATGAACTTGGTATCTGTTGTAATGTATCTTTGGATCATAGGGGGGAATGTTAGATGATCCAAAAATACAATTTTATCATAGGTTATAAAATTAGAATAAAATAATTATTAATTTAAGATATTAAATTAATAATTATTATTCTAGAATGTTTATTTATTTAATGGAGACTTTTAGAATTAGCATATTGTTGTAACTAGATATGACTCTCCAAATGTGTCGTATCTTAGGCTCTATTTTAGGAGATTAGTTAGCTAGTTGGTTTGAATAGCATTTATTGTAAATGGACACTTGTTATTTAATAAGTGATCCATAATTAGAGGTAGTTAGGACATGGAGCTTATATATAGCTCATTGCAAGAGTATTTTTGTTGTTTGGGTGTAAACTCTTGCAAAATCAATTATGTAATTGTTTTTTTTCTGATTAATAAAATTACGTGTCTGAGGACACTTCTGCCATTAGTTTTTCCCATATTGGACTCGTTAAAATTTAACAGTAAAGGACCTATTCAATTTTAAACAGGAACGAACCACTTCTTCTTAGGGTTCAAATTTTAAACAGGAACGAACCACTTCTTCTTAGGGTTCAAATTTTAAACTAAGTTGGACTCATTCGAAGGATGAACTTATAAACAAGAAAATGTTATCCTCCTCAAGCTTGTCAAAAATAAAGAGGTACTTGCCATAAATGGTGGGGGAAAAGAGAGAAAAATGAACCTGTTTGTTACACTTCGTTTTTAAAAAAAAAAAAAAGAGAAAAAGCATCAACCACTCTTGAACATGCCACTTTTTGTTCACCTGGGTTGGGAAAATCCTTTGCCTAACAGTTAATCAAACCACATTGAAAGTCTTTAGCCGGTTTCTGGGTTATAGCTTTGCGTCAATTATCACCAAGCCATCTGCAGTGTCGTTATGTTTTCAAGAGAATAGTTCAAACAAACCATTCATTTGCGAGATATTTGTCATCCATTTTGACCATCCCTGAGTCAGTCCTTGCCAATATATTTCTTCAAAACTTGATCTATGATTTTGTGTTGTGGGCTTGCCTACGACGGATCGCTTTCTATCGACTTCAGCTCATTTTCTAGGAAGTTGATCTAGAAATTGTCAGTGCCTTGAAAAATACATGCCTTAATGGTAGTTTTCTCGCCTTCGATGATAGGTTGCATCATTGACCTTCGATCGAATGATTATATGACATGTTCGACTTCAGCTCATTTATTCACATTGCATGGATTATACTGATTAATTTGAGAGCCATTGACATTACTGGTGGTTTCTCTCACGCTTGTTAACAGTCCACATCATTGGCTGGTAATCAAGTGGTTTCTACCATGTTCGACTTCAACACATTCATTCACATGGATAGAATCGTACTAGTTCAGGAAGCGGAAATCAAGACCCTGGATTTAGTTTCTACCATCCAGGATGCGAGGAATTTTGTTATTCATTATACAGTCGAATATTCATAAATAGATGGCTGCGTCCATACTGTGTCTACACAAGTCCATACTCTTGATGTATTACAAAATCATTCCTGTATCAGAACAGTTTAGTCAGTTTTCTAGTCAGTTTTGATCTGAGTATGGGAATGCTTACCTCAGCGATGATATGTCTACATATATATATATATATTGCATTGAATGTTTTTACAGGTTCCAACTGGGGTGTCCACAAGATGATCCTGAAATGATAAAGTACTTCACTCTTTATACATGACAGACTCTATCTTCATCTATTACAGACTTCGCACTTTAGGGGGCAATTTGTTGCACTAAAAATTGTCACCTTGACATTCTGCTATCTGTGTGAGTTCATTAACACTCATACTTTCCTCCTCGACAAGTCTAAAACATCAGTTCCTCATATCAAGCCTAGAAAATAAGAGAAAATCTCTCAAAAGTCTTTAAAACTCTAGTTTCACACTTTCTCTTTGTCTTACCTGCAGTCTCGCAACTAATGGTCATGTCTCCTGCGCACCTGATTGCACTTTCACTTTGTTAAAGGTGCGGATCCTTGTAAAAGTTAAAAAGGCATGAGTACATTTTGAAAAAACTCACTTTCAGTTGTTTCTAGAAGCTTCTGGAAGGAATCTTGAGGTGGCAAGTTCTCTCTTTTAAGGTTCATGTATCCCATACCTTAAGGAGCTAACCCCTTGATGTGAGGAGCTTATCCCTTTGAAGGAGGATTCTATCCCTTCATAGGTGGACCAGTAACCTCCTCCTCTGCACTATAAAAAGAAGCATTGAGCTAGTTAATGGGGAGTTGGAAGCTTAATATTTTTTGAGGTGAAATGCTGCTGGAACTTAGTCTTCTTTAGTTGAGTTTTTATGAGGAGAAATTACATACATCTAAGATCTCATTTGGAAGAGTGCAAGGCTTGTCAAAGTAAAGGAAATTCCTGTTTCGGACCCCAAGAAGACCTTGTTCAACATCAAGGCTGAAAAGGTTGTAAGGTTCTTCTACTATTCAAAGTTAATACAAATATATTTGTTTTTCTCAATAAGTTGTTAATTCATGGTTTATTTTATGGATTCCTTAATCACCATAATAGACATGATTTATAATATTTGCTATGTAGGTGCTATTTAATGTTTGCTTGTTTGTTAATGCAGGTCTTCAAAGGTAACTCTTTCGAATGATTGAAGGATGACTACTATGAAAAAGCACTGGATCTAAGGTAGGATCTTAACACCTTTGTAGTATTTATTTATAAAGCACATATGTCTAGAGAAAAACAGGTTTGTTTGTCCATTTGTTGCTAGAATATCTTCTGATACTAGGGAGATCGGTCTTGTCTGCAAGATCAATTTATCCGGCCAACATCAAGTACTACTATTGTCTTCTCCACATTGAAGTTCCCTGCCACCCAAATGTAAAATGTCTCCAAAATTATCTTGGCATGCTTTCTTAAAGGAGCATAGAGGTGGCCCAGGTAGCATAAGAGCACATATTGGAGGTGGAAGTATGGAACTTGAATGGTTGCAATTAGTTTCTGGTATGTGGAAACATTGTCAAAGTTTTTGTATAATTATGGCCATCCAGAGGTCTCATGACTGTAGGGGTTAAGAAATATAGTTAGCACCACAACTGGGGGCTAATTGGAGCAATATGCAACATCGTTGGTTTTTCCCTTCTTACACTTGATGTTCAAGGGGAATTTTTCCGGGTGCATTGACCATTTATGATAATAGTCATTTTGTAAATTTCCTTGTGTTTAAATAAATTGTAGAGGCCTTTGATCAATGTGGATGATCATATCCTTCCATAGAATATAATGCTTCCATTGTTGGAATGGCTACATAATGGAGTACATATCTTTGTCATAGGTGGGGTATATACAAATAGTATTAGAGAGTGTTTCAATATGACATGCCACTGAATGTCCTTTTTGAGTGAGGACTACAATGATAGCATAGTCTGAGGAATTTTTCTCAATCTCAAATTCGTATTGTAGGTTTGGAGGGTGAGGAAGTGTTTCAAATCCTCTAATGCTTTGTATTGTAACTCAAACTAGGAAAGCATTGTTTTAGCTTGATCATTGGTCTTGACTTAAGTGATAAGTGATATGAGAGAAATTTATCAAAATTTTTGTAGAAGTGGGCAAGTCCCAAGAAGCTACAGAGCTCTGTTAGACACATTGGGGCTATCTGATCCCAAATTAATTAGTTCTTGGATATATCCACATGCACCCCATTTTCATCCACACCAAATTTAATGAGAATTTCTCTAGAGTGGCATACAAATTTTGTTGATGCAAGGTGCTCAGGACCTATTGAATATGCTAAAAATGTTCTTCCCAATTTTTGATGAAGATGAGCATGTCATGCAAGTACACATCCATAAGATTTCATGAACAAACTTAGGATATCATTCATCATCCTCATGAATTTTGTAGGAGCATTACTCAATACAAAAGGCATGACTAGTCACTTAGAAGGCCTTATATTTGAAGGGTATATTCCATAGATCGATTTTATCAAGTGGAACATGCTGGTAGCCTAACTTCATATCAATCTTATTAAAGGACTTGGCAGTTGTAAGATATTCAAGAATAATTTCAATCCAGGGGATTAGACATTTTTTATTAACAATGATTTTTTTAAGACTCTATTGACAATGCTATAAGTCTGCCAATAAAGGGGGTCTCCACGGTATGAAGTCCCAACTAGACCTCACACCATTTGGAGTAGGAGACCCAAATGGGAAATAAGGTCGACTGCCATTATTCTTAGGAATTCTCCTTGTCTCCAATTATCAACATAAGAGATTATGAAAACTATATTTGAAACAAGCAAGTTGACATTATGAGGCATATAATGGAAATGCATATAAGGTACTTTCATGGCAGGGAAAAGAGAGAGTGAGCCTCTAGAAGAAAAGTAATAGTACTATCCTAAAAGAGACACATGAGAGCATAAAAGGAATCATTAGTTAACCTAAAAAGTAGTTCACAAGATAACAACACTCATAAAAACAAGTAACAACACACATTCAATAAGATGCATACCAAAGCCAACGAAATAGTTCATTTTCATTAGAATGTGTTAACATAAACATATACCACAAACAATAAAAGAATAGTCTCACAATCATTAATGACATATGCATGAAAATGACCTAGGTCTGAGAGCTTCATATATAAAGTGAAAGTGCCAAGATATACAATTACAATGCTACCACACTAGCCCCAATGGTGGAACATTAAATCACCACTTTCTCCTCCAAAGAAAAATCTTCTCTCCTATGCCAAACTAGAGAAGCCAAGGTGAAAAGTTCCAAGTCCATTCTCTTGAGCTATGAGGGTATATTTATAACAAATAAGGTGACTCTCCACCTCCCATATGACTCTTGACCTTCCTCATGACTCTTGAGATTCTACTATGACTTTTCAAATTCATATATGACCTTTGAACTTCTAATGAATCTTGAACTTTCTAGTGACTTTTCACATTCCATGTGGGACCCTTGGTCTTCAATTTTTTTTTACATTTTTTCATTTCTACAATACAATAATTACATTCCACAAATGATGTGGCAAGATACATTAACACATATGACTTTGTGATGACACTTGGACAAGCCATGACTTGGCATTGATGACATGGAACTTCATTGTGATGTGTCTAGGCCAAGATTTTCTCCTTGCTGCTATGAATTTGAATTCTTCATGATGGATCTTTAATTGCTTATATTCACCCTCAAAGGGTTTGGATCAGTGTTAGAACTTTCCAAGCCAACATGAGATGCACCATTCTGTCATGATCTAGGATTTCTTCATGTCCTTCATGATGGTTATTTATTTTGCTCCTTCTTAAGTGCTCTCTTGTATCCTCTCCTTGATGATCATCTTGATATATTGAAATGATAACACTTGAAAATGAATTCCACTCACGACAGGCCAACATCAGTTTAGAAATCACCTATTCTACCTATTCTTTGCTCATGGAATATGTTGACTGTGATGCGGAAAAAAAAAAGGGTTTTGATAGAAGGAGGATGAGAATTGCATAGTTGAGCATCATAGGGGCTGAGGGATGACCTCCTTATCCACTAGAACTGCACAATGTGTAGTAGGAGGCAAGAAAAAGTAAAGGATTATGTAGTGAGAGGTTTCAGTGAGTAGGAATGGAAAGTCTGGCCACTGCAACTATGCATTGAGGAACATGATCAAGAGACTATGCAATTGGGCTATATAATGACACATATAGGATCCATTATCTACTGCAACTCTGCAATGCATAATACACGGTAAGATAGGACAAGATCATGCATAGTTTAGGGTGTCAATGATGTTGTGAGGTAGGATTCCTCACAGTGATTACATAGTGCACAATTCTGGGAGGAATGGGACAATGGATTGCGTAGTTGAGGAAGCTTAACTGTTGACTAAGATTGCATAGTGCGTAGTGGAAGCCTAACTAGGTAGTGATTGTGTAGTTTGTAAGTGCAGGAGGTAGGGACCAAGCAATGGGATTATGCAATGAACAATCCTTTGAGGTATTGATTTCACAGTGCATAGTTTATAAAGGAAAGATGATGAGTGGTTGGTGGGAAAGTTGTGAAGAGAGGAACACTTAAAAAATTGACTAAATGTGGTATCAGTGAAATGAAAGATGAACCCAGAACATGTAACAAGGCTTAATCATGATCACACATTTAAAATCAATCAACCATGTGATAATTAAGCACTTAACAACTAAAATCAACATGCATCCATTAAAATGACAACAAAGAGACACTCATTTCTAAGTGCAACAATTGAAATGTAACTTTGCGACACTTAAAATACAAGTTACAACACAAGTGACGGTTGTAACTGGAAAGTGTGCTAAGTTATGGCAGAGTGTCTAGAACATATTATGATGATATATATGATTAACTAAATTTAAATGATGTGCTAGAGTTTCCTCCAGTAATGTGCTAAGGTGCAACACATGCAGGATTACAAACAATTAAAAGCGATACTTGTGATAGTAAGAAAAGGTGAAAATGACACTTGCAAAAGCTAAAGAAATGAAAGTGACACATGCCAAAGAGAAGAAAAATAAAAAGAGACACTTGTTAAAATGAAATCAAGTAAAAATGATAGACACAAAAGTGAAAGCAACACTTGTGAAAGAAAAATCTCACAAAAGCGACAATTGAGAAAACTCACCCGAATGATAGTACAATTGCCACTAACAGTGAGAGAAACTGTCAAATAATGTTGTGCATTGAATGCCATCAAGATTATGCAGTAAAATATCCTTATGGAATGTGAAGTCACTGTCAAAAATGGTTGTGCAATAATTGTAACTAGACATTGTGCAAGCACTATTCCTAGAGACTACGTAATGCCTGTCTTCAAGGGTAAACATTGACTACTAATCTTGCTCGGAAGGGGAGTGCTTGTAAATATATTGAAAGCTAAGAATGTGGAAGAAAGTGGCTTCGATACTTAGACTCTAAGAAGAAGAGTTGATCACTTAGAAAATCATCAAGAAATCATGAAGCGGCAATGGACAACTTGAAATGATAGATCATAAGGTCATAGGTAGGTTCCAAAATTCAAGTATAGAAAAAAAATGGAGTTTTTTTTTGCAACAACAACACTTGGAGACACACTAGAAGAAATACAACTTCTCTATTTAGGTTTAACCTTAATCACGATGTCTTAGCCTTTTAGGAAGCATTGATTCACTATGTGAATTACCTCAACTTCCCCATTTATCCTGGTTATAAGTATAGTCTTCCTTATCCCATTTCTCAGCAAAACACATTTAAAAAACTTACCATATATCTAGTATTTCGATTTGGGAGAAGGATAGTATATATTCATGAATTTAAGATGATCGTAGTTTTAGTTCTGTCTTTGGTGTTGCTCTGTTGCTAGTAGGCCTGTTTAGTACCCTGGCAGAGTCACTACAGGAACCCAAGCATTTCTTCGCTACTAGCGAGCCTGTTCAACACCCTCACAAAGTTTTTCTTCACCTCTCTACGCAAGAAGGCTTTCTCTTCTTTCACCCTTTATTTTATATTAAATATTCTCATTGGAACTTTATTGGAATTTATATCACCAAGGTAGAAGAGGGATCCTAACTTATTGGGAAAAAGAGAGGGATCCTAGATAATAAAATTATTAAGACATAAATTATAAATTAATTAATTAAAAACTTATTATAAATTAATAATTAATAATTAATTAAAAACTTATTATAAATTAATAATTAATAATTAATTAAAAACTTATTTAATTTAATTATTAATTATTAATTAATTATTAATTTATAATAAGTTTTTAGTTAATTAATTTATAATTTCTGTTTTAACAATTTTATTATTTAGGATCCCTCTCTTTTTCCCAATAAGTTAGGATCCCGACGGCCTCACATGGCAGATGAAAAGAAATACGAGGGGATAGGAGATCCTATCAAGATCTTGCTCGAAGAGGCCCTCGAGTGACAAAGGAACACGATGATGGACAACTTTGCCTAGATCCTTCAGCGGCTACCCAAGGGTGACACATCTACTTCCACCAGCTACTCTGGAAGTGCCACACCCTTTAAGGTACAAGTTAACTTTGACATTCCCATATTTGAGGGTCAAATAGATGCAGACGTTGTAGATAAGTGGTTAAATCTGCTAGGAGGGTATTTTTCTGTTCATGATTTTTTTGTCCGGGAAAATATTACTTTCGCTCCTCTCAAAGCCGCCCCCCACGTTAAGGACTAGTGGGAAACCTACTGCGAGTAGAAGGATGACAGTACAACCTCACTTTTTTTAGCCACACCCACTTGGAATTCATTCCAAAATTCCATCAAGGAGCAGTAATACCCTGTCAAAAGCTATGAGGATAAATACATAAAGTGGACCACGCTGCGGCGAGAGAAGGGACCAAGACGTGCCAGAGTTTACTAATATTTTTCATACCCCTCGCACAAAGTTGGGTATCAAGGATTTTGAGCTGCATTTGGTGCTCAAATACCATGGCTACCTACACAGGTACATCCAGGATGAGATGGAGTTCTTGGACATCTCCTCGCTTGGCACAGCGTACTGATACGCTTTCAAGATCGAGCAGAAGTTTAAATAGAAGAAGTGAGACTTTGGATCTGCAAATTTGAAGCAAGAGCAAGGTGCCCCCAAACTGCTGAACAAAAGGAAAAAGTCAAGGTGAAGTGGCCCAGGACAACCCGCCAAAGATGTAAGCAAAGAACAACACCGTGAAGCTGAAGAAGGACACGGGAAAGTGGTGTGAGTTCCATAAGAGCTCTACTCACAACACAAGTGACTGTCGGGCCAAGCAGTCACTAATGGCCGAGCTAAAGTATTCGGAATCAAATGCATGTTTAGACTTTGAGTCAAAACCAAATAAGGGGAATGATAAAGGGAAGCATATTATCGATGCGGATCCCAATGCCACCATTGCCACCATGAAGATCGAGGAGGAACCCGAAGATCTAGAGGAGGAGGAGTGCCTCTTCCACTCCTAGATGTGGGTAAAGGGATCCCTGCTACAGTTCATTGTCAACAACGGGAGCCAAAAGAACCTCATTTCAACAGAGGTCATGAAGCAGCTGGGCTTACTGACCACAACACATCCACAACCGTACACCATCGGGTGGCTTCACTAAGGACGAGATCTTCGCGTGAGGCAGCAGTGTCACCTTCCATACAACATCAAGCCCTTCGTGGATGAGGTATTGTGTGACGTTTCTCCCCTTGATGTTTGTGATGTGTTATTAGGCCAACCATACTTGTGGAAGCGACATGTTGTATATAAGTCAAGGCCTTGTGCTGTTATTGTTACTTTGGGAAATAATTTGTACAAGATATCGGAGGTAGCACCGCTTATCGCCATCTCTTTGGTTACTGCAAAACAATGCAGTAAGATCATTTCCAAAACTGGGAAATTTGTTTTCTTGATGATACACCCTCAAGAAAAAAAGAATACGGTGGCCACGACCTCTTGACAAGGCCCCTCTACATGACAACGATAGATGGACAAGGTTGTGGAGGAGTACGAGGACATATTCACCTCCCCCACAAGGGTTCCTCTGCACTGTTAGGTCAAGCACTCCATCGATTTGACCCCAGGTGTGCCTCTACCCAATGGACCAATCTATCGATGCTTTGTTCTGGAGAATAATGAAATCAAGAGGCAGATTCAAGAGCTACTAGAGAAAGGTCACATCCGACCAAGTTCATCACCCCTTGGGAGCTTGATCGTGTTGGTACAGAAGAAGGATGGGACTTGGAGACTCTGTATTGACTATTGGGCACTGAACAAGATCACTGTCCGGAATAGGTACCCGATCCCACGAATTAATGACCTTCTAGACCAACTGAAGGGGGAAAAATATTTCAACAAGATCGATTTGAAGTCAGGATATCACCAAGTACCAATCGAACCCTCCAATGTGTGGAAGATTGCCTTTAAAGCCAAGGAGGGCCTTTTCGAATGGTTGGTTATGCCTTTCGGGTTGACGAATTCTCCTGCAACCTTCATGAGGCTAATGGATGACATCTTGTAGCCATTCACCAACTCATATGTAGTGGTATACATGGATGACATCCTGATCTTCAACCAGAGTTGGGAAGAGCACCTCCACCACATCCGACAGGTTCTCCAAATACTGCGACAACACAAGTTATGTGCTAATTTGGAGAAATACACTTTTGGAATGACCCAAGTTCAATATTTGGGATACATTATTGATTAACAGGGGGTGCATGTGGATCCAGCCAAGATCAAAGTCATTCGGGATTGGCCATCTCCAACCACTCTCATAGAGCTCCACAACTTTCTGGGTCTTGCAAACTTCTACTGCAGGATTGTGTTGGGATTTTTTCATATCACTTGGCCCTTGAGTCAAGTCACCAAGGGAGGAGCGAAAGAAAAATTCTTTTGGTCTGAATCTCAATAGAAGGCATTCATAGAGTTGAAACATCGCATTTGCTTGGCACCAATGCTCGAATTACTAGACTTGCAATAACTGTTTGAGATTGAGACACATGCCTTTGACTATGCTATTGGGGTAGTCCTTACTCAACACAGGCATCTAGTGGTATATCACAGTGAGACACTTTCAAACACAGTCCGGAAGTATCCCACTTATGAAAAAGAGATGTATTCCATTGTGTAGACTTGCCAACAATGGAAGCATTACATTTTGGGGAAAGAAACTATCATCCACATAGACCACCATCCCCTATAGTTCATACAGATGCAAGGGAAGTTGTAGAATGATCGCCATCATAAGTGGTCCACATACCTGCAATAATTTTATTTGAATATCAAGTATAAGAAGGGAAGCACCAATAATGTTGCAGATTTCCTTAGTTGACCACCGATCATGGCGTTACCCACCGTGCTCAACTCTTGTGGGCACGAGACTTCTGATTGGCCACTTCTCTACAAAAGAGACCCAAAATTTGGCCACACATACCAGACACTCTTTGAGGGTCAACATGTTCCAGATTTTCACCTCTAGGATGCCCTGTTATGCCACCTAGGTCACCTTTGTGTTCCTTCAAGAAAGCGTGCCAAGATTATTTGGGAAGCACACTAGAGTCGGGCTACTAGGCATTTTGGGGTTGAGAAAAAGGTGGTAGTATTGCAGAAGTATTTCTATTGGCTGAATCTTAGATAGGATGTTGGAAAGTACATCAGATCCTGCACTACCCGTGCCATTGCCAAACTCGCCATCAAGAAGCAAGGCCTCTATACTCTGTTGACTAGGGGCAGCCTACCCCTAGTCAACCTTGGGAATCCATATCCATGGATTACATGTCGGGCCTTCCTTCTACTAAGCATGGAAACGACTGTGTTTTTGTGGTCGTTAATAGGTTCTTAAAGATGGCCATTATGGCGGCTTGTAAGAAGAATATCACAAGAGAAGCCACTGCTAAACTCTTCTTTGAATGAGTGTGGGTACACTTTGGGATCCCACAGTCTATCATCTCAGATCAAGACAATAGGTTCCTCAGTACCTTTTGGTCTAGTCTCTGGTTGATGCTGACACCAAACTCACTAAGTCTACAACCTTCCATCCGCAAACTAATGGCCAGATAGAGGTTGCTAACAGGATGATCGTACACATTCTGCACATTTACAAAGAATCCACGCACATGGGATGCGAGCTTCCCCTATGTTCAACACAGCTATAACCGGGCTCTCCACAGCTCGACTGGCCACAACCCTTTTCAAGTGGGTTTGGGATTCTAGCCACTATGTCCCATTGATGTGGCCATGCCATTTGCAACTACTCAGGTAGATTCAGCTCACGTTCAGTTCGAAATAGATAAGGTAAACAACTTCATTGAGCAAATCCAACATATCTTCTAGTATTTCCATGACATTCTTGAGAAATAAAATGCTAAGTACAAGTAGCGATATGATCAACATCGGGTGCCACACAAGTTTCAGGTGGGTGACAAAGTTTGGTTGCATTTGCAAAAGGAATGCCTTACTGGAGCCTATCATAAACTCAAACCACTCTGATACGGTCCTTACACCATTACCAATGTTGTGGGAGACAATGCATTTGAGCTTAGCATTCCCCCATTTCTTGGCTTGCACCTAGTGTTCAATGTGGACCACCTTCGACCATACTTTCCACCATTACTAGACACATCCGACATTGCAGAAAAACTCACACCAAGAGAGTTAAATCCAGATTGCATGGAACAACATGCAACTGATCGGATCATGGACATGCAAATCAAGCACACTCACCAGTAGAAGATCCAACTGTATCGAGTTTTCAAAGCAGGCCAAGTCCTTCACCAAGGCAAGTGGCTCACGAGGGACCAAGTTCAGCAGAATTTTCCTCATTTCATGGAGGAACTCAACACAATGGGGAACATTACTTCCTAAGGGGGGAGGAATGATCTAGGTGGATATTGGTGGCCACCTGCCAATTCCACTTGGACCGCCACCATTGTTTCTTTCAATTTCCTTATTTGTAGCACAATTTACTATTTTTGGCATTTTTTCGAGTCTCGAACTTCCGGAGCTATTTTGAGGCCCTCAACGACATTTTTTGGGAAACTTGGGAGCAACATGGGTCCATAGACTGATGTTTCTCTTCCCAAAGTTGTAGTCCTTTGATATATCTTTTTAACAAGGTATTGTGCACGTCAAACAGAGATCGTATGCCAAAGTTACGACCATGGGAAGTTGATGTACCAATTTACCCAAAACGGGGCCCATTTGGCACTTCATCTCCTAGGATTAGGGTTTTTGATGCATAGGGATTTGCATTGTTTCTCAAAATGAATAGGCCTCCGAGCCTCATTATAAGATAGTTCAGGGGCATGTAGCCACCACATCTCCCCTTAGAGATAAGCTACCACCGTCTGAGCTAGTTTATTTCCATTTCTATTTGTAAGCATATTTACATTAATGAAATGAAGTATTATTTATGATGTATCTCTAAATTTATGGTTATCTCTGCATTTTGTTGCGTTCCTATTTAAATCCAGATTAGTTTTGGGTTAAAAACTCAAGTTTTGATGTAAATTTTGACAAAAAGATGTAAAGTCTCTGTGAATTATGGATGCAAAGTTTGTAGGTAGATAGGAGTCAAAAAGGGTTTTTACCTTTGTTTATGTAAAATATTGAGTCGGTTTTGAGATCTACCCTTAGTTCGCAGACCATGGGATTGTATAAATAGGTGTGTCTTAGAGAGTCTAAGGCAGATCTATGCTTTTGTATATGGGTACGACAAATGGAGTCTTAGAGAGTTAGTGCAGAGAAGTAAGTCTTAGAGGGGGAAAAGGCTTTGCGGCTCAGTGCGCAGAGGCCTAGAGTATTGTCTACAGCTGAGTGCGTGGACCCTTGTAGCTAAGTGCACAAGGAAGTTTTAAGTCTATAATCTTGTACAGAAGATCAATAAAAAAGACTGTTGGAGAAATTGATATGTTTTATATGTTTCCTTCTGCTGTTTATGTTTGCGATATATGTTGTGATGAAATAATATATTTATGAAATAATGATTTATTGATGGGAAAATCAACTGGATAAGTCTTATTAATTGAACGCAATACACGTTAAGTATTTACGTGAAGTCTATAATACTTTCTGTTAAGTTTATTACGCACTTAAGAAAATGTGTGTGGATTCCGATCTAAGGTAGTCTATGATGCGCGTAATTAGATAAACTATCTGTTAAAGGTTCGCAGAAGCTGATCGTAGACCTTCGCAGAGGTCTAGAGTCCATTTGAAGGAAACTACAGTGCCAAGCCCTAAGGGCTTAGAGATCTGTACGAAGGTAGATCTAGGACAAAAAAAAGGACATCACACTGATCTATGGATGAATAAACTTGGTTCCAACATCCCCCCCATACTACTTTGGGTGAGACTTCAGTCTACGCTACATGGGTCGATGTCGAAAGGGCTAGTAGTGTAGGGTTTTGTTTGGCACAACTAACTTTGAACCTGGGTCAGGACCCACTAAGCCAACAAATGGTTCCGTTTCTGGGACTAGGATCTATTTAAGGAGATGTGTGATGTCACATCACTGGAATCTGACCAAAAAGCAAATTGAGAGGTGGTTGGATAGAAAGATCCACAAATTTGCGGCACAAAGAAATAGGAATCTACGCCTATCAAAAGAATAGTGGTTGAACAAATATTTGTACATATAAATACACAAAATTTTCTTCTGCACTTTCCCAATCGAGCTATATGAGTGGATAGCTAAATTGGTAGATGGCCAAGGAAGGTGGAAACTTGATGGTACAATAGTGTGGACTTCGGAACTAGTGCGGAGGTTGGAAGCTTCTGAATATAAGATTGCGCGTGCTGTTGATCACTGGCTTGATCAAGTCATATGAGGATTTGTGACAGAGTTCGCGGTTGATACCTCAGTCAGCTACAACGAAGCAGAGCAACAATTCTTCAAAGGGATGCGAGGTAAGTATCTAAGATCTTTGAATACCTGGATTAAGATGTTGTTGTGTGAAAAATGGGTTATGCCATTGCCTTGATGTTCGAAGCTACGTGAAGTGGAAAGCTTTTCAGAGATCAAGGGAGAACAGGTCCTGAATATAGCCCGTTGATTGGCCCTCCAAGTGACAACGAGGGAACGGTACAGGTTTCAGCACAAAGTGTTGTACAGCTAATAAGGAATGGTTTTTCATGAACTCATCATCCATCCACTCCACCTCCACATTCACCTCCATAGTATACAACTTCACCCACACTAACACCACAACCACCGCTGTTCAACATGTCGAATACCATGAAGTTGCCAGTTTTCAAGGGTGTAGGGAGTGAGGATGTGGATTAATTTTGGTTTGTTGTGGAAGTTGTGTGGACATTGCAACAAGTTACAAATGATAATATGAAGAAGGTGCAGTTGATTACAGCTTTGTAGGATCACACGCTGACATGGTACGTCAAGTACTACACTGATAATCCTTTGGCATCGTTAGCAAATACTAAGGCCAATTTGAACAAGGAATTTAGTAAGCTTAAGTTTGACTCACAATCAGTAGTTGGATTCAAGGAAATCACGATGAGGGCTGGTGAAACGCCTTGGGAGTTAGATTAGAGATTGAAGTGTGCGATCCACGAAGCTAATATGAAAGTCACAGATAGTCAGCATGACGAGTGGTTTATAGCCTCGCTCCTACCCCACCTAAGGATTGCTTTATCATAGCAGAAGATAGGGACTCAGGTGGAAGCCCTGGAAATCACGATGAGATTGTGTGAAATGCCTATTCAGGATGCATCTTTGGGAGTTCAACAAATTCACTCAAAATTGCAGAACCTCTACTTGGAACTACAGAGCTTGAAAAAAGAAAAGTAGGCTAGGCTAGAGGTGTGCGAGGAAGTTTGGTGCCTCAAGTGTAAGAGCTAGGGGCATGATAAAAATCAATGGCCTATCTTGCGAATTATATCATGGGGGGGACCAATTCCCTTGAGGTAGGAAGATCTAGCAGGACCAAGTACAAGACCCGTGCTATTTGTTAGGTAGCTAGAAAACATGTAACAGATAATTGTCATTTGCTGCAAAAGTTTGTGCAGACACCCCAACAACTGTTTTGCAATTTCTGCAAATCAGTGGGCCACGATGAGCGTCACTGTCATGGCAAAAAAGTGATGATGGATAGAACACCTACGTATCAAATGCAAGTAGAAACTCGGCCTCCAGATCAGGGCACTAGGGGAGCACGTGTAGGATATCAGGGTGTGGACGAGGTCAAGGAGGAGGAGGACTTGGTAGAGGTCGTGGACAAGTTATTTGCTATAATTGCAGGACGCAAGGAAACTACGTGCGGGAGTGTCAGAATCAGACTCGCCTGCCATGTCAATATTGCATTCAGTTTGACCATACGATAGAAGAATGCCTTGTACTGATACCCAAGATGTAGGAGAAGAAGGCGCAACCTCAACACCCTACACAGAAATTATAGATGATGAGGGTTGAGACCTACCAGGAGGATCCCATTGTGAATATCATACTAAGAAGCAAAATCATGACTGGTGACGATAAAGGAAAACAACCTGAAGAGAATAGGTGTGTCTGCAAGGCTCCAGAAAAGGGAGTTGGATTTGATCTAGAATGCACGAAGGAAACATTTATGGAGGCAAAGAAAAGCTTCGCTGAGGCATCTACCTCAGGAAGTTAGGACAAACTACCGGAAACCAGCATGCCCACAGAGATTGATCCTTCTGTACTGACCATGTTCCTGGAAACTTGCATGAAACTTTTGTGCGATAGTAAGGCTATGAAGGGCTTACAAGAGTTTATAAACAAGTGTGTTGGTAAAGAAAATTATCCTGATGGACACCACGTAGTCAGAATGATTGGCAAACATAAGACGAGGAGACTATGAGATGGACAAGGTTATTTTGGATCTAGGGTTGGATGCAAACATTTTTCCTAAACAGACATGGAAGAGAATGGGGAGACCTGTGCTACAATGGTCTTTGATTCAATTGAGGATGGAGAACCAAAAGAATATTATCCCTATGGGGCGACTACATGGAATTACCATAGACATAGAAGGTGCGAGCACGCTAGCTGATTTTGAAGTGATAGAAATCGTTGATGACAACAATCCATACCTCACGCTCCTTGGAATTGACTGGGCCATCGATATGAATGGAGCCATCAACTTGAAAAAGAGAACAATTTTGTTTGAAAGGAAATTTCTCCACGTGGTAGTACTATTACACCTTGCAGAAGGACCGCGCTATATTGAACTGGTTCGTGACTATGAAGAAAGTGATGATGGTTTGGGTCAAATCTACAAAATTACAACACAAGACCAAGACTGGATTAATTTGACAGCTGATGGATGGATTGCATGGGATGATGAAAGCTCCTGTACTTGAGATTTAGATGAAGAATTGGAACACTGGCAAAATAGGCTGCATGAAGTATCTATGCTACACTACAACATGATGACTAAATCGCTGCACTGTGTGTCATCAAAGGTAAGAAATTTACCCAATTACGATGGTTTAACTGATGTAGATAATTTTTTGGATGCCTTTGAAAGAGAAGTCCCCGAGGATCATCGATTCTAAGTGCTAGATTTGGAGCTGCGCACTATGCTCACACGATGGTGGGGTACAAACAAGGATAGATTTGATGAATGGCACGAGTACATGAGAATGATGAGGTTGCGATTTGGTTGTCCTAAAGTATGATTGAACGAGAAATATGACAGGAGAAATGATCCGTGTGATCATTTGGTGAAATGGACTAAAGTCTATAGAACAGAGCCGTAGCCATAGTGGTGCACTTATTTTGTCATACTTTGGATGTAATCACTATGAATTGGTACCTGGAAACCAAGCTCTGCCATGGCACTGAGGAGTGGGATATATTAAGGGAAGGTTTCTTAATGACCTTCAATTTTGAAGATGGGTCCGAAAGCATTGATGAAGCTCTACAGGAGGTTAAGGAAACAATCTTCAAAATTCCGTAGGATCCTTTAGAGTTGGTTCAACCAGATTGGAGCACCCAGCTATGCCATGCACTAGAATTCTATAATGTAATTGCTGAGGGGGAGGATGAAGATCTAAGAAATATTAATATCCCAGAGGCCAAAGGCCACCGTGAGGTTGACGGTTCTGTTGAAGCCCCGAAAATCAGGTCAACAACAAGGGGGATACCCGCTCGGTCCGGATCTTGGTTGGCAGCTCCTTATCCGTTTGGTATAGCGGGTCCGACTGGGGATAATGGGACCAGTTTCCCAATCTATGTGTGCGTGTGTGTAGAAATGGATGTTGCTGATCTAACAGTTCCTACCTAAGATATTCTAATTCAAACTTTAATCTAATTCTATGCTATTGTAATCTAATAAACAACACATCTAAATCTACACTAACCCAGGATGTAATTCTTCTATTATGCGATCTAAATAGATTTCAAATAACAATTGGTAATAAAGATCATTCAACGATTATAAGAAAGGAAATCAATTAAGATGAACCACTTCGCATAAAAAGTTAGATGAAACAGTTGTGAACAACATATCGCATAATGAGCTATTCATACATTAGGCATAAATAAATAGCTACCACTGTACAAAAGTGACAAATGATAACTCAAGCATTCATGCAATAATACATAAACAAATAAAAGTTGTATATCACTTTAACATATAAGCAGAAATGGTCAAGAGATAAAAGTACCATTTATGACTGGTCCTACTCATAAGCTTCAAGAAACAATGATTTATCTCTCCTTGCTCTAACATCCACTAAGAGTACAAAAGTGCAACATCAGTAGCAGATATCAAATGCAAACATCAACAAATCTTGATCCATTCATTCACCAAAACCTCCTCTGAGGGTGCAAAAGTGCATGTTCTGAAGACAAATTTTTGATAAATTTCTGGACCATTCTCTAAATGCATGAGAATGGTTTAAATACTACTAACTAAATAACTTAATTACAGAGATTCAGGATACGGTTTAAATGACTGCCCTTTTTCTAAGCAAAACTATTTCTAAAAATTAAATCTAATATCTAACTATTTCTGCATTTGCTCCTTAATGTTGCGAGCATCCAATATTTGCCTGGGTAGAGTCGGCTGACTGTCTTCCGCTTTTGGTTGAGCTAAGCAAACAGAAATGGTAAGAGCTGGCACCATTTTTTCAGCAAAATTGATGATATACTCGAGAGGCATCCTCTGGTTATGTGGATTTACTGTGTATGCTCAGTAATAATCCAAGTTCCACTTGGTTAATCCTCGAATTGCTTCTGCCTTTTCTTTCTTGTGTTTTCCTGGCTTACAAGTGACTGAGCAGTTAGAGACTTTGCTTTTTGAGCAATTTTCTCAGCGATGTGCGATTAGTGCTAGACGCTAATCGCGCATCAGAAACTGCCTCCGTTCTTTGATCCGGGCCTTTCTGATGCGTTTTTCGCCTTTAGCGCCTTTTCCTTCACCGGGTATAAGCTTCAAAATTTTGTAAACATACTGCTTTCGTGAGCTTCTGACCTTGAGCGTTAAACTGCCTGTTGATATCAGCATTGTTCAACTACTCATTCAACCATGGCTGTGACTGAAATATCTGTAATGGATAGTTCAACAGCACTCTGTGAATTTGTGGCTTTGTTGCATGCGGTATCCCTTTATGAGGGCATCTCTTCTTTGTTTTTGAGCATTGGAGTCTTACCATTTTCCCCCATGGCTTTCTGTACATTGCTTCATGTTGTTTCCATTTTTCATTCCTGCAGTTCACACATGAGGAGAGAGTAATGATAATAAAAAATCGACAAGAAAGCTCTAAGTTCTACGGATGTACAAAAACATGCCACCTGACGTGAACTGACTCTTTGAAAAACACAAAACCGTCTTTCATCAACACTTGGCATATCATTCATTAATTATCATTAAAGCGCGTATCCAATTTTTGGTTTATGGAAAACTTTTCTTGAATGTTGAGTCGGGGAAAATCTGCGATGGACAGTTTCTGCTATTCGCATCGTATCATCACATTATCGTATTTTTCATTAAGATGTGTTATCGCAGGGTTGCCCGATCATGCTTATCGCAAGATCGTAGATCGCAGTATCGCACTATCGCAAGATTGTTATAATCGTTAAATGGTTATGTGTTTTTTATGTGATATTGCGATATGCAATATCGCATATCGGCCATCGGTGATTTTTTAAGGTTATTCCAATATGAGCATTTCTTAATACATGTGATACGATGAAATTCGCGTCGCACTCTCGCAGTTTAGCATTTTCACTCATAAGGAAATGCCCTATCAGTCTTTGCGCGATGCGATGTTTTCTTAAGGAGTAGAATACATAAGCCTTAATTGATTTTTTTTTGAATTTTTACTAAGGGTCCCCACTTACCTAGTGTTATTGCTAATACTAAATAAGGAGGGGGGTTGTTGGTGGCCACAACAATTGGTGATTCACTTGGAAGAACCAGTTATCTCTGTTTTTCTATTGAATTTTTCAAACTTCCAAAACAGAAAAATTTTCAGAAAATTAAACTTTGTTATGGAAAGATAGAGTACATTATGCTCTAAACTGTCAATGATATTTTGTTTCAACCACTTTCTACTCTAATTATTTGCTTCCTCAGGCTAGTCCTTGTATTTACATCAGCCATTACTTGGCCTTGTAAAGATAAAACAAAGTCTCCTCTGTAAACCAGTTTTTAAATATGCTCATTTGTCATAGGTAGAGCCTTTGCTTCCAGCAGGCGTTTATAGCCTCAACAGGGTTACCTATTACCCAAAAATGATCCTATATCCTACTTAAGGTGACCTACAACTTTCAAAGAAAAAATCCATATCCACACTTATTGCTTTGATTTTCTTTTTTATTCTTAAAGAACAATGTCTTGGTTTGGTAGCCAAATTATGACACAGTCATTCACTTGATTTATAACTTTGTTGAACAAGCTGGCTCATGATGAGACCCCTTGTCTTTTGATTGCAACAATCTTGAGTCATTGCCCTATTGTGGTGTACAATATTGGCAAAGTCAGCAAGTTATAATATCTGTGATAATGATAAGCCGGCTCGTGATGAGACCTCTCATTCTTCAAGATAAAGTGTATTCTTGGATTATTCCTCTGAAAGCTGCGATTTTCCTTAGTAGGGAGGAAGTCATTGTTTCCTTAAGATAGCTCTGGATGATAATAAAAGAGTTTTTGGAAAAAACTGTTCTACAGAGAATCTTCATTTTGTTATTGATACCTTTCATTGTACTGAGATAAAACAATTTCTTCACTAAAGGTTGCTTTCATCAAATTCTTTGAAGTTGAAACTAGTATCATATCTAGGCTAAAGTTTTTAACTGTATCTATCAATAATAAATATCAGTTTTCCAAAAGATTTGCTATTTATATAAGCGAAAAGTTCAAAATCTGAAAGAGAATTGGTGTCTTTTTCCGTAAATATCTAATGTAACCATTCACAACGGGTTTTATTATGAAAAAGAAAAAATTATTCTACAAAAATAGAAGAATAATCTTCTATGGAAAATATTTCTTGAGAATTTGTCCATTAACAGGCAAAGGATCCCTCTTACCTGCTAAATACTGTAACACAAACGTTGATGGACCTATGACTTCAATAATCTGAAAAGGACCAAGCCACATCCTTTTAAATTTTGTATGTTTTCCCTTTTCTTCATGAGCCTTGTCCCACTTTAAAACTAAATCTCCCATCTGAAAATCTTTTCTGGTAATTATGTTTGAATCAAAAGAGGATTTTACCAGTGCTTGATGATGAGCATGCGTTTTCCTAGCTTGTTCTCGTTGTTCTTATAATTTAATTATTTCCATTTGTCTTAGCTGTAAGGAGGAAGTGGGTACTTCATCAATGTATTGTACTAAAGACAAAGAGGGAATGGCTAAGTGAGTCAGAAGAACCACTTCTTTCCCATAAACTAAATTAAAGGGAGAAGTGCCGATAGAAGCTTTTTGCATTATCCGATCTGCCCATAAAGCATATATTAAAGCCTTGTGCCAATTCTTTTGATTTTGGTCAACTGTTCTTTTAATAATCCTGATTAGGTTTTTATTTGTTGACTCAGCTAACCCATTACCTTGCGGGTAGTAATTGGTTGAATATTTAAGTTTGAATCCTCTTTTAAGTGCAAATTCAGTCATTGCATTTCCAGAAAAGTATGATGCATTATCAAACATTAAAGCAGATGGAAATGCAAACCTGGTGATTATAAATTGATCTATGAACTCAATGATATTTTCAGAATTAGCCGTCTTGAGCGGAACTGCTTCTACCCATTTAGTAAAATAATCTGTTGCCGTGAGGATGTATCTATGCTGCTTAGAAGAGTGAGGAACGATCTCACCTATTATGTCCAAGCCCCACTGATTGAAAGGTTGCTCGATGTTTACTGGCTGTAGTGGCAGGGACGACTTCTTTTATATTCTAGCAGTAGTTTGGCAGACTTGACATCTTCTCACGTAACTGTGCGAGTCTTTGAACAGCGTGGGCCAGTAATATCCTGCGTGTAAGATTTTATGTGCAGTAGCATCTCTAGTATAGTGTCCGCCCACTGGCCCATCGTGGAGTTCCTGCAAATTTTTTTCAGATTCAGCTCTCTCAAGACACCTAAGAAGAACATAATCATAATTTTTTCTAAAAAGAATATCATTTATGAGCTGATATTGTTTAGCTTTCAACTTAGGGCTCTTTTCTTAGTATGATCAAGGTGTGAAGGAGCATACCCATTCTTAAGATAATAAATGATATCAGCATATAGTGATTCTGCATTGTTTAGGCTTACCTCACACATTTGTACCTCTTCAGATGGAATTTCAGAAATTTGCGATGCTCTGGCCAGCATTTTGCAGAAGCCTTGACCTCTTACAATGTTTGTTGGTTTGATCTCAATGTCATATTCCTGTAAGGCAGTAACCCAATTGGCCCTTTTCTCACCCACATCTTTCTGTACTAGAAGATTCCTTACCGCTGGAAACGGTACTATGATCTTAGTATGGGTTTTAAGTAAGAAAGGTCTGAAGTATTTGACCACTTTGAAAACAACATAAGCCTGTTTCTCCACGTCTGAATAATTTAGTTTAGCACCCTGTAAACTTGAGCTAAAAAACGCAATTGGAGCTTCCACTTTTTCTTGATTTGCTTGAGTTAGAATCGCAGCATATGACTTATCTGAGGCAAATGTGTATAAAATAAAAGGCTCTGAAAAATTAGGAGTTGCTAAAGATGGAGCATTAATAATAGCTTGCTTGATCAGGTTGAATGCTTCATGTTCATCTTGACCCCATTTAAAATTTGAATTCTTTTTAATCATGGTTTGCAAAGGAGACACGATTCGTGAAAAATCTGGAACAAATCTCTTTACAAAATTGATTTGACCAAGGAAAGATTGCATGGCTTTTTTGTTATGAGGTAGGGATATTTCAGAAATTTCTTTGATTCTTTCAGGATCAATGTGAATACTGGATTTTGACACTATGAATCCTAGAAGTTTCCCTTCACTTAGTGCGAAAAAAGATTTCTTTGGGTTAAGTGAAATTCCATACCTTAAACACCGTTGAAAGATTTGTTTCAGGTCTTTGAGATGGTAGCTTCGCTCCTTCGAGTACACTGTTATATCATCCAAATAAATTACTATAGATTTATTGACTAAACCTTTGAATGTGATGTCCATGGCTCTCTGAAATGTGGCACCAGCATTAATCAAACCAAATGGCATCTTCTGATATGCGTATGTGCCCCATTTAGTTCTGAATGTGGTTTTCAACTGATCATCAGGATGTACCAACACTTGATTGTATCCTGAAAATCCATCCAAGAAAGACATTAATTTTGAGCCCGCCACTGCTTGCAGTATCTGTTCCATAGGTGGTAGAGGAAAATTGTCTTTTTGACAGGCTTTGTTAAGGTTCCGAAAGTCAATGAAAATCCTAATATCTACGTTTTTCTTTCTAATAGGTACCATATTGGAGACCCATTTGGAATGTCTGATGGGAAAGATTATCCTGGCTTTCAGTAACTCATTCAGCTCAGTTTTTATCTGATTTTCTAAATTGGGGTGGATTTTTCTCAACTTTTGTTGGACAGGTTTTTCATTATCGATCATCGGAATAGTATGCTGGATGATGGAAGTGTCGTATGTTTTCAGCTCATCATAATTCCAGGCAAAAACATTTTTATATTGTCTCAAAAGATGAATATATGCTAGTTTATCTTCAGGGGCTAGGCCAAGGCCTAGATTAATGTTTTGTGGTTTAGCATCGGTCCCTAGGTTTACTAATTCGTAGTTCAAGGTTGAACTTTGGAGTTTTGAATTGGTAGACCTCTTAAACCGATCTTTCAAATCGTACAAGTCTTCTAACTTGACCACCGACTTAGGTATAGCATTATTAATGCTATTTTGTTGCAATTGTTGATTGTGCTGGTCTTTGTCAATTATTTGATTGGAGTAGGATCCTTCAGATGTGAGGAAGTTTACAATATCAGGATCGTCATTGAATACTCTCCAATTTGTGATGTTGTCAGGAATGGACGGTCTAAAGATTAATTCTATTGAGAATCTATCTGGACTAAAATCTTCGGACGGAATAAGCTTAGAAGCTATGTTAGCCAAAAGGTATGCACTTGCGTTTTGGAGCCTAGGGATTGAAGAAATATTAAACGCTATGAAATGCTCAGTCAGATCTTGTACTAAGGATTGATAGTGTTTTAAATGACCTGATAAGAAATGTATAGTGTTACGTACCTGTTTAATCACAATCTCAGAGTCTCCAAAAACTTGAAGATACTTGACGTCTAACCTGATTGCTTTGTACAGGCCTTGAACCAAAGCCTCGTATTCTGCTGTATTGTTTGTGCAATCGAATTCGAGTCTGGATGTGAGCATGATCTTATCTCCTTCTGGACTAATCAGAATGCATCCTGCTCCTGCTCCTTCGTTAGATCTAGAACCATCAAAAAATAATTTCCAAAACAAAGATTTATTTATAGGTTTATCTAAAAAATTGATACATTTTGAACTATTAGTTCGAGAAAAATTTTCGACTTGGGACAAAACAGAGTGTTCTAAATAGGGTGACGCATGAGCATTGAAATTGTCGAGGAAAGAATCTACCAAGTAATTTCCAATAATGCTGCTGTTATATGCTACTGGTTCATTTTCTCCCTCTAACTCCGTTACTATGTAGTTCTGGTGTAGCTCTCATTCAACTTTTATTTGATTCGGTTTACCGTTGTAGGGCAGCCACATGTGCGACCAGTCGGTTGCAAAGTATCCATGGAGTTTTTCTGACCAATCCCTACTAAGAATTAAGCCATAGAATTCTGGGATATCGGTAACTAGAATGTCAATAACCTGACATACCTTCGGGTTGGATGACAATCTTATGGTTACTTGATTTAGTTCGCCAATGACTTTGACTTGAGATCGATCTAGCTGAAATATGCGCACTGCGCATTTCTATGGTTGAACATTTAACTTGGCACATATAGATTTGGGTAAAATATTTGATGAAGCACTGGAATCTACCAAACAATTGTGCACATTTTTATTGAAGATTTCATAAGTAAGAGAAATGGGGGAGTGTGAGATCTTGATCTTCCTCCAATTAGGGCGATGTCATTTGGATCAATCTTATTGATCGCGTTAGTTGGAGGTATTCCCATGTTATGGGAAGCTTGAGAAAGTACAACGGCAGGCAAAGGTGCAACTGGCACGACATGTAATTCTTTCATCATTATCTTCTGTTGATGTTTCAACTTGCTCAGTTCGTAAAGGGTGATATTAGCCCTAGTCTTCTTCATGTCATCAATAATATTGTACTCCATTTCATCCGACACTATCAGTGTTTTAGATGGAGTTGTTTCATCTGCTTGGACTGGGCTAGTTTGAGTCGCTTTAGATGTCGTTTTGTTGCGACTTTATCCTTTGTTGCAGAGTTTGCGCTCTTCGGCTTAGGGGTAGTTTGGGGAGGATCAAGCTAATTTTTGCTTCGTGTGCTAACTGGAAATACTTCTTGATCTTCTTCTTGTGGGAGGATGAAATCCCACATTCCTTTTAATTCCACAACTTCTTCGTCATCAGTCTGCCCTTCAGTGGCAATTTCCTCTTCCTCTTCCTCGGATTCAGCATTTGAAATGGCATTGGGTGGCTTTGCGTCCATTGAAGGACCTCTTTTAAAAGCTTTGTAGGGCTTTTTTGAAGAAGTTTCTGCTACTTGCTTTTTTATGTCAACCATCTCATTGGACATGGTCTTTAGAACTTTCTGCAATCCTTCCAAATCAAAAGGATCTTTTGCTTGTTTCTTCTTGGAGTCTTCCTTGAAGGTGACTTTTTTGGACTTACGTTCCTCTATCGCGGATCTCTTTTCCAGGGCTATTATTTGTTTCTCTACTGCTATCACCTATTTCATATTATCAGCTAAGGTTATTTTATTTTCCCTGTCCACGAAGATTGCTATGTTCGACGGTAGAGCGGTAATATACCATTCACATCGTACTTCTTCACTGGGCTGGGAAGCAGTGGGAATTTTGTTGAACCGTAAATTGAAATCCTTGATAGTCTCTCTAGCTTCGGCTTTAAGATTGGATAGGTCATTGATTAACGTTGTCATCGACCTGTCATCACCAAACCTGGTTAGGAATTGGTCCTGGAAGATGTCCCAACTTGTGATGGATCCAGAGGGTAATGAAAAGTACCATGACCCGGCTGTTCCTTGCAGTGTATAGGGAAAAAGCCGAACAACAACATCTTCATTAGTAACTCCATTGAGATTAATGGAAAGCATGAAGTTGTTTATGTGCTCTTCTGCTAGCATGCCTGCCTCAGGATTGAATTTAGGCAGCCATTTCTCAGGATGGGCCGGTATCTGACTCAAGGGTGCAGGCATTAAGACTACCCTAGGGTTATTCCATGGAGACTGGGCCATTGTTGAACTGCTAATAGAGGAGAGTGTAGAAGATGATCCCTGTGGCTGGGAGGATGAGGATACTACGATTGTAGATGATTGAAGAGGGGTTGTGGGGGTTCTAGTGGAAGGATGGATGATGATCTGGAGTGGAGGTGTGGATGGTTGACTTCGCGGTGAAGTAGTTGAGATGGACGATGCTGATGAAAGAGTCTCACTGTCAGACTCTTGCGGTGATTTCCTCGCTCTTTTCCTGGTGGGAAGAGGTAATTTGGTAATTCGGTTGGCTGGACGCCAAAATTTTCACTCTTTAGCCTGGTCAGGGGATGAGCAGGGTTGTACTGCGAAGTCACGTTGCCTTGAGATTTATCAGACCTCTGAGGAGAAATGGAAAATCGCTGAAGTTTGTGAATCATGGATTCGACTTCAGGAAGTTCAACGACAGATTGTTCTGAAATATCAGGGTGTGTAGCAGCGGTTGATACTCGAGCGACTTCTGAATCTGGATTTAAATGTAATGGGGAAGTCGGGGGAGATGATGAGGGCGATTTACTCCCAGAATGGTATTCAGATTTGGATTTACTTGCCATTCATAGTTTAGGCCCTCCTTCTAGCGCAAAATATGTTGAAGCCCCGAAAATCGGGTCGACAACAAGGGGGATACCCGCCCGGTCCGGACCTTGGTTGGCAGCTCCTTATCCTTTTGGCATAGCGGGTCCAACTGGGGATAATGGGACCAGTTTCCCAATCTATGTGTGTGTGTGTGTAGAAATTGATGTTGCTGATCTAACAGTTCCTACCTAAGTTATTCTAATTCAAACTTTAATCTAATTCTATGCTATTGTAATCTAATAAACAACACATCTAAATCTATACTAACCCGAGATGTAATTCTTCTATTATGCGATCTAAAGAGATTTCAAATGACAACTGGTAATAAAGATCATTCAGCGATTATAAGAAAGGAAATCAATTAAGATGAACCACTTCGCATAAAAAGTTAGACGAAACAGTTGTGAACAGCATATCGCATAATGAGCTATTCATACATTAGTCATAAATAAATAGCTACCACCATACAAAAGTGCCAAATGATAACTCAAGCATTCATGCAATAATATATAAACAACTAAAAACTGTATATCACTTTAACATATAAGCAGAAATGGTCAAGAGATAAAAGTACCATTCTACTCATAAGCTTCAAGCAACAATGATTTATCTCTCCTTTCTCTAACATCCACTAAGAGTACAGAAGTTCAACATCAGTAGCAGATATCAAATGCAAACATCAACAAATCTTGATCCATTCATTCACCAAAACCTCCTCTGAGGGTGCAAAAGTGCATGTTCTGAGGACAAGTTTTTGATAAATTTCTAGACCCTTCTCTAAATGCATGAGAAGGGTTTAAATACTACTAACTAAATAACTTAATTACACAGATTCAGGATACGGTTTAAATGACCGCCCTTTTTCTAAGCAAAACTATTTCTCAAAATTAAATCTAATATCTAACTATTTCTGCATTTTCTCCTTAATGTTGGTTGACTGTCTTCCGCTTTTGGTTGAGCTAAGCAAACATAAATGGTAAGAGCTGGCACCATTTTTTCAGCAAAATTGATGATATACTCGAGATTCATCCTCTGTTTATGTGGATTTACTATGTATGCTCAGTAATAATCCATGTTCCACTTGGTTAATCCTCGAATTGCTTTTGCCTTTGCTTTCTTGCGTTTTCCGGGCTTATGAGTGACTGAGCAGTTAGAGTCTTTACATTTTGAGCAATTTTCTCAGCGATGCATGATTAGCGCTAGGCGCTAATCGCGCATCGGAAACTGCCTCCGTTCTTTGATCCGGGCCTTTCTGATGCGTTTTTCGGCTTTAGCGCCTTTTCCTTCACCGGGTATAAGCTTCAAAATTTTGTAAACATACTGCTTTCGTGAGCTTCTGACCTTGAGCGTTAAACCGCCTGTTGATATCATCATTGTTCAACTACTCATTTAACCATGGTTGTGACTGAAAGATCTGTAATGGATAGTTTAGCAACGCTCTGTGAATTTGCAGCTCTGTTGCATGCAGTATCCGTTTATGGGGGCATCTCTTCTCTGTTTTTGAGCATTGGAGCTTTACCCTTTTCCCCCATGGCTTCCTGCACATTGCTTCATGTTGTTTTTGTTTTTCATTCCTGCAGTTCACACATGAGGAGAGAGTAATGATAATAAAAAATCGACAAGAAAGCTCTAAGTTCTACGGATGTACAAAAACATGCCACCTGACATGAACTGACTCTTCGAAAAACACAAAACCGTCTTTCATCGACACTTGGCATATCATTCATTAATTATCATTAAAGCGCGTATCCAATTTTTGGTTTATGGACATCTTTTCTTGAATGTTGAGCTGGGGAAAATCTGCGATGGACAGTTTCTGCGATTCGCATCGCAGCATTGCATCATCGCATTACTGCATTTTTCATTAAGATGTGTTATTGCAGGGTTGCCCGATCGCGCTTATCGCAAGATCGCAGATCGCAGTATCGCACTATCGCAAGATTGTTATAATCGTTAAATGGTTATGTGTTTTTATGCGATATTGCGATATGCGATATCGCATATCGGCCATCGGCGATTTTTTAAGGTTATTCCAATATGAGCATTTCTTAATACATGCGATGCGATGAAATTCGCGTCGCACTCTCGAAGTTTAGCATTTTCACTCATAAGGAAATGCCCTATCAGTCTTTACGCGATGCGATGTTTTCTTAAGGAGTAGAATACATAAGCCTTAATTGAATTTTTTTGAATTTTTACTCAGGGTCCCCACTTACCTAGTGTTATTGCTAATACTAAATAAGGAGGGGGGTTGTTGGTGGCCACAACAGGTCCGTAGATAGAAAATCTGGACATCACCGCGCTGCTGAAAAACAGGTAAGTGAACATTGGTATTGAAGAAAAACCAAAATTTACGAAGATCAGAGATTACTTGGATGATTCCATAGTGGATAAAGTTGCTAAGTTACTCGAGTACCAGGATATTTTTCCTACAAAATTGTTGGACTTAAAAGGCATCCTCGATGACTTGGGTGTGATGAAAATTACCTTGAAGCTGGATGTAAGGCCTATTAAGCAGCGACCATATCGTCTTAATCCCAAATACAAGGAAAAGGTTTTCTTGGAGTTAGACAAGATGCTTGAGGCAGACAATATCAAACCTGTGGAGGAATCTGATTAGGTAAGCCCAGTCGTGGTCCAAGAAAACAAACAAAAGGGAGAAATACGGATTTGCGTAGATCTGAGGAATCTTATTGATGCCTGCGTCCATGATCCTTTTCCAACACCATTTACTGATGAGGTACTAGATAATGCTGGAGGGCAGGAGGCCTACTCATTCACTGATGGGGTCTTCAGATACCATTAGATTAAGATCGCGCCAGAAGATAGGAGTAAAACAACCTTCACAACAGAATGGGGTTGTTTCTAGTATGCTGTGATGTCATTTGGACTCAAGAATGTGCTGATGATATTCTCTCACTTAGTCATCGCGACGTTCAAGGAGTTTATTCACAAGTTATTGGAGGTGTATTTTGATGAATAGACAATATTTGGGTTAGTAAAGCACCATGTAGCCAGTCTACGCTTAATGTTGGATACGTGCCAAAGATATCAGATTGCGCTGAACCTAAAGAAGTGTTTACTCTGTGTCCCCTTCAGGATTTTGTTGGGTCATGTGGTGTGTAAAAAAGGAATAATGATGGACCTTGCCAAGATCACAGTAATCGTCAATTTGGAGGTCCCGAGGTGTGTCAAATAGTTGCGCGTAATGCTGGGCCATACTAGATATTATCGAAAGTTCATCAAGGTTTATGATTAGATTAACGTGCCTATGGAGAAGCTATTGAAGAAGGACACCACATTCTGTTGGGATGAAGAATGTCAATGCAGTCTGGTTGTATTAAAGGAAAAGATGGTCACCACACCGATCTTGGTCTTCCTGGATTGGAAGAAGGAATTCCATGTGCACGTTGATGCCTCGTGTATTGCAATGGGAGCAGTGCTGACATAAGCTGATGAAAGAGAGATGGATCACCCTATAGCCTCTGCGAGTAGGAAATTATCAAAGGTAGAGAATAATTACTCAACGACAGAGCACGAAGGATTGGCTATGGTGTATGCACTCCAAAAGTTCATACATTATCTGTTGGGAAGACATTTGAAGATGTACACAGATCATTCTGCCTTGAAATACATGGTTAATAAGCCTGTGTTGGGGGAAAAATATGTAGATGGCTGTTGTTATTTCAAGAATATGACTTTGAGATAATTGTGAAGCCAGGAAGGTTAAATGTAGGACTTGACCGTTTGTCGCGAATTGAAACAGGGGAGGAGCCTACTAATTTGGAGGAAGGGATTCTCAACGTGCATTTGTTCACGGTGCGCATAGAAGATAACCATTTTGAAGATATTATCCACTTTTTGACTGTAGAATTTCCCACTATAGATCAACAGATTATGCAATATACTAAAGCAAAATACAAGATCTACTTCTACAACAAACTTGCGGAAGCTTAATCGATTTTGAGCAAGATCAAATAGAACAAATATAACTGAGAATGAGAAAGCAATCACACATGAACACATAAGAATACTCTGGGGAAAGCCTTAGCTAAAACCCACGATCTCTATATTATCATACAAGTGGAAATATGTTTGGATTACATAAAGCTTTAGCTCACAAGCTATCCAGCTCTAAGTACAATCCCTCAATACAGCTCAGAGACTGAATGGACACAAGATATGCCTTCCCTCAGCCCTCCAAGCATCCTATTTCCTTGCGCAGTTTCTCTTGGGGTCCAATGCTGCCACCTGTGTGAATTGGCCTCATCACACAATCATCAAACTCAAAAGTAACTGCACAATCTCCAAGGAATGAATTCCTTCTACATGCAAGAGATATCCTCAATGGAATATTCCTGCAACTAATAGTACACTATCCCATAATTTGATCTCAACTAGGTCACTGACTGAACTGACATGCATGAGTTATTTATGAGAGAATATTTAGTTATCTGAAGTGCAGTAGTTACATGCATGCATGCATTAACTAACTGAACTCACAATCAGTTCAACAAACTATTTGAACTAATCTAACTGGACTTAACTCAATTAACTAAGCTAACTAATTACAACTCAACGTACAACTCATCCTGATCTCCTTTAATCAAGGGATAACTTCCTCAATCAATGGAGAAACTGTTGCATGTCTTCACATAGACTTCATGTTTGATTTCCTACAACTGATTAACTCAAGATGAATTAATTAACTATTGTACAAACAAATGATAAGATCAAATTCGAATTTTAATTCTCAATTTTAGTTTAGGGACTAACTAAAATTGGAATGTATCCCGAAATGCTATTTATAGCAGTGCTATTTTTAGCACTTCTATTTTTATCATTTCTTGTTGCTATTTTCAACACTCCCTCTCAACAAGAAAGGGATTATCAGTCACCCCAATCTTGTCTTTGTGGAACTCGAACTTGCATTTTGACAATGCCTTAGTCAAAATATCTGCATCCTGTTCCTCGGTCGAAACATACAGCAACAACATGATCCTCTTCACCACACAGTCTCGAAGATGATGGTACCAGATATCGATGTGCTTGGACCTATCATGAAATATTGGATTCTCAGAGAGTTTGATACAACTCTGATTATCGCAGTAGATCACAATTGGATCCATCCTCTGACCAAACAATCCCACTAGAATCTTCTGCATCCAAATGGCCTCACATGCTGCCTGACTGGCAGCCATGTATTCAGCCTCTGCTGAGCTAAGTGCAACTGACCTCTATTTCTTGTTGTACCAGGAAACTGCAATTGAACCAAGGTTGAAGATTCCTCCAGAAGTGCTCTTCCGGTCTGATGGACTCCCTGCCCAATCTGCATCTGTGAAGCCCTGAAGCTTCACTCCCTCTGTCCATCTGTAGCACAATCCATATTGAGATGTGCCTCTGAGGTATCTTAGCACATGATTCTCTGCCTTCCAAAACAACTTGGTAGGCTGAACCAGAGCTTGACTCAGTTGGTTCACCGTAAAGCATAAGTCTGGTCATGTTTTCACTAGATACATTAGTGAACCCACAAGCTACCTGTAAATAGTAGCATCTACTACCTCACCTAAAGTAGCATCGTCCTTCATCCAGTTACCAACTAGAGGAGTCTGCATGGGTTTGCACTTCTCCATGTGGAACTGCCTGAGTATCTCATTGGCATACTTTCCTTGAGACACAAACACTTCCCCATCCTTTTGCCACACTTCCATGCCTATAAAGTAGTGCATAAGACCCATGTCTTTCATCTCAAACTCTCTTGCAAGGTCCTCCTTGCAAGTCTTAATCAACTGATCATCACCTGTCAAAATTAGATCATCCACATAAAGAAAAATGATCAATGGCTTACCTTCTACCATGATGTGGTAAAGGTTCGCATATGCTTCACTCTTGGTGAAGCCCAACCCGGTGAAATAGTTGTCGATCCTAGTGTACCAAGCACAAGGTGCTTGCTTCAACCCGTACAAAGCCCTCTTAAGTTGGCACACATGTGACTCACGATCAAAGGTCTCAAAGCCTTTCGGCTGCTTAATGTACACCTCTTCCTCAATCTTCCCATTGCGGAACATTGTCTTCACATCCATCTAATGGATCTTCCAACTCATCTGAGCTGATAGTGCCAACATCAATTTGATAGATGAGTACCTTGCTACATGAGCAAAGGTCTCATCGTAGTCGATCCCCTCGACCTGTGAGAAACCATGGGCAACAAACCTTGCATTATGTTTCTCAATATTGCCATCAGCTGCCTACTTTACCTTGTAAAGCCATCTGGAACTCACCACTAACTTGTCCTGAGGTCTTGGGACAACATCCCACATACTATTTCAAATGATAGAGTCATACTCATCTACCATTGCATCAACCCAGACTGGTTGCTTCACTGCTTCCTTGAATGAAGAAGGTTCGGTCTCTACACACTCCCTAACCAGGGCCATGTAACTAGTGTACCACTCGGGTGAACTCCTCTGTTTACGCTGAGAAGATGGTTGTCCCACATTCTCTCGCGCATCCATCATCAACCTGCTAGCTTCCCTTGAGCATTTCCGCCCATCTCTGGAGGACTCAGCATGAGTGGATGTCTCCACTCCCGGATCGTCTACATGCGGCTGCTCCGCATCAGTATGAGGCTCCTCCTCCTTAGGAACTGAAAGTTCCTCCTCTGCATGCAACTTGAGCTCCCTCTCAAGTGATACTCGCATGGCTTTCTACTCGTCAAACTTTAGATCTCTGTGTACCACTATCCTCTGACTGGTAGGTAGGAACACCTGATAGTTGTGGGGTGTATTAGTGTACCCCACAAGTATCCCCAACTTAGTTGTTGGATCTATCTTCTTCTAGGCATCTTTGGTCACATGGAAATAAACCAATGATCTAAAGATCCTGAAGTGACTCACATCTGGTTGCTTCCTGGAAAAGGCTTCCATTGGTGTCTTCATCCCCAATATATGGTGTGGGCTTCTGTTCTGCAAGTATACTGCTGTATTGCATGCCTCAGCCCACAAATGAAGTGGTAGGCTTTGGTCATGCAACATCGCTCGAGCTACTCCCACAGTCAACCTATTCTTCCTTTTTGCCACCCCAATCTGCTATGGGTTATGGGGTACCGTCAATTCCCGTTTAATTCCTTTTGCTACGCAGAAGTCCTTAAGCTGTTGGGAGACATACTCTCCACCATTTTCGCTACGCAAAGCCCTTATTTTCTTTCCAGATTCTTTCTCTGCCAAGGCTTTAAACTCACAAAACCTTAAGAAGGTTTGATCCTTCTTTTGCATAAAGTAGATCCAACATCTACGAGAAAAATCATCAATAAAAACATAGTACCTTTGTTTAGTGGTGGAGGCTATAGAGAATGGTCCACATACATCTATATGAACTCACTCCGGGATTTCTCTAGCTCTACTGTCTCAATCCTGAAAGAAAGATTTCGCATACTTACCCAAGATACAACCTTTGCATGTATCTGTCTGCTCTAGTTTTCCCTTGGGAAGTCCGGTAGAAATCTGCTGCATGATCTTCAAGGCCCCATGGTGCAAGTGGTCCAATCTTCTATGCCATAGCTCGCCAACATCTTGGCTTTGCACCAACTCAGCTTTGGAACTCAATGCAACACAGTCTTCTACCTCCAGCTTGTAGAGATTATTTACTCGAATCCCAATCCTCTTGGTCTGTCCAGTACTGATATGCCTCAGGAATACCTTTCCTTTATTAAAGACTACATCATAGCCTTTGTCTTCCAGCATATCAATAGACACAAGATTCTTCTTCAGACCTGGTACATACTTTACATCAGTCAGGGTGAGAGGAGCTCCATGCTCCCTCTGAAACACAACTATACCTTCATCTGAAACACAGTACTTTCCATTATCGCCCATCTCGATTCTCATCTAGAGATCCTTCTCCTTTAGGGTACTGAAAATATTCGTGTCGCCGGACATGTGGAAAGAGGCTCCACTGTCCAGGTACAAAACACATCCCACCATGGATGAAACCATACATACGATGAGGGAGAAATCCAATTCAAACTGTGAGGCTAGTGCCTCACCATCTGTTCCCTTCGAGGATCCCTTCTTGGATTTATTCTATGGACAATTTGTAGCATAATGGCCCACCTCATAATAATGAAAGCATCGCACCTTCGATTTGTCAAACTTCTTCCCACCACAGGAAAAAATAAATTTGGGATGGGATGCCTTCCCTTTCCCTTTCTCGCCTTACTCGAGAAGGCTAGAATTTCTTCATCATATTGATTTGATGAAGATCCATCTCTGGTGCTTCTCCTTATCTCCTCCTACATCAAATCTGACCAAAGTCATTCCCAATCTGGTAGTTCTCTTTTCCATTTACCGAGTCTTGGTAGCTATTCCAGCTCTTAGGAAGACCGAGGAGAGCAAGACTCACCATGTCATCACCAGCTGTCGTGATCCTTACACTTCCAAGCTCATCCCTATAGGTGGTGAGCTTGTTCGTGTTGCCCTTTTCACACTTGATTTTTTGAAGTTTGTCTTTCAGGGCCAGCTTCCTCTGATCGTTGCTATTCTGATATAGATCTTTCAATGTTTTCCACATTGAAAATAGTGTCTCCTTCCCATGGAGACTCGAGACTATGTGGTCTCGAACTCCCTCAAGAAGGATTCTCCTTGCTCTAGCCACACATTTCTTCCATTCTGCCAATTCTGTAGCATTAGCTGCTATCGGCTTGGGGACTTCTTGATCAGTGAAGTCATTTAGACTGTTGTCCTCTAATATTGCTTCCATGTGATCCTTCCAGGCTATATAACTCGAGTTGCCATCAAGGGCATACTCAAGTCTTAAGCTGTTGAACGCCATTGGTGAAATTTGAGATGTGATAAGAATTTGAATTCTATAATTAGGAACTTGAAACTTTGAACTTCTCCCTTCTTTGTATACTATTATTCACTTTAATCAACTTTGCTCTGGTACCATGTAGAATTTCCCACTATAGATCAACAGATTATGCAATATGCTAAAGAAAAATACAAGATGTACTTCTACAACAAACTTGCGGAAGCTTAATTGATTTTGATAAAGATCAAACATAACACATATAAGTGAGAATGAGAAAGCAATCACACATGAACACAGAAGAATACTCTAGGGAGAGCCTTAGCTAAAAACCCCGATCTCTATATTATCATACAAGTGGAAATATGTTTGGATTACACAAAGATTTAGCTCACAAGCTATCCAGCTCTCAGTACAATCCCTCAGTACAGCTCAGAGACTGAATAGACACAAGATATGCCTTCCCTTAGCCCTCCAAGCCTCCTATTTCCTTGTGTAGTTTCTCTTGGGGTCCAATGCTGCCACCTGTGTGAATTGGCCTCATCACACACTCATCAAAATCAGAAGTAATTGCGCAATGTCCAAGGAATGAATTCCTTCTACATGCAAGAGATATCCTTAATGGAATATTCCCGCAACTGATAGTACATTGTCCCATTATCTGATCTCAACTGGGTCTCTGACTAAACTGACACGCATGATTTATTTATGAGAGAGTATTCAGTTATCTGAAGTGCAGCAGTTACATGCATGCATGCATTAACTAATTGAACTCACAATCAGTTCAAAAAACTGTTTGAACTAATCTAACTGGACTTAACTCAGTGAACTGAGCTAATTAATTACAACTCGAAGTACAACTCATCCTGATCTCCTTTAATCAAGGGATAACTTCCTCAATCAATGGAGAAATTGTTGCATGTTTTCACATAGACTTCATGTTTGATTTCCTACAACTAATTAACTGAAGATGAATTAATTAATTATTTTACAAACAACTACTAAGATCAAATTCGAATTTTAATTCTCAATTTTAGTTTAGGGACTAACTAAAATTGGAATGTATCCCGAAATGCTATTTATAGCAGTGCTATTTTTATCACTTCTATTTTTAGCATTTCTTGTTGCTATTTTCAACATTGACTACAAGGAGGACTCTAGAAGGATACACCAGTCAGCAGAGGAAAGAGTTAATAGTTCACACGTCATATTTCTCAGTAAGTAAAGGAAATTTATATAAGATGGGTTTAGATGAGATACTCCGATGGTATGTGCCCGATTTTGAATGAAATAACATCCTTGTTGAAGCTCATGGAGGAGTTGCGGGAGGAAATTATGCAGGAAAAACGACAGCGTAGAAGATTTTGTGTGCTGGTTTGTGGTGGCCTACATTACATAAGGATACCAAAGCATATTGTAGGGCATGTGATGCATGTCAGAGAAAGGGAAGACCATCTCGAAGGGATGAGCTGCCACTAAACCCTCATGTGTCCTTGCAGGAATTTGAGAAATGGGCAATTGACTTTGTAGGATTGATTCAACCTCTAGGCAAAAAGACAGGTGCGCACTATATCATCACCACAACAGAGTACCTAACCAGATGGGTGGAAGCACAACTGGTGAAGGATTGTACGGGTCCATAGTAGCAAAGTTATTATTTGAGTACGTGTTAACTAGATTCGGCTGCCCAAAATTATTGATGAGTGATCGCAGTATGCAATTCCTCAATGAGACAATCAACGTGATGACCGAAGAGTTCCCGGTTTATCATCAGAAGAGCACACCATATCATCCTCAGGCTAATGGGACAATTGAGGCCTTTAATAAGATCTTCGAGAACGCACTAAAAAAGGTTTGCAAAGAAAAATGGAATGATTGGGATGTGCACGTACTTGCAGTATTGTGGGTGTACAAGACTACTTGCAAAAAGCTAACAGGTTAGACACCTTTTCGATTGGTCTATGGCATAGAAGCTGTGATGCCTATGGAATATATCATGCCTAGTCTATGCATAGTAGCTTTCACAGGGATGACGGATCGAAAAGCCTTGGAAGAGCGGCTTGCGTAGTTGATGGAGCTCGAAGAAGACAGATTCTTAGCTGGATTCCATCAACAAGTGCAGAAGGAGTGTGAAAAAGCATGGCACGATCGACACATCAAGCTGCACATGTTCAAGGTAAATGATTTGGTTTTATTATATGATAGTAAGTTTGCTAAGTTTCCAGGAAAGTTTCAGATGCACTAGTTGGGGCCATATGTCATCAAAGAAATTACAGATGGAGGCATAGTTCAGCTCGCGAAGTTGAATGGAGAACCTTTTCCAGGAAGAGTGAATGGAAGCCGATTGAAGCCATATACATGAGATCCGGCTCAATGACTATATGACGATAGGACAATCTTAGCTCCAAGCAACTACAAGGAAGTGTGGGAATATAAACTACAATGCCCGTTTGAGGAACCACACGACAAGGGGGCTGCGCGCAAAAGGGAGACGTCATAGTATCAGAAGCTGCGCTCTGAAAGGAGATACCACACAAAACAGCCAGAAGGTGACCATTACAGTCACTGTTCATGATTTGATAGCCAGGAGATAGTTAAGAGGAGTGGGTGGGCGACATTTAAGGCTAAAATCTTTGAAGATCTGCCACCAAACTAGCATTAATGATCAAATTTTGGGGGGAACAGTTGGATTTGAATTCAAAATCCCCTATAAATTATACTTGCCGGTCCAACAATGAACACTTTTCACACTTAGAGATTTTGAACCTAGTTGTCTGTTGCTTATGAGCTGCTCGTTCTTTGAGGATTTGGTCACAAGCCCTGTGTTTGCCAATCTGCCCAATTTAAATCAGAACTTTATCCTGGAAACCATGTTGGGTCCGAGCCCTACTGAAACTGTGAGCACTAGGGGAGACATTGCATCTAAAGGAGCTTCTCTAGAGGTGGTGAGCATGGAAGCTCCAGCTCTTGTGCCTATGGCGCCAAGGTCGCTTAGGCTAATGCCCACCCATGTTAAAGAGACCTAGAAACCAAAGAAAGACAAGAAGAAGAGGTCAGTGTTAGTGCGTGTGTCGCCGAGGAAACATATTGCCACTCAGAAGTAGAAGAAGGATAAGCAACCTAAGAAGGTTGTGGATTTGGAAGTTTCACATGGCACTGAAGATATAAACACTAAGGGAGAGAAGCCCATCACCAAATTGCTTGAATATATCCCTCCACAAAAAGGGAAGGTGAAGGTCCCCAAGAACGCAGTCTTGGATAAGTTCCTTATTCATACACCCGTATTGCCAGAGAAGATAACTTTTGAAGGTCCGTGCCTTGCATGGGTTCCCTTGTTAAAAATGGAGGATTGGGACCTGGCTGACCATGAGTGGTTCCCTCACCTCATGACAAAAATTATATGAGGTGCGTGTATTACTGAGACTCAGGTGTCAATGAGTTGGAGACAGTTGAATGGATCCACGAGTGGAACAATCCAGGTTGTTGAACCTGCTGTGGGTGCCCCACTACCATCTTACTAATATTAACACCACTTGTGTGCAGAAGCTACTTACTCTAGTACATGATGGGTGCTTATGGCTTGGCACGCCTATACCCATAACGTATATGCTCATCCACAGGATCACGCACCTACGACGTGAGGGTTTGAATTCGACTAAGGAGTTTGGCAGAAAGATAGGCGAGAGAGACTTGGCAGAGAAGATGAAAAAGAAGTTTGAGCTTATCAAGAAGTCATGCGACTATTCCATCACATCCATCAATGATCTCGTGGTGTAGATTGCCACCCAAATACTATCCAAAAAAGTTATGAGGAATTACCACGAGGACGAGGTTTTGATGCATGTGATATTGTTGGCTGCACAATGCACGGTGGGCATGCATTCTAACTGGTCACGGTATTTATGTAGCGAATTTCTTGCAAATTGTCGTGAGGTCCAAGATGAGAGCAAGCCCTTCCACTACGCGTGGCTGTTGCTCTCCATTGTGCTGGTTGCATGGGATTTGCTGAAGGATAGCCAATTTCCTCCATTGAAGGAAGGATTGTTGGAGGCCACATAGTTCGCCTCCCTCTGGGCCACCAAGGACCCTGCGCGGGTCACAAAAATGAAGATTTTTTTGGGTATTGATGGAAGCGAGCTTCCGCATGGTCATTAACCAGTTCCCAAGGTTGTCCCCAACCTTGTATGAGTAGCTGTCTGCGTATGCTGAGTTCAAGGTAGATTTCCACTGCATCTACATTCGGGCATAGAAGGACCCACAATAGAAGTGGTTCGATTTTCCATATTTGGTCATCGATGATGCCATACAGGAAGTGATCAAGTGCTGGCTAGCAGATTGGCACACCTCGTCTAACTTAGATGCTGGCACCAGCAAAGGTGTGGCGAGCTCAACTGAGAAGAAATGAAAGGATGCAACATAACAGGTGGCATAGAAGTTGGCTATGCAGAGGAAGAAGGAAGCTGAAGAAAGGGATAGAATGGAAAAGGAGTGCGCTGCAGAGGAATCGGTTGAACAAGAACAACACGACTCTGAGCAAAGAGGAAAATCCCCTTTGCCAAAAACTGAGGAGGAAGAGAAGTCTGCGCACAGCGGTGGCGGTGATGAGGGGCATAACACCCCATTTAGGGTAAGGAAGCGTAGAGAATAACAACAGCAGGAGGGTTCCCGCAAAAAGATGAAGACAACTAAAGCGCAGACGGATCCCATCAATCTAATAGAGGGCAATTTCAACAAGATTGATGACAACGTATGCGAAACTACAACTAAACTGTTGCAGAAATTTGAGTAACGGTACATGCAGTCGTTGGGAAATGTCTAGAAGGATCTATGCAAACTGCAAATCCAAACTAGCAGAATACAGGTGGACGCAGGTCAAGTGAGCATTGCACAAACGAGCCTGGCACCGGGGGCAAGTCAGGTTGTAGAAATGGTAAGGATAGTGGACCTTAGAAAAATTTCTTTTCCAGAAGGGTCCCTGAGCACAGAATCGCCGATGAAAAGATCATCATAAGTACCCTAAAGAACATCGGCCTCAATATTGCAACCCTCCCCAACGAATTTCTTCATGCGCTACAGATAAGAGTGACAGCGAAACTGAGAGCTCAGGAGCAGCGCACTCTCAGTTTAATAAGCGAGTACCAGGTGAACAATGAACAATTGTTTGCTGAGAAGATGTAGGCCTTGAAGGAAAGGGATACTATCCATTTGCAGAGCCCCCAGCTGGTGGTCCTGGTTGCATAGGTGTGCAGAACAATTCCGAAGCTGCACATACCTGAGGACGCACAACCTGAGGCCAAGATCCAAAAACTAGCTGCAGGCGTCTGCGATGCAAAATAAAATATGGCAAGGGTTCAATTTGAACTCAACATGAAAATCATGGAGCTACAACTCAAATCACAGCCCTAAACTCCGCCTGAGGTCAGAGAACAACGCAGAGCCGCCATCAAGGAAGGGATGGCTACTGTGGATGCTGCAATCATTGACTACACAACTTTGTTTGAATAGGAAATGGAGTTGGTGATCACCCTGCAAGAAGACCCCAACTTGTAGATATTGAACACAGAGATCCACGAGCTCCAAAAGCAGTATGATGAGGTTAGGGTGATGATGCACTCCATTGCTACATCGTAACGCCTCACACAGGTGGAAGCAGTTCAGAAAAAAGAGGCAGTACTTAAGGCCAGGTTGGGTCCTTTGTTGGAAGAAGCCTACCAAGTCTCAACCAACATTCAGGAAAAGCTAACGAACTTGCAGCTCATGCAACAGAAGATCAAGGTGGCCGGTGAAGGACCAGCTACGAAGCAGCTCGTCGAACAAGTGAAGCATGCAGCTACACAAAGTGCTGTTGAGGTAGAAATTGTGCAAGTGGAGCTGGAGGATCTTCACAGTAAGATCACCATGCTAGCTGAGTGAATTGAGGGAGAGTCACAACCTTTGTCTTGGGGGCCTATTGGGATGGGGTCCCTAGGGTCAGTTTTGGGTTAAAAACCCAAGTTTTGATGTAAATTTTGACAAAAAGATGTAAAGTATCTGTGAATTATGGATGCAGAGTGCATAGGTAGATAGGAGTCAAAAAGGGTTTTTACCCTCATTTATGTAAAATATTGAGTTGGTTTTGAGATCTACCCTTGGTCCGCAGACCATGGGATTGTATAAATAGGTGTGTCTTAGAGAGTCTAAGGCAGATCTATGCTTTTGTCTATGGGTACAACGAATGGAGTCTTAGAGATTTAACATAGAGAAGTAAGTCTTAGAGGAGGAAAAGGCTCTACAGATGAGTGTGCATAGGGCTAGCATAATTTCTATAGCTGTGTGCATGGACCCCTGCAGCTGAGTGTGTAGGGAAGTTTTGAGTCTGTAATTTTGTGCTGAAGATCAATAAAGAAGACTGTTGGAGAAATTCATATGTTTTATCTATTTCCTTCTATTGTTTATGTTTGCAATATATGTTGTGATGAAATAATATCTTTATGAAATAATGATGTATTGATGCGTGAATCTACTATATAAGTCTTATTAATTGAACGCAATACATGTTAAGTATTTATGCAAAGGTTATAATGATAAACCTTGACAATCTTTCCTTCATGATGAAAGTGAAGCACACATATCATCAACAACATGATAGTAGTCATGGCATAAAATATTTTATGTCTAAGGAGAAAGTTATAATCCAATGGGGCTTCAACATCTATGATCATAGTTTTTACCCCTAGTTTGATGTAAAATGAAGTAAGAATTACCTAAGGCACAAAGGTATGTCCATCAAAGACTTGAAGTGTTGTACTTGACTTTACGAGTGTTGGAGAACCAAGAGCTTTCCAGCATGATGTGGCCATAACACAAGTACAAGACCTAAATCCAAAAGGGTATGACACACATTATGATTGTAGATATGTACCAATATCTAAAATATGACTAGGTGAGAAAGTCTCCACTGATGGGCGTCAATGTCAAACGTTATCAAACCCGAATTCGAGGGATGAACCCCTTCGATAATAGTCAACAAGGCTTTGCATTGCATATAACATCTTTGCAAAACCTAAAAAGAATACATGTCATAGGGTTCTTAGGATAAATCCTCAATAATACTATAGTGTTGGGAAATCCACACATTAGTATTATGTGTCGACTTATGGAGAACACCCTTAGGTGGGAGGAACACTATATCCAAAGGCTTATCTACCATGAGAGGTCTATTGGGTATAATGGGGATGAATAGGTCCTTAGAGGAAGAACTTAATTTTGGAGTGTCATGAGAATTAGCTCTCATCCACAAGTTAACATTCTCATTGCACATTAGTATAGGTGCATTTCCTTCAAGAAATTTGTGTTTTCCTCCATTGCACCTAGGCAGAGGTGGATCATCTTATGCAACTATTTGTTGTTGTGGTTGGGTAGGGAATGGACATGTCAACACAAATAGCTACCAAGTGGTTGTTAGTTTTGCAAGGAATGGATGAATCTCATCCATACATGGGAAATCATGAGTTAAGTGATCCCCTTGATATACCTTGTAAGGGAATTTTACCTTACGACATTGCTCATTCATGCCCTCACCAAAATTGAGATGTTTTTGGTAGGTCTCCTAAGTAGGTTTAGAATAATTATTCTGTGTTTTATTCTCCCTTTTCCTACTGGATTACTAAGTATTCTTAGGATTCATGGATGCACCATATGTACCTCAACAATTTTCTCAAAAGATAATTCTTGTTGAGAATTTGGCACATTTTCTAGGGTTTGGGAAGTAATTATAAGTTGTCAATATTGAGTATCTAGATGTCTCGCAATATCAAAAGAGATGGATCCAATCACACAATTATATTGTGGTCCCGATTTATGTCATGGTGGATTTAACAAAGGTTAAGGATCGTTAACGATAATATCATATAATGTTCCCAACTATGAATAAATTAAATCAAGGTATTGGGAACATATAATGGCATGCTCCTTAGAAGCTCCCTCGACCATGGAAGAATCCTTGGCTATAGGTGGAAGCAAGGACTAAATGAAAAAATATTTGAGCAATTGGTAAGGAAGCTTAGTCTTAACTAGCCTCTTTCAAATCCTCCACTCATTTATATGATCAGACATGTGAGTAGAGGTGTCATGTTTGAATGTTGATAGGAAGTTGATTTCAATATCTTGATGCAAAGGTAATTGGAAATGATTAAAAAACGCTTGTGCCAAGGAATAATAGTCACTATAGGATGCCATATTGAGTTCAATTTACCATTTGGCAGCATCCCTAGTTATGATATGTTATAAAATATGCAACCGCACATAATCATCCACTAAAACATTTGAAGGGCACAAAAGGTGGTAGGTGTTGAAATGTGTGGTCGAGTTTTCTATTAGCTTCCCTTTGAACTTAGGTCCAATACTAGATGATAATTTGGAGGACATAGGTGGCCACCTAGGATCATAGCATATGGGGTAATTTGTAATTTTTTACAATTTTGGAAACTCAAGTGATGTTAGAAATGGAAGTTGATGTTGGTTGAACATTGCACTCTCCCCACAAAGAAGTTAGTGGAAGAAGAAGGTTTAAGAAAAGGATAGTTCAACCGAGGATATTGAACCCTTGGAATAACAAGTTTGGTGAAGGGATTATCACCCCTAATGGGATTTCCCCAAGAAAAATGGAAGTCGCAAAAGCATGGCTACTAGTGGGATTGTAGCTGACACTCGAAGGAGGACCTCTTGATGCAAAAGCACCACTGTAAGTGTAAGAACTCATTGGCATAGTGGCATTAGTGGGGTTGATTGCCCTATGTAAGATAACCCCTCCAAAGGGATGAAAATTTCCAAAGAAGGGAATTCCTCCTAACATAGAACTACTCCATCAATGAAATGTTCCTCCAAGAACATTATTACCACTTGACTGATGGGCCAAACATAGATACCCCCTACATGTTCCAAAAAGAAGATATAAGTAAATTAGGAATAAAAAAAAATAATAGTTGAGTTGGGTGGGAACCACTCATCTCCTATTGGTTGGCTCAGGTTTTCCCCCACTCCAAACATAAAGGTGGATGAAGGTATGGTTATAGTTAATCTTGGAAAACTTGTATGGATTGTCAAAGCAATTGGTGGGATGCTCCACAAAGAGGGCGTATGTGTTGTTAGTGTTATAAGTGGGCCCTATCATATTTATCAATGGTAGAAAGTACATGAAAAAATATAATCCCAACTTACATGGTGATGAAGGACCCATTCCCTCGTAGTTTAAGCATCACTCTCACTACACATTGAATGAGAGTACACAGAAAATGTTTCAGAAAAACAAGAACTCAATCGCACGAGTACGAGGTCGAGAGGGTTAGTTAATGGTGGGTTGGCATGTGGAAATGGAATTTCATATATAACCTCAAAAATGACCAAGTATTTCCCCCCATAACCAAGGTTATCCCCCCCCCCAACTCATATTTAATCTAAGTCTTCCAAAACTAGAGCTATCCTACAACTTCTAGGTGATTAACCCTCCTCTCCAGGAGAAAGGTTTAAAAGTTGTAGAGAACATCTTATAGTTGGTTCAACCATGGTGAATATATATATTTTATTTAATTAATTAATGTGAGACACCCCTATGGCCAACTAGACTCAAACCAAACTACACTCACTATAAAATCCCTAAGAGATTCAATAATCAAAAAACCAAAAATATAACTCCTAAAATCCAGAATAATGAAGTACTAGAGAATTAGTTACCCCAACCTCCCTATATTAGCCATAGAAAGTGAAATTGACCTTGATGGGGTTGATTGTCACCCTCTAGGAGCATTGATATGGTGAGTGGCATCCTCTTCAGGTACCATGGGGACTTCCCACCCATAATCACTTAGGTAAGAGCCCAACAAAATAGGCCACTAAGGATACCACCTCATAATCAAATGGATAGGGTGATGTGTGTGATCAAAACCATACACGTAGGCAGGGTATCTAAGCCCAAAACCACCAAAGATATTGCTTAAGGAAAATTGTAAGCATCTTAAGGGGATCCCCTATAACACACTAAAATTCATGGACACTAGTAGCCTCAATGCGGGGATTTCAATCCACATATTCTTGATTTGACTACATGATTGACCCCTATGTGAAAGGATATTTCCCAATAACATCATTGTGAGACTATATTTACACTCTTCCGTAGATGTAGTTTTAGTTTGATAGCATTGAAGAGTTTCCTCTCGAAACCCTACTCCAAGTCTCTACAACACTAAGATATTATTTGTTTTTTATAACAAAAATGTCTAGTTAATTTTATTAGTTCTTTATTTTTTTGCTTGTTGATTTCTCAGGGGTATAGAGTGCAACTGATATGATGTGACATGACTCAAAAACAATCCTAATACCAACTATATGAAGTGTATTTTTTTTCTTTCAATTTCAATGAAAACTAACTAAGGAAGGGTAGAGAGTGTATTTGATTTTTCTAAGTTATAAGAAACCTCACATTAAATCTCAATCCTCACTCTAAAATTCATTAAAACCATAAAAGAATCCAATCCACAAAGAACCAAAAAATATAAGAAAGAAATTCTTAAACAATGAAAAGGAAAGAGCACCTACAAGCACTCAAAAGCTAAAAAATAAGTCTTTGCAAAAGAAATCATGAAAAAGGGCTCATCCCATATAGACAAACACAACTTCAAATACAAATTAAGTTTAATATTTGTAGCTAAATGCAACCCCGCAAGTAATCAAACACCTACAATGACCAATAAGGGAAACAAACCAAACCCTAGAGAAGGAAATAAGAATAGAGAGGCTCAAAAAAATGGATTATCCCAAGCCACATAAATCTAGTTTACATTGTCACAAAAGAAACAAAAGATTCAATCACTTCAAGGAGCAATTGAACCAATGATGCAACCTCGAGCAAGAAAGCAAAATTGCAAACAAATGAAAAAATATCCCAAATCAAGGACCAACTCAATTGACACAAATTTGATCAATAACAAATAGAGGATGATAGATATGAATCCATTTTAGAAATGCTCAAGAGAAGCCCTATTAAAAAATCCACCTACAGGAGGTGATCGCACCCAAGAAAGGCACATAAAGGGTACCAAACGCAACAATGGAAGTATATAGATGTGACCATGTTTTAACATCACTCTATAAATCAAGAGAAGATAGAGACCATGAGCCAAGGGAAAAATGAAAAGAAAAATATGACTTAGATCTTTTAAAATACAAGCAAACTCAACTTGTACCAATGCCAAACAAGGTAATAAATGATAGGAGAAAACTTAACAATAGGTACAAATCAAAATTCGAAACCAAGGAAAGAGAAATAAGATCACTAGCGATAGACTCTATAGTGGAGTCACCAATTTTGTTACCTCAATAAATTCTCAAGGGGAAAGCAGTTATTGCTCCACTGATCATTCCCTTAGATCCATCAAACTATAGTTGTAATTTTTTTGAAATCTCAAGATCTATTACTAGTTCATACAGTATATTACATCAAAACAAAGGATGGAAATCATACCTGATATCCTTGCAAGTTAGTGAAGATTGTGGATCTTGAAGAAAACCTTGGAGATACTACTTCTACTCAAAGATATTGCTCCTCACTCCTTCAGTAAAATCCCCTACACATAATCACAACCGAATAAGATGATTATTTCTCCTCCATAGAGGGTGGGTTAGCATGCACATGTATCAATCCAAATTATACACATATAAATGGTAGATAACATATATGGAAAAAAAATCACATATTCCTATAATAACTCAAAATACAAGTATAATATACCTTTAGATACTGATGAACCCTCCTTGATCCTTGGAACTAATCCTTCCTTTGGCTTATAACAACATAGGGCTCCTCTCACATATGATGGAAGTTTAGTAGAAATCCACTAGAGTAACTAAGTAATATTTTCCAAGGTGTCCCCTCCTCTTGTTAGCATTAGGTTATATAAGATTTTCTCATCCATCAGGAGGATGTATCTAGACACCTAAGGGCTCGCAAAGTTATGAAACTTCTACAATAATCAAACCCTAGCCAACTCACACACAAGTAGGTTGAGTGGATATCCTAAGGAATTACAAACTCTAGAAATTTTTACCACAATCACTTCCTGCATAAAGGAAACTAGGGTGTTGTGTTCACAGGCTACTGCACTATCTAGTAGAAAATGTACAAATGATGACAATGTCATGGGAGTGACTGTCCTACTAAATATGGCTAGTCAAAGAGGATGAAGGGTGAATTAAGTTCAACAAGTCTAATGATGAGTTAGGGTTCCTCTCACAAACTAAAAGAGGGGAAAATGGGCTATAACATCCAAATGGGCCCTATTATTGCTAAGAATATTGGAAGGTCCTATTAAGGATGGGACCCAGAAGAAAGAATAGAGGCCTTAATTAGAAAGGAGAGATTCAAGAAGACAAATTATTCTTGAAACATTCGATGTTTAGTATGGTAGAGTTCACCCAAGAACTCTTTAGTTGGTGGAATTATAAAGGTGAAGAGATTGAGTGGGAAGGAAATTTGGGGTTTTAACCTTTGTTTCATCCAAAAAGGAAAAATTAGGGTTTACCCCTATGTTTTAGGCCACAATGAAATATGGGAATTGAGCCCTTTTGTCGAATTTCACTGGAAATTTGGGGTTTGGACTAGCCTTAGCCTTAACCTTGGTCACATTGCTTGATAGGATCCCGGACCAAGGGTCAGTTAAAAGGGTGCCATAGGGATATTGACATATCAAGCCCCAAAAGTTCTAGTATTGCTCCAATATGGGAAAGGGTTGGTATTGCATAGCCATAGGCATTAATCGATAGTTGATGATGAATTGTTATTTTAACCAAGTGCATATAATGATGGCCTAAAAATATCAAAAGTATCAAAGTATTAGGAGTTTCTGAAGGTTGATTTCATGATGACATCACAAATGATGATGTGGCAATGCCATGTGTATGACACATGGCACTTGTTAGCAAGTGGCACATGTCATAGGACACATCAAAACTTTCCATGTTTTATCTATTGATTGGATATTAGAGAATGACGTGGCAGATTGAGCTATTATGTTGGCATATTGGTATTTTTAAGGGATTTCACCTTGTAAATTCCTCAATATTTTGATATCTCAATATACACATTAGCCATGCCACATGTCAAACATGTTAGCCTTCAGCGAATAGTGGGCAGTGATTAGGTAATAGATTTCTAAGGTGGCATGCTAAGTTGGCCACTTACCTATTAAATTATCACTGTTTTGCAAATGTTTTTAGTTATCAAGAAATTTGTTGAATTTCCAATATTTAATGTTGGAGTAACATTATATCTGCCATATTAACCTATCAGAGGGTTCACACCCATATCGATATATTAAAAAATCTGGAGTATTTGTGCCATATCAACCATATCGTCATATCGATCCCTAAGGATATCAGAGCATTGGGTCACACAAATATATTGGCATAGTGAGCCCAAGAATAACTAAGAACTTTGGGCCATACTAGTATATTGACATACAAGAGCTTCAAAGGTTTGGACAATGTGTAGTTCATTTAAAAAACAAAATATTTTGATATGGTTAGGGCCTAGGTATCACATATGGGTTAAGGACGTGGACAAAAGCAAGGGGGACATGTGGCCAAGGATCGCCACATGTTAGCCTCATGGACACACATGGATTATGTTTTGTCCCTAAGGGGAAAAGCTTCATAGAGGCATAACTTTGGGCATGGAGTTCAAATTGAGATGAAATTTGTATCATTGGAAAGGTCTCAATGAGCAAAAGATTATGGCAGTGTTAGAAATGCAGTTTGAGGTGATGGGATAAAGAATAATTTTAATAGCCCCATCTTCATAATAAGCCTTGAATATAGGGTCTATGTTATCCCCCACAACCCTAATATGACATTAGGGTGTTGGGTGTGTTATGATGATAAGATTATGTGATGGTTACTTATGAGCTTGAAACATGCATAATAATTGTTTCTTTATTTGGCTTAATCATAAAAACAAAAGGGTCAATATTGATTCGTAAATGACAGTGTTTGTGTAGAATTAAAGTTTATAGGAATTGCATAATTTTTTGTTGTGAACTCATGCAACAGAGGTAGAGTAATGTCTTAGAAAAGGAATATCCATAATTCAAACATCATTGTAAATATGTATTCAATATCTCCTAAATATTGTTGATCTTAAACACTAAATATCACAACAAGAATCACATCTAAGATAAGTATGATTCAAAATAGTATTGATATTCCATTAATGCCATGTGTCAAAACAATACTAAGTGCCACCTGTTCCTAGCGGTTCATCAACTATGAATTGGAATAACAACAATGATCAAACATAGTTGAAACTTCGACATGCAGTGGGGAAACAAGGATAAAAAATAACAAAAAAATGATATATTAATTAGTAATTTCTAATGGTATAGTTGGTTTTATCCATATCATCCAAACTACCCATTGATATATTGTCCATTGGATGATTTTATTATGGTATTCAACAAACATGATTAATAGGAAGTAAACCAATCAACTTACAACTTACCATGTCTTACAACTTATCGGGCATAAATAAGCTCTAAGGCACCAAAAACACCTATGATATGGTTATTTTGTTGATGTGGCAATGTTGCATGGGTGCCATGTGTCGAACTATAGTGGTAGGTCATAGATAACTAGTGGGGCATGAAGAGGCACCATGTGTCCTTATCACTTCGTGAAATCAACTTTGGACTTTTGATGATAATCAAATGTCATTATAACTCTAATGAATGTTGGGGCATCAAGGATAAATAATAATAAAAAATTGATAACTATTTAGTAATTTTTTATTGTATTGTCAATTTTATATGTATCTTCAAAATTACACATCAGTGTCCATTCCATGGTATGTGTTTACTATGATATTCAACAAAGATTAAAATATAGTAAATTAATCATTAGCTTACTGCTTGCCACCTGCAACACCCTAACAAGAATAATTAATCCCCAAGGCACCAAACACCTATGAGATGAATATATTGGCGTGTCTGTGTCACATGGGTTCCATGTGTCGAAATACAGTGGTAGGTCACAAGGCATTGGGGTGTCATGATGGGATGCCACATGTCCCTGTCACTTTGTCGAATCGAAATCATACTTCCTATGATGATTAGACATCATAAAAAATTCTATGAAGGTGGGGAATCAAGGATAGGTAATAAAAAAAATGATAGTTATATAGTAATTTTCGACAATGTATTCGATTTTATTCACATCATCAAAACCATCTTTCATATTTATACACCATCTATAATAGTGAAGGATGTGAGGAACATCCTTAATCTATAGCTAGTTGATGTTTTTCTTAAAAAAAATGTCTTCTCTTATGTATGCTTAAATGTCATCATTTATATGTAATTCTTATGAAAATTAATGTTATTATAATGTGTATGTTATGTTACTTATCTTTAATAATTATGCTTTAATATACACGGTAGTGTACCTTATTAGCCCTATAATATGGTGTATATTCATAGCATTATCATGAAATGGTATAAAATTTATAATTATGAAAATTAAGAGCTAGGTTACATGAAAAAATTAAAAGTTAAATATTCATAGTTGGATTTCAGTACCATCACCCAACCCTAACTTGGGTTATTACATATTTTTCTCTTTAGTAGATGCCTTTTTTGTTTTCATGGAACTTTATGTGGTAACTATTTGATCTCAATAATGAGTATATGATGTATATTGTATGGAAGATTGTGTTTTCATCTTAGATGAGGCATTAGATAGCTTTGCTTTAAAAATGTTTTTGAAACTTTTAGTTAGAAGTTTTTTAATGAAAATAAATAATATATATATAATCTTTATTTTATGATTTTGGAATTTTTGATAAAGGAATTAAGGTTTTCTAAGTAAGATATTTAATGTAATTTATTTTTATTAATAAAATTATAATCTTTATTATTTAAAAAAATATATATTATAAAATAGAAAATAAAAATATTAAAAAAAAATTATAAAATAGAAAAGAAATTGCTTTATTGATATGAAATATTCCAAACTATTATACTTAATATAATTTCTAAATCATTCCTATATATAATTTTTAAAATACACATTTCCTATATATTACCAATGAGATGATACTAACCACCTCCTCATTTAGTCTTTCCATATATCTTGATCCTTCAACACTATTAAACTTAAAAAAACAGACACATATATATATGTAAAACCAACCTACGAGATAGGTACTAACCACCTCATGGCTTAGTCTTTCCATCCTTCAACACTAATGAACCTTTTTAAAGGCAAAAACTACATTATAAAATAGAGTTATGCGCAACTATATGCTATATTAAAATATAAGCACCGCATTTTGTTTGACTAATATTATACAATATTAAAAGGACCATAAATAAATCAATGAAAAGGTTGTCCCTTGATTTTTTTTTGTTGTCCCTTGAAAGTGGGGCAAAATGGTGGTCATTGTCTCTTATCTTTATGGTGGTCATTGTCTCTTATATTTATGTATCATTAAATCTTATCCTTATCAAAAAGACAAAAATAAAAAAGTTACTAAAGGTTAATGACTTTTCTGATTTAATATTTTTCATTCCATTCAAAATGATTACAATATACACATTTTTCATTAAATTCAATAGGATTATGTTTAATTATAATAGGAAAAGAAAAATATATACGCATTTTTCATTAAATTCAATAGTATTATAATTCATTATAATAGGAAAAGAAAATGTTATTTAGTTTTATATAATTGTATATTAAAATTATAAATAATGTTATTATTTGTATTTACCATGGATAATAGAGAAAAACAGTTATTATCTTTTTTACTTAAATTTAATATTTATATATATGATAGTTACATATCAATTTATAATGAGTATTGAAATACACACTTTATAATATATTTCACATTACTAAAATAAAAAATAATTAAATTATAATTTTATTTTAAATTACTATTATTAATTAAAAAAAATTAATATATGAGTTAAGTATATATATTTAAAAAACACAGGTAACAAGTAACGATGGAGATTCAACTTCACTCTATTATGGATATTCTTAACCTATAAATAGGCTTTGCTACAATACCATGGGCCAATAACATGAATTATCGCTACCACATGCCCCAAAAACCATAACTCATGTCATATGACACTTTTTTATATGACTGTTTTTTAAATTAATCAATTTAATTAAAAATAAATAACTACTTTGGGGATAAATATCAACTTTTGATTTGTGACTACTACTAAGAAAAATTTAGAATATACTATAGAGGTTAAATCCATAAAATCCACCTAATAATTATTGATAATTAAATTAAAATTATAAATGTCTTATTCTAAAATAGATATGCATATCGAGTCATTATTGTAATGGATTTAAGCATAAAGAATTTAGAATATGCTTTAACTAGAGTACCATATTTGAAATGAGGTTCTAGAGAAGGGGGGAGTTAGTATTCTTATTTAATTATAGGAATCTAATTTGAAGGTCATAGGAAAGCCAAACACCAAATTAGTGTATGAAACTCCTTTGTGGCACAAGGGAAAGTCCTTCATATAGTGGTTTTTGAAAACTAAATATACAAATGTACATATTCTAATCCCCTCTAGATTTAAACCTATACCTCTAAGAATAAAACGGATAGACACAAAATATAATTAGTAATGCACTACTAACCCAATTTAAAAGATTAGTAAATAAAATATATGTGTGTGTGTGTGTGTGTGTGTATTTTAAATTTACTATTGAATGAGGATATATAATTAATAACTGAAAATATTATTAATCATAATGTGTAGTATATTTTCTAAGTTTTGATTTGTATTATTGGTTTAATAATTTTTTATATTGGTTTTTATTGTTGGTATTTATTATTGTTTTTTAAATCATGGGAATTGATTATTCATATCCAAGATCAAACCAACTAAGTTGTCACTATAACCCAAAAGTATATCCAATAACCCATAAACCAAATATACCAATGTAGAGTCTAACTAATAGATGAAATTACCATTCTTTGAACACTTTTTTCTGGTCAATTTCGTCCAAAATCTAGTAGAGATTTTTAAAATTCATAAGCTTGAGTTTTTTAATATGCAAAAGTCAAGTGCCTAAGAGATATTTTAGGGTGTTGAATCCATTTATGTATTCAAAAGTGCATTTTAAACAATAAGAAATCACAATCTTACTAAAAATTGTATTTTTAAACTTTGACTAAAAAGTCATTTTGTCTATAAGTTAGACTACATCGATATACCAACAACTTATGACATAGTAAGCGCTAAGACATCTGGAGACACATCAACCATTTGCGGTCCCACTCGCAAGGTGGACCCTACCATTCTAGCCTTATCAAAACAAGTTAAGTTTCATTTTATATTTCAACCTCGATGGGAGAGAGTGCAAGATCTACCTCCCTACCTCTTGAGCTATTTCCCCTAGACATTATTGATATTCACTAGTATTCATTATTAAAAAAAATTATAAGTGAAACCCAAGGGATTCTTTCCAAGATTCATGGATGGTATCCTTTAGAAACCAATTACCCAAGGGGTTTTGAATGAATCACTAGCTAGCATAAAACTAAATAAATTCCCAGTAACATTGGCAACAAAGCATCTTGTTCCACTCTTAAGCACTTATGTGAGAATAAAATTGTTGGTCCCTTGTCAACCTCAATCAACTCATAAAAAGAAAACTTCTAGTTTTGAATCTAACTAAAAAGTATAACAAATTTTATTAACCACTCAAGCTAGAACTAATTGACATTGATCCAAGTGGATATTGGTGGCCACCTGCCTATTCCACCTAGAACTCCAGCCAGTTTTGTCTATTTCTTCAATTCTAACAACATTTACTATTTTTAGCAGTTTTTCAGGTCTTGAACTTCTTAAGCTTTTTTGACCCCCTAAACAATGTTTTTTTTAGGTCCACAATAGGACCATGCATAGTACTCTGAGAGATATTTTCAACAAGGTATGGTATGCACCAAACAAAGATCATATAATCAAGTTACGACCTCAAGAAGTTGGCTACCCAACTAACCCCAACGAGGCCCACAAACTCTTGGCTTTTCGTCGCCCGGGGTTAGGGTTTTTGTTGTGTAGGGTTTTCCTTTATTGTTAAATAATAAAAAGGCCCTTCAGCCTCATTGTAACATAGTTTACAGGCATGTAAGCGCCACATCTCTTCTCAAAGATAAGCTACCATCACCCGAGCTAGTTTATTTTCATTCTGTATGTAAACATATTTTAGTTCTTTGATATTAATGAAATGAAGTTTTACTTCTACTACATCTCTATGTTTATGTGTATATCTATATTTTGTTGCGTTCCTGCATAATTTTGGATTAGTGATATCAGAGCGGTCTACTCTTTCTTTGTTTTTCTTTTCATGTCCCTAACGAGGTTAGGGTATAAGGAGTTAGGGCTCGAACTGGTTGAACCTTTGTAAGACCAACCTTGCAAACCCCGACGGCCTCCCATGCAGAAGAAAAGAAAGATGACGGGGAAGAAGATCCTTTCAAAATATTGCTTGAGGGAGCCCTCAAGCGATAAAGGAACACGATGATGAATAAATTTTCCTAAATGCTTTGGTGGCTACCCATAGGTGATGCATCTTCATCCAGTAATCACTTTGGAGGCACCACTCCTTTTAAGGTACAAGTTAACTTTGACATTCCCATATTTGAAGGCCATATAGATGTAGACGTTGTAGATAGATGGTTAAATCTATTGGAAGGATATTTTTTGGTTCATGACATTTCCAATCAGGAAAAGATTACTTTTTAACTCCTCAAAGCTACCCCACATGTCAAGGATTGGTGGGAAACCTACTGTGAACAAAAGGAAGAGAGGGAATCATCACTATTTTCAACTACACCCACTTTGATTCTTTCTGAGATGCCAACAAGGAACAATATTACCCTGTCGGGAGGTATGAAGAAATACATAAAGTGGATCACACTGCGACATTGAAGGGACCAAGATGTGTCGAAGTTCACAAATATTTTCCATACCCTTCGTACGAAGCTAGGTATCAAGGATTTTTAGCATCATTTGTTACTCAAGTATCGTGGCTATCTACACAAGTACATCCAAGATGATATGGAGTTCTTGTACATCTCCTCGCTTGATGCCACTTATCGATATGCTATCAAGATCGAGTAGAAATTTAAACAGAAGAAGTGATACTTTGGATCTGTGAATCTAAAGCAAGGGAAAGGATCCCCAAAATTGCAAAAAAAAGGACAAAGCCAAGACGAGTTGACCCAGGACAACCCATCGAAGCCACAAGAAAAGAACAACACCATGAAGACAAAGAAGGACACCAAGAAATGGTGTGAGTTACATAAGAGCCCCACTCACAGCACGAGTGTCGAGCTAAGAACTCAATGGTGGATTGATCGACCGATCTACCGATGTTTTTCTTTTCATGTCCCCAACGAGGTTAGGGTATAAGGAGTTAGGGCTCAAACTAGTTGAACCTTTGCAAGACAGCCTTGCAAACCCCAATGGCCTCCCATGTGGAAGAAAATAAAGATGAGGGGGCAAAAGATCCTTTCAAAATATTGCTTGAGGAACCCCTCAAGCGACAGAGGAACCTGATGATGAATAAATTTTCCCAGATCCTTCAGTGGCTACCCACAAGTGATGCATCTTCATCCAAAAGTCACTCTGGAGGCACCACTCCTTTTAAGGTACAAGTTAACTTTCGCATTCCCATATTTGAAGGCCATATAGATGCAAACGACGTAGATAGATGGTTAAATCTATTGGAAGGATATTTTTTGGTTCATGAATTTTATAATCAGGAAAATTTTACTTTTTCACTCCTCAAAGATGCCCCAGATGTCAAGGATTGGTGGAAAACCTACTGTGAACAAAAGGAAGAGAGGGAATCATCACTATATTCAACCACACCCACTTGTAAGTCTTTCTGATACGCCAACAAGGAACAATATTACCCTTTCAGGAGGTATGAAGATAAATACATAAAGTGGATCACGCTGCGACAGGGAAGGGACCAAGATGTGTCGGAGTTCACAAATAATTTCCATACCCTTCTTACAAAGCTAGGTATCAAGGATTTTGAATAGCATTTGTTACTCAAGTATCACGACTATCTACACAAATACATCCAAGATGATATGGAGTTCTTGTACATCTCCTAGCTTGACCCCACTTATTGATATGCTATCAAGATCGAGTAGAAATTTAAAAAAATGAAGTGATACTTTGGATCTGTGAATCGAAGCAAGGGAAAGGTGCCCCCAAACCACAAATCAAAGGACAAAGCCAATACAAGGTGATCTAGGACAACCCGCCGAAGCCACAAGCAAAGAATAACACCATGAAGAAAAATAAGGACACAGGGAAATGGTTTGAGTTCCATAAGAGCCCCACTCACAACACAAGTGAGTTTCAAACCAAATTGTCACAGGTAGATCGATCGGTTGATCTACTGATGCTTTGTTCTAAAAAATGATAAAATCAAGAGGCAGATTTAGGAGTTGTTGTAGAAAGGGCACATCAAGCCAAGTTCATCACCATATGGAAGCCCAATCATGTTGGTACAGAAGAAAGATGGCACCTGGAGACTTTGTATTGACTATCAGGTGTTGGATAATATTGCTATCTAGAATAAGTATCCAATCCCATGGATTGATGACCTTCTAGACCAACTCAGGGGGGAAATATTTCAACAAGATTGACTTGAAGTCTAGGTACCACCAGGTACAAATTGAACCCTCTAATGTATGGAATACTACCTTCAAATCCAAGGAGGGCCTTTTCAAATGGTTGCTCATTCCTTTCCAGTTGACGAATGCCCTCGCAAACTTCATGCGGCTGAAGGATGACATCTTCCAGCCCTTTACCAACTCATTCATGGTAGTGTACTTGGATGACATGTTGATCTTCAATCGGAGTTGGGAAGAGCACATACACCATATTCGACAAGTCCTCCAAACCCTACGACAAAACAAATTGTGTGCCAATTTGGAGAAATTCACTTTTGGTATGACCTAGGTTGAATATCTAGGGTACATCATTAATTAGCAGGTTGTGCATGTGGACCTAGCCAAGATACAAGTTATTCGATATTGGCCATACCCAACCACTCTAACAGAGCTTCATAGCTTTCTGGGTCTTGCCAATTTCTATCACAGGTTCTTGTTGGGATTCTCTCACACCACTTGGCCTTTGAGTCAAGTCACCAAGGGTAGAGCAAAAACAAAGTAATTTTGCTTTGAATCCAAACATAAGGTGTTTTTCGAGTTGAATCATCGACCAATGCTCACATTACTAGACCTGCAACAACCATTTGAATGTAACACCCTCCTCCAACATCTACCCAAGTAACTGGCCAAATGGGAAAACATGCGACAAGAGGCTACTATGGTTGATTCAACCTCCTATGTCACCTTAAGGAAATGAAATCGACGGAAACACAACAAACAAACCTTCCACATAATCTACAAGACACATGATAACCATGTCAATACTTCAAGAAACTTGCCCCTAGGTCCCACTAAAACATCTAATCGCTTTCCCTCTGGATGCTCTCATGCTATTGGAATGCCAACATCCAGGGACATCTGGACGCTCTCATAGGCCAGCATGCCAACTTCTAGGGACCAATTTTTCCAATTCTGTGCCAGCGTCCCTAGGATTTGAGTCACTTTTTCTAGCCCAGAGCCTAGGTCACTACCCAGATTGGAATATATCTTAAGAGCAGTAAAATAATAGTGAAACAATGAAGTAGAAGCAATTAGTTAAACAAGCCCTTAACCAAAAACCTACTAACCATGATAGACATTTCGTCAAACATATCACAAACATTTATTCTACAGGTGTAAACAACATAATTAAACACATGGATCTCATATTTATCTAAGAATCACTAAGAACCATTGTTCCCTCGTGTATTTTACTGAATTATCATATTTTAGGTCATAGATACATTTTCCATTCATTTACATGTAAAAACATACTGAGAACCTGTTGTGCTATGCAACAACCCCCCCATTTTTATTATGTATAATACAAATAGGGACCCTTTTAAATTATTTTTTTCCCCTCTTTTTGAATAAAATGCCACCTTTTATAAAATTTCCACTTTTCAAAAAAACCCTTTTTAAACATATTAATGTCCTTATTGTAAATCTCAAATTGCATGATTCCTTAGTAGCAAAGTTAAGCACATTCAAAAAATATCGATATGTGACTTGCGATTGAACTTTTTATGCGACATCCTGATCGCATATCGGACATCAAAGGATATTATGTCAGCAGCTTAAATTTTACCTATCAAAACCTCGATATTGCGATCTTGCAATTTTGCGATATCGCATATTGTAGATCGCAAGATCCATCAAACAAAGTTTCATTCACGTTATAGCTGGAATATCCAACATGATGGATTTGATAGATGTTTAATTATGTTTTAATATGGACACGAGATAGGTCAGAATGAGCTAATATGGTTATCATCCCTATGCATGTAATCATGGAGTTCATTATGGTTGATTAATGTTGAACTCACTCCCAGATCTTTCCTTTGAAAGTGCAGTCATTTCATCAAATCTTTTATTTTACGCAACAATTAATTGCTGTCAGTTTTAATAGGAAATCCACTCAAACGATGTCCATTCAAAAGGTAATGCAGAAGCATACCAAGCAGTCTATCGCAGAAACTGAAAGCACAGAGATGTCATTTTTCTTTACAGATACAATATGCACTGCAGATGGAGGTGCCACTACATGGCAGACTATGTATACTACGTTGGAGAATGAAAATCCTGAAGTAATAGACATTCAGCCAACTACTGACAGCACCGAATTTTCAGGAGTGCAGTTCGGAGATGCTACGTGCTCTTTCCTTCACCGAATAGCAACAAGGACTAGACTCTTGCCATACACAGATATGATAAGATAGGTAGTAGAGAATATAGAAGTCGTAGACAGACTTATCAAGACAACTAAAATTACAGTCTTGGGTTCTTTCAGAGCCGAAGATTTACAACAAATGTACAAGCTACCCAATGCCGAGGACATCTATGACAAATAGTTTGTTGCAAAGTTTGTAAAGGAAAACGAGGACCCATTTCAAATGATATACGAATGGAGGAGAAGAGACAATAAATTCAAACAAGATAAAGAGGGTGTGTACCCCATTGCTTCTTTGGCCAATCCTTATAATTTTGCAGCCTTTATGCTATGTAGATTGTATGGCCTCCCTGATAATTCTAAATTCTCGATCAATTGGGTTCCATTAATTGAGGCTTGTGTTAATTCTCACATTATGAATTGGGCAACCATTATGTCTGAGAATTTGGCCAAAATGATTACTGAATATCATCAAACTAGGGCTGCCTCCTCCAGAGCAGTTCCCCAATTCTTCATGTCTCCATATATCTTCGATGATGTTTGTTTCTACACTCATTTTCCAACCATGGGTTGGAAATGGACTACCAATGATGTTACTCCTATATTCCTAAGTTGTAAGCAAATGTGGGAACAAGACTATATTCCACATTTTCACCAATTATGCCAGGGAGTTGTTCTTCCCTTACATCAGTTAGTTTTCAACAGAAGATGTCCAAGATTCTCAAAAGAAGCTATCACAGACCTCCAAGAAATCGAAAGGTATTTTCTTGAAGAATCCTTCTCTTATATCAGGATATTTGGTAGCCAAGATTTCCCACATGTCCTCCTTATGTGTGTATCGGATAAATTATTAGCAAAAGAAGTAGCATACCAAACAGTAGGAAATGGCCTCACAAAAACATTAAGGGAAATGAAGAAATCCTTATGGCCAAATTTTCCCCTTTAGTGTGGGTCATTTACCCTTCTTAACCATGGTCATGCATATAAAGAGTATCAAAATATGCAGTTATTAAATCTCCCTATTCTACCGGCTAGTTCTTTTGATCCATAGCAGATAACAAAAAAATTCACCCTTTCAGTTAAAATTAGACCTGTAACTCATGTAGTTGATGAGTTTGAATATTTACTAGAATCTTTCGAGGAATTTGAGTAGATTCTGAATGTAGCCAAGACAAAGTTCGACCCAGAGAAATTCAAAAGATTCCAGGAGTTTAGAAGACAGAGGTTAGAATACCTCCCATAAGAATTTTTGATTACTGATCATGTAACTGAAACAAAGTCTCAGAAGAAAAATAAGCCAAGCACATCATGAGAACAAGAAACAGAAACAGATGAATTGGAAAAGTTGTGGGATGCATTCAATGACAAACTACAAGATACCCCTAAGGTGTCATCAACACAAGAAACTATAGGATTTCAGACCCCGCTAGGGAAAATAGTAGTAGTGACCACTGAAGGTCCAAAAACAAGTTTCCAAGATACAGAGGTAATCCCTGCAGATCCAACTACTGAAATTGTTTTGAATGTAACAGATATCCCCCCTCTAGATGTCTTTTACAACCCTCTTCATAAAGCTATTGTGAAAAGACAGAGGAAGAGGAGGAGAACCAAAACTCCCTCAGAACATGAATTTATGGATGTCCTATGGAAGGACACACAAATAAATCCGACTGAACATTTGACTCGGCTATCTCAATTTGCTGGAGCCTATGCTACAACAACAATCGACAAAGCAACTGAAGTCTCTGTTTTGATTAAAGAAAAGGATGACCAGATTGCATTATTACTGAGACAGTTAGATGAAGAAAGATCTAGCATGAACTGTCAAGAAGAGGAACAATTGCATAAACTACAATAAGATATGGAACTACTAAAATTAAGTCATGAAAATGACTTATCTGCTAAAAACAAACAGATCCAGGAGTTAAAAAGTGACCTAGCAAAGTATAAGGATAGTCCTACTGCAGAGGAATTTATTAATGAGGCTTTGACACTGAATATTTTACTAACAAAGCAAAAGCAGCTCTTCCTGCAACACATATCAAATATCATTCCACCTTTGAATACTAGTGAACAATTAACAAACATCATTATTGATCAAAGAATTGAGTTCAATGAACTCAATTCTAAGATCTTTGATTATATTGAATGGCAGGATTCAGATGAAGGGAAAAGGTCAATTTTGTCGAAGATCAATGAAAGACATAAGGATATTCTATTCACTTATTGGGACACACAGATGAAACAGGCCAAACTAGTAATAGCCAAAGCATTGGGTATTTCAAAAAGCATTTTTAAAACAATGAATCACATGTTGCACACCTCCAACCTCATAAAGGAGGGTGATCCAAAAACACTTCCTGATCTTAAAGGATTAGATGAGAATTCAGAGAATAAGAGTCAGCTACAGAAGGAAACAATTGATGGGCTGTCAAAAATTGATTGGGAAGCAGTATGGCAACTTTTGGTCAAACCACACAGTCATATCATGACCTTGAATTGCTCCTTGGATTCAGTACAGAGAATGTTGCCACCTTTACATGATGCTATATTTGCAGGGAAGTTGAGAACACAATTCGGGATGCCACCACAAGTCAGGCCAATGTCCGACATTTGTGAGCTGAGAGGCAAAGCTAGCAGCGATGATTAATCAATGAAGACCAGAGTCATTATTTTTAGCAGTTTTTGGAAAGTTGGATACTAGGAATGAGGAAGGTTGTTTGAAACGTCCTCATAGGTATTTTGTATAAGTTATTTTTAGTTAATAAAGAATAGTATTTAAACCCTTCTCATTCATCTAGAGAAAGGTCCAAAATTTTATTATGAACATTTACAAAGAATGTGCTATCGTAAGTTTGTAAATGCCTTGATGGAATCATGGAACATGGTATTTTCAATCAAATATAATTTTGTTGATCACTGTTGATGCACTATTGTATTCTTTGGGATGCTTATCGGTAGAAGATTGATTATGGGCTATTGTCACTAGTCAAATGAGCAGAACGATACACATCTGGTACTATTATCATGTTTGCTAAATCTTTGTTCTAATATTAGTGATAAGTTTATCTTTCATGAATTATGTATGAAAGCTCTCATCTCTATTTGAAGTATCAGTTGCACTATTGTATGATATCAGAATAGAGAATGTTCTATTTTATATATGATCATTAGAATATGCGATATGCTTTTCACAATTCTTTTGATTAACTATTTTCTCAAAGGAATCATCTTACAATATATTAACTCTATATAGTCTGCAATTGATCTATATCATCATAGATTACATAGACATCTTTTTATATTGCATAAAACCATCAATACCCCGGGTTAGATTAAAATAGATTTAATTCCAAGTTTTTCATATTAGAATAAAGTTGTGTTAATTTTTAGTTATTCTTTTGCGAATCATTAGAAAAATCCCACAAATCATATAAACCCAAAACACCGGGAAACTAGTCCCATCATATCCAGTCAGACCACTATCCCAAACGGGAAAGGAGTTGCTATAAGGTCCGGACTGGGTGGTTATCCCCCTTGTTGTTTCCACAAATTTATGAGGCCTCAACATTTTTTACGCTAGAAGGATGGCCCCGACTATGAATGGCATATATATATAAATCTCAAACTCAAAGCATTCATAAGAGTCAATCCCCTAAAAAAATTCTATAGCTTCTCAATCACGTTCTAAGTCACCCACTTAGAAGTCATAAGTTGTAGAAATTTTCCTCTCATCTCCTGAAGTATCTCGACACTTACCTTCTTCAAAATATAATCCAGAATCTCTTGAAGTTCAGTCCTTAGTTCATAAATTAGAACGAATATCTATTTCTGCTGAGAAGCCTGATAAACCCGAAGTTTCTAAAGAAAGTATTACTTCTCTGTTCAGAGAAACTAGTATCCTAACGCGATCAAAAAGTGATAAACTTGGAATACCTCCCTTTGAGTTTCCAATACATTCACAACGTAAGAAATTTCATGTGTCTATATCTAAGTCAGATACAAGTGAGGTCATATCAAATTCCCCTCCATTTACTCCTTCATTCACTACACCTCCATTCACATCCTCTCATCTTTCCATTTCTTCTACTCAAACAATTAGTGCTACCACAAGTAGTACTAGTCCAGTTGTAAGTTCTACATCCATACCCACTACTTCTGGATCTGCTTCTATATCTTCTCAAATCCTAACTCAAGTTATGGCTAATCAACCTTGGAATAATCCTGTGCTGTGTTGTTTGCAAACCCACATCCTCTCCCAGATCATCTAGAGAAATGGTTACCCAAATACAATCCAGATGATGGTCTTCCAGCTGAAGAACACATCAACAATTTTATGTTGGCCATGAATTTGAATGGGGTTGTGCATGAAGATATTGTAGTGAGATTGTTTCCCTATACTCTTAAAGGATCTACATGATCTTGGTACTTTTCTCTTCCAGCGGGAACTATAACAGACTGGGTAACTATTGAACAACTGTTTCTTGCAAAATTTGGAGATCATAGAACTGTGGCATCTTTAATCAATGCTCTATCTAACCTAAAAACAAATTCAGGTGAAAGGATTAAAGATTTCAACTCTAGATTTAACAAGTTATTAAACAAAATCCAAGATGCTTCTAAACTTGTTGTTGATGTACAAATAGAGTGTTACATTTCTGCTTTACCTTCTAATATAGCCAGTTTTGTAGATAGAGATGGTAAGGCTACTCTCTCAGAAAACATGAAAGAAGCCCTTTCTATAGAAAAGAGTTTAGCCTTAGAAAAATGATTTGAGATGGAAGATAAGAAATCTAAAAAGGTGACTTTTAGCCAAGAATAAAAAAAGAAAACCCCAAAGGATCCATTAGATATTGAAGGTCTTCAAAAAGTCTTGAAAACTATGTCAAAGGATATGATTGAAATAAAGAAAGAAGTAGTTGAACCTTCAGCTCCTAAGAAACCATATCGCCCATATAATAAAAGTCTTGCTTTGCCATCTCAGCCTCCGAATGTGATTTCAAGTGCTGAATGAGATCAAGATGTTGAAGATGCCTCAGCAACTGAAGAAGAAATAGAACCTGAAGAAGAAGTCAAATTGAATGGGTTATGGGACTTTATTCTTCCCACCGAAGAAGAAAGAGAAGCTATGCCCGTATCTACAAGGAGAAAAACATCTACTGACTCAACTGTACCAGTTCAAAAATAGAAATCTCCTCCCACAAAGGAGAAAATAGTGAATAAAAAATCTAAAACTGTTCAAACTGATCCTATTCCCCTAGATACTTCTAAAACTTTGATAGTTTCAGATACAGTGGAATACAATATAGTTGAAGACATGAAAAAGACTAAAGCAAACATTTCATTATATGAAATGACCAAATTGAAACAACAGTAGAAAATCTTACTGAGAGAGCTTAAGGCAGTTCTTGTATATCCCATACGACCACCGGTTATAGCCCAAGATGACAAGGATACCAGAAAACCTCCCTCGCCTTCAAACAAGGTAAGCCCAGATGATCTTGTGTTGATTGGTGATAGATCTAAGTCTCACACTCCTCCTTTCCTTTTGACTTATGAAATTTTTAATAAAAATGTTCATAATTGTCTCATTGATTTAGGAGCTTCTTCGAATATCATGCCAAGATCTGTATGCACGAAACTTAACATTACCCCTCAAAAGTCTGTTGTGCATATAGTCCAATTAGACAGAACAAAAGTTGAGGTTGTTGGAGAAATGTTATCAGTATCAATTAGATTATCATCCAACCCAAAGATACTGCAAGTGATTGATGTCTTAGTAGCAGACATCCCTGAATTTTATGGTCTAATGTTAAGCAGAGATTGATATGGGAAATTACATGGATATTTTGCAACCGATTGGTCACACATGTGGTTACCATATAATGGTAAACCAAATCAAATTAGAATTGATCATGAAAAATTCATGAAACATACAGTCACTGAATTAGAAGGAGAAAACGAGCTAGTGATTTTCACTAATAATAATATTGGAAATTATTCTGCTGAATCATTCCTTGGCTCATTCAATGCCCAAACATCACCTTTCTCAAAAAATATTGTTACTTCTCTGGTTGAAATTTTTTCTCAATCAAACATTTCTAAATGCATTAATGTTAGTAATAAAATTCTATATCATTCTTTGTTCTGGGCTCTATACTTTGACGATTCGAAAGCAGATGATGGTGCAGGAGCAGGTTGCATTTTAATCAATCTGCAAGGATAAAAAACAATGCTAGCTTGTAGAATTGAATTTCAATGCACGAATAATACTGCTGAATATGAAGCATTGATTCAAGGCCTATACAAAGCCATTGGATTAAACGTTAAATATTTGCAAGTATATGGGGACTCTGAAATAATTGTTAAGCAAGTCAAGAACACAATCCATTGTATTTCTGGACACCTGAAACATTATCAAGCATTAGCTCAGAACCTCACTTCTCATTTCATTTCATTTAATATTTCAACAACCCCTAGATTACAAAATGCAAGTGTTGAATTACTTGCCAATGTAGCATCTAAATTGATACTATCAGAAGAATTTAGTCCAGATATATTCTCAATTGAGCTGATTTTTAGGCCTTCTATCCTCGATAACATAACAAATTGGAGACTATTTAATGATGATACATATATAATCAACTTTATTTCATCAGATGGATCTTATGAAGGTCAAATCGTAGACAAAAATGAACATGGCCTACAGATTGAAAATAAACAGGATGAAAATCCAAATCCCAAATCTGTAGTTAAGATGGAAAATCTCTATGATTTAAAAGATAGGTTTAAAAAGACTACCATATAAAAAATGCAGAGTTCTACTCTAATATTTGAGTTGATTAATCTTGGTACACCTAATAAACCTCAAAACATAAACCTAGGTTTGGGCTTAACACCTGATGAAAGGATGTCATTCATTAAATTGCTAAGAAAATATAAAAGTGTCTTTGCCTGGGATTATTCAGATCTCAAAACATATGATACTTCTATAATGCAACATACTATACCCATGATTTCAAATGACAAGCCTGTCCAACAAAAGCTTAGGAAGATCCACCCGAACTTAGAAAGTCAAATTAAGTCTAAACTCAATAAAATGCTTAAAGCCAAAATCATTTTCCCTGTAAGACATTCAAAATGGGTGTCAAACATGGTTCCTATTAGAAAAAATAATGGAGACATTAGGATTTGAATAGACTTTATAAATTTGAATAAAGCCTGTCAAAAAGATGATTTTCCTTTGCCTACCATGGAGTTGATTCTGCAATCAGTTGCAGGTTCTGAATGGATGTCTTTTTTTGATGGATTTTTAGGTTATAGTCAGATAATGGTTCATCCATATGATAGATTAAAGACTACATTCAGAACCAAGTGGGGAACATATGCATATCAAAAAATTCCATTTAGATTGATTAATGTTGGTGCTACATTTCAACGCGCTATGGACATAGCTTTTAGAGGAATAATCAACAATTCAGTTGTAATATATTTAGATGACATCACTGTCTATTATGAAAATATAAACAACCATATCAGTCACTTAAAACAAATCTTTGAGAGATGTGAGAAATTCGACCTTTTTTTGAATCCTAAAAAAATCTTATTTTTCCTTGGTAGAAGGTAAATTATTAGGATTCATGGTATCTAAGAAAGGAATCTATATTGATCTCGATAGGATTCATGAAATTGAAAAGATTCCCCTACCTCATAAAAAAAAATCGTTGCAATCATTTTTAGGACAAATTAATTTTGTAAAAAGATTTATTCCTGATTTTTCTCAAATCGTCTTACCCCTACAGTCAATGATCCGAAAAAATGCAACTTTTAAATGGAGAAAAGGTGAGAAAGATTCTTTTGAGTTAATAAAGAAAGCCATCATTGAGGCTCCTTCCTTAATAACTCCCAATTTCCTGAAACCATTTGTATTATACACATTCTCTTCTGATACCTCTTACGCGGCAGTTTTAATGTAGCTAAATGATCAGAACATTGAAGCACCTATTTCATTTTGTTATCTCAAAATCGGTCCGTGATAGGCTGCTGTGATCAGGCAGACTTTAAGTAACTATTTCAAACCTACTTTAGGCTAAGGCTTAGCCTCCCCAGCCTGAGAGGGCTCTCTCAAAGGATTAATGATATTTGATTATGATAAAGATGGCTAACTCTTGTGAAACAAAGGTAAAATGTGAGTGGTGGAAACACAATTAGAAACTATCCATTGGGCTTATGGATTCAACATCATTTCAGTATAACAATGTTATCAACCTTACATAGAAGTCAGGGCATTCAGGATTCAACACATTTAGAACATACCAGAAACATATAGGACCACACAGTCTATGAATGTATATAGGAAATTAGAGAACCATGAGTGAGTTATAAGTGATTACACATTCATACCACTACAAATATTGGGAAAAGAACAATACAACACATTCTGAACATGTAATCCCTCCCGAGTCCTGAGAAGCAAAGCAAATTTTGTATTACTGAAAAAGAGTCTTTACATAAAGCCAAATATCAGAGCTTTTCTGAATAATTTTCCAACCCCTAATACATTAGTTCTTCTCCCATATATAGATTTCATGTATATTCCTTCCTCCAGCATGAGGGGAATTCGAATTCCTCCTTATTTGACACCTATTGACACTTAAACTAACTATTTAATACAAAAGACAGCTAACTAGGAGTCTTAGAGACCTAATACAACTAGGAGTGTAACTCCTTATTATGATTACAAAAACCTTATCTAAACATTTAAAGCATTCTTTGACACCTATAACTCCATGAAGTCGAATTTGATGGTGCTCATAACCTTCCAGCTGGTCCTTGATGACTCATCCTTTTGCTATTCCTAGAAACTAGGAGACTGTCTCTTGCTCTGTTCTGGCTGAAAAATAGGTCTTGGGACAGAGCTCATAACTTCTCATAAAAAATGTATTTGGAAAAAATAAAGGAGGCTTTTGTGAAAAAATCCGTGCTGAACAAAAACCTCTCTTGGTTTTTCGAAACACCTTTCCTACCGCCCAGAATGTGTCTTTGAAAAACAGGTGTAAAACAGAGAAATATGCTTGTAAAAAACTGCACCTACAACAGTTTCGTAGTGCAAGTTTGGTCCTTCATTTCTCCCAAATCATAATGGATTTGAAGAAAGTATAAGATTTTTTTGTACTTTAGTATCTTAGGAATGAAAACCTCTTTCACTTTTCAGAGAGGATTTTTCCACTGCTCAAAAACTCTTCTAGAAGTTCACTGGTAGAAACTAGGAGACAAAGTTCCTCCTTTTTAGAGTTTCATTTTTATTCTTGTCTTCGACCTTCTGCTACTTGTTTTTCCCTTGCTGGATGTTTAAACCTTGTAAATAATCCCTTTCATAAATCCTTCTTCACAAATATTTACTTTTTTTCTCTCAAAATTGGTCCATCAAGTCATAATATGCAGCGACAGCAGTTTCGTAGCGCGCTTCGAAACTGCTGTGTGAATAAAAAAAAAACACAGTTTTATAAAAAAATATTCTTCTTGTGATTTCTTCACAACTTCATCTTATGCCAATAGGAAACATATATTTGACATAATTCATCCATAAACAGCTTCGAAAAGGTAATGTTCTAACCAAAATTGTGTTAAGGCTCCAATCACTTACAGCCCGGTTCTTTTATGCTGAGATTGTCCTCGTAGTTTGCTCAAATGAATTTGCAGGTGCTCAATCTGTCTCTTTTACCTCTGGCTTTGCCTCTTGTAATCTTCTTAAATGCCTAGTCACAGGCCTTCTTGGCTTTGAAAACAAACTTTGAGAATTGGTCATCAAATTGAAGCTTTTTGGAAGATTTAACTCCTTTGGTTTTGTTCTTGTTGGCTTCAAGTAGCTCTGCTTGGACCAGAGGAGTCTCTTCTATGTAGATGGTGTGGAGGAGATCGTTCAAACTTCCCTTTGAAGCTGGGCTTTCATCAACAATCATTGTCTTCCCCTTTTCCTTGGCTAATTGACTTCTAGTTACTCTTCTTTTCACTGTTTAATCAATAGACTTCTCTTGTACCACTTGATTTGAACCTTCTTCTTTTGTGACTGTTTGAATGCTTCTTCAACCTCTCTATTCCTCGTGAGAACATCTAAGCCTTCAGGCTCAGGTCTAAGACACTGGCCTGATCTGTGATTTTTCCTTTCTTTAGACATGTCTATGAAATCTCTGCAAGGAAACTTGAAGATAAACCTGCACTGTATTGGTTTGAACACTGCCTTACTTGAATTTGAAACTGAGAGCTGCCTCTCTTGATCTTCAAAGAATTCAAATTAAACTTCTGTCAATGTGCTCCTCATGCATGAACCCAAACCTAAATCATAACTGTGAATACTTGGCTCTTTTTGAAACTTGCAACCTAAGCATACCAAGACTCCTAACGACTCTAATAATGAGAATGAATGGCTGCATGTGATAGGCATTGTTCAAGGACTGACACATGGTGATGAAAAATTAACGAATTTTGATGGAAAAGACAGTTAGACCAAATCTAGCACAAATCCCTGATTTTGTAGCGCAATCAGTGTAAATTCTGTGTTTTGCGCTACGAAATCTCCTAGTTACGAAACTGTCTAGGTGTTTTCGTAGCACACATAGTGTATTTTTGTGAGTTTGCGCTACGAAAACTCCTAATTGATTTCGTAGTGCATGTAATTTTTGAAACAACCTTAACACATGACACTTTGAATAAATGTGGGACCAATGGTGGGTAAAACAAGATTGTTGACCATATTTAACAAAGGGAACAAGACTCTATCTTATGTTTTAGACTCCTTAAATAAAACAATAGAAATGACTTGACCAAGACTGACTTACAACTTTGAAACCATACAAGTTGTCCAAATTGTTTTTGAACTTTTTTCAGTAATAACACATTCTTTAGTTCTAACTTACAAGGTGATGAACTAAATTATTCAACTATGGAGAAACAAGCCTTTGCTGTATTTAAAACTTTAAAACATTTTAGACCTTTCCTCCTAAAAACACACACTAAGAAAATAGTCCCTTACCCCGTTGTAAGACAACTGTTAATCCAAGGAGAAGTAGGAGAAAAGAGAGCAAATTGGGTCACTGCACTTTAGGAATATGATGTAGAAATACATCCTGCTAAAATTATTAAAGGTCAAGGTTTTTGCAGAATGCTAACAGGACCCTCTCATTTACCAACAAAGGATGATCAATCTACTAAATTGCAATTATCTGAGGTAAGTCTCAACAATTCTGAATCACAATATGCTGATTTGATATTTTTCTTGAAAAATGGACATGCTCCATTATATCTCAATTATAGAGCTAAGCATGCTCTAAGGCTTAAAGCAAATCGGTATCAATTAATTGATAATGTGTTATTTAGAAAAAACTATGATGCTGTATTATTAAGATATTTAGAGAAACCTGAAGCTAGAAAGATAATGTAGGAATTACATGACGGGCCAGTTGGAGGCCATTTCGGAGGAAATACCACATCACATAAAATTCTGCGTGTCGGGTAGTATTGGCCAACCCTTTTTAAAGATGCACATGAATATGCAAGGAAATGAAAAGTATGTCAAACCATAGCAGGAAGAGAAAGGAAAGCAGCACTCCCGTTGCAACCAGTAAATATACAACAACCATTTGAACAATGGGGGTTAGATATTATTGGTGAAATAACTCCAACCTCCTCCAAATAGCATAAGTATATTCTAACTGCAACTGATTATTTTACAAAGTGGGTGGAAGCTATTCCATTAAAGATAGTTAACACCCAAAATATTACAGATTTCATTGATCAGTTTATAATTAGTAGGTTTGTTCTCCCATCAGCTTTGATGTTTGATAATGCATCTTACTTCTCCATAAATTCTATGGTGTAGTTTGCTTTGAAAAGAGGTTTTAAACTTAAATACTCAGCTAACTATTATTTGCAAGGTAACGATTTAGCTGAATCTACAAACAAGACCCTGGTTAGAATTATCAAATGGACTATAGAGAAAAATCATAAGAATTGGCATAAAGCACTAATATTTTCTCTTTGGGCAGATAGAATCACTCAGAAGGCCTTAATAGGTACTTATCCATTTGTATTGGTTTATGGGAAAGAAGAAATTTTACCTACAAACATAACATACCATCACTTGCTTTAGTTCAGTTTATTGATGAAAACCATTCTTCTTCTCTTCAACTTGTTAGGATATTCCGACACATAGGATATAGTTAAGTTCAACTTGGTCTAGTATAGAGTTAGGTTAGAGTTAGGTAAAGTGTGTTTCTTTACCGTTGTACATTTTGTAACTTACAATCCAACGGTCACGATATGTAGTGATCCGACGGTTCACTCTCACCTCGGTATTACCGACACTTGATCCGTGGCTTGACACCCGATTGGTCCATGAGTTCTATTTAAAGCGCATGGAGGGTCATTGTTCGGGTAATCCGTGCATGAGAGAAGCTTATGTAAATTTTCATTCTTTGATTAATAAATTGTCTGTACCCACGTTGGGACAGGCTGTGGACTGTTTCCCTCCTTGCACTCTGAGGGTTTTAACCACGTCAAAAATACTGGTGTATTGATTTGAGATCTGGTTGTGAGCGGTGTCCTTTTGGTATTCTTCTGTGGAACTTACCCTGTAAATTCCTACATGGTATCAGAGCTATTTGAGGGCCGCGTCCGTTGGTGATCCAAATCTAAAGCTGGTAGAACTGCATGCGGCTGTCGTTTCCTAGATCTGCTGTTTCTGACTGCTTTCGGGCCGAGAGGACTGCTCTGTTGCATTCGGAGCATCTGTTTCAGTGAGGAACCCCTTTCGTTTCACGCGAAAAGGTTTCCGGTAGCCCTAGCTGCGTCATTTTTCAGATCGGGAGGTATACAGTGTTTTTTTTTGCAGTTTACTGTCATTTTCTCTCTGCTTATTTCGGTTTCGGTTTATTTAGCCTTTTTTTTTCCCGGATCTATATCTTTCATTTCTGCGTATGCTCTTTGCCCTGCGACTCTGTGCGATCTGGGCAAATCAGAAACAGAAAGAAAGGTTTTTTCTCATGCGTATGCTCTTTTCCCTGCACCTTAGTGTGATCTCGGAAAATCAGAAACATTGAGGAAAATATTTAGTTTTTCGGCTAAAAGCTAACTTTGAGATTTTTTTTAAAATTTCTAGTTTTTTGGCTAAAGCTAACTTCGAGCCGTAAGGTTCGTTTTTCTTTGGATATTCGTGTTGGGTTTTGTGTTTTGTGTTTTGTAGGGGAAAAGAGTCTTCCCAAGGCAAGCACGCAAATCGAGGCCCCCCCCCTCTCTCTCTCTCTCTCTCTCTCTCTCTCTCTCTCTCTCTCTCAAATCTTTTGTATAGATCAATTGGTTCAAAGACCTTTTAAGAGAGTAGAGGTCTTGGGTTCAAGTCTCCATTTTGTGGGGGCGGATTTTTTCATTCCCGCACATTCGCGCACTTTGCCGGCAACGTCAACAATTTTTTTTCAAAAAGCCATAACTTCTTCATCCGGAAGCCTTTTTCAGAGCCGTTTTTTTTAAAACCGCCTATTTTTTCGAGATCTATCCATTGGACCACTCACTTTCAGCATCTTCAGCTTCAGTTGTTTTTCAAAAATGGAAAGTCCATGCCAAGTCATTCTTGACAGCACTAACTACTTCCAATGGGTCGCCTACATGGGAGATTTACTTAGAAGTAAAGGTCTCTTCAGAATAGCCACAGACCAAGAGAAGAAACCCAAAGATGAAGACAAGGCCGAAAAATGGGAAAATCGACAAGATCAAGCACGTGGCTTGATAGGAATGTCTGTTTCTCCTGATCTTAGATTCCACATTGCAGAAATTGAAACTCCTCATGAAGCATTAGAAAAACTTGCTAAAGTTTTTGGGATTAAAAATGAAATTAGATCCCATCAACTTGAAAATGAGCTGCTTACTTTGGATCCTAATAATTTTTCTTGCATTGAAGATTTCTTGTCAAAATTCAAGAACCTTAGATATCTCTTGGAAGGTGTTAAAGTTAAGAAAGATGATGGTAACCTTATTTATTCCATCCTCACTAAGTTAGGGCCAGCCTACTCTGTATTTGTTTCCACTTTCCATTCTACCAGGGAAGCTTTCATTTGTCAAGGCAAAGACTACAAGCCCCCTTCCTTTGACTCCTTTTGTGATTCCTTAATAAGAGAACAAGAAAAACTCTTACACCTTGGTCTTCTTAATCTTGGAAACTCTTCCACAAAAGCGTTAGCCGCCCAGCAGTATCCAAATTCAAAGAATCCTAAGAAGTCTTATCCTCAAAGGAATGGTCCTAAACCAACTCAGCCTCAAGATGAAAGATCATTTCAGCAATATGATAAGCCCAATAAAAACAAATGGAAGAAGACTGAAAGACATTGTAACTTTTGTAATCGAGATGGCCACTTAGAATCTAAATGCTTTAAGAAGATGGAAGCCTTGGAAGCCGCAATGAAGAAACATAACATCCATCTGGAGCCTACTTCAACTTCAACTTCCGGAACGGCATTTTCTGCATGTCATCGTCAATCATCTCAGTCTAGTTATGCATTAAATGTATCTTCTTCTTCTTCTCATTCTCATGAGTGGCTCATTGATTCTGGAGCCTCTTGTCACATGGCCAAAAACCAAGCCATGTTTTCTTCTTTAAATGATTGTAACACCAAAAATATATATGTTGGTGATGATAGATCTCTTAATGTTGTAGGGACTGGAACTGTTCATCTAGACAATGGTCAGTTCAATGATGTATTATGTGTTCCAAACTTATCCTGCAACCTTCTATCTGTCTATCAGATAACTCATTCAGGTGAAGGTAAAATCGTTGAATTTTCACCTCATGATGTTGTAATCAAGGATCTAAAAGATCCTACACAGATTCTAGCTACTGGTCTTGCTGATGATTCCAAAAGGTTGTATAAGTTTCACAACTTTGGGTCATCCCATCTTCCCTCAGTATTTGTTGCTCATAATGATGAAGTGAGCAAACTTTGGCATGAGCGGTATGGTCACTTAAACTATCGCTCCCTTCAGCATCTCTGTAAAGAAAACATGGTGACAGGTCTTCCTATGGTATCTTGCAAAGATGGTGTTTGTTCCGGATGTGTACTCGGAAAACATCATCGGGACAGTTTTGACAAACGTGCCTCTTGGCACGCCTCAGCCCCTTTACAGCTTGTGCACAGTGATTTATGTGGTCCTCTTCCTGTTGCTTCATTCTCTGGCTGCAAGTACTTCTTAACTTTCATTGATGATTTCTCTAGACGCACTTGGGTATACTTCTTAAAACTCAAGAGCGAAGTATTTACCACCTTTTTGGCCTTCAAAGCATTCGTTGAAAAACAATCTGGACATCAAATTCTTAAGCTAAGAACTGATAATGGTGGAGAATATGTTAAAAATGCATTCATCACCTTTTGCACCGAAAATGGCATTCAAATGCAACATACTGTTCCATACACTCCACAACAAAATGGTGTAGCTGAAAGGAAAAATCGCACTTTAAAGGAAATGGCTAATTGTATGCTGCAATCTAAAGGACTCAGTCTTAGTTTTTGGGCCGAAGCAATTAATTGTGCAAATTATATAATCAATCGCACTCCTACTAAGGTTCTAGAGAATATCACTCCAGAAGAAGCTTGGAGTTCCATTAAACCAGATGTAAGTCACTTTCGTGTGTTTGGAAGTGAAGCATGGGCCCATATTCCAGATGAAAAGCATAAAGCCTTAGAACCTAAGAGTGAGAAATGTACTTTTGTTGGATATTCTGAAGATGTGAAAGGCTATAGACTTATTCCATTTAAGTCCAAAAATGTTATCATTAGAAGAGATGTAAAATTTGATGAAAATAAATCGGCCTGCGAGCCTAGTCCGGCGGATGTGCCACCTCTTCCCATCTCTTCTATCTTTGAGAACATTTCTTCTTCTGATGATGAAAGCGAGGATGATAATCCTTCCCCACCTTCTCAGGATCCTCAACTTCCAAGATGGGTCCGTGCTACTCGGGATGCAGCAGGTGATCTTGCCGGTGATCCTACAGATCAGCGACGTACACGTTCTCAGTTTGAAAGAGCCTCTTCTTTACTGGCTCAAGCTCCAGTGAATCATGATCCTGACACTTTTGCAGAAGCTTCAGGCCATCCACATTGGGAAACAGCTATGAATGAAGAATATCATTCATTGATGACAAATGATACATGGGATCTTGTTCCTCTACCAAAGGGACGCAAACTTGTTAGATGCAAATGGGTTTACAGAACCAAGTATGGACCAGATGGGAAAGTTAACAAACATAAAGCTCGTCTAGTTGCTAAGGGCTTTTCACAGGTTGAAGGCATTGACTACACTGAAACCTTCTCTCCAGTTGCCAAAATGAACTCTATCCGCCTTGTTCTTTCCCTTGCTGCCTCTTTAAAATGGGAAGTACATCAAATGGATGTTAAATCTGCCTTCTTGCATGGGGACTTGCAGGAAGAAATCTATATGGAACAACCCATTGGCTTCATACAAACAGACTCCAGCCTCGTTTGTCGCCTTAAGAAATCCCTTTATGGCCTCAAGCAAGCTCCTCGAGCTTGGTATGCCAAAATGGATAGCTTTCTTTTAGAATCTGGCTTTTCTAGGTGTCATTCTGACAATACTGTCTACACCAAGAAAGTGGGCAACTCTCTCATCATCCTTGTTCTTTATGTTGATGATCTTATTCTTACTGGTAGTGATCCCAACCTTATAAACCATGTGAAGTCCAGCCTTAAAAAGAAATTTGAAATGACAGACTTAGGACACTTACACTATTTTCTCGGTCTTCAAGTCTTGCAATCCCAAGAGGGTATTTTCCTTTCCCAGTCCAAGTATGCTTGTGATATTCTTCGTCATTTTCACATGGAAGACTGTAAGCCAGCCCCTTCTCCCTTTCAGTCTGGAGTCAAACTTTCAGTCTCTTGTACTTCTCCTGAAGTTGATGCTACCTTATACCGTCAACTTGTCGGAAAACTCTTGTATTTAACCCATACTCGTCCTGATCTTTCCTTTGTTGTTGGCCTTGTTGCTCGTTTTATGCAAAACCCCCGTGAAAGTCATTGGAAAGCAGCTAAAAGAATACTTCGTTATGTTCGAGGTACAATACAGTTTGGGATTCATTACAGTGCCAAAGCAGCTCCTCTGTTAGTTGGTTTCACTGATTCTGATTGGGCTGGTGACCTTGATGATCGGAAGTCTACTGCCGGTTATGTCTTCACTCTTGGTTCAGGACCTATTACATGGGCTTGTAAGAAACAGGCTGCCATTTCTCTTTCGTCAGCAGAAGCAGAGTATCGTGGTGCCGTGGAAGCTAGTAAGGAAGCCTTGTGGCTTCGTCAGATCCTATCAGAGTTTGGCTTTGAGCAGCAGCATCCAACCACACTTTGGTGTGATAATCAAAGTGCCATTCAGCTATGCAAAGATCCAGTCCAGCATCAGCGCAGCAAACACATTGAACTACACATGCACTTCATCAGAAAGCTCATTCTTGACCATGTTCTTGAAGTGCAATATTGTCCAACGGATGATCAGGTTGCAGACATCTTCACAAAGGCTCTCACAGAGGCGAAGTTCACTAAACTTCGATATATGCTTGGAGTTCAGGAAGTTGTCACTAAGGGGGGATAGGCTCTAGTGCCTCCTTCCTTCTCCTATTGTGTCATATTTGTAAATCCTTCAATCCTATCCCAAGTTGTTCTTAAGGGGGGATGTTAGGATATTCCGACACATAGGATATAGTTAAGTTCAACTTGGTCTAGTATAGAGTTAGGTTAGAGTTAGGTAAAGTGTGTTTCTTTACCGTTGTACATTTTGTAACTTACAATCCAACGGTCACGATATGTAGTGATCCGACGGTTCACTCTCACCTCGGTATTACCGACACTTGATCCGTGGCTTGACACCCGATTGGTCCATGAGTTCTATTTAAAGCGCATGGAGGGTCATTGTTCGGGTAATCCGTGCATGAGAGAAGCTTATGTAAATTTTCATTCTTTGATTAATAAATTGTCTGTACCCACGTTGGGACAGGCCGTGGACTGTTTCCCTCCTTGCACTCTGAGGGTTTTAACCACGTCAAAAATACTGGTGTATTGATTTGAGATCTGGTTGTGAGCGGTGTCCTTTTGGTATTCTTCTGTGGAACTTACCCTGTAAATTCCTACACAACTTAGACATGGTCAAATCCTTAAATTAGAAGAACAAAGGGAGAAAGCTAAAGAAATACATGCTCATCATCAACAGATAGTTAAAGCTTCATTTGATACAACATCCACCAGCCTAAGAACTTTTGAAATTGGAGATCTTGTTTTGAAATGGGATAAGGCACATGAGGAAAAAGGTAAACATACCAAATTCCAAACACTGTGGCTTGGTCCATTTCAAATCATAGAGAAATTAGGCCCATCCACCTTTTTGTTACAAGATTTGTCAGGTAGAAAAGACTCTTTACCTGTAAATGGGAAAATTCTTAAAAAATACTTTTCTTAGAAGATAAACGTTAGTTTTAAAATTTTAAGTTTTAGGAAAATAAAGATTGAATAGTATCTCTTTTGGTTGTTCAAAATTTTAAATTTCTGATAATTTACTTGATTTTTCTCGCTTCTATAAATAAGAAGAGTAAAAGGATAATTATAAATATGATATTTAAATAAACCTTATTTCTTTGGGAAAATTTTGAATTTACTAAAGACATTTAGTTTCTGAAAAGACTCTTCATTTTATAAAGTATAGATGATTTTGTACCAGTCAAGAAAAGAACCAGTAACTTAGCAAGGATTCTCTGCAAAAAGGTATTTACCAACTCTATAATTATCATCCATAACTCTTAAATGAGCCAATGATTCACCCCATCTAATAAAATTTTCTTTTTTCACAATGTAATTAAAAATATTCAAAAAACTTAAAAGATAATAAGTCTCATCACGAGCTTGTTTATCATGATCACAAGAAAATAATTCAGAGCTATATTACCAAGACTGCATATCATAATAGGGTAATAGCTCTTGATTAAAACAATCAAAAGACAAGGGGTCTCATCACGAGCCAGCTTGTTCAGTTTAAATTACAACCAGTGAATGACATTGTTACCATCAGGTCACCAAGCCTAGACAATGGCTTTTAAGGATATTTAAAGAAAAAAGTACCATAAAAAGGAGACAAGTTCCAAGTAAAAGGAAGTTGAATAAAATTTTGATTAAATTTTGAAATTAGGAATCAATTTCAGATGGGACTATGAATCATTGTTGGTTAAAAGATAACCCTGTCGAGGCTATGAATGCCTGTTGGCAGCAGAGGCTCTATCTATGATAAATGAGTAAAAATATATAAAGCCAATTTTAAGAGAATACCTACTTTATCTTTATAAATCTAAGTATTGACTGATACAGACATTCATGTTTTATCACCTAAAGAGTCGAGTAAGAAAAGAAGTGAGATAGGTGAATACTTTATATTCCATAGAAACACTGTTTAATTTATGAATCATATAACTCTTATTTTTTTACAACTTTTCTTTTTTTGAAAGTTTGAGAAACGTCAAAGAAACTAATTAGAGATAGCTGGTTCTCCCAAGTGAATTGCCAATTGTTGCGCTATGCAACAACCCCCCCCGATTTTTATTATGTATAATACAAATAGGGACCCTTTTAAATTAAATTTTCCCCCTCTTTGTGAATAAAATTCCAACTTTTAGAAAATTGTCACTTTTCAAAAAACCCTTTTTAAACATATTAAAGTCCTCATTGCAAATTGCAAATCACATGATTCCTTAGAAGTAAAGTTAAGCACATTCAAAAAATACCGATATGTGACTTGCGGTTGAACTTTGTATGTGACATCCCGATCACATATTTCACATCGGAGGATATTATGTCAACAGCTTAAATGTTACCTATCAAAACCCCAATATTGTGATATCCCGATATTGCGATCTTGCAATTTTACGATATTGCATATCGCAGATTGCAAGATCCATCAAACAAAGTTTCATTCACGCTATAGCTTGAATATCCAACATGACGGATTTGACAGATGTTTAATTATGTTTTAAGATAGACATGAGTTAGGTAAGAATGAGTTAATACAGTTATCATCCCTATGCATGTAATCATGGTGTTCATTATGGTTGATTAATGTTGAACTCTCTCCTGGATATTTCCTTTCAAAGTGTAGTCATTTCATCAAATCTTTTATTTTACGCAACAATTAATTGCTGTTGGTTTTAATAGGAACTCCACTCAAACGATGTCCATTCAAAAGGTAATGCAGAAGCATACCAAGCAGTCTATCGTAGAAACTGAAAGCATAGAGATGTCGTTTGTCTTTACAGATACAATATGTGTTGCAGATGGAGGTGCCACTACATGGCAGACTATTTATACTACACTGGAGAATGAAAACCCTGAAGTAACGGACATTTGGCCAACTGTTGACAACACAAAACTGTCAGGAGCGCAGTTCAGAGACATTGCGTGCTCTTTCCTTCACCGAATAGTAGCAAGGGCTAGACTCTTGCCATACACAGATATGATAAGATGGGTAGTAGAGAATACAGAATTCGAAGACAAACTTATCAAGACAGCTAAAAATACAGTCTTGGGTTCTTTCAGAGCCAAAGATTTACAACAAATGTAAAAGCTACCCGATGCCTAGGACATCTATGATAAACATATTGTTGCAAAGTTTGTAAAGGAAAACGAGGACCCGTTTCAAATGATATAGGAATGGAGGAGAAGAGACAATAAATTCAAACAAGATAAAGTAGGTGTCTACCCCATTGTTTCTTTGGCCAATCCTTATAGTTTTGCAACCTCTGTGCTATGTAGATTGTATGGCCTCCCTGATAATTCTCAATTCTAGATCAATTGCGTTCTGTTAATTGAGGCTTATGTTAATTCTCACATTATGAATTTGGAAACCATTCCATCTGAGAATTTGGCCAAAGAGATTACTGAATATTGCCAAACTAGGGCTACCTCCTCTAGAGCAGTTCCCCAATTCTTCATGTCTACATATATCTTCGATGTTGTTTGTTTCTGCACTCATTTTCCAACCATGGGTTGGAAATGGACTACTAATGATCCTACTCCTATCTTCCTAAGTTATAAGAAAATGTGGGAACAATACTATATTCCACATTTTCACCAATTATGCCAGGGAGTTGTTCTTCCCTTACATCAGTTAGTTTTCAACAGAAGATGTCCGAGATTCACAAAAGAAGCTATCACAGACCTCCAAGAAATTGGAAGGTATTTTCTTGAAGAATCCTTCTCTTATATCAGGATATTTGGTAGCCAAGCTTTCCCACATGTCCTCCCTATGTATGTATTGGATAAATTATTGGCAAGAGAAGTAGCATACCAAACAGTAGGAAATGGCCTCACAAAAACATTGAGGGAAATGAAGAAATCCTTATGGCCAAATTTTCCCCTTCAGTGTGGGTCATTTACCCTTATTAACTATGGTCATGCATATAAAGAATATTAGAATATGCACTTATTAAAGCTTTGCATTCTACCGGCTATGCCTTTTGATCCATAGCAGATAGAAAACAAGTTCACCCTTTCAGTTAAGATCAGATATGTAACTCATGCAATTGATGAGTTTGAAGATTTACTGGAATCTGCCGAGGAATTTGAGAAGATTCTAAATGTAGCCAAGAAAAAGTTCAACCCAGAGAAATTCAAAAGATTCCAGGGGTTTAGAGGACAGAGGTTAGAATAGCTCCCACAATAATTTTGGATTATTGATCATGTAATTGAAACCAAGTCTCAGAAGCAGAATAATCCAAGCACGTCGCGAGAGCAGGAAGCAAAAACAGATGAATTGGAAAAGTTATGGGATGCATTCAACGAAAAACTACAGGATACCCATAAGGTGTCATCAACACAAGGAACAATAGGATTTCAGACCCCACTAGTGCAAATAGCAGTAGTGACCACTAAAGGTCCAAAAAAAAGTTTCCAAGATACAGAGGTAATCCCTATAGATCCAACTACTGAAATTGTCTTAAACGTAACATATATTGCCCCTCTAGATGTATTTTACAACCCTCTTCATAAAGTTGTTGTAAAAAGATAGAGGAAGAGGAGGAGAACTGAAACTACCTCAGAACATGAATTTATGGATGTCCTATGGAAGGACACACAAATAAATTCGACTGAACATTTGACTCAGCTATCTCAATTTGCCGGAGCCTATGCTACAACAACAATCGACAAAGCAACCAAAGTCTCGGTTTTGATTAAAGAAAAGGATGACCAGATCACATTATTACTGTGATAGTTAGATGAAGAAAGAGCCAGCATGAACCGTCAAGTAGAGGAACAACTGCATAAGCTACAACAGGATATGGAACTACTGAAAGTAAGTCATGAAAATGACTTATCTGCTAAAAACAAATAGATCCAGGAGTTAAATAGTGACCTAGCAAAGTATAAGGATATTCCTACTGCAGAGGAATTTATTAATGAGGCTTTGACACTGAATATTTTACTGACAAATCAAAAGCAACTCTTCCTCCAACACATATCAAGTATCATTCCTCCTTTGGATACTAGTGAACAATTAACAAACATCATTATTGATCAAAGAATTGAGTTCAATGAACTCAACTCTAAGATCTCTGAATATATTGAATGGCAGGATTCAGATGAAGGGAAAAGGTCAAGTCTCTCGAAGATCAATGAAATACATAAGGATATTATATTCACTGATTGGGACATACAGGTGAAACATGTCGAACTAGCAATAGCTAGAACATTGGGTATTTCAAAAAGCATTGTTAAAACAATAAATCACATATTGCACACCTCCAACCTCATAAAGGAGGGTGATCCAAAAACACTTCCTGATCTTAAAGAATTAGATGACAATAGGGAGAATAAGAGTCATCTACAGAAGGAAAAAATTGAGGGGCTGTCAAAAATAGACTGGGAAGTAGTATGGCAACTTTTGGTCAAACCACACAGTCAGATCATGACCTTGAATTGCTCCTTGGATTCAATACAGAGAATGCTGCCACCTTTACATGATGCTATATTTTTAGGGAAGTTGAGAACACAATTCGGGATGCCACCACAAGTCAGGCCAATGTCCAACATTTGTGAGCTGAGAGGCAAAGCTAGCAGCAGTGATTAATCAATGAAGACCAGAGTCATTTTTTTTAGCAGTTTTTGGAAAGTTGGATACTAGGAACGAGGAAGGTTGTTTGAAACCTCCTCATAGATATTTTGTATAAGTTATTTTTAGTTAATTAAGAACCGTATTTAAACCCTTCTCATGCATTTAGAGAAAGGTCTAGAATTTTATTAATAAAATTTACAAAGAATGCACTATTGTAAGTTTGTAAATGCCTTGAAAAAATCATGGAACATGGTCTTTTCTATCAAATATCTTTTTATTGATCACTGTTGGTGCACTATTGTATTCTTTGGGATGCTTATCGGTATAATATTGATTATGGCCTATTGTCACTAGTAAAATGAGCAGAATGGTACACATCTGGTGCTATTATCATGTTTCCTAAATCTTTGTTCTAGTATTAGTGATACATTTATCTTTCATGAATTATGTATGAAATCTCTCATCTCTATTTGAAGTATTAGTTGCACTATTGTACGATATCAAAATAGAGAATGTTTTATTTTATATATGATCATTATAATATGTGATATGTTTTTCACAATTATTTTGATTAACTATTTTCTCAAAGGAATCATCTTACAATATATTAACTCTATATAGTCTGTGATTGATCTATATCATCATAGATTACATAGACATCTTTTTATATCGCATAAAACCAGCAATACCCTGGGTTAGATTAAAATAGATTTAATTCAAAGTTTTGCATCTTAGAATAAAGTTGTGTTAATTTTTAGTTATTCTTTTGCGAATCATCAGAAAAATCCCACAAATCATATAAACCCAAAACATTGGGAAATTGGTCCCATCATATCTAGTCGGAGCCACTATCCCAAACAGAAAAGGAGCTGCTCTAAGGTCCGGATCAGGTGGTTATCCCCCTTGTTGTTGCCACAGATTTCTGAGGCCTCAACAAAACCATACATAGTTATTCTCATAAAACATACATATAACCAACATAGTAACAACATAAATTCCATATAATTAGCCTTTCACAGCAGCATGTCTTGCTTCATCAAGTACACAAGCTTCAATGATTTTCTTGCAGAAAGAAAACTTGTCTATCAAAGTTTGTTACATTCCCCTCACAAGTTGTTTCTCCGAACTTGGTCCAACTGTAGGCTGAGTAACTCCCTTAAGAAATTGTGCAATTATGGAGGGAAACTAGCCTTCCCTCCAAAAATTGCGCAATTCAGTCTGGCAGCTTGCTGGGCTCTAGAATTGCACAATTCTTCCTGTCAAGCTTCATCCAGAAAATTGCGTAATTCCTCCCAGCAGGGCTGCTCAACCCAAGAATTGTGAAATCTTGGGCAGCAGTGAGTTTCTCTACCCAAAAATTGTGCAAATCTCCTGGGCAGCCAACCCAGCTCCCTTCCAAAAATGTGCATTTTCTCCCAGAAATTGAGCAGGCTCTTGTATGTGTAGTTGAGTTGACTGGTTCCCTCCTCGAATGAGAAAAACTAATTTTCATGTGTGGCTTGCTTCTCGCAAGGCAGCATGCAAAGTCATCCCTTGATTCAGGGATCTACTTTTAGCAGCTGGGGGTTGCATGCAAGGATCATGTCAAAAACCTCCCACCAAGTGTCGTTCTTCCTAGATTTGTGACATGCACGTCACATATTCAATTTTATCAAAACTCATGAACCAGATGCTACAGAGCTCATTCCTAACATCAACCTTGCAGCTCTGACATCCCAGATCGCATCTAGGAGTCATCGGCACATTTAGCTCAATTATTTTTGGGTAAGCCCACTTTCCATGTCTTATGTTGGATTTCTGGCGCTTTTTGTGTTTCACCTTGTATTAATGTTGTCTACTTGATTTCAGTGAGCGATTGTTGTCATTTCGATACATACTAGATTGTACTAGCACTGTTTCTGTTTTTGTTAAAATCTCATTGTTGTTGCATGCATGAAACTATTTTTCATGAATGGTCGTTGATTCGATGACTTGTCTCACCCACATGCATGTTGTTCCATTTTCTAAATCTTTCATTCACAGTTTTCATGCATGATCATTCACTTATGCTTACACTCAGTATCACCATGCATTCACATTCATGTTCACTTTCAGTTGCTTGTCGGCGAGTCTAGGCAGCCTTGGCCCAGACTTTGCCTCACCAAAACAACATTGCGTAATCTTGAGAGGGAAGTCTATGTATTCCTCTCACGAAATGCACATTTCTTCCCAGTGATTTTCCTCCAATCTTGCGTTAAGCAATTTTTATGGACAGTGGCTGTTGGCCTAGAAAATTGCACAATGCAATGATTGAGCCTGCAACCATTTCCAGCTGAGATTGCGCATTGCTTAATTCTAGTAGTTAGCAAACCAGACTGGACTATGCATTGCGTAGTTCCAGCAGTCAGTCAACCTCCTAGTAGCCCAGACTATGCCTTGCGCAGTCTTAGCAGTCAGTCTCCTCACCTCCTGGCGGAAATTGCGCAACCTTCATGATAAATCACATAGGTATGTTGCAAGTCAATTCTCAAGTTCATCTTGGTTTTTGACTGATGGATTTCTTGCCATGAGTGTTTCCATGTCTCCATGTATCATAGGTGTTCATCTACCTCTCAGCAGTATAGGTACAATGGTTTCCAAGAGAGCAGAGGCGAAGACACCATTTAGAGCGCACTTGGGGATGCAGTCGATCAAGTGTCTATGGACATGCCTACCCATGAAGACATCAAGTTGTTCATAGACAAGGACATCAAGGTATGACAACAACAACATCACATCGAGCAACATCATGAGAAACAACTGAAGGGAGCATACCAGATGCAACGAATGCAAGAGGAAGGTTGTTGACAACACATAGGTGGAATAAAGTTGCAAGCTCAAGAAGGTCCACTTGTGGTGAAAGAAACATTAGAGACTTAGGCTATGAGGTGACCACACAACATGAAGATCACATGAAGGCAAAGAACAGAACAAAGAAGGAGTTTCATGTGCTCAAGAAGTAACTCAAGGAAGAAAAGGAGCTGCATAGACAAGAGAATGAGTTGTAGCAAGAACAGGTACAGCACCAGGTGCAACATGCACTCACGGATGAAACTGCCCCCTACAAGTTAAAGATCCATCGTAGTAGCTAGCACAGAGAAGACATGGTGAGTAGTGTTGTTGATTGCATGCAAGGGAATTCAACAACATGCATGTCATTGTGTGCATGCATGCGATCCCACCCATTCAACACACTCACCGAGGCAAAGAAAAGAAGCAAGTCCAACTGGAGTTGAACATGTAGTTGACAATTGATGTGCATGACCACCAGCACACACTGGAAGATCAACAGAGACACTATGCATCATTGTGTTGCTGGTTCGGCTGCACCCAAGAATACCATGCAAATGTTAGCAGATGAGTTAGATGGAGGAGTGTTATAGACATATTTGGGCACTGCAACCACAATCACATATGTCCATAAAACAAGGGCTTCTAAGTCCCTAAAAGTGTTGTTTCATACCCTAAAGGAGCAAGGTTAGCTGATTACATCATCTCCCAGAAGTTCTCCAAGAAAAACTACTCAGAATTGGTCAAAGTAGGACCATACAGACTGCCCAGTGCTAAGGGTGCGATGCATCTCACCTGCCACATGCAAAAAGTGTGATGCATACTGGAAAGCCCTTCTGTAGGGTGCGATGAGTGAGAGCAGACAAATAGCACAAGCAGATTGCTAGGTGGAGACCCTGAGAATCTTCTAGAAGCTTCTCATTTGACACTTGCCTCCCTGAATTTGCCCAAGGATGAGTAAGAGATCATGAAATCTCCAAGTGGAACCAAGAACTATCAGAGAGATGACACTAATCAAAATCCCAGAAGCTAACTCACCCCCCTGCAAATATCTATATATGGATCCCTCATCCCAGAGATCCAGAGGTTGGAATTTGGTAATTTGTAAATAAGTGCTATTGGTTTCTGTTTGAAGACATTGTTGGGTGATCTTGCTTTGTATGAGGTGTAGAGGGCTTCCAAGCTGGGAGGATGGCGCTGGGTCAGACCAAGTGGTTTTAATCCTCTCTTCTACTACTTTTATCAATAAAGCTATTTGAGTTTTCCTCCATATTCTTGTGTATCTCTAAATATTGTGTTGATATATGCATTTGTATGGTCAATATATACCTGATCCTATATTGTTTACAGTGATAGATCTCTATGCTTTGATGGTATTATGTTGCTGTGATTCTACAGGGGTTCTTTGAAGCAGGACAAGTAAGGAAGTAGTAGTGAGATTCAGTCAAAGGGGAAAGGAGCCAAGCGAAAGACTGAGGTTGGTACTCTCTGCTTCTTTCTCATGTATCTCTCATAAAGGAAAACACAAATAACTTTAGTTTGTTTGTTTCTAAGATAGCTACCCATCTTAGTGGGACTAGTAGTTCTGAATAGACACTAGGTTTCCTGGTAACAAAATGGCGACTCTGCTGGGGAGCGATTAGTTTGATTTCTTGTCTCTATTTGTTTGATTCATAAACCATAGACGGAGCCTGAAGGTAAGCCAGCTAGCCTTCGAACTGGATTTTCTATGCAAGTGCAAAGTAGATCAATGCTGCTTCAGTCAATCTCTGGGTTTGTTTATGAACTGAACAATTGACTTGTAGACATCCTACGTGCCCTAGAGGTAGCTCAAGTAACCTCATTAGATCAGCACCTATACTTTGTGTTTACTAACTATCATTAGCTCGGCCTAAATCCCTGGACTAAGCTGCAAACTATGACCAAAAACCAAGTTAAAGTCTCGTCCCTAGACCATCGCACCTTCTCTTCTTGGCAATCTGGATGCATCGCACCTCCCGTGTGCAGTAGGTGAGATGCATCCCTATTTCCCTGTGTTACAGGTGCGATGATCAGATAAGACTGTTTCTGCCTCTATATTTTGGTTTTTTCTTCATTGTCTTCAGCTTTATTCAAGAGTTTTGTTGTCTGTGATTAGTAGATGACTGATGAAACCCCCTTCCTTTGCATCATCCAACCTCCATTGTACAAAGATTTGTGAATTTTTTTGTGTATTTTTCGCCATTCACAGTTCTCATTTACAAAATAGTAGCTTAATTGAACTATCGTCTTTTGATTTGAAAGTGTCGCAAGTGTTGTTTTTAGTCAAGGAAAATAATCCTTCTCTTTTTGATAGTCGATTACACTGTTACTCTTGTATTTGATCTGAATTAATAGTATTTCAAGTGTCAAAAGCAGTTTTCAATTCAAAATCGAAAAGTGTCATCTTCGCTCCCTTTCGTTTTTTGAAAAGAAAATTGTTAGTACTGTCGCTTTGAAAGAAGATATAATTCAGATTTGTACCCAGCATTCCTTTTGTCATTCACACATTAAGAAAGCGGAAAACAAATACATGCATGTGCATTTGCATTTAGACTGCCTGTTGATTTTGATTTAGGATAGTGCATCTAGTGTGTGCTCTCTGCTCTATGTTGAAAGGATTTTGTTTCTCTTTCCTTAGTAGCTAAGATTTTCATTGCAAAAAGAAGAGTAAATGACTATTTATCATCTTAGATTGCATATTTAGGAGTTGTATATCTACATCACGCAGTGAACCTTAAAGGCAAACTTCTTAAGAAAGATCAACTGTAAAATAAATTCAATAAACATAAAAATGCTTTGGAACCTAACGCACAACATCTAGAAGTCTAGGCTAGAGACGTATTCTGGCATCGTAAAGCCTGGTAACTGACACTTTCATCATAGGTTGGGTGATTCCTCCTCTTTGAGATGACAAGTGCAAGTACGGAATTTTTCTCCCACGTACCATCGAGTATATATTGGGAGACCACAATAGGCTATATCCTTTATCCTTAGGAAGCCGTGTCTATCGCCCTATCGATCGCAATGCACTGAACACAACATTCGGGGAGATTGGCTGCTGTACTGTAAAAAGTATTCTGCAGTTTTGCGATTGGTTTGGTAATCCCTCTGTCTAGATTTCCAGAGTAGTCTCTTTCGTTCCTTTTCAGACTCCTTAAAGGAAAAGGTCCATCTGAGCACTTGTCACTTCAGGCTCATTAAAAATCGAAGGTGACTAGAGTCATCTTTAGCTTTTTCTCGACTCTTAAAAATTGAAAAAGAAAGTTGTGTCAAAGCGTCTAAAATTTATTTTAATCGGAATAACGTCACTGTTCCCTTGTTGATCTTAGGTTGAGAAAATGGAGTCCACCAACCAAGGATTTCCCCTTGGGGGGAATCCTAGTCCTTTCTCCTCTTGGGGAGATGTTGGTGCACCTCATATGGCCACATTGTCCCTTCCAGGACTGACAATTGGCCTACCGGTATGGCTTTTCTTGACCTTTGTCGTTCAAAGCACCGTGATTCCTGAGCAATCAAATCAACAACTAGATGATACGAGAGTTACCCCCAAACTTCTACTTCATTTTTTTCTCCCTCTCCTTCTTCCTCTTCACTTGGTGAAGATAGTAAAACTAAAAACCAAGTAATTGAGAAGAAGAAAGGGAAGGAGAAGAAGAAGAAGAAGGAGCCAATGGCAAAAAGGGACAACCGTGCATCGTTTAGCGAAAATCCACACATTGCACCATCCAAACCTAAATCTCCATGTGTCATCTGTAAAGGGGACCATTATCATCGAGATTGTCCTTGCATCCCATGGATCTTAAGGGACTGGTCTCCCCACTTGCACAATCCAGTGTCGTCAACCTTTGACGATCATGTTAAGAGTACACCGTCAACTAGTGAAAACAAAGTCACCAAACAGAAAGGAAAATCTAAATTTCCATGCAGAATGTGTGAAGGTGATCATGCCCTCCACCGTTGTCCCTTCTTGGATGAAGCTAAAAGAGTCTTGGATAACCATCCTGCATCACCGCAGCGACTCCCTCCTGGATACATGAAACTCTTGCCAGGTCCATTGCTAGTTGAAAATCTAAATGACGCACCTTTGTTGTCGGTCGAAGCACCTATCATTGAAGATGAACCCTCTGAGTCCACATCGGACCAAAGTCAACAGGTCGAGATGGTAGTCGACCCCATCTTGTCTTCAGAGGATTTACCTTCAGATGATACAGTCACCAAAGAGATGAGAACGACACCGTTCAAATTCTTTTCACAAGCACAGACTCTGATGAACATGGAGGTAATTTACCCATTCTTTTACCACAGGAAGGAAGTTCATTAGAGATGTATCTGACCATTTATTCGGTCCCACCTCCAAGCAACCTAGTTGTCTCCTTCAATTGGAATCTACTAGGTAGACCCCGTTTACCATCTGATGTACCATTCCGAATCATAGTGCAAACTTACAGAATGGTCATGGTTGGTACCATCATAGATGAAGGGGATTCTATGAGTATCCTTTCCTCAACTGCTTGGAAAGCATTTGGTTCGCCATCGCTTTTACCTAAGATGTGAAATCTGACAGGCTTCAACAAAGGAACCAGTCGACCGTTAGGGATCCTTCCGAATTTGCCTATAACTTTGAGAAGGAAAACCATTTATCTGAATGTAATGGTAGTCTAAGGACCTTTAGATTACAATCTACTCCATGGTGTGACTACATTTATAGCATGGGAGCTATTGTTTCGTCACTCTTTCGAGTGATGTGTTTTCTGCATGAAGGAAGAGTGGTCATGTTCGTAGACCAACTTTCATTCCCCGGTTCACACATAGCTAATAGTCAAATGCCATCTCTAACAAGTCTTTTTGTGCAAGGAATGTCTCATCAATCTCCAGTCCATCCACCTGATGAACGTGAGTGATTCGGTGGTTGTGACTGAAACCCAGGGGGCATGCACCTTGGCCTGCTTCGGCAGGAAAACTTCAGGTATAGGGTAGGTTTTCGCGGTGGATATATGAATAGTCTGACACACCTGTCTGTTTAGGAAAATGGGATTAGACTGGAATAAGATGCCTCTGTCAGAAGGTATGCCTTTCCCGACAGAGCAAGTGTTTTGTCTACAAATTAAAGGGTAACCAGGGTATGCCTTTCCTGACAAAACAAATGTTTTATCTACAAATTGAAGGGTAACCTGGGAAACTCTACTTCGCTATACCTGGGGGCATGCAAACATTTGTTCGTGAAAGTGAAAAGTGACCATTTATTTTATTAGTTTGTAGGTTCTTAACCCTTTAAACTCATAGGACTGGTCGTTCCTAGCTTACATAATAAAAGGAGTCAGAGCATAATTTTGAATGGTGCAAGCTCCCTAAAAAATGAGCCTATCAATGCGACGTCCTTATTATACGACTGGCACAAGCAGTTTTACGCAAAGTTCAAGCTCGTTAAAAATTAAACCTAGCAAGGAGCATATGTTCCACCAGAGTTTAAGCTCGTTAAAAAATGAACCCACCTCTGGTAAATAACCATTGTGAACGCATTATCATCAGTTTTTGAGCCTTGGTCATGTTCTTACCATCACCTCCACTCTATTTTAGCCGATCATATGCCTCCATTTGATTGTTTACCCCTTTTGAGGAACAGTTGAGATGAGTGATTCTGTTAGCCATCTTCTTAACACTACCATGATTGGAAAGTTCCAACCCTCACCTGGAATCAGCTGCTACCCGAAATATCACTCGTTCCTCAAAAACGAGTCTCCTTTAAGATCTTTTAATCTGACTCGGAAAATATGAAAATATTTCCAAGCAATTGGCCTCTCTAGCTCATTAAAGTGATTGGAAGTTCCATCCCTCTAGATTTTAATCTTTTTGGACCTGAGGGATTATTACACAAAAAGATCGAGCGTTTGTCTTGTTTGGCTCATTAAAACTATCGAAAAGCCATCCATTTTGCATTGTTTTATACTTTTTTGGACTTAAGGGATTATACTACAAAAAAGGAATAATGGACTTTCCTTTCCGTTTCTTTTCAGTCTCTCTAAAAATGAAAAGGACTGAGTTATCCTTATCATTAAACTCGTTAAAAAAATAGCGACAAACTTGTCCATTCAGACAAGAGCGAGTTTCATTGTCGCTAGGTTCGTTAAAACATAGCGACAGGTTTGCCCAAAGGGAAAATTATAGAACAAGCATATGTTATCCTCCTCAAGCTTGAAAAAAATAAAGAGGTATTGGTCAGAAATTACTGGGGAAAATTGGGAAGAAAACTTGAAGAAACTTTATTGGTAGCAGGTCGCTCTTGAACATGACACTTTCACTCCATCACCATGATTGAGTCAGGTTGGGTTATTCCATTCACCGATCATATCACCATTGGTCCACCGTACCATCCACTTTTGGGGTTAACGCTACCAATCCATTTCAGTGTCGCCGATATGTTCAAGAGAAGTCACTCAGAGAATTCACCTACCCAGCTTGTGTCTCATCCGCTGCAATACCTTCACGCTTCATTCTTTCATGACCGCCGCCCTAAACCTTGTATCATCAGATCATTTTCACCTCTACAAAATCATTTTCTCCATTCCATGTCATAGATGTGGGATCCATCAATGCCCTCCCATGACGGGTCACTTCTTATCGACATCAGCTCATTATCCAAGAAGTCGACCTAGGAACAACCCTTTCTGTACTTTGAAGCTTACATGCCTCAATGGCAAGTTTCTCACTTCCGGCGACAGGTTTACATTAATGGCCTTCGACCGAAAGATTTTGCGTGGTGTTCGACATCGACTCATGTATTCAAACCACGTGAATTGTACTGCAGTACCTTGAGGGTCATCATCATCATCGGTGATTCCTCTCACGCCTGTTAACAACTTACATCATTGGCTGGTAATCAGGCGATGTCCTTCCATGTTCGACATCAGAACATCTTTTCACATGGATTGACTTGTACTTTTGGGCGAAGATTGAACAAGTTTTGAAGACCCCGGATCTAGTTTCATCCATCCAGGCTATGATATATTCAGGAAAATAAAGACATCAAATGTACATCAGTGTTGCAAAAATAATCATCCAAACTAAGGGATGAGGGCTCTACCAAAATCATCAGTCTGCACACAGACAGTTGTCTGTCCTATGTACATGAAAATGAATTTATCAAGCTGAGCATGGGAATGCCCGCCTTAGCTAGATCATGAAAATATTATGAAGATGACGTATTGTATTGTATCTTATTACAGGTCACCTTCCAATTCAAAAGACCTCGGATCCTCATTATAAAGCATTTCACCTAACATCAAAAGATTTACAACCTCATGCTTTAGGGGGCAACTGTTATAGACATATTTGGGCACTGTGACCCCAATCACATATGTCCATAAACCAAGGGCTTCTAAGTCTCTAAAAGTTTTGTTTCATACCCTAAAGGAGCAAGGTCAACTAATTACATCATCTCCCAGAAGTTCTCCATCAAAAACTACTTAGAACTGGTCAAAGCAGGACCATACAGACTGCCCAGTGCTAAGGGTGCAATGCATCTCACCTGCCACATGAAAAAAGTGTGATGCATACTGCAAAGCCCTTCTGTAGGGTGCGATGAGCGAGAGGAGACAAATGGCACAAGCAGTTTGCTAGGTGGAGACCCTGAGAATCTTCTAGAAGTTGCTCATTTGATACTTGCCTCCCTAAATTCGCCTAAGGATGAGTAAGAGATCATGAAATCTCCAAGTGGAACCAAGAACTATCAGAGAGATGACACTAATCAAAATCCCAAAAGCTGACTCACCCCCCTACAAATATCTATATATGGATCCCTCATCCCAGATATCTAGAGGTTGGAATTTGGTAATTTGCAAAGAAGTGTTGTTGGTTTTTGTTTGAAGACATTGTTGGGTGATCTTGCTTTGTATGAGGTGAAGAGGGCTTTCAAGCTGGGAGGATGGCATTGGGTCAGACCAAGTGGTTGTAATCCTCTCTTCTACTACTTTTATCAATAAAGCTATTTGATTTTTCCTCCATATTCTTGTGTATCTCTGAATATTGTGTTGATATATGCGTTTGTATGGTCAATATATATATGATCCTATATTGTTTACAGTGATAGATCTCTATGCTTTGATGGTATTATGTTGCTGTGATTCTACAGGTGTTCTTTGAAGCAGGACAAGTAAGGAAACAGTAGCGAGATTCTGTCAAAGGGGAAAGGAAACAAGCAAGGAGCCAAGCGAAAGACTGAGGTTAGTACTCTCTGCTTCTTTCTGATCTATCTCTCGTAAAGGAAAACACAAGTAACTTTAGTTTGTTTGTTTCTAAGATAGCTACCCGTCTTAGTGGGACTAATAGTTCTAAATAGACACTAGTTTTCTCGGTAACAAGGAGCCACACCAATGCACCCAAATGCAACGGAGGCAAGAGTTTGCTTCTACTAGATGTCACCATGGAGCACATGCACACCATTGCGGATGACCAAGCTTGGCATCAGCTCACCACCTTCACCGTCACAAGCATGTCAAAGAGTTCGTATCACCGCAACAGACTGAGTGTCAGTGATGTCTTGCATGGCTTGCTCAAGCCATTTTGACTCACATAGGCACATGTGCATTATAATGTAATGTGTTGTCAAGTGGAAGTTCAAGTGTCGATAGTTGGATGTAACATCCATAGAGTAGATGAAGAGTCATGAGGGTAGATGAACTGTCACAAAGGGGAATGTCAAGGATCACCCCACCCTTTGCTATAAGTAGAACCTCATAACTCATTGTAAAGGCTTTTGGTCAACCAAGCATCTGATAAGGCTATCTTGGAGAAAGCTTGGACAGTATTGTAATGTGCCTTGGCTTCTTCACTGCGCAGAGCTAGTACATCTCTTTAGAGGAGCAAGTGGTTGTGGCTGTAACGTTCCGCTATCGGAACTAGTGGTTGGACATGGATGTATTGTATGACCGGAACTTACACTTCTTAATATAACAAGAGCCAACAAGTTTCATGCATATGTTGTGTTGTATTCTATGTTATCTAGTTTACTCAAAATGATATATGTATTGGCTTGCTTATGCATGTATAGCTATTTGTGTATGTATGTATGAATCTTTCTGAAATGTGTTGTTGGTTTAACCATCACTTTGGATTGCTTGCTAACTTGCCTTCCACGTTGTGATGTATATTTGCTCCTGTGTTCCATTCTTAACTACATGCTATCACAGGTTTCCAAGGGGCACACTCATCTCAACACCTGTGTGTTAGAACCTCTCATGCACCTTCCTTGGCTTGCTGCAGTTGTCACACCCTTGCTACCAACAGAGTTATCCTACTTGTCTCTATGCGAAATCACGGTCAAGGCATTACCGTACAACCCACTACTGGGACTTCTACACCAAACAGTCTAAGGTATAATTGGGACTTCTTACCAAGGAGATCCACTTACATGTTTGCGGGTCTAACACTCTCAACATTTTTGGTGCTAGAAGGAGGGTGAGATGACAAGTTGAGTCCTCACATCTATTTTGAATCTCTACATATCTTTCATGAATAACTACCAAGCTTCTCTTATGGAGTGTATGTCTTATGGAAATGATTTCATTATCTTAGAAAATCTCTCAGATAACTTGTCTCATAAAACATATGATGGTGGAGGCCATGTAGCCTTGGTTAGGCACATGGTCGGTGTTGTATGCTCATGCAAAAGGCATGGAATCTTTGAACAATACATGACATGTGTGCTGTTCGTCTACACACTTCGAGGGCACCCAATGCATTGGTGTGCCACACTGCCCGAAAAATCTATTCATTCTCTTGCTCATCTGGTCACAGAGATAGACCGTGCTTTCAATCACTTTAACTATAAATCACTCAACAAAGAAATTCTAGAATTACGAAAAGCACTCGATGAATCCATTGAGAAGTTTTACACATGATTTTTTAATCTTTCATAACGATTCCTCGAAGATGATATTGATTGGGAATTTCTTGATGGAAGATTCGAGTATCTTCTTCACATATCTAAACCCCGCTCAACACACTTCAGTGGTGGAGCTGTGTAATCACAGGTAGGCAACATTGCTATCACAAGCGATTGTCTGCCTTCACCTCATCAAACAACTCCACCACCACGGAGTGGTGTGGGAGATCATGCACACAAATATGTTGAACTGTCACATCCTCCCACCCCACCTTCTCTTGATATCTGCATAGATTTGGCTTGCAAGCCTATTATTTTTCATGTGGATTCATTCCCTCTACCTCCATCCCTGCGTTTTGTTGATCCTCTAGATCATACTCTCTTCTATTCTCCCATTCCAGACTCCTCGCCTATTGTGAACAAGGATCAAGCTGTAGACGGAGTTGGTGTTGTGTAGCGAACCTACGCCATCATTCTTGATGAGTGTGTGTGGGAATCTAAAGAACCCACGGTGAAGGATGACTCCCTTCCAGCGATGCCTCATCCGCTTTATCCTGACATCCCTTGTGATTCTTTCACTGCTGATTTCCCCTGTGAAAGCTCATTTCCATATGTTTCTACTTTCGATCATTCACAGGACATGTCGGATGTCAGTATGTCATTACATTGCAGAGAGGACACATCTTCCTTCGAAAATCTATCCGATCTCTCATCTGTCATTTCTAAAAAAACAGAGGTTGAACATCTTTGCTTCTCATCTACCCCTCTACCCAATTCATCAAATCATGACAATGCCAACAAACATCGTGAATTTTATGATCTTGGTTGTCGTGATATATGTACTTCCTCATCCAATCACGATGTTGATTCAACCATTGTTAATCTGTCCAAGGCACTGGTCTACGATGATCTATTTATCAACAAAGTCAAAACCCCACAGGCTATTGAGGCACTTCAGCTAGAGCTGATGGTTATGTTAAACCCTTGCTGTCCTAAGGTTGGTTTCACTTCTGGTCAGGAAATTTTTGAAACACTCAAGGCTCCTCGTCACTCTTTTCTTTGCATTGAAGATCAACCAAACACCTAGATTTCACTTCCTCCACTTGAACTACAAGATCCCATCGCTCATGCATTAGAGGAATCTTACATAGCAAGCACACATGCACAACGTAAGTGGTCTACCTTTCTCATGTTTTCTTGCTTGTCACAGTCAAGAGAATGCATACACTCGACATTGCATGTAGTGTAGCACAACACCATGGCAAGTCCATAGAGTGCATGTCATGTGCTTTCACTCATTTTTGTTCTGTGGAAGCTTTTAAACTCGGAGAGTGTTTGTCTTCACTCTTATATCTTTCTTGTTTGTTGGTTCGCACAGATGTCTTGTACATAAACCATGCCTTCATCAACATGGGTCAACCAATGCACTAGTGGCTACATTGGAAGTATCACTTCACATGAGCTGGCTCATGCACCATTAGTTTAGGAGTAGGAGTAGTGTTTTCTTTCAGTCAGTTTGCTGGCATGCTTGTTTTCTTACTTGCTTTGTTTGTTTGTTTGTTTTCTCTCTTGTTTTCTTACTCGATTTTCTCTCGCTTTTTCTTCTACTTTGCTTTTTTGTTTGTCAGTTTGTTTTTTTTGTTCATAGTTCAGTTTCACATGAAACCATGTATGACTCTTGAAAAAAGTTGGGTAAAGTACAAGAGACCTTGTGTAGCTATCACTACTTGGTTACCTTTCATCTTGCCTCTATATGAAGAACTTGTTACTTTTGGTCCATAATACGTCAAAGGAAAATACGTATTGTTTGAAGTGAACCTTGGTGAAAACACAATGATTGGACAATAATTAATGTCACCTACTCTAGTCGGTTGTTTTGGGTTAACCCTTATCAGCATAGTCAAGTAGTGTAAGGTGAGGGGGAAAACCTTAACAGGCACATCAGAGATATAATAAACTACTTCTTTGCTGGAACAACCTCGTCTACTCTCAATAAGTCAGGATCCCTCTTCTACCTCTAAAATGAATAAGTGTTATGTACAGTTACGAAAATGAAAAAATGAAAACGTGAAAAAAGTTTGAAAAAAAAAATTGAAAATGAATAAGGTGAAAGAAGAGAAAGGCTTCCTACGTAGAGAGGTGATGCAAGTAACTCCACCGGGGTACTGACCAGGCTCGCTGGCAGCGGAGCCATGCTTGTGTTCCTATGTGACTCCATCGGGGTACTGTCCAGGCCTGCTGGCAGCAGAGTAACACCAGAGATGAAACTAAGACTCTGACGACTATACTACTTGTGCACCAATATACCCCTCAACCCCAATTGAACAACTGCGTTGACTTGGCTTGGAATGTGTGTCAATCGACCAAGATCTTGGCATATGCTACATCTTACAATCAAACAAGTGTGAAAACCAAGACGAACTAAGAACTGAACAATACTTCTGCAGGTGTTAGACTGGCTTTTCACGAACAATGTCCATTCAAAGAGCTAGAGTTCTACCATTATGTTGCCAAGTGTTGTAGCAGCTACAACCACCCTCAAAAACTTTTCCTTAGCTTCATTTGGAGCCTCCCTACCAGCCTTTCACAACGGCATGTCTTCCTTTGTCAGGTACATAAGATTCAATGATTTTCTTACAAAAAGACAACCTGTCTACCAAAGTTTGTTGCATTCCCCTCATAGGGTGTTTCTTTAGAATTCATCTAGCTAAAGGCTAAGCAGCTCCCTCAAGAAATTGCGCAATTCTGGAGGGAAACCAACCTTCCCTCCAGAAATTGCGTAATTCAATCTGGTAGCCTACTAAGATCCAGAATTGCACAATTCTTCCAGAGAAGATTCATCCAAAAAAATGTGTAATTCCTCGCAGCAGGGCTACTCAGCCTAGGAATTGTGCAATCCTGGGCAGAAATGAGCTACTCTACTAAAAAATTATACAAATCTCCTGGGCATCCAGCCCAACTCCCTTCTAGAAATGTGCATTTTCTCCCAGCAGTTGAGCAGCCTCTTGCATGTGTAGTTGAGTTGACCGATTCCCTCTAGGACTAAGAAAAACTGATTTTCATGCATGTGATGCTTCTCCCAAGGCAACATGCAAAGTCATCCCTTCATTTAGGGATCTACTTTTAGCAGTTCGAGGTTACATGCAAGGATCATCTCGGAAACCCCCCACCAAGTGTCACTCTTCCTAGATTTGTGGCATGCGTGTCACATCTTCAATTTTATCATAAATCATGAACCAGACACTGTCGAGCACATTCCTAACATCAAACTTGCAGCTTTGACATCCCACATCGCATCTAGGAGTCACCGGCACATTCAACTCAGCTGTTTTTGGGTAAGCCCGCTTTCCATGTCTTGTGTTACATTTCTGGCGCTTTTTGTGTTTCGCTTCATATGAATGTTGTCTACTTGATTTCAATGAGTGCATGTTGTCGCTTTGATACATACTAGCTTGCACTAGCATTGTTTCTATTTTTGTTAACATCTCACTGCTGTCGCATGCATGAAACTATTTTTCATGAACAGTTGCTGATTCAATGACTCGCCTCACCCACATGCATGTTGTTCTATTTTCCGAATCTTTCATTCACTATTTGCATGCATGATCATTCACTTTTGCTTACACTCACTATCGCCATGCATTCACATTCACATTTGCTTTCACTCTTCCTCACCAAAAAAACATTGCATAATCCTAAGAGGGAAAGCTTTGTTTTCCTCTTAGGAAAGATGCATTTCTTCTCGGTGATTGTCGTCCTGTCTTGCATTGTGCAATTCTGAGGGACAGTGACTGCTAGCCTAGAAAATTGTGCAATGTAGTCACTGAGCCTGTAACCATTGCCAGCTGAGATTACGCATTGCGCAATTCTAGCAGTCAACAACTAGACTGGACTATGTATTACATAGTTCTAGTAGTTAGTCAGCTTCCTAGTAGCCCAAACTGTGCCTTGTGTAGTCTTGGCAGTAAGTCTCCGGACCTCCCGACAGAAATTGTGCAACCTTCATGATTCACACAATTATGTTGCAAGTCAGTTCTCAAGTTCATCTTGGTTTTCGACTGACAGATTGCTTGCCATGAGTGTTCTCATCTATGCAGGTATCACAAGTGTTCATCTACCTCTCAACAGTATAGGTACAATGGTTTCCAAGAGAGAAGACTTGAAGACACTGTTCAAAGCACACTTGCGGATGCAGTCGATCAAGTGTCTATGGACTTGCCTACCCATGAAGACATCAAGTTGTTTGTAGACAAGGACATCAAGATATGATGACAACAACATCACAACGAGCAACATCATGAGCAACAGCTGAAGGTAGCATACTAGATGCAACAAATTCAAGAGGAAGGTTCTTGACAACACAGAGGTGGAACAACGTTGCAAGCTCAAGAAGATCCACTTGTGGTGAAAACAACTTTGGAGACTCAGGCTATAAGGTGACGACGTGACATGAAGATCACGGGAAGTCAGAGAACATAACACAGAAGGAGTTGCATGTGCTCAAGCAATAACTCAAGGAAGAACAAGAGTTTCATAGACAAGAGAATGAGTTGCAGCAATAATAGGTACAACAACGGGAACAACATGCACTCACAATTGAAATTACGCCCATACAAGTTAAAGATCCATCCTAGTAGCTGGCATGGAGTAGACATGGTGAGCAGTGTTGTTGATCGCATGTAAGGGAATTCAATAGCATTCATGTCATCATGCGCATGCATGCGATCCCACCCTTTCAACACACTCACCGAGGCAAAGACAAGAAGCAAGTCCAACTGGATCTGAACATGTAGTTGAGAGTTGATGCACATGACCACCATCACACACTAGAAGATCAACATGGACACTATGCATCAATTTGTTTCCGGTTTGGCCGCACCTAAGAAGACCATGCACATGTTAGCAAACAAGTTGGATGGAGGAGCCATACCAATGCACCAGGATGCAATGGAGGTAAGAGTTTGCTTCAGCCAGATGTCATCATGTAGCACATGCACACCATCACGGACGACCAAGCTTGGCATCAGCTCACCACCTTCACCATCACAAGCATGTTAAAGAGTTGGTCTCACCACAACGGACCGAGTGTCAGTGATGTCTTGCATGGCTTTCTCAAGCCATTTTGTCTCATGCGGGCACATGTGCATTGTGATGTAATGTCTTGTCAAGTGGGAGCTCAAGTGTCAATAGTTGGATGTAACAACCATAGAGTAGATGAAGATTCATGAGGGTAGATGAACTGTCACAAAGGGGAATGTCAAGGGTCACCCCACCCTTTGCTATAAATAGAACCTCATAACTCATTGTAAAGGCTTTTGGTCAGCCAATCTTCCGATAAGACTATCTTGGAGAGAGCTTGGATAGTATTGTAATGAGCCTTGGCTTCTCCACTATGCAGAGCTAGTACATCTCTTTGGAGGAGCAGGAAGTTGTGGTTGTAACCTCCTGCTCTCAGAACTAGTGGTTGGACATGGATGTATTGTATGACTGGAACTTACACTTCTTAATATAACAAGAGCCAACATGTTTCATGCATATGTTGTATTGTATTGTATTCTATCTGGTTTACTCTAAATGAGATATCTATTGGTTTTCTTATGCATGCATGTATAGCTATCTGTGTATGTATGTATGAATCTCTCTGAAATGTGTTGTTGGTTTAACCATCACTTTGGATTTCTTTCTAACTTTGCTTCCATGTTGTGATGTATCTTTGCTTGTGTGTTCCATTATTAGCTACATGCTATCAAAGGTTTCCAAAGGGCACACTCATCTCAACCCTCGTGTGTTAGAACCTCTCATGCACCTTCCTTGGCTTGCTGGAGCTGTCACACCCTTGCTACCAACAGAGTTATCTTACTTGCCTCTGTGTGAAATCGTGGTGAAGGCAATACTGTACGACCCACTACTGGGACTCCTACACCAAACAGACTGAGGTCTAATTGGGACTTCTTACTTGGGAGATCCCCTTACATGTTGGCTTTTCTAGCACCATCAACAGAATGCAAAATCCACCTAGAGATGGGACTACCACATTCCACCTGACCATAGATTGTTTGAGCTATGTCTTTGTACAACGAATCACCCCCATGCCATATTCCAAGCATGAATTTGGGACTCGTAACAAATGGGAAAAAACCAAACAAGCATGGATGCTACTAGAATTCTCCACCTACACCATGAGGAATTTTAGTGCCTCGTAGTCTCTTAAGCTTTACTGTAATACATAGTCTAATCTAGGGATCACTAGGCCCTACACTAAGACCCACTTTCTAGGCTTTACCATACATCCCATCCCGGGACTACTAGGCCCAACGAAGAGAAATCCACATCTTGGCTTTATTGTATATCCCACCATTCATCAGCAAGGATTCCTAGGCCCACGAAGGCACATAATCCTATATTTATTGCAGCCCACAGTCTGGCTTAGTGGTTACTAGGCCAGTGGATTACTGTGATCAATATTATGGTTCAGGGACCACTAGGCCATGTGTTTATCATTTCGGAGATCCATCCCACTCAGTTTTGAATCCATTTGGAAATCCATCTTAATTGATGTATGAGAACCCATCTCATCAAGGCTATCAAGAAATGGAAAGGCTAGGCTGAAGAACACTATCGCACCTGTAAAACCCATGCCATGACAAAAAACCACCACATATAACACCATGCATGCCAAATCTAGCAAGGAAAATAAACATGCAAATCAACACCTACAATGAATCTGGTTGTAGCTGCTTGATCCTGCCTTTCCCTGCTTGATATTTTCTTCCTCTTTCCTTGTTTTTATTTCTTGCTCCAATGCCAAAGTGCTCCAAGAAAACTCTGAGTTTCCAAGAGTGAGAGTGTGAGAGAGAGAGAATAATGAGAGAGATCCAAAACTAAACTAACAAAAGGCTCCTAACTAATCCTTAGAAGCCCTTTTATTAATGAGGCCTCTATCTTCTTCACTTTCCATTATTTTCATTGAATTTCCTCCTCACATGCAACTTGTGACCTTTCACCTCCTTTTTATCCTAATTTCGATTCTTTTCATAAATAAATGTGCGAATAATGTCATTGTGCCTTTCCAAAGCCTTATCCATTGCCTTTGCCAATTTTCTTCGCCATAAACAACCAAATGAACACCCCCTTAGATGTCTTGCCCAACATTAAGCTTGGAATAAGTATCCCATCAACCGTGGTTATTATTTTTTTAACTTTTATTACATGAAATTTTCACCAAGACTGTTACAGAATCATCCCCCTTGGGGGACACCATCCTTGGTGTTCAATCACACATATACCTAAGAAAACCACTGGAAATAAAACATATTACTCATGGAAATTTATAACATAGCTTGATGCAGTATTTATAATGATCACCCTGCTAAGTGCCAATCCACATGACAACATAACAACATGATATCATAGTTACATGACAATATAAGAACATGACAATCATAATGACATGAAACCCATACTGCTTATTGAGCTTGATAACATAGCTCACAATGGTATTTACATCCATATACATATGTACATGTAGCAATATCACCAAAACATATACCAAGACACCATATCAAAACATACCAAAACACCATATCAAAATTGCTTTGCCTCAACCGGAAAAGGAGGAAGGATACATGGCCCACATCTGATCTGCCATCTCCCATGTAGCTTCATTGGGCCCAAAGTGCTTCCATTGCACCTTAACTTGCTCAATTTCTCAGTTCTAGAGCATGAGCACCTTTTTCTGCAATATACACTGAGGCTCTAGTTGGAATTCTCCATCTAGTTCCACTTGTAATACAGACCAGTCAATCACATGATCAACATCCTTAACATACTTCTTATGAAATGATACATGTAAAACATCATGGAATTTCACTATCGGAGGCAGTGCAAGTCAATAGGCTACTAGCCCAATCCTCTCAATAATACTGAAGTTTCCACAAAAATATGGTGCCATCTTGGCACATGATCCAATCTGTAAGGAGATCTTCTTTGGTTTGATGCGCAAGTACACCTATTCCCAAACCTAGAAATCCTTGAACAACCTATTCCAATCTGCATATCTCTTTTTCCTATCCTATGCTTCTTTTAAATTCTTCTTGATCACTTGCATTTCTTGTTCCATGTCTTCCAACATGTCTGGTCCAATCGGCACCGTGTTAACCGTATCACTCCAAATCATAGGAGTATTTCAACTCTACTCATACAATGCCTCAAAAGGACTCATACTCAATGACTCATGATAAACATTGTTGTATGCTAACTCAACCAAGGGAGGATACTCATCCCACTTCCGTTGTTGATGCATAACATACATCCTCAACATGTCCTCCAATATCCTGTTGACCCTCTCTGTTTGTCCATATGTCTATGGATGATAAGTTGTACTGAAGGTCAACTCTATTCCCAAACCTGTAAACAACTCATTCCAAAACTTGGAAGTGAACTTTTCATCCCTGTCTGACAAAATATTCTTTGGAACACCATGCAACCTGACCACCTCTTTGATGAATATCTATGCCACATCGCTAGCTGAGAATGTAGAGTTCAATAGAATGAAGTGTGCAACATTTTTCAACATGTCCAAAAACACCATGATGGAATCATGTTGTCTCACTGTCTTCAACAACCCTGTGATGAAGTCCATGGAAATGACATCCCATTTCGACTTTGAAATCGCGATCGGTTGTAGTAGTCCACCTAGATGTTTACAATCTACCTTTACTTGCTGATAATCAAAACACCTAGCCAAAAACTCTACTACATCCCTTTTCATATTCAACAAAAAATAAAATTTCTTCACTGCAGTCAATGTCTTTTGATAACTTGGGTGACCTGAATAAGGTTTCGCATGAAATTCTCTCAATATCACCTTCTTGAGCTCACTTTTATTTGGCACATATATCCTGTCTCTAAATCTAACCAATCCATATGTTGTAAGATAATAGTCCACATCATGTGCACCTATATCTGTACCTGTACTTGTACTACTACCTGTACATGTACTAGTACTCTACTGCAACCTGTGCACAATCTCCATATACTTGACATCTTGCTGACCTTTCCTACAAGATCCTATCATGTAAGTTTGCCCCATAGGAGCTCATAACTTCTAAGTGATTTACCTGTACCCACCTGCTAAGACCATTTTCCTCCTTGTTCTCTTTACCTTTGATGTGCTTGATCTCGAAATCAAACTCACTGATCGTGGCCAACCATCTAGCCTGTTGGGTATTCAGATTCACCTGGTCAAACAAATACCTCAACCCAATATGATCAGTCATCAGTACAAACCTCCTGCCAAGAAGATAGGTCCTCCACGTCTTCAATGCATGTACGATCATTGCTAACTTAAGATCATGTGTTAGGTAATTCTGCTCGTGCTCGTTTAGTTTTCATGACTCATAGCATACCACCTGTCCATCCTACATAAGGACTCCACCAAGTCCTCTCTTGTAAGAATCTATGCATACTATAAACTCTTTGTCTGGATATGCAATCTGTAGCACTGGAGCATGTGTCAACAACTTCTTAAGCTACTTAAAACTAGCTTCACACTCATTTGTCCATTTGAACCTCTTACCTTTCCCTTGTAATGATGTGATAGGTAAAGAAATCTGCGTGTTCCTGATGAACCTCCTATAATAGTCTACCAACCCCATGAAATATCTCACCTCATCCACACTCTTAGGATCTACCCACTCCATGATGACCCTTATCTTCTCTAGATCTACTGGAATTCCCTCCTTAGAGACAACATGTCCCAAGTAGTGTACTTCAGTCTGAAAGAAACTACACTTGTTGAGCTTAGCATACAATTGATGCACCCTCATCAACCTCAACATTGTTTCTAAATTCTCGACATGCTCTTCCTCATTTTTAGAATGTACCAATATATCATCAATGAACACAATAACAAACTTATTCAAATATGGATATAACGCACTATTCATCAAGCACATAAACATAGTTGGAGCATTAGTTACGCTGAATGGAACTACAACAAACTCATAATGGCCATACCTAGTCCGAAACGTTTTCTTGTAAATTTCCTCCTCTTTGATGTGTACCTGATGGTATCCAGATCGCAGATCAATCTTGAGAAAACTATTTCTCCCTTCAGCTGATCAATCCTCGGTAAAGGGTACCTATTCTTGATGGTTACTTTGTTCAACTGCCTGTAGTCAATGCATAATTTGGGTTCCATATTTCTTATTCACAAACAATACTGGTGCGCCCTAAGGTGATACACTTGACCTAATGTATCCCAATTTTAACATTTCCTTCAACTGCAACTTTAACTCCACTAACTTAGGTGTGCTCATCCTGTAAGGTTCTTTTGATGTTGGAGTTGCCCCTGGAATTAACTCAATAGAAAATTCTACCTCCCTATTAGGTGGCAACTCTATAATATCCTTAGTAAATACATCCTAAAACTATTGCAGAACTGGGTACCTGCTCAACACATCTGCATCCTCAACTTTCTTACCCTTATCACTAGAAATGTACGCTGCAAATAACATACACCCTTTCCTGCAACTACGCTTTGCCTGTATAGATATCACCATCCTAATTGATGTGGCTTTCTTCTTACCTTGCAAGACTCTTGGTTCCCCATTGTCATCAACACACTCAATGGCTTTGTCATAACATTCTACCTTGGTTGTATGAAGATACAACCAATCCATGCACAACAACATATTGTATGATCCCAACGGTAATACATTCAAATGTGATGTTGTAGGCATACCATTCAAAACCAATGCAAAAGCTCTCACCCAATTATGAACTCACTTCTTTGTACTTGTAGCCAACAACACTAACCAAGATTTTTCATGCAATTCCTTACTCAAGCCACACTTATCCACCAAGTAAGGACTAACACAGCTATAATTAGATCCAGTATCAATCAAAATAGAAATAACTTGATCACATATCTTATTGTCCATCTCAATGATAGATGCTTGGTGCTTTGCCTGTTTGTTATCCATGACTACATAAATATAAGGAATACTCTGCCCCACATCCCCAATAGTGTGCGCCTCTTGTGCACTATATATATTAGGCCTACCACCCTAATTCTATATAAAATCCCTCCTAAGGTGTTCCTCACCACATGTCCAACACTCCAATCGACTAGTGCCCTCACCTCTATGTTGCTATTGTGACCCATGTCCCTGTCTTATTACATTAAACTTCTTTTGCGGTGCATATTTTCTTTCCCATTTTCATTCTAAGGGCTTGCTCTCTTAGGCTACCATTTTCCTTTATCTTTGTCTTTCCTTTTCCATCCTTGTTGATATTCATTCTTACGCTTTGATTTTTCATAATAATGCTTCAATTTCCTAATGACTTCCTCAAGTGACTTAGGCTCATCATACTCAATCTGATCTCTAAATTCTAATGGAAAAGCACTGAAAAATCATTTAGCTTTAGCCTTCTCATCTATAAGATATGGTACATACCTCAATAGCTCTAAAAACTTGGTTGTGTACTCTTCATCATGGAAAATTTTAGTGGCTTATATTCACAGGTGGACCAATTTTCCATGTTTTTTCCACATAAAATATTCGCCATTTTCCATTTTTTTATAAAAATGATTCGCCCAAATTTTACAATATAAAATTATTTTACCTCAAAAACACCAACATTATATAGAGACTATATATAAAACCGTTATAGATTTGAACAATTTTACAAATATATAAATAAACATTTTATAGTTTGCATATTAGGGACTAGTAAGATTTGCCAATGTTTTTAAACTTCAAGATAATTTTCCATCCTTAAAATTTCCCCTGCTCTTCATCTGTCATTGACCCCATATTTAGCTCATATAATTCTTTGGCCTTGCTATAATAGTACCTTTCTGACAAGTACTTCTTCCTGAAAATCCTCTTGAACTCCCACAAACTCAAGTCATCCATCCTGATGTCTCTGGCCCACTTCACATCTTCCCACCAAATGCATGCTTTACCTTTCAATATGAAGATTGTGATTCTGACCTTCATGTTATCCGTGTACTCATGAACCTTAGAGAATTTGTTAATCCCAAGTTTCCAAGCCTCTACATCTTCTAGCTTCTTCACATCTCCATCAAAAGTAGGTGGCTTTTCTTTCTTAAATTCATCTAGCAAGTTTCCCCTATCACTCCTCTTGTAAGGGTGATAACAATGACAATCATGATGTCTGTCAGAACCTGAACTAGAATAGTACCCGTACTCATCTCCCCTCCTATTCGGAGTGTCCAACAACTTGCCATCTCTCACTATGATGGTTCTATCCAACCTATGTCTACCAAGATAACTACTGCCATATGCCCCATTAGTTTTGTCCTCCTATCCATGGTTGATCCAAAGTGGCCCTTGTGGATGCAATTCTGACAAACTATGAAGAAATATTCCATTAAAATCTGCTTGTTTCTCTTATTCCTGTATGATCCTATTATTATCTACCTTACAACTCCTTATTTCTTCATTCAATCTTCTCAACGTATCTACCAAATCAGGAGAGTGCCCACTACGCTACTCATATGATTCATTGGGAGAGTCCTTGTAGTCTACCATCTTGCTATTCATTTTGACCTTCTTTCCTGCAATGCATAATATGTCAGATAAACCCAATCATAACAAACCAACATACCTTAATATAATTTGGGGAGGTTACCTCATCTGCAAGATCATCCAAATCAGTGTGATACATGTATAACATAATCATAACAACATATATACATATACAAATAAATGCATTAGCACATAAACATCATTCTAGTTAGAATCCAATCATCAATGCAATACCATATCAATAATGCATGCTATGACCTCATGCATGAAGACAATTATTAATCCACAGTACACATTGTGACATGAAACCATCAACACGCATAAGAAATTCATAATGAATCACACATACACATGAAGGCATGTAATCGATCATAAGAGAACAATACTTTTAACCAAACATACAAGACTAATACATGTAACCAAACATACAAGAATGCAACCTAACATACAAGGATGTAACCAAGAGACATATAACAAAATGTAACCAATCATACATGCATGATGATGCACTCCACAATAACAACTTCAAGTTCCTCATGAACACATTACTACCACCATGATCAACATTATGCAATGCAACAAGCACATGGAATGCAAGCGTAAGAGGCATACATGAAACTGACATGCATACATGACCAACACATAGCCCATCCAACTAGAGGGGTGAACCATGCTCTGATACCACTCTATAACACCCTCCTCCCACATATACCCAAGTAACCGACCAACAAAGGTAAACATGTGACGAGAGGCTACTATGGTTGGATTTGACCTCCTATGTGACCTTAAGTAAATGGACTCGATGGAAACACAACAAGCAAACCTTCCAAATGTTGGCTTAGTGGGTCTTGACCCAGGTTCAAAGTTAGTTGTGCCGAACAAAACCCTACACCGCTGGCCCTTTTGGCACCAACCCGCGTAGCATGGACTGAAGTCTCACTCGAAGCAGTATGGGTTTATGCTGGGACCAAGTTTCTGCATCTAGAGATTAGTGTGATGTATTTTTATGCCCTAGATCTGCCTCCACACAAATCTATAAGCCCTTAGGGCTTGGCATTGTAACTCCCTTTGGATGGCCCCTAGACCTTCGCGAAGGTCGATGATCAGCTTTTGCGGACCCCGAATAGAGGAATTACCTACTTACGTGCACCATAAAATATCCTTAGATCAGAATCTACTAAGATCTACTTAAGTGCTTGATAAACATAACAGAAGGTATGATGATCTTCCTATAAATACCTAACATGCATTTCATTCAGTTAATAAGACTCATCGAGTAGATTCACACATCAATACATCATTATTTCATAACAACATATATCACAAACATAAAAAAAAAGAGGTAAACAGATAAAACACATGAATTTCTTCAACAGTCTTCTTTATTGATCTTCAGTATTGGGTTACAAACTCAAAACTTCCCTACGCACTCAATTGCAGGGGTCCGCGCACTTAGCTACGGACACTACTCTAAGCCTCTACGCACTCAGCTATCGACACTACTCTATGCCTCTACGCACTCAGCTACAGAACCTTTCCCCCTCTAAGACTTCCTTTTCTGTGCTAACTCTCTAAGACTCCATCCCTTCATACCATTGACCTTGACATAGATTTCTAAGACACATTTATTTATATCCTTTCACATACAATCCCATGGTCTGCGGGCCATGGGTGGATCTCAGAACCAACTCAAATTTACATAAATGAGGGTAAAAACCCTTTTTGAATCCTAGCTACCTATGCGCTCCGCATCCACAATTTTTGGATACTTACATCTTTTCATCAAAATTTACAACAAAACTTGGGTTTTTAACCCCAAAACTGACCCAGGGGACCCCATCCCAACAAGCCCCCAACACAAAGGTCGTGACTTGCCCTCGAGTCACTCAGCTAGCACATTGATCTTTCTGCGAAGATCCCTCACTCTACCCGCACAACTGTGATCTCGACAACACTCTATGTAGCTGCTAGCTTGACTTTCTCGATGAGCTTCTCTGTAGCAAGTCCTTCCGCGACCTGCTTCATTGTTTGTTGCGTTTTCTGTGAGCCCGTCAGCTTCTCCTAAATGTTGGTGGTAACCTGGTAAGCCTCATCTAACCAAGGTCCCAAACTTTCCTTTACCACGGCCTCCTTCCTCCGAGTTGCTTCAAACTGCGTGCAGAGCTGTTTCCCCTCCTGCAGCTTGGTGAGGCGTTGCGCTAGAGCAAGTAAGCACACCATTGCCCTAACCTCGTCATAATGTCATTGGAGCTCGTGAACCTCTGTATTTAGCATCTACAGGTTTGGTTCCTCTTGTAGAGTCGTGACTAATTCCATTGCATGCACGAATAAGGCCGAGTAGTCGGCGACTACGGCATCCAACGTGGTCATTCTTTTTGTGATCACAGCTCTGCACTATTCCTTGACTTCAGGTGGAGTCGAAGGCTGCGATTTGAGTTGTATCTCCATAATCTTGAGTTGTATCTCTCGCAACTTCGACCTTTGCCTCATGGACAATTGCAACTAATTTGCGGATCATGGCCTCTAGTTGCGCATCCTTGGGTATGTGCAACTCCGACACTATTTTGCATGCCTCTGCAACCGTGACTGCTAGCTTGGAGCTCTCTGCCTGGATAGTATCTCTTTCTTTCATGGATTAGGTCTTTTCGACGAAAATTTGTTCATTATTCACCTGGTATTCCCTGATTAAACTGAGAGAGCATTGCTCCCGAGCTCTCAATTCCATAGTCACTCCTATCTGTAGCACATGAAGAAATTCATTGGGGAGCGCTACAATATTTAGGCTAATGTTATTAAGGGTAATTATGATGATCTTGTCATCAGCCAATTCTGTGCTCAAGGACCCCTCTGGTAAAGCAACTGTTCTAAGGTCCACTGTCCTTACCAGTTTTGCAGCTTGACTTGTCCCTGGTGCTAGGCTCGTTTGTCCAGTGCTTGCTTGACCTGTGCTCAATTGTATCATGCTAGTTTGGATATATAGTTAGCACAGATCCTTCTAGACATTTCCCAGTGACTGCATGTACTGTTGCTCAAATTGTTGCAACAGTTCATATGTAGCATCCCACACTTGTCATCGACCTCGTCGAGATTGCCCTCTGTCAGGGTGATGGGATCCACCTGTGTTTTAGATGACTTCTTCTTCTTGTGGGAACCCTCCTGTTGCTATTCTCTATGCTTCCTTAGTTGAAATGGGGTACTCTACCACTCATCACCTCCACCGCCATACACAGACTGCTCTTCCTCCTTGGTTTCAAGTGAAGGAGATTCGTTGTTTTTCTCAGAGTCGTATTGTTCTTGCTCAGCCTATTCCTTTGCAGCATGCTCCTTTTCCATGCAAGCCTTCTCATCAACTTCCTTCTTCCACTGCGCAACCAACTTTTGCACCGCCTATTTTGCTGCATCCTTTCGTTTCTTCTCAGTTGAGCTGCCCTCACCTTTTATAGTACCTACATCCAAGTTGGACGAGGTGTGCCAATCTTTTTGCCAATGCTTTATCACTTCCTGTATGGCATCATCAGTGACCAAATATGGTAAATCGAACCACTTCTGCTGCAGGTCCTTCTGCGCCTAAATGTACACGTGGTAGAAATCTAACTTAAATGTAGCATACGCGGACAACTGCTCATACAAGGTTGGGGACAACCTTGGGCACTGGTTGATGGCCATGTGAAAGCTCGCTTCCATCAACACCTAGAAAATATTTGTTTCTGTGACCTGCGCGGGGTCCTTCATGTCTCGGAGGGAGGCGAACTACATGGTATCCGGAAATCCTTCCTTCAACGAAGGAAACTGGTTGTCCTCTGGCAGCTCCCAGGCGACCAACATGATGGAGAGTAGAAAACACGCATAGTGGAAGGGCTTGCTCTCATCCTAGACCTCGTAACAATTCACAAGGAATTCACTGCATAAATATTGTGATCAGTTAAACTGCACACCCTTTGCGCATTGTGCAGCTAACGATATCACAGGCATTGGAACCTTGTCCGCGTGGCACTTCCTCATAACCTTTTTGACCAATATTTGGGTCGAAATCTTCACTGTGGGATTGTTGATGGATTTGATGGAATAGCCGTGCGGTTTCTTGACAAACTCAAACTTATTTTTCATTTTCTCCACCAAGTCTCTTTCTCCTACCTTTCTGCCAAACTCCTTGGCCAGATTCAAACCCTCATGTGGCAGGTGTGTGATCCTGTGGATGAGCATGTCCGTGATGGGTATAGGTGCACCAAGCCATAAGCACCCATCGTGCACAAGAGTAAGTAACTTCTTCACACAGGTTGTGTTAATATTAGTGCTGTGATAGTGGGTCACCCACAAAAAGTTCAGCAATCTAGAGTTCTCCACTCTGTGGATCCATTCAACTGTTTCCAACTTAGTGACACCTGAGTCAGGGTAGTACACTTGCCTCATGTAATTTCCTGTCGTGAGGTGAGGGAACTTCTCATGATCAGCTAGGTCCCAATCCTGCATTTTTAACAAGGGAACCCATGTAGGCGCAAACCTTCAAAAGTTATCTGCTCCAGAAATAGGGGTGTATGAATAAGAAACTTATCCGAGTCTGGGTCCTTAGGGACCTTTGCCTTCCCTTTTCACGGAGGGATATACTCAGGCAACTTGGTGAGGGGATCCACTCCCTTAGTGTCTATATCCTTAATGCCCTATTTAGCTTCTAAATCCACCACCTTCTCTGGCTACATGTCCTTCTTTTGCATCTGAGCAGTAGTATGTTTCCTTGGCAACTCGCGCACGGGCACCGACCTCTTATGCTTGTATTTCTTTGTCTTCTGGGTTTCTCACACGGGTGTAGGCTTCAGCCTAGGTTACCTTGGCATTGTAGGCATAGGAGTCAGAGCTTCCATGCTCAATACCTCTGGAACAACCCCTTCGGAGGTGGCAGTTCCTCCAGTGCTTGCAGTCTCAGTTCTACCTGGTCCTAACATGGTATCGTAGATGAATTTCAGGGTTAACTTTGGTAAATTATCGAATGCGGGGCTTGTGACCAAATCCTTGAAGAATGCATGATTCATAAGCGACAGACAGCATAGCTCAAAAGCTCTAAGGGTGAAAAGTTCTCTCTACTGGACCGGCACGTGTAATTTATAGGGAATTTTGAATTCAAATCTGACCAGCCCCCCCAAAATTCATCCATTAATGATGTTTTGGTGCTAGTTCTTCGAAGATTTTGGCCTTAAGTGCTAGCTGCCTGCTCCTCTTAACCATCTCCTGGCTGTCAAATCATGAATAGTGACTCTAACGGTCACTTTCTGGTTGTGCTACATGGTATCTCTTTTCATATTGTAGCTTTTGATATCGTTATGTCACCGTTTTGCGTGCAGCCTTCCTGCCGCGTGGTTCCTCAAATTGGGCAGTGTAGTTTATAGTTCCATGCTTCCTTGGAGCTGCCTATAGCACTAAGACTATCCTACTATCATATAGTCATTGAGACAGATCTCCTGTATATGGCTTCAATCGATTTCCATTCACCCTTCCCGGAAAAGGTTCTCTGTTTAGCTTTGTGAGCTGAACCGCACCGCCATATGTGATGTCTTTGATGACATATGGCCCCAGCCAATGCACCTGAAACTTTCTTGGAAACTTAGCGAACAAACTATCCTATAATAAAACCAAATCATTTACCTTGAATGTGCACAGCTTGATGTGCCGATCGTGTCAAGCCTTTTCACATTCCTTTTGTACTTGTTGATGGAATCTAGCCAAGAATCTCTCTCTCTCAAGTTCCATTAGCTGCATGAGCCATTCTTCCAAGGCTCTGTGGTCCGCCATCCTTGTGAAATCTGATATGTGTAGAATAGGCATGATAAATTCCATATGCATCACAAATTCTATGCCATAGACCAGTCGAAAAGGTGTTTGACCTGTTATCTTATTGCAAGTAGTCCTGTACACCCATAAGATTGCAGGTACGTGCACATCCTAGTCATGTCGCTGTGCATTCCAAATCTTTGTTAACACATTTTCTGGGATCTTGTTAAAGGACTCAACTATTCCATTAGCCTAAGGATGATACAATGTGCTTTTTTAAGATAAACCTAGAATTCTTCAGTCAGCGCATTGATCATTTCATTGAGGAAGTGCGTACCCCGATCACTCATCAACACTTTTGGGCAGCCACAACTAGTTAACACGTAGTCAAACATGAATTTAGTTTTTGTGGCTCTTGTACAATCCTTCATAGGTTGTGCCTCCACCCATCTGGTCAGATACTCCATCTCAATGATGATATAACACACACTTGTCTTCTTTCCTGGAGGCTAGATTGGCCCCACAAAGCCAATTGCCCATTTTTCAAATGGTTGTAATGATACCTGAGGATTTAGGGGCAACTCGTCCCTCTGCGATGGTCTTCCCATTCTCTGACATGCATCACATGCTTTACAATACACTTTGGTATCCTTATGCAATGTAGGCCACAACAACCTTGCGCGCAAGATCTGCGATGTTTCCTTTCCTGTATAATCTCCTCCTGTAGCCTACCATGAGCTTTGGCTAGGATCCTACTTCATTCAAAATCAAGCACATACCTTTGCAATATCTCATCAGCACCCATATTATACAAATGTCCAATGATCACCAAAAAATGTGTCATGCACACCACTAGTTCCTTCTTTTGCTGACTAGTATATCCTTCTAGAGCCACTCCAGTAGTAAAAAAGTGGATAATATCTAAAAATTTATTATCTGCTACACGCACAATGAAGAGCTACGCGTCAGGAAAGCCTTCCTCTAAATTAGTAGGTTCCTCCCCTATTTCAATTTGCGATAGATGGTCAGGTCCTACATTCAACCTCCCTGGCTTCACAATTACTTCAAAATCATACTCTTGAAATAGTAACAACCATCTGCATATCTTCCCCCCCAACACACGCTTATTGACTAGGTACTTCAAGGAATAATGGTTTGTGTACATCTTGAAATGTCTGCTCAACAGATAGTGCCTAAAGTTTTGAAGCACATACACCATAGCCAATCCTTTGCGCTCTGTCGTTAAGTAATTCTTCTCAGCCTTTGATAATTTCCTTCTTGCGAAGGTTATAGGGTGATCCATCTCTCCTTCACTAGCTTGTGTCAGCACTACTCCCAATGCAATACACAAGGCATCAGCATGCACATGGAATTCCTTCTTCCAATCTGGGAAGACCAAGATCAATGCAGTGAGCATCTTTTATTTCAATACATCTAGACTGCATTGACATTCTTCATCCCAATAGAATGTAGCATCCTTTTTCAATAGCTTCTCCATAGGCATAGTAATCTGAACATAAGCCTTGATGAACTTCCAATAACATCTAGTATGGCCCAACATTGTGCGCAACTATTTGACACTCCTCGGGGCCTCCAAATTTACTATCACTACGATCTTGGTAGGGTCCACCATCAGCCCTTACTTGCATACCACATGGCCCAGTAAAATTCCGAAAGGGACACAGAAAAAAACAATTCTTTAGGTTCAGCGCAATCTAGTATCTCTGGCACATATCCAACATTAGGTGTAGACTAGCTACATGGCGCTTTACTAACCTAAACATTGTCTAGTCATTGAAATACACCTCCAAGAACTTGAGAATAAATTCCTTGAATGCCACAATGACTACATGAGAGAATATCACCAGTGCATTCTTGAGTCCAAATGGCATCACCATATACTCAAAAAAACCCCATTCTATCACAGAGGTTGTTTTTCTCCTGTCTTCTAGTGTGATCTTAATCTAATGGTACCCAGAGAATCCATCAGCGAACGAGTAGGCTTCCTGCCCTCCAACATTGTCCAACACTTCATATCTAAATGATGTCAGAAAAGGATCATGGATGCAGGAATCGTTAAGCTTTTTGAGATCTATGCAAATCCTTATTTCTCCCTTCTATTTCTCTTCCTGAACCACTATTGGGCTTACCCAATCAAAATCTTCAACTAGTTCGATGATGCCTGCTTCTAGCATCTTATCCAACTCTAAATGAAACTTTTCCTTGCATTTGCGATTAAGGCGACATGGTCTCTACTTGATAGGCTTCACGTCTAGCTTCAAAGTAATTTTCATCACCCCCGGGTTGCCTATGATGCCTTTCAGGTCCGAAAATTTTGTAGGAAAAAGATCTTGGTACTCGCGGAGTAACTCAACAACTTTATCCAATGTGGCATCATCCTAGTAATCTCCGATCTTCACAAATTTTGGCTCTGCTTCAGTACCAATGTTCACTTGCTTGGTTTTTAGTGGCGTGGTGATGTCTGGATTTTCTATCTGCGCATCTTCGACCTTCCGATGACCTTCTGCTAATGGGATATTAATATTTCTTGGATCTTCATCCTCCCCCTCAGCAGTCACATTATACCATTCCAGTACATGGCGTAGCTGGGTGCTCCAATCTAGTTGAACCAACTCCAAAGGATCCCGCAGAATTCTAAAGATCGTAGCCTTAACCTCCTGTAGAGCTTCATCAATGCTTTCAAACCCAACTTCAAAATTGAAGGTCATTAAGAAACCCTCCCTTTATCCCACTTCATAGTGCCATGGTGGAGTTCTATTTCCAGGTACCAATTCATAGGGATTATATCCAAAGTATGACAGAATAAGGGCACCCACTCTGGCTACAGCTCTGTTCCGTAGACTTTAGTCCATTTTACCAAATGATCACACGGATCATTTCTCCTGTCATATTTCTCATATAATCACACTTTAGGACAACCAAATCTCAACCTCATCATTCTCTTGTAATTGCGCCATTCATCAAAGTTGTCCTTGTGCGTACCCCACCACTGTGCGAGCATAGCGCACAATGCCCAATCCATTGCTTGGAAGCGATGATGCTCAAGAAATTCTCTTTCAAAGGCATCCAAAAAATTATCTACATCAGTTAAACCATCATAATAGGGTAAATTTCTTACCTCTGATGACACAAAGTTCAGCGTTTCAATCATCATATTGCAGTGCAGTTTAGATACTTCATGCAGCATATTCTGCCAGTGCTCCAACTCTTCATCTAAATCCAAGGTACAAGAGCTTTCGCGGTCCCATTCAATCCATCCATCAGTTATTGGATTAATCCAATCTTGGTCTCATGCTATTATTTTGTAAAACTAATCCAAGTCATCATCACTTTCTTCATAGTCACCGACCGGTTCAGTATAGCGCAACCCTTCTGCAGGGTCTAATAGCACTACAACACTGATTTCAAATGACATTGTCTGCTTCTTCAAGTTTACAACTCCATTCATATCAATGGCCCAATCAATTATGAGGAGCACAGGATATGGATTACTATCATCAACGATCTCTATTACTTCAAAATCAGTCAGTGCACTGGCACCCTCGATATCTACGGTGACTCCATGTAGTCGTCCCATAGGGATAATCTTCTGCTGGTTCGCCAGCCTTAGTTGAATTGGAGACCACTGTAGTGCAGGTCTCCCCATTCTCTCCCATGTCTATTTAGGCAAAATGTTCACATTAGACCCTAGATCCAAAATAATCAAGTCCATCTCATAGTCTCCTATCTGTGCAGTGAGCCTCATCTCGCGCCCTGTTCTTGCCTTATGTTTGCCAATCTTTTTGACTACGAAGTGTCCATTAGGATAATTTTCCTTACCAACACACTTGTTTATGAACAACTGTAAGCCTTTCACATCCTTGCTATCATGCAGAAGTTTCATGCAAGTCTCCAAGGATGTGGTAAGTATAGACAGATCAACCTCTGTAGGCGCGCTGGTCTCTAGAACCTTTTTTTGACTTCTTGACATAGATGCCTCAGCGAAGCTTTTGTTAGCCTCCATAAATGTTTCCTTTATTTGCTTCAGACAAAAACCCATCTCTTTTTCTGGGGCTTGACGGACCCATACATATTCTTAAGATAGTTTTCCCTTATCATCCCAAGTCGTTACTTCGCTTCTTAGAGCAATATTTACATTCGGGTCTTCCATGCAGGGCTCAACTCTCATCATTTGTAAGTTTTGTGTAGGATATTGTGGCTATGCCTTCTTCTCCTGCATCTTAGCTATCAGCATAGGGCATTCTTATATAGTGTGGTCAAATTGAGTACAATATTGACATGACGGGTGTTTCTGATTCTGATGCTCCCACACGTAGTGCCCTAGTGTCCCACAATTATAGCAAATAACTCGACCACAACCTCTATGAGGTACTCCACCTCCTCAGCCTCGCCCATGCCCCTGATATCCTCCATGTGCTCCCCTAGTGCCTTGATTTGAAGGCCAAGTTTCTGCTTTCATTCGATACATGGGCATTCTCTCCATCATTAATTCATAGTTATGGCAGTGGCACTCATCGTGGCCCACCGATTTGCAGAAATGGTAGAAAAGTTGTTGTGGTGTTTGAACAAACTTTTGCAGCAAATGACAGCCATCTGTTACATCTTTTCCAGCCACCTGACTAATATCGCACCATAGCACAGGCCCCATACTTTGTCCTGCTGGAGCTTCCTGCCTCAGGGGAATTGGCCCCCACCCTATGACATAATTCGCGAAGATATGGCAGTGACCTTTATCATGCTGTTGGCTCTTGCACTTGAGGCACCAAACTTCCTCGCGCACCTCCGGCCTAGCCTCCTTTTCTTTTTTCAAGCTCTCCAATTCCAAGCAGAGGTTCTGGAACTACGAGTAAATTTGTTGAACTCCCAAAGACACATCCTGAATAGGCGTTTCATGCAATCTCATCGCGATTTCCAGGGCTTCCGCCTGAGTCCCTATCTTCTGCTGTGATAAATTAATCCTCAGGTGGGGTAGGAGTGAGGCTATAAACCACTCGCGGTGCTGACTATGTATGAGTTGCATATTAGCTTCGCAGATCACACACTTCAATCTTTGATCTAACTCCCAGGGCATTTCACTAGCCCTCATCGTGATTTCCTTGAATCCAACTACTGATTGTGAGTTAGACTTAGGCTTATTGAATTCTTTGTTGAAAGTGGCTTTAGTGTCTACTAACGATGCCAAACAATTATCAGTACAATATTTTATGTACCATGTTAGCCATGATCCTGCAGAGTGATAACCAATTGTGCCTTATTTATGTTGTCATCAGTGATCTTCTTCGTGGTCCACATAACATTCGCAATAAACCAAAATTTATTCGTATCTTCGCTCCCTATACCTTTACAAATCGGTAGCTTTACTGAGTTTGACATATTGAATGACGAAGGTGGTGGTGGTGGTGTGGGCGAAGGTGTATGCTATGAAGGTGAAGGTGGAGGTGGAGTGGATGGATGATGTATCCCCAGAAAACCTTGTCTTATCAACTAGACTGCACTTCATGGTGAGGCCTGTACTGCTCCTTCGTCATCACTCGAAGGAGGTCCAATCAACAAGCTATATTCAGGAACTATCTTCCCTCGATCTCTAAAGATTTTCCCACTTTGCGTAGCTCCGAACATCAAGGCAATGGAATAACCCATTTTTCACACAAAAACATCTTAATCTTGGTATTCAAAGATATTAGGTACTTACCTCGCGGTCCTTTGAATAAGTGTCACTCTGCTTCACTGTCGCTGACTGAGGTATCAACCACGAATTTCGTAACAAATCCTCTTAGAACCCAATAAAGAAAATTATGAACAACATGTGCGATCTTATCTTCAGAAGCTTCCAACCTCTGCACTAGCTCTACAGTCCACACTATTGGACTGTCAAGCCTCTACCTTCCTTGGTCGTTCGCCAACTTAACTATCCACTCGTATAGTTCAATTGGGAAGGTGCAGATTTTTTTTTTTGTGTATTTCTATGTACAAATATCTATCCAACCACTGTTCCTTCGATAGGCACAACATTATGTTCTCTTGCACCACGAATTCGTGGATCTTCCTATCCAATGACTTCTCAATTTCCTTCTTGGTTGGTTTCCAGTGATGCAACATCACACATCTCTTTATGTAGATCTTGGTCTTGGAAATGGAACCATTTGTGGCTTAGTGGGTCCTGACCTAGGTTCATAGTTAGTTGTGCCAAACAGAACCCTACACCGATGGCCCTTTTGGCATCAACCCGCGTAGCACAGACTAAAGTCTCACTCAAGGCAGTATGGGGGGATGCCGGAACCAAGTTTTTGCATCCATCGATCAGTGTGATGTATTTTTATGCACTATGTATGCATCCACGCAGATCTATAATCCCTTAGGGCTTGGTGCTGTAACTCCCTTCAGACAGCCTATAGACCTTTGGAAAGGTTGATGATCGGCTTTTGCGGACCCTGAACAAATGAATTACCTACTTACGCACACCAGAAATTATCCTTAGATCAGAATCTACACAGATCTACTTAAGTGCTTGATAAACGTAACAGAAGGTATTATGATCTTCGCGTAAATACTTAACATCTATTGCGTTCAGTTAATAAGGCTTATCCAGTAGATTCGTGCATCAATACATCATTACTTCATAAAGACATTATTTCATAATAACATATATCACAAACATAAACAAAAAACATAAATAGATAAAACACATGAATTTATTCAACAATCTTCTTTATTGATCTTCAGTATCGGGTTACAGACTCAAAACTTCCCTGCACACTTAGCTGCAGGGGTTCGTGCACTCAGCTACGAACACTACTCTACACCTCTATGCACTCAGCTGTAGAGCCTGTTCCCCCTCTAAGACTTCCTTTTCTGTGATAACTATTAAGACTCCGTTTCTTCATACCATTGACCTTGACATAGATTTCTAAGACACATCTATTTATAGCCTTTTACATACAATCCCATTGTCCAGGAGCATGGGTGGATCTCAAAACCGACTCAACTTTACATAAACGAGGGTAAAAACCCTTTTTGACTCCTATATACCTATGTTCTCTGCATCCATAATTTGTAAAGACTTTACATCTTTTCATCAAAATTTACAACAAAACTTGGCTTTTTGACCCCAAAATTGACCCAGGGGACCCCATCCCAACACCACATCAGCTACAGGACCCCTGAGAACCATGCCAACACTTCAGGCGGCTTGCCCCTAAGTCCCACTGAAAATTTTGATCACTTATCCTCTGGGCACTCTCATGTTATGGGCATGCCAATGTCCATGGACCTCTAGACGCTCACAAGCCTACATGCTAGTGTCCAGGGACCAGTTTCTCTAGTTCTATGCCAACATCCCCGAGATTTGAGCCACTGTTTGTGGCCCAGAGCCTAGGTCATTGCCCGGAATGGAATGATAACTTAAGAGCATTAAAATAACAAGGAAACAATGAAGCAGAAGCAATTACTTAAACAAGCCCTTAATCAAACCCGTACTAGCCATGACAGACATTTCATCAAACATATTGCAAACATGTAGTCTATAGGTGTAAACAACATATTTAAACATACAGATCTCATACTTAGTTGAGAATTGATAAGAGCCATTGTTCCCTCATGTATTTTGTTGCATTATCATCTATTAGGTCATAGATACGTTCTCCATTCATTTACAAGTGAAAACATACATAGAGTCATACATAGTTGTTGTCATAAAACATACATATAACCAACATAGTAACAACATAAGTACCATAAATATATCAGCCATAAAATCCACGTATAAACCATTACATTTACACATGAAAACCAAGGAAATGAATTTCTGATTAATGAATGTAAAAACCAACCAGAGATGGGACTACCACGTTCCACCCGACCATAGATTTGCCAAGCCAAGTCTCTATTGAGCCAATCACCGTTGTGCCATATTTCAAGCATGAATGTGGGTCTCATAACCAACTGAAAAGAACCAAACAAGCATGGATGCTAGTGGATTTCTCGACCTACACCATGAGGAATTTGAGTGCCTCCTAGTCTCTCAGAATTTACTGTAATCCACAGTCTAATCTAGGGATCACTAGGCCCTACACGGAGATCCACTCTCCAGGCTTTACCATACATCCCATCCCAAGACTACAAATCAAAATAGAGAGAAATCCACCTCTTGGATTTACCGTATATCCCGTCATTCATTGGAAAGGATTCCTAGGCCCACCAAGGCACACAATCCTAGATTTACCACAACCCACAGTCTAGCTCAAGGGTTACTAGGCCAATGTATTTACCGTGATCCATAGTCTGATTTAGGGATAACTAGACCATGTGTTTTTCATTTCGGAGATCCACCCCACTCATCTTCAAATCCATCTAACAATCCAGCTCAACCAAAGTATGAGAACCCATCTCATCAAGGCTATAAGGAAATAAAAAGGTTAGGCTGAAGAACATTGTCACAACTGGAAAAACCGATGCCATGACAGAAAACCACTACATGCAACACCATGCATGCCAAATCTATCAAGGAAAATAGACATGCAAATTGATACCTGCAATGAATCCTGTTGTAGTTGCTTGATCCTGCCTTTCCCTACTTGATCTTTGCTTCCACTTGCCTTCTTTTCCTTTCTTGCTCCAATGCTGAAGTGCTCCAAGAAAAATTTGTGTCCAAGAGTGTGTGAGAGAGAGAGAGAGAGAGAGAGAGAGAGAGAGTAATGAGAGAGATCCAAAACTAAACTTACAAAAGGTTCCTAATTGATCCTCGAAAGCTTTTTTATGAATGAGACCTCTATTTTCTTCAGTTTCCATTATTTTCCTTCAATTTCATCTTCACATGCAACCTGTGACCTTTCACCACATTTTTCTCCTAATTTACATTATTTTCATAAATAAATGTGCCAAAAATGTCATTTTTCCTTCCCAGATCCTTCACCATTTCCTTTGCCAATTTCCTTAGCCATAAAAAACCAAATGAACACCCCCTAGGATGTATTTCCCAACATTCAGCTTGGAATAAGTGTCGCATCAACCATGGTTATTACTATTTTTAACTTTTATTACATGGAATTTTCACCAGGGTTATTACATTTAAATTGGGATAGACACCTCTGACTATGTTATTGTTGCAGTTCTTACCTAGCAGGGCCATCTGGTGGCATATCACAGTGAGAAACTTTCAGATACAGTTCGAAAGTATCCCACTTATGACAAAGAGATGTATTCTACTGTGCATGTCTATAGAAAATGGAAGAATTGCATTTTGGGGAAGGAAATGACCATCCACATAGATCACCGACCCCTGCAATCAATACATACACAAGGGAAGTTGCAGAACGATTTCCATCAGAAATGGTTCACATATATGAAACAATTTCATTTGAACATCAAGTACAAAAGGGTAGACCCAATAATGTTTTAAATTGTCTCATCTAACTACCGGTCATGGCACTGACCACTATGCTCGACTCTTGTGGACATGTGAATTCGGGGTGGCCACATCTTTACAAGAGAGATCCATAATTCAACAACACCTACCATATGCCTCTGGAAGGAAAGAAAGTTCCATATTTTTAGCTCTAGGGCACATTATTATGCCACATGGGATACCTTTGTGTTCCTACAAGCGAGCGTGCCAAGATTATTTGGGAAGCACACTACATTTGGGTCACTAGACACTTCGGGGTAGAGAAAAAAGTGCCAGTGCTATAAAAGTATTTTTATTGGTCGAACCTTTGACAGGATGTTGGGAAGTACATTAGATCTTGCACGACCTGCGCCATTGCCAAACCAAAAAACAAGAAGCAATGCCTATCTCACCTACCTACTCCTAGTTGGCCTTGGGAATCCATCTCCATGGATTACATGTCAGATCTTCCTTCTACTAAGCATGGAAATGACTGTGTGTTTGTGGTCATCAAAAAATTCTCTAAGATGACCATTCTGGCGGCCTACAAGAATAGTATCAAAACAAAAGCCAGTAGTAAGATCTTCTTTGAACGAGTGTGCATACATTTTGGGATCCCATAGTCCATTATCTCACATTGGGACAACAAATTCCTTAGTACATTTTGGTCAAGCCTATGGTCAATGCTTGATACCAAGCTCACTAAGTCCATGACCTTCCACCCCCAAACTGAGGGCCAAATGGAGGATGTCAACGAGATGATCGTGCACATATTGCATGTACAACTCGAAGCGTCCACACACATGGGATGAAATCATCCCTTATGTCCAACACAACTATAATAGAGCTCTCCATAGCTCCACTGGACACAACCCTTTTCAGGTGGGGTTGGGATTCCAGCCACTCTGTGCCATTGATTTGGCCATACCATTTGTAGTTACTCAAGTATATTTGACTAATGTCCAGTTTGAATCTGATTAGGCTAAAAATTTCGTTGAGCGCATTCAACACATATGCTAGTAGGTCCTTGACATATTAGACAAAGCCAATGCTAAGTACAAGCAATATCATGATCAACATTGAGTGCCACACAAGTTCTAGGTGGACAACAAAGTTTGGTTACATTTGCAGAAGGAACACCTCACTAGGCCCTACCGCAAGCTTTGCCCGCTCTGATATGGGTCGTACACCATCACCAAGGTTATAGGGGACAATTCCTTTGAGCTCAACATTCTGTCATTCCTTGGTTTGCACCTAGAATTCAATGTGGACCGGTTGCGACCATACTTTCCTCCATTGTTGGACACATCCGACGTTGTGGAGCAGTTGATCCCAACATACCTCAACCCAAATTGCATTGATAGGGCCACAATTGACAGGATCATGGACACACAAATTAAGAACAATCGCCGGTAGAGGATCCATTTATATCAAGTTATTAAAGCAGACCAACTCACATTTACTATTTTTAGTAGTTTTTCAAGTCATGAAATTCCGGAGCTATTTTGACCCTCTAAACAGTGTTTTTTTAGGTCCATAGCCGACTTGTAGCAAATTATGTAGTACTTAGAGAGATATTTCCAACGAGGTATAGTATGTGCCAAACATAGATCATATGACTAGGTTACGACCTCAGGAAGTTGGTTGCCGAAATAACCCCAATGGGGCCCACAAACTCTTGCCATTTCATCTCCTGGGTTAGGGTTTTGGTTGTTTAGGGCTTTCTTTTATTGTTAAATAATAAAAAGGCCCTTGAGCCTCATTGTAACATAGTCCAGTGGCATGTAGCCACCACATCTCTTCTCCGAGATAAGCTCCTATCCCCTGAGCTAGTTTATTTCCATTCTGTATGTAAGCATATTTTAGTTCTTTGATATGAATGAAATAAAATTTTATTTCTGTTACATCTCTGTATTTATGTGTATATCTGTATTTTATTGCATTCTTGCATAAATTCAAATTAGACATTATTTATTATCAATTTATATAAATATAAATAATTATAAGGTATTCATAAATCTTTATTACTATTCACTATTAATTTTATATAATGTATTAAATGTTGGCAATATATTTTGACACAATACTATGGTAGATATAATTTCAATCAAACACATCTATAAAATACATACTTAACTTTCATCCGTTAAAATGCATGGTTGAAAGAAATATTAAAATCAGAAGAATATTAAATTAAAATATGGAATATAACAGAATAAATGAGTTAAAATTTAAATAAATTTAAACTTTCCAACATTTTTTTAATAAAATAAAATTTTATTATTATATATTATTTTTTTGAAATTTGAAATTTCAAGGATTTTCGTCTTCTTAAACGGGTTAAATCCTACGAGAAATATTTATAAATTAAAATTTACATTATCAAATGAAATTACAATTAAAAAAAAACCCTAAATTTAAAAAATAATAAAAACAAATAATTTAACTTATTTAACTTTTAACTTACTTCATTAAAAATACTTTAATGTTATCCATTAAAATATATACCAAAAAATAGAATAAAAAAAATCACAACATTATAACCTAATATGTAATTCGTTAAACACTAACAATTGCTCTAAAAAGTGTAAAGATAGGATGATAGAATTGTTGAATTGGAAAAGTTATACTTTGGTTTGAAATAATAATTGTTGTATTAGATTTAAGTTGTTTACATTTACATATACTCTTTGGTAGGGACATCATTTGGAAATAATTTACTTAGGTATCATCTTTTATTCATTATTTAATACTAAACCAAAAAACATGGTCCATGGCCCCAAAACAAAAAAACCAAATTAAATATTTTTAATATTCAACTAAAAAAATCTAGCCCATAACCCACTTTTTAAAATCCAAATTAAATACTTTTGGAAGATCTTTGCCACAAATCAAAGAGTGCTTTTTAGTGGAGTTGGGATAGTTGGGATTTGAAAAAACATTTAATTCAATAGAAATACAATTAATATTATAATAATAATTTTTACAATTTAATTAAAATCAATTGTAAAAATAAAGTATCTTATTTTTTTTGCTAAGTATGCTTAATCTATTATATACAAAAAGAGATAACTGTTACATCCTTTGAACACAGAGAGCCATCATGCCTGAGAGTTAGGCCGTTTGAGCATGACTAACTCAGAAACAGAGAGATTGAACATGATATCCCGCGTAGGGGAAACAGAGAGATACAAACAACAGACACTAGACAATAGTCCCACCACAACAGAAACTGGACAATAGACCCGATACAAGAACATAGAGAAAATTTGACAAACAGAGCCAGAGAGAACCTTTCCTCCTTTCCACTGGGCTTCCAAAAAACTGGTGGATAGCTGACACATAGGATTATTCGTCGGGCTGCTCCTCCACTATCCTGCACCATCCCTCTTCCGGTTCCTGCCTGTCTGGCTGAGCGTGGGCAACAGGCACAATGCTGATGGCGCTGGCTGGCTGAGGCGGCCCGTGATGCATATCAGTAGAAGGCTTCGGAGAGCTGGGGTTTATGATTTCCTCAGTGTGAGGCATAGTAGCACTAGGCTCGCCCTCGTCTTGGGCTTCCTCTATGAAGAGAACAGAGACATGAGTTGTAATTCGAGGGCGGGGGAGAGAGTAGTTGAACGAGAAAATAGCTGAGCCAAAGGATGGCGAGTTGGCAGAGTCTGGAGAGTTTGGGTCTAGGAATTGACTTGGGCTCAGAATGCTCTCTGTTCCTAGAGGATGAGGAGCTTGCCCCATGGAGCCAGACCCAGCAGAAGGGCGTGAAGGGTTGCCTTGGCCGGATCCTCTGCGACTAAGCATGCGCTGGCGGGGTCTCGGCATTGCGGGCGAATGAGCACGAACAACAGTAATGAAATCTCCGTCAGTAATGAAATCTCCGTGAGTGCCATGAACACCACAGGGTATGCCACCAACCGCTGAGGGGAGATTACGCACCTTGATCTCTGCCTCAGGCGCTATCCAAAGACAGCTTCCGGCGCCTGACCCTCCCCAAGCCCAGTCTTTCTCAGAACTCCAGATCGTTCCAAACATAATGAAACATGGTGACAAGTTGCTGGAGGTGAGGCTATTAAATACGCAGGTGCCATTCCCTCGATCCTCACCCGCCATTACTATGGCAATCAAATTCGTTGCAGGCCGAAATCCTCCCGAGCAGGCGTAACTAGACCGCGTTTTAATGCCCAGACCGAACAGATGAACTCCCGTAATGTTAATCACCTGCGCATTAATATCCTCCCACCTGATATTCTGTCCGGCGAGCATGCTGGATAGGTGCCAGCCATGCTCCGCCTTCCTCCGTCCCATCGTGGTGAATGCCTTATAGATCACCCGCATCCGGGGAAAATAAAGTATCTTATTACAAACATTTTTCTTTCCAATTGTTATGTAATATAATATAATAGTAAACCATAAAAAAAATTATATTCTGCCATAAAAATGTGTGGGTAAACCATAAAAACGTGTGTAAAGAGGAGTACCCTAATGGCTTGTCCTTCATGTTCTCTTCCACACTCTGACATCATAAGCCATCACTGACTTGGTCATCTTGTAGAAGCTAGCTTGATCCCTCTATAGATCTCGCAGTTTTGGTACTGTACCGATTATCCATGGATACAACTTCTGATTTTTTTGCCTTCATGATGATGATGCTTGCACTCATGATTTACACTATTACTTATCTCCATAGGTCTTAGAATCGAGACCCCACAACATCTTTTTATTTACCTCTTATTCTTGTCCTTAAAGATTTTAATTTTAAATGATTTAAAAATAAAATAAAGTCATGCATGAATATAGCAACAATATCTAGCAATACAAACATAAAATATACCAAGTGGTTATTCATATTGAAATAACTATTTTTGCAACATTAAATATTATAATTGCATTGTTCAATCCTATGAGAATGTTGTTTTATTAAAATTTAATGAAATGGATGATTTTATCAATAATGTCAATGTGTGAGTTTGTTGTGTTGTTGGTACATACAACAACAACCATTGAACATTTAATTAAATGATTGATTTTATCAATAATGCGGATGTGTAAGTTTCATATGTTGTTGGTAGATACAACAACAACCATTTAACTTTCTAAATGTCATACTTATTCATGTGTCTGGTAGCACTTGAGAAAATTTGAGCATTTTCAGTTTGTGGAAAAAACAAAAAAGAATTGTTGAGGATCCCACCATAGATTGAAAATATTAAAAGAAAAATATTATTTATATTTTCAAATTTTAATTTATGATGTAATCATGGTTGTTATCTAAAGTTTTGATATCACTTTGATGACTAGACAAGAAAATCATACAATAATATAATAGATCGAACTGTTACTTTGTAAATCAAATTAAGTAAATTAATTATTGAAAATAAATCATTAAATAAACTCAAAATTATTAATAATTAAGTTAATAGACATTTATATTTTTTAATAGGGCTTTCAAAATTATAAAAAATTATTAAATGGATGGTAGGGATTTAAAATCCATAGAATAATGTAGAATATTATTAGTATGCATAAATAAAAAGTTGAGATTTACCTCTAAAATAGCTATGTTCTTTTTTTTCCTTTCAATTAAATGGATTAATTAAAGAAAATGCCACATTAACAAGTGTTATGGTTTTTTGGGACATATGATCTTGATAAGCCATGGTATTATAACAAATCCTATTTGAAAATATGGTAAAATGGAGGTGGATCTCCATGGTTAAGAATCTTATTACATGTTTTCGTAAATGTATCATAATAATTGTTATCTAAAATTAATTTGTAATTTATACTTTAATAGTTACAAGTTTTTATTTTCTTTAAAATTTAGTAGTTAATTTTTTTGAATTGTTAATTTTGAATATGTAATCTACAAAAACAAATTGAGAATTTTTAGACACTAAGTATATTTATACATTTAAAATGCATTTTAAATAAGAAAAATTCAATATCTTCAGAAAAAATTATGCTATAGAATCTCAATGAAAATAGGAAAAAAAATTCAAAACAATTATACTGCTTTGTTTATAAAAATTGCTTATAAAAGCTTATAGAGAAACATACCTGAGTTGAATCTATTGGAAAGTAAGTATATATTCCAATGTTAATAACTTAATGCTTTTCAATTCCAATGTTAATAAGATATGAATTTAATTGTTTCCAATTCTAGTCGAACCTCGTGATTCTGAATTAGCTTTACAACATCAAAGTTGAATTTGAAATTTGTTCAGAAAAATTAAAACCAAAGAACTTATTGACTTTAAAAAGAAAAATCACAGGATTATAAATGCAAATTAACTTCACTTTATTTCATATGTATACATATTTTGGTCAAAATATAGTGCATAGAAACAAAATCTCCAATGTTATTGATTTTGATCTTAATTAAAATGAAAAAGGTTCTTTCATTAATAGAAACTAAATTTCATGTTTGATTAAACTATGGTTTTAATTTTTAGTGAACTATGGTTTTAATATTAATGCCATTTCCAATCACACAATCTTAAAAACCACTGCTTTTGATTAAACTTTGATGACCCCTACTTTTGATAACTTTAATTATGATCTTGCTAAGCTTAATTAAAGAATTTTCAATACATAAACAAAATTGTGACAAGTTTCATTATTGCATTTTCAATCACAGAAAGGAAATATTAAAAATCCCAACCTTTTGATTAAGTTTTGATTTTTATTAGAATGAGGTCAATTATGGCATTTCCAACCACGAAATCTTAAGCTTAATTATTTAATTTTCAATCATAGAAACGAATTGACCATAAACTACTTCATATGGAGTCATCTTGGTGGTGGCATGATAGTTAGTATTATACCATCATTCAGCTAGAGGTAACCACTGTACCCATAGATGTTTCTTTTCTGAAGTGAAACACCTGAGGTAGGTCTCCAAACATTTGTTGACTACTTCAGTTTGACCATCAGTTTGGGGATGATAGGAAGTACTAAGTTGGAGTTGGGTAACTTGTAGCTTGAAGAGTTTCTGCCAAAATTTACTGGTGAAGATCGGGTCACGATCAGACACAATGGAAGTGGGCATGCCATGCAATTTGAAGATCTGGTCCATGAAAGATTGAGCCACCAAAGCGGGTGTAAAAGGGTGGGGTAGGGCACAAAAATGAGCATACTTAGAAAGTCTGTCCACAACCACCATGATGACTGACTTGTTGCCTGACTTCGGAAGACCAGTAATGAAATCCATAGAAACATCTATCCAGATTGAGGCAGGGATGGGCAATAGTTGTAAAGTGCATGGGGATTTGATTGTTTCTCCTTTGTGGCACTAACACACATCACATTCAACTGCAAAAGTGAGAATGTCCTTTTTCATGCCTATCTAAAAGAATGAACGTCGAGTGCGAGCATAAGTCTTCTGAAAGCCTGAATGGTCTGCAATGGGAGATGAGTGCAACTCTGCCAAAATGCGACTTTTGAGGGTGGATGTTGGTGATATCACTACTTTGTCCTTGTAGCAAAGAATCTCATCCTGCCAAGAGTAGCCTGTTGTGGAATTTGGATCTGCTTGCAATTTATTAATGAGTTGGGAGAGCGAAGGATGTGAAAACCATTCCTTGCAAGCCTCTTCAATCCACTTTGGAATGGGAAGAGAGATTGCTAGCAGGGTGCTTTCCTCCTCAAATTGGCATGATAAAGCATCTGCTACGACATTTTCGTGCCCTTTCTTGTAAATTATCTCATAATCATATCCAAACATTTTGGCTAGCCATTTATTTTGTTGTGGCAAGGATAGCCATTGCTCCAAAAAATATTTAAGGCTTTGATCGTCTGTGCGGATATGGAACCGCTGCCCCAATAAGTATGGTCGCCAAGTATCCACTACATGTAAGATGGCCATCATATCCTTCTCATAGGTAGATTGTCCCAAATTTTTCCCACTTAGTTGTTGGCTAGTGAAGGCCAAGGGTCGACCTTTCTGCATTAAGACAACCCCAATACCCGTACTTGAAGCATCACTTTCAATCACAAAAGATTTGGTGAAGTCGGGTAGTGCCAATACGGGAGTGGAACACATGACATGTTTGAGAGCTATAAATGCCTGTTGCGCTTCATCATTCTAGAGGAATGAATTTTTCTTGAGAAGGTGAGTGAGGGGTCTAGCAATGTGACCATAATTGCGGACAAATTTGTGATAGTAGCCGGTGAGACCCAAAAATCCTCTCAAACTCTTCAAGGTATTTGGTTGGGGCCAATCCTGCATTGCTTGGATCTTTTTGGGATCCATTCTAACACCTTCATGCCCCACAATGTGGCCCAAATACTCAACTTCTTTCATGCCAAAAGAGTACTTGGACAATTTGACAAATAATTTATGCTTCCGGAGCAGTTGCAAGAGCAGGTCTACATGCTGAAGATGTTTTTCCCAGGTGAGGCTGTAGAAGGGGATGTCATCAAAGAAAAAAAGGACAATTTTTCTGAGATATGGTTTAAGCAGGTGATTCATGAGGCTTTGAAAAGTGGATGGGGCATTATAGATACCAAATGGCATTACCAGGAATTCATAATGGCCTTCATGAGTTCGGAAAGTAGTCTTTGGAATGTCTAGTTCTTTCATGCAAAATTGGTGATAGCACGAGCGAAGGTCTAGCTTAGTAAAGAATTGAGCCCCATTTAGTTCATCCAGCAAATCATCAGCAACCAGGATGGGAAATTTATCTTTTACTGTCAGCTTGTTGAGGGCCCTAAAGTCTCGACACATACACCATTCCCCATCTTTCTTGAGAACCATGACAACAAGCAATGAATAAGGGTTAATGCTAGGATGAATGACACTGGTTTCCAAGAGATCCTTGATGATTTTTTCAATTTCATTCTTTTGGGCAAAAGGGTATCTATATGGGCGCACATTTGGTGGTTGTGACCCTGGGACCAAAGTAATTCTATGATCATTTTCCCCTCTCGAGGATGGAAGCTCATGAGGTTTGTCAAAGACCTACAGATGGTTGTTTAAGACCTGTTTCATCTTAGGATGAATATGAAGAGAAGTGGGCTCAAAGGCCTGGATGGCATTAAATTGGGCGATAACTCCATGGTGGCCCTTTTTTAACAACTTTTCCATCCGATGCGAGCTGATGATAAAAGAAGCACCTTCCTGGAGTCCACGGAGGGTATGCATGTGGTCATTCTACTTAAAGCTCATATATAACTCCTGGAAATCCATTGTGATTGGGCTGAGTGTGCGGAGCCATTCAGCCCCCAAGACAATCTCACACCCACCCATGTTGATGGCAAACATGTGGGTCTTTAGGTGGTAATCCCCCATCTGAATTTTGACATTTTCACAACAACTGTCACATTTCATTGTCCCCCCATCAGTAATCTAGACCTGGAAATTAGGGATTGCTCTGACAAAACAATGCACTGCTTTTGAGACTCCTTGATGGATAAAGTTATGCATGCTACCACTATCAACCAAGACTACTAAAGGGTGATGTTTAACAAAACCTCTGATTTTTGAGAGTTTGGGGAGAAGAAATTCTTGCCAATGCATGGAGTGAGATAATTGATTCTTTTGGTGTAGATGGGAGCTCATTGTCCTACTAGTTATCCTCATCTTCCTCCTCTGGTCCCTCAAAGGGTGGGGCTTCCTCAGTAGCATCAATTTGAAAGAATTTGGGTTCCTTGTATTTATGCCCCGAGGAGTATTTGTCATCATAGTAGTAACACAATCCTTTCTTTCTTCTTTCCGCCATTTCTGCTGGTGGCACCTTTCGAACCTCAACTGTTTGGGTAGTGCTTGGAGCTTCGGTGGGGCATCCCTTGGCTATGAAATTTGGACGAGGTGATTGGGCCGCTAACGCGAATTCCACTTCATGAGCCGTCATGCAAGCTGCCAGCCATGTGGCTGGGTGGTGCATCCAGACATGGGCTTGTATGGCGTATTTGAGACCATTGATAAAACATTCCAAGTAGAATTCATGTGCTATACCTCCTGTGTGGAAGGCTAATGCTTCAAAGGCTTTAATATATTCTTGTATTGTGCTTGTTTGTCTAAGCTTAGCAAGACGACCTAAAATGTTAGATTCATGTTAAAAGCGATTAGAAAGGGATTTTCAGAATATCTGCCAAGTCAGTGGCCTTGCATAGCAACGTTGATGCCACTGCCACCATTGCCATCTTTCTTGGTCCAAGTAAAGGCTTCCCACACTAAGCGTAGTCTCATCATCTCTGATGTGATTCAATGTGAAATATTGCTCCATTTGTGATAGCCATATGGCCAGATGAGAGCCATCAAATTTATACATGTCCAGCTTGGGTGGTCGAGGGTGGGACTGTTGGTGGTTTCCATAGAAGTGGAGAGAATGGCTAGATTCATTGTCATGGTTTTCATTAAAAGCATATGCCTCTGATTGTAACCCTGACTTGCCCTTTATGATTGCGTCATTTAAGGAATGGATCTACTTCATTAAGTTCTCCAACTTTTGTTCAAGGGTTTCTATCTTTTCATTGGCCATAGCTTGAGCTCTGGCTTGTACCATGCACAGATCCAATGAACTTGTCATTACTGTGAAAATTTTTTTGGGACCACCCAAAAATTTGAAGCTGACAAGTGAATGGTACCACCTTGCTCAACCTGTCATCCTGATTCTTATGGGCTAAGTCTCCTATAAGCGTCCTGGGAGGGCCTCAGACTCTGAACAAAGTTTTACTCCTCGCTTAAGAATACTGCAGTAGCCAATTCTCAAAAAAGTTAATCCTGACCAATGTCTGCTAGAATCACCCCAAGGTATAGGAGCCACAAGCCTCCCTACACAAATAGTTAGATCTATCTACGAAACCCTCAACTGCAGAGTGTCAGTAGGAATGTGGTAGCGACCAAATCCCCACTGCTAGATCTAAATGGCAGATCTGATTGTTGTAGTTGCGACAGAACCCAACTTGCTAGATTTGATCTGGCAAAGAAGATGATGGGAAATCTATAGAGAGACAAGGGAACTATGGTCTCAAGGAGTGTCAAGTGCTATAGATTGAAATATACATAAGGGTCCAATAGTAGTACTCAACCCAATCTTTCAGGGCGCTAACTAAGGAGGATCAACCATACCCTTAGCCGTACTACCTGACTACCCTATTGTACGCACGAGTAATCTCCTCGAGTGCTATTCTCGATGTACTGTAGCAGCAAGACAGCCGACAGTTTATCTACGGCGAGGTTTCAAATGAGCCTATGGGGCTTCTAATATACCCAGAGGGTATGTGGAAGATAGTCTGTGTGTGGTTCTGTCTAATGCACTACTACTCGAAGGGGTACCCACAGGGGTTACAAGGGAGTCCAACAAGCATGACCACCTCTTGTATTTCTTGTGTTCATGCCTCCCCAAATCCGTAGGTTTATGCGCTCAATGACAGATCTTGTGGTTTAAAGATGCTGGAACACTTCTCTAGCCAAAAAAAGAAGAAGCTAAAAATGGAGATCCCACCGGCCTTGGAAAGTGCTCTGGTACCACTTGTTATGCACTTGACCTGCAAGAAGATACTACAATACCAAATATGTGAAAAAATATAACCCAGAACACAGAACAATGAGAAATAATAGCATGTATTTTATTATTCAGAAAGGAAATCAATGTTCACTTGCCTCTTCAAGGGGGCAACCTCCAATAGAGCAGGGCTCGATTACAAAATAAGACAGGACGCTCCTCAATGGGGAGTCTCTATCTTTTATATAGGATTCATACATGCAATACCATGGGTTAGTACCATGGTTCTTATTAATACCATCTATCTAATACCGTGTCCCATTTGCAACTAACTGTGGTCCCTTCTTTAAATGCGGGTCAACCACTTACAATTATTAATATGCGCTTTATTGACTCTTTAATTAACTATAACTATGACTCAACCCTATTACATAAATAAGGGGGTTAGGGTTGGACCCTAACACAGCCTGTGATGCGTGGGTTTGAAACTCCTACAAACTTGTTTGCATAGCCCCCAAGATTATTTGTTGTTGCTGCTCAAATTGTTGTAGGGCCTCCATGGTGACATCTCGCACCGTGTCACCGATGTCATGCAGATCACCCTCTGTGAGGGTGATTGGGCCCAGTGATGTATTCGTAGCCTTTGATTTCTTCCTCGACCCTCCTTTCTCTTTCTCCCTTGGATGCTTGATGCGGGCAGATGTCACCTGGGGGTCCACGTTGTGCTATTCTGTCAGCTCAACCATCTCCTCCTCTGTCTTAGGTGAAGGTGACCTCGTGCCTTTGTCAGAACCTCGCTCTATTCCACCCATTTGTTTCATTGTCTACTGAACGGTATCATGCTCCTCTTGGGCCTCGTTAGTGACCTCCTTCTTCCTCTTCTCGACCAGCTGCATCATCTTTAGCTTGGCCTCCTCCTTCTTTTTCTGCGTGGTGGACTTGTTCCCTCCCACTGCCAAGTTTGTTGTAGTGTGCCATTCTACCTGCCATCGATAAAGTACTGCATCATTGGTGTCATTTGTTGCCAGATAAGGGAAGTCGTACAATTTTTGTGCAGGGTCCTTTTGCACTCTGATGGCCACATGGTGAAAATCTGCTTTAAAATACGCGTAGTTCTGTAGGTTGTAAAACACCATAGGCGACAACCACAGTTTGTAATTGATGGCCATGCGAATGTTTGTTGGGCATTGGGATCCCCTACAGCAGGTTTTGGGGCTTAAAGCCTGAGTTTTGGTCAATTTTATTGTAAGACTCCACGAAGTACAGACACGGAGCGTGAAAGTCTAGGATGAGTCATAGGGTTGTCCACCCTAAGAATTGTAAAATAATGTAAAGTTGTGTCAGCCTACCCATGGCCGCGGACCATGGGATTGTATAAATAGAGTGAGGCTCTAAGTGTAAAGATAATTTTTTTGGTAAGAAGAGAATAGATAGAATAGCGAAGGAATGGTAAGAGAATAGAGGAAAAGTCGAAGTGTACTGGGTCGTAGTAGTAGGAAGAGGCTCTACAGCTGAGTGTGCAGAGGCTTAGTAGAGTCCATAGCTGAGTGTGCGGACCCCTGCAACTGAGTGCGCAGGGTGGAGTCGGGTCTGTAAGTGGGATTGTACTTAGATTTCAAAGATAATAAAGAGAAGTTTATTCTCTGCATCTGTTCTTGAATCCGTGGTTGAATGTTATGCCTTACTTTTATTTTGTTCATTTATTACGCGCACTTGATGAATACTTGTATGAATGCTTATATGTGAAGTTAATCTTAGTAAGTAGCTAACAGAGACTAATTAATGTAGACTTGGGTGAATAACACGGGTCGCACTAGACTTGCGTGAAGACAGTATCATAGGGCACGGGGTGCCCGCAGGTGCGCGTAGCGCAATAAGTGCGAAGGTTGGACCACATTCCAATCAACTCATATCAGACATCCCCAAGGTGTAGAAACCTAGTTCTAGCACCCTCCCATACTACTTCGGGTGAGACCTCAGTTCGCGCTCCACGGACTGTTACTAAAAGGGCCAGTAGTACTGAGATTTTCTTGGCTAAATCACTTCTGAACCTAGATCAAGCCCCACTAAGCAGATAAATGGTTCCGTTGCTGGGACCATGATCTACATGAGGGATGTCTGGTGCCGTGCCACTGGAACCCAATAATGAAGGAAATTAAAGAGTGGTTGGACAAGAAGATTCACGAGTTCGCGACACAAGAAAACAGGACTTCGCAAGTATCTGAGAAAAAGTGGTTGGATTGCTATGTGTATATGGAAATCCACGAGATTTTATTTGCATCCTTTCCTTCTGAACTATATGAATGGATCATGAGGTTAGACGATAGCCAGGGAAGGTGTATGCTCAACCAACTGATAGTGTGGACTCTGGAATTAGTGCACAAACTGGAAGCCTCAGAAGATAAGATAGCATGAGCTGTGGACCACTAGCTCGACCGAATAATAGGAGGATTTATCACTGAGTTTGTGGTGGACATGACCATCAATTATAGCAAGGAAGAGCGAAGTTTTCTCAAGGGACTGTGAGGTAAATAAATTAAATCTTTGAATACCTAGAATAAGATGTTGCTATGTGAAAAGCGGGTTATGCAAATAAATTAATGTTTGGGACTATGTGGAGCGGAAGAATCTACAGAAGCAGAAGTAGTGAAGAATTAGAAAATAGTCCCTTAATTTCACCCTCACGGGAGAGCAAGGACGAGCTCGCGAAAGTTTCTCCGAGAAGCGCGGTCAGTTTGATAAGGCAGCAGATTCTACGGTTACCACCCACACTGCCACCCACTTCACCTCCTTCACCTCCATCTCCACCCACTCCACCTCCACCACCTCTATGGTTTAGTATGGAAAGCGTGATAAAACTACCAGTATTTAGAGGAGTAGGGAATTAGGATCCGGACCAATTTTGGTTCATGGTAAGAGTATTGTGGGAATCACAAGGTGTCACAGATAACAACATTAAGAGGGCTACAGTGGTGAGCACTCTGTAGGATCGCGCATTAACGTGGTACATCAAGCACTCTAACGACCACCCAAATGTAGGGCTAGCAGAGATCCAGAATGCGTCAAACAGAGAATTTGGTAGGCCAAAATCAGAGACATAGTCAATCATCGGGTTTAAAGAGATCGCAATGCTTCTGGGCGAGACCCCCTGGGATCTGGACCAAAGGCTCAAAAGTACAATCCGCGAGGCCAATATGACGGTAACGGATGCACAACATCACACATTGTTTGTACCATCTCTAACACCACACTTGAGGACAACGCTCTCACAGCAGAAACTTTCTACCCAGGTCGAAGCATTGGAGATGGTGATGAGATTACATGAGACCCCGATACAGGACCCTAGGTTGGGAGTTTATCAAATCCACGTGCAACTACAGAATCTATGTTTGGAAATGCAAAGATTGAAGCAAGATAGGGCACCGCGGCCAGAGGCACACGAGGAAGTATTGTGCATAAAATGCAAAGGCCAAGGCCATGACAAGGATCACTACCCAGTATTCGCAAACTACTTGGTAGGAGGAGGGCCAATGCCATTGACATCAGAGGCGCAGGCAGGGCCAGCCCTGGCACCTTCTTTATGGTGCGTGATCTATCAGATAGGAGGGAAACACATGATGAACAATTGTCATTTGTTTCAGAAATATACACAGACACCCCAACAATTGTTTTGTAATTTCTGCAGGTCAGTAGGCCATGATGAGTGCACTTACCGTAGTTACGAGCTAATGATGGATTGGACCCCAACCTATAGAATGCAAACTGAAACATGAGCCCTCGACCCAGATGCGTGGATGGTGTGTGCTGGATTTCAGGGGTGAGGTCGAGGATGAGGAGGAATGGGACCAGGAAGGGGCCATAGATAGTTAATTTGTTACAATTTCGGAGGACCAGGGCACTATGCCCATGACTGTACCAACCCAACGAGGATATCCTATATGTATTGTACTCAGTTTGATCATGAAACAATAGATTTTCCTACGTTGATCACAAATATGCGTGAAAAAGGGGTATTCTAGCCTGCCCTAAATCAGAATATACAAATGATTAGGTCTAAACCGCGTGAAGAGGACCCGAATGTAAACATGATGCTCAGAAGTGGTGCAATCACAGGAGAGGATAAGGGAAAGCAGCTAGAGGAAAGTACGTGGGTTCACAAGCCTCCTGCAAAGGAACTCGAGTTTGACTTAGAACACACAATAAGAAGAGCTTCGCGGAGGCCTCCACTTTAGGTATTAAGGATCAACCAGAGCCAAGAATGGATCCTTCAATGTTTACTACCTTTTTGGAGACCTACATGAAACTACTGCATGAAAACAAGGCGATTAAAGGACTACAGGAACTGATCACTAGGTGCACGGGGTTAGGGGAACCGCGCGTCGTCTGGAAATTGGGGAAGCATACATTGCGCACTAGAAGAGAAATGAGGTTGACTGCACAGATTGGGGAATATGAAATGGATAAGGTAATCCTAGATCTGGGTTCGGACGTGAATGTATTACCGAAGAAAACATGGGAACGTATGGGCAGGCCCACATTATAGTGGTCCCCTATTCAATTACGAATGGCGAACCAACAAAATATTTTTCCCATGGGAAGGTTGCAAGGGGTAACAGTTGATATTGAAGGTGCGAGCACACAGATGAATTTCGAAGTAATAGAGATTGTCGATGAAAGCAATCCCTATCCCGCGTTGTTAGGAATAGACTGGGCCACCAATATGAACAGAGTCATCAACCTGAAGAAGCACAATATGATCTTCGAGAAAAAGTAATTACGCGTAGTAGTCCCACTGGACCCAGTCGAAGGAGCACGCTACACTGAACCGGTGTGCGATGATGAAAGTGATGATGATCTTGATTCTATTTACAAGATAAATACATGAGACTAGGATTGGGTGAATCTGATTGTATATGGGAGGATCTTGTGGGAGCGCGAAAGCTCTTGCACTTCAGATTCAGATGAAGAAGTAGAGCACTGGAAGAATCAGTTGCACGAAGTGACAATGCTGAATTGCAACATGATGATTAGATCACTACGTTGCATGACAATAGAGGCACGAGAGCTACTGACATATGATGGATTGGCATCCGTGGATGAATTCTTGAGAAAATTTGAAAGTGCAGTACCGGAACAACAATGGTTCCTTGCATTGAAATGGGCACTGCGTGCAACACCCGCACGATGGTGGGGTACACATCAAGGAAATTTCTAGGATTGGTGTGGATGCAGAAGGATGATGCGCCTATGGTTTGGGAAGCCATAGCTGTGGTTAGAAGACAAATACGATGGATGAGATGACCCATGTACGCACCTCATGAAATGGACCAAGGTCTATGGGGAAGAACCACAGCCCGAATGGGTACACTTATTCTACCATACCTTGGATGTCATACCCATGAACTGGTATACTGAGACAGAACTCCGACATGGTATGGTTGAATGGGATGTCTTAGGCGAGGGATTTTTGTTAACATTCACATTTGAAGATCGGTGGTCAGATACTATTGATAATGCGCTGCAAGTAGTAAAAGCTACCATCTTCAAAATATCACAAGAGCTATTGGAAATTCTGCAACCAGTATGGGAAACCCAGTTAAGCAACACTCTAGAATGTTATAATGTGTAGGTGGCGGAGGATGATGAAGACCCTCAAAATATTGATATCCCGGAAACTAAAGGCTGTCACGAGGTTTGAGGACCATCAATTGAGGATCTTGACATCACAATGCCACTAAAAACAAAGCAGGTAAACATTGGCACAGAAGCGGAGCCGAAGTATGCGATGCTTGGGGACTATTGGGACGATGCTACGATAGACAAGGTCACTGAGTTACTCCGTGAATACCAAGACTTGTTCCTGACAAAAATCACAGACTTAAAAGGGATCATTGGCAACTTAGGGATGATGAAGATCACTTTGAAACTAGATGCAAAGCTAGTTAAGTAGCAGCCTTACCGCTTGAACCCCAAGTATAAAGAAAAGGTCTGCGATGAACTAGATAAAATGCTCACAGCCATAATTATCAAACCAGTGGAAGAATCCAATTTGGTGAGTCCTACGGTAGTACAAGAGAAAAAATAGAAAGGCGAAATAAGAATATGCCTGGACCTCAGGAAGCTCAATGACACCTATGTTCATGATCCATTCTTGACACCATTCACAGATGAAGTGTTGGAGAATGTTGGTAGTCAAGGAGCGTACTCATTTACAGATGGCTTTTCAGGGTACCATCAGATTAAGATCGTGCCGGAAGATAGGAGCAAAACAACCTTCGCAACAGAATGGGGCTTCTTTCAATACATCGTTATGCCCTTTGGACTGAAGAATGCGCTGGTGATACTCTCACGCATAGTGGTGGCGGCATTCAAAGAATACATCCACAAGTTCTTGGAGGTCTATCTGGATGATTGGACTATCTTTGGATTAGTTAAGCACCATGTAGTGAGCTTACAGTTGATGCTGGATACTTGCCGCTGACACCAGATTGCGCTGAACCTTAAAAAGTGCACCTTCCTTGTTCCCTTTGGCAACCTGCTAGGCCATGTGGTTTGCAAACAAGGCCTAATGGTGGACCCTGTGAAGATTGCTGTTATTCTGAATCTGGAAGCACCGCGCAGTGTCAAACAGTTACGCACTACATTGGGGCACATTGACTACTATAGGAAGTTTATCAAGAGTTATGCCGAAATAACTGCGCCGATGGAAAAGCTATTGAAAAAAGATGTGACATACTGCTGGAATGATGATTGCATGAAGAGTTTGGATGTCCTAAAGGGGAAATTGGCCTCCACGCCAATTTTGGTCTTCCTGAAATGGGACGTGGAATTTCATGTACATGTTGATGCATCGTGTATCGTGTTGGGAGCCATACTCAAACATGATGGCGCGGAGGGTGTGGATCACCTGATTGCGTTTGCGAGTTGAAGATTGTCCAAAGAAGAAAGGAACTACTCTACCACTGAATGCGAGGGGTTGGAAATTGTGTACGCGCTCCAGAAATACCGACACTATTTACTTGGAGGACATTTTAAGATGTATACCGACCATTCCGCATTGAAATACTTGGTGAACAAGCCTGTGTTGGGGGGGGCACATATGCAAATGGCTCTTACTGTTTCAAGAATATGATTTTGAGGTCATAGTCAAGCCAGGACGCTTAAACGCAGGACCAGACCACTTGTCATGAATTGAGACAGGCGAGGAACCAACAAATTTGGAGGAGGGACTACTGGATGAATAGCTCTTTGTAGTATGCATCACGGACGGACACTTCGAAGATATAATCCATTTTCTAACAATAGGGACTGCACTGAAGGAGTACTCAATCCAACAGAAGAAGGAATTGGTGGTGCACACGGCGGACTTTTCTGTCATCGCAAGGCACCTCTACAAGATGGGCAACGATGAGATATTGCGAAGATACATGCCTGAATTTGAGCAAGGTCAGATCCTCGCGGAAGCGCATGGGGGTGCTGTAAGAGGACACCATGCAGGATGCATGACCATACAAAAGATTCTTCAAGCAAGGTTATGGTGGCTGACCCTGCACCAGGATTCGAAAGCACATTGTAAGGCCTGTGATATATGTCAAAGGATAGGAAAACCATTACGAAGGGATGAGATGCCGTTAAATCCCCAAATGACACTGTAACCATTTGAGAAATGGGCAATCGACTTTGTAGTCCCAATCAAACCTCAGGGAAAGACGGGTGCACGCTACATCATCATTGTGATGGAGTACCTGACATGATGGGTGGAAGCATAACCAGTTAAGGACTACACGGCAACCACGACTGCAAGTTTGTTCGAAAACATGTTGAAACAATTTGGCTACACAAAAATCTTAATGAGTGATTGCAGAACACATTTCTTGAATGAAACCATCAGCGCACTCACAGAAGAGTTCTAGGTTTATCACCAGAAAAGTACACCATACCACCCACAGACTAATGGAACAGTAGAAGCATTCAATAAAATATTGGAGACTGCATTGACCAAAATATGTAACGTGCAGCGGAATGACTGGGACCTGCGCGTACCTGCTATGTTATGGGCGTATAGGACAACATGCAAGAAATTGATGGGACAGACACCATTCCGGTTGGTCTATGGTACGGAAGCAGTCATGCCGATGGAATACATCATACCTAGTCTATGGATAGCAGTGCTCATAGGCATGACGGACCGCAAAGCTCTGGAAGAAAGGCTCACATAATTAGAAGAACTCGAGGAAGAATAATTTTTTACCGGATTTCACCAAAATGTACAAAAGCAGCATGAGAAAGTCTGGCACGACTGACATATCAAGTTGTGCACCTTCAAGGTAAACAATTTAGTACTGCTGTATGATAGCAAGTTCGAAAAATTTCCCAAATAAATCAGAATGCACTGGTTGGGACCATATGTGGTGAAAGAGGTCATAGACGGAGGCGCGATCTAGCTAGTCAAAATTAATGGAGAACCCTTCCCAGGAAAAGTAAATGGTAGTTGCTTGAAACCATACACGGGTGGGCTGGCTATCTGACTAACCAACCAAAGCACAATCTTCATGACCCGAGAATCCAAACAAGGGTGCGGGACTATAAACACAAGCACTAGAAGCTGGTACCAAAGAACCGAATCAAGTTAGACATAGATGATTCAAAAGTAGAAATGGAGTAGATCTAGCAGACGGCATAACGGTGCATTGCGGACCTTCGTGCAGCATAGGCATAGTTGGAGGGGCTTCGTGCCACGATCACCACACTAGTAGAGTGACTCGGGACAAGTCACGATGATTGTGTTAGGGGCTTGTTGGGCATGGGATCCCTCGCAACAGGTTTTGGGGCTTAAAGCCTGAGTTTTGGTTAATTGTATTGTAAGACTCCGCGAAGTATGGGCGTGGAGCGCGAAAGTATAGGATGAGTCATAGGGTTGTTTGCCATAAGAATTGTAAAATAATGTAAAGTTGTGTCGGCTTACCCATGGGCCGCGGACCATGGGATTGTATAAATAGAGCGAGGCTCTAAGTGTAAAGATAGTTTTTTTGGCGAGAAGAGAATAGATAGAATAACGAAGGCATGGTAAGAGAATAGAGGAAAAGTTGAAGTGTACTGGGTCGTAGTAGTAGGAAGAGGCTCTGCAGCTGAGTGCACAGAGGCCTAGTAGAGTCCGCAGCTGAGTGCATGGACCCCTACAGCTGAGTGTGCAGGGCGGAGTCAGGTCTATAAGCGGGATTGTGCTTAGATTTGAAAGATAATAAAGAGAACTTTATTCTCTGCATCTGTTCTTGAATCTGTGGTTGAATGTTATGCCTTACTTTTATTCTGTTCATTTATTACATGCACTTGATGAATACTTGTATGAATGCTTAGATGTGAAGTTAATCTAAGTAAGCAGCTAATAGAGACTACTTAAGGGAGACTTGGATGAATAACACAGGTCACACTAGACCTGCACGAAGACAATATCACAGGGCATGAGGTGCCCACAGGTGCGCGTAGCGCAGTAAGTGCGAAGGTTGGACCACGTTCCAATCACCTCATATCAAACATCACCAGGGTGCGGAAACATGGCTCTAGCACCCTCCCATACTACTTCAGGTGAGACCTCAGTTCACGCTCCATGGATTGTTTCCAAAAGGGCCAGTAGTACTTAGATTTTCTTGGCTAAATCACTTTCGAACCTGGGTTAGGCCCCACTAAGCCAACAATGTTCATCTCCATCAAGATCCAGAAGACCTTGTTGTCCTTGATGCGCTACGCATCCTTGGTCATCCATAGCAAAGCGTACTTCATTGCTTTTGGTAGGTCTGGCGTGACCGAAGGGAATTGGATATCCTTTGGCAACTCCTATGCTACCAGCACAATTGACAGCAAGAGCCATGCGTAGTGGAATGTCTTGCTGAGCTCTTGTGCTTCGCGGCTGTTTGCTAGGAACTCTCTGCGAAGATAGTCCAACCAATTGAACTGGACTCCTTTGGCGAATTGGGCTAGTGAGGATAGGCACCGGCACCTCATCGACGCAACACTTCCTCATCACCTTCCCTACTAGAATCTGCGTAGCCACCTTTACAACAGGGTCACAGATTCTGGATATGGCATATCCACGTAGCTTCTTCACCAACTTACACTTTTCTTTCATGGCCTTCACGAGGGCTTGCTCACCACCTTTTCCACCAAATATCGTGGCTGAATTTTCTCCTGTGTAAGGCAATAGCGTGATCCTGTGGATCAACCTGTCAGTGATAGGTATTGTCTCCTCCAGCCACAGACACCCATCATGCACCAAGCATAGTAGCTACTTGATGACCAATACTATAACCGGGGCGTGGTTGTAGTGCGACACCCAAAGCAGGTTGAGCAACCCTGCCTTGTCGACTCCTCTAAGCCAACTCCGTGGCTCCAATGCGTTCATTCTAGTGGTTGTATCAATGATGTGGCACATCAGCTACTCGGTCGCCAGGTGTGGGAACTTCTCATGATCAACCAAGTCCCAATATTTGAGTTTTAACAGAGGAACCTGCCCCAAGCATGGTCCTTCAAAAACAATCTCATCCGGTAGTAGAGGGGTTTGCAAGGGGGTCTTGCTCTCATCGATATCCTTTGGTACCTTGGCCTTGCCCTTGTGTGGAGGGACGTATTCTGGCAACCAAGTGAGCTTCAACTTCCTCCACATCTACTCCCACATCCTCATCATCCACCGGGATGTTTTCGATTTCTTCCTCCTCAGGCTCTAGATTGATGGCTTTGCCCTTCTCTTGTGTGGTAGGCTTTGGTGGGTTTCTTATTGGTGATGCGCACTCTGGTATTACAAGATGCTTGCCCTTATTATCCTTCACGATCTCCTTGGTTGTGGTCAGCTTTGGTCTCGACATCCTTGGTGATTTGGGGACTTCGACTAATACTTCAGCAACCTTTGGAGTAGCTACTTCTGCCTCCATCTCAATTTCTGGCACCAACTCCTCTACTTCGGTATCTATAGCTTCTATGGGCACTGACACGATGTTCTACAAGAAACCCTATGTCTCCTTCGGCAATGTCTCAAATACTGAATTGGCTATTAGAAGTTTATATTTCTTGTGATTCATGTGTGCCTAAGAGCTCAACACCTCAATTCTCAAAATACCAAGTGTTTTTCACTGGACATCCACTTGTAGTTTATAGGGTATTTTGAATTCAAATCCGACTGTTCCACCCAAATTTGGTTCATTAATGCCAGATTGGCAGTAGATTTTCAAGGATCTAACCCACAAATTCTGTCTTAAATGCCAACCGCCCTCTCCATTTGGCCACATTTCTACTATCAAATCATGAACAGTGACTTTAACGTTGACTTTCAGGCCGAATTGCGCAATTTATCCCTGGGTAGTGCAACTCCCTTCGCGCTACTGTGAACCCCGTAACACTTCCTTGCTTCGCACAATCCTCTAATCAGACAACTCCCCAACTCAGGCAGTGTAGTTTATAGTCTCGCGCCTCCTTTCAGCTGCCTGGAGTGCTAAGGTTGTGCTACCTTCATATAGTCACATGGCCAGACCACCGGTGTATGGCTTCAAGCAACTGCCATTCACCTTTCCTGGGAAGGGATCTCCATTCAATTTGACCAACTGAACCGCTCCCCCATTGGTAATCTCCTTAATGACATAGGGACCTAATCAGTGCATTCTGAATTTTCCTGGAAATTTATCAAACTTGCTATCATATAACAAAATGAGGTCATTTACCTTAAAGGTGCACAGCCTAATGTGCAGATCATTCCATGCTTTTTCGCGTTGCTTTTGGACCTTTTGGTGAAATCTAGCTAGAAATATTTCTTCCTCAATGTTACGATCCAACCCTAACCCCCTTATTTATGTAATAGGGTCAAGTCATAGTTATAGTTAGTTAAAGAGTCAACAAAGCCCATATTAATAATTGTAAGTGGTTCACTTGCATTTAAAGAAGGGACCATAGTTAGTTGCAAATGGGCCATGGTATTAGATAGATGGTATTAATAAGAACCATGGTACTGACCCATG